>CM034314.1:58222841-58887396 GCA_019925795.1 Dendrobium chrysotoxum
AAGGTGTGAATATAGAGTTATAAAGTGTAATGAAAATGTATAGTGTCAATGTAAATATAAATGTGGATTGTAGATTCTTTATTTAGGTAGATTGAGTTGTAAATATAAAGAGCTGTAAAAATCTTAAAATGTGATTGCTTATATACACTTGTAGGAGTATAAAAGGTAATGATCTCTCTTCCTCTGAGGGACATTATCTCTTAGAATTCTATAAAATACCAGGATTGAGGAGACTTGAAGATTAAATAAGCAACCACATTTAAATTTACAATGCTTCATAGGTGTAGAAATCCAAGCTTATTGTGGTGGAGCTTGGCAAACTTTATTTTAGAGCCTGATCACTACATAAATTGTTAATTTCAACATAAATTTGATCCTATTCTAAATTGGTAAAGGAAAATATTTGTAGAGGTTAGAGTGTTAATGGGCATTCAAAATCTCAAGGCTTCTCTACTTTTTACCCATTAATTTTGTAAATAAGTGTTCAATAGCTGAACCATACCAAGTTTATAGGTTGAAAACTTAAATCTTTCATATGATCATGGTAAATTTAAAGAAGCCTAGTCACCACTTTAATCAATAGTTTTCTCAAGACTTATTTTGGGATGTAATTAACTATAAAGGTTCCCTTGTATAGGGAACCTAAGTCTAGGGTTGTAAGTGAGCCGAGCCGGCTCACGAATCGGCTTGAGCTCAACTCATTTATGAGCTCATGAGCTGAGCTTATTGAGCCACGAGCTTGAGCTCAAGCTCAAAATTGAGCTCATTTATTAAATGAGCTCGAAATTTCAAAATCCCGCCTAATTCAAAATCCTGCCTAACATGCCACTTTAATAAATGCTATTGTAATAAATGCTAATAGCCTATAACATGCCTATTATATCTCAAAGAGGCAAAATACCTCCTGATTCAAAATCCAGCCTAATTCACTCAAATTGTGAGCCGTATCTCTCTCTCCTCTACCACTGTAATAAATGCTAACAGCCTAAAGGCCCTAAACTAAAAAAAACTGCTCTCAACTCTACTCTCTCTCTCTCTTCCTCCCGCTACATTAAAAAGATCGGGAATTATTTTTTTGTGCGCTCACATCTCTACTCTCTCTTTTTCACTCACTCTCTCTCTCTTCCTCCCGCAGAATTAAAAAAAATTAAGAATTAATTGTTTGGGACCGCATGTGTTAAACCGCACCAGAAGCTCAACGAGTGGCTCGAACTCATTTATGGTGGAATGAGTCAAGCTTGAGCTCGATTTTTGAGCTCAACTCAAGTTTGATCTTGAGCTCAAGCTCTGTATTTGACAGTTGAGCTCGACTCAAACACTCCCTGATTGAGCTCGACTCGACTCGTTTGCACCCCTACCTAAGTCCAAGTAAAAAAATAAACTCTGTTTTAGTTCACTAAAGTAAGGGAAAAGTCTCTGGATGTAAATTAAACTTTTATACATTACTAGTTTTATTCTCAAAATGATATGTGAATATGGTTTTATGCTTCAGGATGGATAATATATTCTCTATGATGAGTTTGATTATAAAAAATAAATTTATTTTTATCTTTAGATTGATAGTGAAGAATCAGTCTTTCGAGATTGAATGTTATTAACTATACATATTAGATTATAAAAATATAAATTAAATCCATTGGCATAATTTATTTATCCACATATTTTCAAGAAACTATGTTGAAGATAGGCACCTCTCTCTATCATGACTTTCTCCTGTAGTAGGTTTAAACTACCTTTTACTTTGTTGGTCAATTTATTCATTTCATCCTTGAGTGGAAAAGATCAACATTTAGAAACCTCAACCTATCCTAAATTTAATTTATCCTAGAATAAATCTACACCTTAAAGGCCTATTTCAATTATTTTCCTAGTATGAATATTGTATCCCAGTTACTACTAGTGTGGTCATTTAGAGTAGATCTATATCTATTATTGTAAACCTTAAATCTAAATTTAAATTCAATAAAATTATTCAATCCTAAATCTAAATTTTAGTTTCAATCATTCTCTTAGTCTTGAATGATGCATTTTAGTTACATATCTTTTTGTAGCTCGATGTGGCTACTTGAACTGGGTCATGATTCAAATCAATTTCAAGTCTTAAAACCTTAAAACAGATTTCAATCAAATTTAAACTCATTTTGGAGATTCTATAAATTTAATTCAGTATTTTCTTTTGACCTAAAGTCTTTTCTAAAGTTTGTGAGTTCAAAAACCTATATAGAATTCTGGTTAAATTACAAAAATGGTAGGAAAGTTAGTCTTCAGCTTCACCGATAACCTGAACATTCCTATTAGGCCAAAATTTCATAAGGCACTCTAATCAAGTTTGGTTCTAGTTTTGAGAACCTTTTGATGACTATTAATTATCCTTAGTTCAATATAGTCAATGTTAAGGAAACATCTACTAAGAAACCTGCTATTGAGTTCACTATAGAGGGTCGGTCTGCAACTACTCCTTTAGCTATTAAACCCTCTATGTCCTCTCTCCTAACCCTAGCAAATTTTGGAGTAAACTAGAAGGGTAAATTTGTAATTCATTATAAAGCCCCAACTTATAGCAATTTTAAGATTGGGCCATCGTCTGCTACAAATAAGATGACTAAATCTAAATGTCAAAATGGGAAGTGCCATCTAAGGCGTAGATCCAAGAAGGCTAAAATGATGCATGAAGAAATCTTATTTGCTGGTATAATAGAGTCTATAATAGGAGAAGTCCCAATAAACTCACCATTACTGGGTATAAGTCTCTTCCAACCTCTGTTTGTTATAGTGGGAGAAGAGAATGTTGTCATAATTGTAAATTATGCACCTCATATTTCTGACAGAAAACTAGTTATTCCCCTCTTATTTAAAACGAAGAGGAAATTTAAATCCCTACTAAATGGATTGGTCTGAGATTGTGCAACCAATTTTGAGTAGTTAAAGGAAGAATATTTGAGATGTATGAATGTTATGATCACACATAGGGTAGAGTTAGAGCTACTTAGAAAGGAAGTAATGGTTGTGCCTTCCAGGAGAAGAGTAAACTTTAAAGAAATAACATCTACAAAGTCAATAGTTTTTATAGAATGTTGGAGAGAATTACAGTAGTTCTCAAGTACCCATGATTGAGTAATATTAGCTAATTTCTAGTATAAGTAACTACTAGTCAAGTTTCTTAAATTTAAAGTTTGACCCATCAAGGTTACACTCCATCATCTCCACATATGTCTTATCATTCAAATAATAATCCAGTGAAAGTATTTTGTTGCTTTTTGATTCATCTATCATTAAGAGTTGATCATGACCACATAGAGGGTAACTAATAATCCTGTTATCTGAATATAATGAAGTTGAAACCTATAAATCAACTAACCTTGGTATCTAATGAAAACTAGGTTTGGCAACCTAAGATGGTAGCCACTTTGATTATATCAGTCACAGCTAAGGAATATGTGGTGGAGGAAATAAGAAGAATAACGGGTAAAGCTTTAATAGAATCTTCACTAGTTTGAGAGTATACCTCGATCAACCCACACTATGTGTAGGGATGATCGACATAAGACATGATGAATGAGTTAAAAGAAAGTATTAGGATGATATATGAAGAAGTGGCCATAAAATGGCCAAAATGAGATAAGATGATGAGAATATGTCTAAGAATATTTGTATGGTAGATACTCATGAATCTACTAAAAAAGAAAGGGCATAGGTAAATAAAATCTTTTATATATGGATGTTGAGGAGGGTGGTACACCAAACTTAACCCATCATCTACTAAGCAAATTTAGTAAGAAAGAATAGCAAATTTCTAAAACAAAAAAGAAAATGGAAGAGTTGATGGCTGCTATGGCCACCTTACATAGTAAGGAATCTTCTTCATCTAAAACTCAGATAAAATCACTTCTAATAAAGTTTATCCAACAATGTAGTAAACAAAATAAGCATTTAAAGAAACTAAAGATAAAGTAATTAAATTACAAAGAGAAATTATCCATTAAATGGTAGAATAGTAGGTAAAAGAGGCGTTAGCACATTCTCAAGGTACTTTATTTATTCTATGGGGTAGACAAGCCTAGAACAACATGACTTGGCCTCATAAAGGATTTGTACCACCTTTATTCAAAAAAAAAATTTAGCACAGGCAATTCGAAATAGCATTTAGTGCACTTTAGAGTTAGTTATTGCAAGGCCTTGGGTAGTAATACACTATAGTTCAGATAACATTTAACTGACTTATCTAGTGTAGCATTTGATTGGTATATTGAATTACCTAATAGGGTTGTCCATACCTTTGCCAAATTAAAATAATTATTTATGAAGAAATTTTCTAGAGTGAGACATCATGTCATGATCGAGGATCTACTGATTATAAAATAAAAACTTGACAAGAATCGGGTAGATTACATCTCAAGTAGAGGAACCTTAGCATGAAGTGCGAGCCTCAATAAAAAAATAATAGAATATAGTGATCCTCCTAAAGAATATACATGGTCTGTTATCCTTATTATTGAAAGGGCTTAACATAAAGTTTTTGAGAAGTTATTGAGTAAGGCCACTAATCTCCATAAGGATGCTTCTCAGTTATCTTTCTTAAAACATCAATCTTCAAAAGATATAAAGCAATTAAAACCTTAAAAGGTCTTAAAAAATAAATTTGGTTCAGTTTCTATAGTTAATAAAGGAAAACAATCAATAAAAGTACTAGTATAAGTCTAGCATGTGCTTCCCAGCTTTAGTAGTATAATAAGCCTTTAGTAGAAGTTTAGCATGTGCTTCTCTTGGAAAAAGGATTCAAACTTATCATTTTCAAACTCTCCACCATGATCACTATAAATGACCCTCAATGATTTAGACCTAATGGGACTCCTGACCCAGTCAGCAGTTGACTTGGCTAACTGAGCCTAAACTTGGTCAAACTTGACCCATATAGATCTAATCATTGCATTCATTCAAACCAACCTATTTTAATCCTTTTACATCATTCAAATACATGCTTTGAACATACTTAAACCTATAATAACTCAAATCATAATGGATTTGACCAAGTTAACTAGTTCTACCTTAGTCAAACTCACACATATTTTTGTTTACTCTTTCAAGCTTTAATTGAATTGCTTTAAACCCCTTTTAAACCATCCTACCAGCATCTAGCCACCCCTCAAGTGACATCTCAACATGGCTTGACCAAGTTGACTATTCAAATGTTCAACAAAAGCCTAATCAACATTAATTGGTCAAATATCACCCCTAAGGTTAATCTCCTTGAAACTGAACCATTCCAATTGCTTAAGTAACTTTTGCAATGTTATTAAACCAGCTCCTAATCCTTGGATTAGGCCTAATATGAGGGTAGTGGTCCCAAAATCTCTCCTAAGGATAAACCACATTTTCATGTAAGTTTTCCTTGGGTTGTCCTCTCCCTAAGCCTTCCAACCACTCCCAGGGCACGTGGCAGCATCCTAGCAAGCCCCCTATTTGATCAAGACCATCTAAACCACTTGAATCATTTTGAATAGGGAAAAATACTCAAGAAAGAATTCATTGAATCCTTAGCACTCTCTCACATTTCAAACCCTCCTTGAGCCTCCAGCTACTTTGTTCAAGCTCTCAAGAGCTCTCAAGAAACCCCTCTCCACATTTCAAGCCCAAACCCTCCGGTCAAAGCTCACCGGTGGCAAGTTCTCCGAAAAACCAAGCCTAACTTCTATCCAGCTCAAATAGCTCTTAATCCGGGGAGTTTCAAGCCACAACTTCAACTAGGAAAATAAGTGTGGACAGTCTATAAGCTCAAAGATCAATAAAATCCAAAATCCAATAGCTAGATCCTTCAAAATCTCTAACCCTAGTTCAAGTCACATAGGATAAAATAATTATCTGAAAGTGCTTCTCATACTACAAATTTATTTCCTCATTATTTAGGTTCATCTACATAATTTATGTTTAAAATTTCATACAAAATGATTGAGCCATTTTTGAGAAAAATCCATTTCATTAGTTAGGGCATCGGTTTATGCATTCCAATTAGTGTACAAGATCTCCTCCATTGATGTTCTTATCAATGGATGAGATCCCGTTATTACATGGTTCTGGTTAACCTCGGCTTCAATCCTGCTGCCATTTTTTTTGTCTGGCTCGATCTGGACCTTTGATTCCAAAATATGGGTGATCCAACGATGGGCGGTAATGGCTGGCGTGGATAAGTAAAGCCATGTCAGCTGCCACTACCATTTGGCATTAATGGCCAATGATTGTCGTTGCACAATTATTGGCCATTAATTATACCGTTGGCTAATGATTATCACAGTTTGGCTCAGCAAACTCGGAGCTGCCACATCACCCCGTCGCCATTTTAATTAAATTATTTTTAAATTTTTTTAAATCATTTTAAACTCAAAAAACTTTACAAATCATTAAAAAAATATTTTAAATCAAAATATTACATATTATATATCAAATTATTCATTCTTTTAAGATCTTTAATTTAAAATTAAAATTAACTTAAAATATTTCATATATTCTAAATTATTTCAAACATTTAAATAATTGATATTTAAATTAATATTTAATTACAAAAAATTAAAATAATTTTAAAATTTATGAAATTTATTTTAAATATGCTTTCTAATTTTTAGAGGGTATTTTAAAATTATTTTGACATTATTTTAAAAGTATTTTTAATATCGATTATTTTTTAATTACTTTAAATATATCTAATTAATAAAGTTTTTTTAAATATTATTAAAAATTAAATTTTAATCAAAAAATTCAATATATTGTATCAAAAATTTTAGAATATTAGATATTCCAATTTAAAATTAATTTCAAAATTAAAAAATACTTAATATTATTTAAATGATTTTAAATTTCAAGTATTTCATATTTAACTATTATTTTATTAAATATTTTCAAAATACAAAATTTTATTTTAAAAACTTATAATTAAATTATAAAACATATTTAAAATATTTTAAAATCAAAATTAAATTCAAAAAATATTCCTTAGATTTTAAGTAATTATTTAATTTCTTTAGTAATTGAATAATATTTAATTACCTAAATATTTCCAAAAAAATTTAAAAGTTTATATTAAAAAATATTAGATAATAAAAGAACTATTTTAAAATATTTTAATTTGAAATTAAAATTAATTTAAGAAATATTATATATTTTAAATAATTTAAAATTAGTTTAATATTTAAATATTTAATTAATATTTAATTAAAATTAAATTCAAATAACTCTAAAAATTTAAAGAAAATTATGTCAAATAATTTTGAAATTTTAGAGAACATTTAAGATTTAATTTAATTTGATTTTAAAATCATTTAGAATATTAATTATTTTAAATTTTTTTAAATGTTTTTAATTGCTAAAAATTTTAAACATTCAAAAACCATTCAATACAAATTAAAAAAATTCATATAATATCTTAAATTTTTCAGAATTTTTAATATTTTAATCTTAAATTAATTTTAAAATTAAAAACTTAATATATTTTAAATAAATCTAGTTATTTAACTATTTAATTAATATTTAATTAAATATTAAATTAAAAATTTTCAAAATTTAAAGTTTTATTTTAAAATATTTTAAATAATTAGAGAACCATTTTAAGGTATCTACATTTGAAATTAAAATTAATTTAAGATATTTGAAATAATTTAAATAATTTTAATTATTTAAATATTTGAATATTTAATTAATATTTAAGTAATTATTGACTGAAATAATTTTCAAAAGAAATCAGAAACTTTTATTTTAAAATATTTTCATATTATTAAGGTATTTTCACAAATTATTTTGAAACTATCTTAATTTTTCTGAATTCAGTTAAAATTGAGTTATTTTCATATATAAAATTATTTTTGAAATTATATATTATAAATTTTAAGAGCCTTGACAGATTCATGAAATCTTAAACATAGATTAAGCTTGAATGAATCAAATTGATGGGGAGGTGATTATTGAACAATCATGTCTTGATTGTTCACAAATCTAATTATCCATTATTTTTGATATTTTTATTTTTTACATGTGTAAGATGCACACGCTTACACTTAGCTTAGGCTCTCCTAGATTTAGGAATTAATTGAATTTTTGTGGTGCACATATGTATTTTTCCAAGGTTTAGAAACATCTATTTCAGTGCCATCCAACATAGTGAATTTTAAGGACAAAAATTAAGGTCTTGTTTAAGGAACTTAGGAAAATTTTAGAAATTAAAATATACATGAAATAGGCATGAGACTTGAACCATTCAAACATAGTGACATCCACTACCTTAGAAAAATTTTTCACTGATTTTAAAAATCATTAAGCCACTTAATAAATTTAACTTAAGATTAAACATTTAACTTAGCCTTAAAACTTCCAAAAAATTCTAATAAATCAAATTTAAATCCAAAAAATTACAAATAATATCTCTAACTGACCGGAATTCAACCCTTAATTAGAGAAAAATAAAAGCCCATTGACTGGACTTTAATTTCAACCTTAATTTATTTTTAATTAAAAATTAATATGTAGTTAATTTAATTATTTAAAAATAATTTAAATTCTAAAAAATTCTCAAACACTTGAGAACACCTCTTTACATTATTTCTGACCTTTTCAGGTGATTTCAAGAAGTTTGAAGTTCATTTGGATTTAAATCATTAAAACCCATCAATTAAAATAATTTTAGTAATTCAAATAAATACCAAAACTTTAGAAAATCATAACTAATTCCAAAAAATTCCAAACAGAGCAAACTCAAAGGCATTGGACTCTATTTAGGGTTTAATATTTATTAAAAATACTAAACCATTAGAAATAGTTAAATTTTAAAAGTTAACATTTTTGCTCAACCTTAACATTTTTGTAGATCTTTTGACCAATCAGATTGGAATTATTTAGAGAGAGAAGCTCCGGGTTGTTAAGAGAGAGAAAGCTTCTATTTTTTCAAATTTCTCCATTCCCGGCTTTTCTGCCTTGGATTCGGCAGGCCAAGGGGGCAAGGCGGCGGCTGATCGCCGGCCATCTCTACCATCGGTGGTGGAGGATCCATTTGTAGGCGGGGTAAATATGTGGAATAAATCAGTGGAAGGAAGCCTTCCTTCTAAAGTTGAACGTGACGCTGAAGAAGTTTGCAGACGGCGATCGAAAGGTGAACTTATCATCACAGGTAACGATGGTGTTCATGTGAAGAAGGATAAACTGGTTGAAGGTAAGGGCAAAGAGGTGTCGATAAGCCTTGACTGTAAGACTCCTCGTATGATTATGCTAAATGGTTTTTCTCTGCCTAAATCTTTTGATCCTGATGCCTCATCGTCTGGTATGAAAATTTTTATTAACAGATTTGGGAATTCAAATGCAATCCATGTCCTTGACAGTAAGATAAATGCGAATTCATTGAGTTCTGTTAATAAAAGTATTCATAATTCTGTTAAGACGGCGGTGGCTCCCTCAGAAAACCTAGTGTCAGTTCTGACTGCAACGCTGATCATATGATCGTTAATATGCCTGAGACCAATGGAAAGGATGATCCTTTATTCCCCCCAAACAAAGATTTATCTGCTCCAAGTTTCAAAGATATTGTATCTAAGGGGAAATTATCCATAATGGTAAAGAGAGGTTGAATGATTTAACTACTGTTCGTGAATGTGCAGAAGGCGAACTTGCTAGAGAAACTACCAATAACAAATTATTCTTCACTCCCAAGAAGGATTCTAGCAATGCATTAGCAAATGCATGGGAGAAAAAAACTAATATCAATGTATCCAATCTGGACTTTGGGAATGATTTCGTAAGAGACAATGATGTTGTCAAGCTTCACTCTAGAATGAAATTGGAAAATTCAAACAAACTTAGCAAAGCCTTGGTTAACAAAGTCTTTGGAGATAATACTCCTTTCCAGATGATAAGTATGGAACTTAGAAGACAATGGGCTCATTATGGTAAATTCCACTTAACCATGCTTGGTTTGGGATGGGTGCTTTGTGCATTCGATGAACAAGAAGCATTAGAATTGGTCTACTCAAATGGACCATGGTATGTTAAAAATAGCATAATAGGGATGGACAAATGGTCACGTTCATTCTCCCTTTTATCGCTGAAGGGTCTCTCGGCTCCGATTTGGATTAGAATGCCAAATCTGCCTCTACAATGTTGGGATGAAATCAACATTTGTAGGATAGCTTCCAAGGTTGGTAAACCCTACATGTTAGATGAAAATTTGTTTCAATGGAGTAGAAGGGAATTTGCTAGGATTTGCATACGTATTAACTTAGAAGATAATCTACCTTTTGGTGTTTGTGTTGAAGGTTGTGCGGGCAAATTATTTTAAAGGATTGAATATGAAAAACTCCCAAACTTTTGTTTCAATTGTGGTAAAATTGGGCATATGAAGATTAATTATCCTAACTTAAAGAAAGATCAACCAGCTATAGTAGCTGATTCACTGTTATCTAAAGGTTTCTCTGGTCAAGGAAATGTGGAAGAAGGCCTGGCTGTGAACAGCAATGCTGGATACGGCCCCTGGATCCACGTGAATTTCAGGAGGAACAAATTCCAAAAACTAAGGAAAAATCCTCAGGAGTTAGATTTAGAAAGGAATATCATCATTTCTACAAAGATTTATAGGAAAGTTGCAAATTCTTTGGTCAGGGGAGGCGAAATCAATGACCTGGGAGCCAAAGCCGGTAGCCTGGAAGTTAAGTCCAGTGAAACTGCTATCCAAGTTGATTCTACTCAACAAGCTACTGTAACTAAAAACACTGATATGTTATCTCCGAATTGTTTAATTCCTTGCGATGCAAAAAAGTTCAAAGTGCTCGGTGAAGATCTCAAAGAAGGAGAACTAACTTTTCCTGAGGCTGTTAATGTCATAACTAACAACTCTGTTCACAGCCCAATGAAGAAATCATCTGTTCCTGAGTCTACAAAAGGATCAGAGACTAAAAGGAAAGGTCTTAAACAACTTAAAAGTTTAGGTCCTCTCAAAATTATCACTAGAAGCAGAAAGGTGGAAAATGAAGCCAAAGGAAAAATAGGGAATCATCCCCCCATTTTACTATAATGTCATCCATTTGTTTCTGGAACTATATAGGAGCTAGGAAGAGGAGCGCTTCTCTTTACATCAAGGAGTTTGTAAAAGATAATGGTGTCTTGTTTTTGGGTTTTCTTGAAACTAAAGTTTCTACCTTTGATAGATCGGAAATAATTTCATTAATTAGTGTTGACTTGGACTACTTCCAAGTCCCCTCGGAAGGGTTATCTGGTGGAATTGTAGTACTTTGGAGATCAAATGTAGCAACTTTCAATGTTCTTGAATCATCTCACCAATTTATTGTTGGGGACCTTGAAGTTTTTAACAAAGGTATTTGGAGAATTGGTTCAATATATGCAAGCAAGGATGCTTATAAAACAAGGAACCTATGGGAAAGATTACAAAGTCCTTCTTTCAGGGAGAGACCTTTGGTGCTCAAAGGAGATTTCAACTGTATCCTCAATAAAGAAGATAAAAGGGGTGGAAAGAGATTCTCCTATTCCTTGGGAGCTAGAGAAATGGATCTATTCCTAGCCTTTAATGATTTACATGAAGTTGGGTGCGCGGGCCCAAAGTTCACTTGGTGCAACAACAAAATAGGAGTTGACAGGATACTTGAAAGGCTAGACAGATGTTACCTTAACTCCTCTGCATTATGCACTCCTCACCGAATTATGGTTAAGCATTTGGCAAGAATCGCTTCGGACCATTGTCCTATTCTTCTAAACCTTTTTGAATGCAAATCTAAATTCAAAAAGATAATCAGATTCGAAGATATATGGATCTCCAATCAAGCCTTTTTGGCTTTGGTTAAGAAGATTTGGATGAAGAAAGCAACAAGTGATTATGGGCAAATCTTAAATCTGAAAATGAAACGTACACTGAAGGCTCTATTTTATTGGAATAAGGAGAATCAAAAAAATCTGGTCCTAGCTAAAGAAATAATTCTAAAAGAAATCTAAGAGCTTCAGGACAAGGAATGCAATGAAAGACCTTTATTTGATGAAGACACCTGGCTTCTTAAAGTGAAGGTAGCAAAATTCAATTCGAATTTAGCTCGGATCAGTACGTGGTGGAGACAGCGAGATAAAGTTAAATGGGCTTCGGAAGGAGATAGCAACACGAAATTCTTCCACACCTATGCTTGTACTAGGAGGAACGCTAACTTCATTGGATCAATCACCGATAAAGATGGTCTGTTAGTTTAAGATCAACACCAAATTGATGATTGTATTATTAGCTTCTTCGAGAACAAATGGCAAGTCAGGAATTGCAAACTGGAAGGTTGGCCCAAGCCAATCAATCAGCTGAATGAGGAGGAAACCAGCTATTTAAGTGAAGATTTTATCATTGAAGAATGGAAATGGTCTTCAAGCAATTTGGGAACTTTACTGCTCCTGGGATTGATGGAATGACATACTCTTTCTTTAAGGGATATTGGGACATTGTTAAGGAAGATCTATGGAATGCTTTGAATCAATTTTTCAACACTGGTATCATGAATTTGAAGTGGAAAGAAACAATAGTCGTTCTGATCCCCAAGGTACAAAATCCCAAAACTCCTTCTAACTTCAGACCTATAAGCCTTTGCAATGTGGTTTATAAGGTGGCTGCAAAAATGATTATCAATAGGCTTTCTTCGATTATGCCTAGAATTATCTCTGTAGAACAAGTGGCTTTTTTGAAAGGAAGATCTATGTCTGACCATATCTTGGTAGCACATGAAACTTTTCATAAATTCAGGTTCTCAAAAGCTTCCAAAGGATTAGTTTCTTTCAAATTTGATTTGGAGCAGGCTTTTGATTCTATGGGTTGGCCTACTTTGGAAAAGGCCTTAGGATATTTCAGTATTCCTTATACCTTTTCCAATCTTAACTTAGAATGTGTTAGAAATCCCACTTTTTCAATGATAGTCAATGGCAACTACTCCAGATGGATTGAGGCCAAATGCGGATTCCATCAAGGATGTCCCCTATCTCCTTTTATGTTCATCTTATGTGCCCAACTTCTATCCAATGCATTCATACAAGATAGAGTTGAGATTGGTGTTCGGATTAGTAGAAATTGTCCTAAAATATCCCATTTACTATTTGTGGATGACATCATAATATTTTCTGAAGCAAAAGTTTCCTTTATAAAGAAGATTAAAAGTATCATGGAAGAATTCTATTCTTGGATAGGACAACAAATTAATGCCAACAAATCATGTATCTTGTTTGGCAAAATGGTTAGAAGGAGAAAGAAAAAAATTATCTCCCATATTATGGGCCTGAAAAGAGTTAATGAATTTCATTACCTGGGATCCAAAATAGCTCTAAGGAGACTTGTTGGAAAGGACTTTCATAGCATTACTGAAAAAGCTCTTAAAATGACTAACATTTGGGGATCCAAATTAATTTCATGTCCTTGGAGGATCACTTTGACCAAATCAGTTTTGCTATCCTTTATGATCTTTCATTGTACTCACTCCATGGTTCCTAAAAGTATCCTTGAAGATCTTGATAAAATCTGTAGGAACTTTATTTGGAACAAATCAAATGGTGAGTTCGGCATTCACTATGTTAATTGGAAGACCATGTGCTCACCAGTTGAGTATGGTGGTAGAGGACTGCATTCTTGCATTGAAACGTTGTGCCACTTAGAGCTAAGCTTGCTTGGAGATATAACCAAGATGAACTCTCACTATTGCACATTGTTTTGTTCCCAAAATTTGGCCAGCTCTATGGAAACAGATTTCTGAAGAAATCTGGATCGATTGCTTAGAAAATTATCAAGGATGGAGGCGATTCTCTAAAGCCTATAATCAGATTGGAGTTTGTAAATGGAAAACTTATTAATGCTAGCAGAGACATTTGGATTCTAGATAAAATTTTAAACACTTGGCTTACTTTTATAAACCCTATTCAAATTGATGAAATCATGGCAGATAGATTTATCACAGGAGGCACCTGGAACACCGCAGAACTCAGAAAGAATTTCGGTGAAGATCTTGTGGGATTGATTTGTCAAACTCCCATCCATTCAGATCTACAAATTAATAGCATGGACTTATTATCCATATATTCAGGGAAATCTATATCCAAGTTGACTTCTGAAGCTGCAGTTCCAAAATCAAACCAGGTTGCTTATCGAAAATGGATAAAAAAAGCTAAGCTACTCCCTCGGGTTGAAGGATTTTGGTGGTGACTATTCAACAAAGCTATCCCAACTTATGATTTCCTCTGCCATAGAAGATTGCAATTGCATAACGGTTGTCCTAGGAATTGTACTATGCAAGAAGATATTGAGCATGTGGTATCTAAATGTAAAATGCTGGATTGTATCTTTCAGCTTCTGAAAAAGTGGGGTTTTGGATTCCCCATTTTTACTTCTATGGAAGATTGTTTATCTTGGATCCCTCTACAGAATTATTAGATGATCAATTTATTCTGTAATGTTATATATTTTTCATGGAAGGGGAGAAACAAACTAGTCCATGAAGGATATGATGACTCGCCTCTTTTCATTGCCTCCAAAGCTCTCAGCTATTCTTCAATTTTTGCAATCAATTCTTGCTATAAATCAAGTAAATGGGTTGCTAATCAGCATCATTTGCTATTGGATAACCATTGGCATCCCCCTCCACTCGACTGGTTAAAGGTAAATGTTGATGCATCATTGCTTAAATCACATAGAGGTGGTTTCGATGGTGTTTTCAGGGACCACAAGGGTAGGTTCCTCTTGGCTTTTGGCTACTCTTGCATTCATTGGGATATATCAAGACTTGAGCTGCATGCCATTCTATCAATCAAAGGATTAATCAAAGATTGGATGCTTAACTACAAGAGGAACATTATTGAAAGTGATAACTACAACATCATTAGCCTATCACAAACTATCTTCTACAAAGGAAAATAAGATTTGGTTTCTCCTTTCAAAGACTTCCATAGTGTCATTTTCAACTGTATATATAGGAAGTGCAATAAATTAGCGGATCTATGTGCTAATTATGCAACTTTTAGTTCTTTTATTTGGGAAGACTTAGTGCTTCATAAGGTACCTCCTTACTTTATTTCCATATTAAAGGAGGAATCTAACGGTATTGGTTAGTTTCTTGCTTTAGTTCTTTTTAATAAAATTAATGCAAATGGTTGCATTTTCCTCAAAAAAAAGGTTAAAATTTCAACTCAAACTTCACAAATTCATAACTAAGTGTAGAAAAATCCAATTCCATCAAACTTACAAGCTAATTACTCATCTTAAGGTCAATTATTTTAAAAAAATACAAATCTTCCATAAATCAATCTTAATCAAAAAGTTAAATTTTGACACCTTTAATTAATGCATCTAATTAATTCAAATAATTCTAAAAAATTAATTTTTATTTGTAAAATCCAAAAAGCCTTAATCCTACTTTAAAAACCTACAACCAATCAATCTTAATTAAAAATCCTCAACCCTTAAACCTCAATCAATTCAAATCACTTAAGTATACCACTTACCACTAGGTAACTCGTACCTACGAGGCTATTAACTTAGCCCTAAGGAAGGTGAAATAAACTTCATGACCCCGATGAGTAACAAAGATGGTAACTATTAAATATTTTAAAAAAATATATTTTAAAACTAATTTTAAACCATTAACACTTAAACTTAAATTAAATTTTCTCTTAAGCCTTCTAACCAACCAGAACATTAAATAACTTTAACTAATTACCGTATACCAGACATATCCAAACCACAGAACCTACCTCACACACTTTAGATGGTTTGTTAGGACAACAACTCTAGTCTTAGGCAAGGCCGGTGTTTACTTTTCTACTGTGAGTTGGGCTTTTTGAGTTTTCACTCTATGCTGGTTGTTAATACAAATTGATCTCATTATTTATTTACTCGGTGCAATCTGTGTATTGATGTAATGGGGGTTTTATTACCCCTAGGTTAGGGATGATTTAAATTCTAATATAATCTTATGTAGGTGGACATGCTCATACAAGGTAATTAAAATTAAAGGGGGCAATGTTAAATTTAAACTAATCAAGTTTTCTGCAGGTTCTTCAGAACAATAGGTCCCCCTTTAAAATCAAAAGAGCATGGACAAGTGTCGCTGGTTTGAGTACTTTTGATTTCAAATATATCAATGCTTAGGATATTGATTTAAATGTTGATTATTTAGGATAACCATGAAAGTTGTTTGAGTCTATATTTTTATTTTTATTCAAATGTAATTTGATGTAATTGAGTTGTAATTAAGAGTTGTAAAAGTATTTTGAAATGGGATAGTAGTAATCCAAGCAAGAATCCAAAGAGAAGGGTAACACCCCTTAGGGGGAGAGTTTCTCTTCATTTGGAGATTTAGGATAGGATACTTTCAAATATCCAAGGAGAAAAGAAAACACCCCTTTAGGACGGAATTTTTTTTCACTTGGATATCCAGACCCGATGAATCCAAGGAGCAAGCAGCAGGATGAAGAAGTGAAGACTGAGAAGAATCACATTCTCAAAGCCACTTATCTCTTAGGAGTAGAATCTAGGTTATTGTTAGCAGTACCCTGCCACTACTCTTCTTGCAGATACTAGGTTATAATTTTAAGTGGCACTTGTCACATGGGTAAGTGTGACCCTTATTTCTACCCTTATTAATCGAGAGTATTCATACAAAACTTAGGTTTCCTATTATGTAATTAACTACAAAGGCTTGCGCTCGTAAGAAATTTAGAACCCAGATTAATTTTCAAAATTAAGTTTTTAAATTTTAATTAATTATCTTTGGAAAAATCAAATTTAACGATCATTATTATCAAATTAAAATGACTAATAAAGAATGATAATTTATTTCTTCGGGAAGATATATCATTCTATTATCATTACTTTGATTATGAAATAAATGATCCCTTATCCAGATTATTATAGTCAAACACTCAATCAAATATCATTTTAACCCTCAAGGGTCATATTTAGTTCTTTCCTGATTTTGACTATAATAACCAAGATAAACTTGCAGCTTTGTAATCCGAACCCATTAGGAAATGATGTGTTCATCTCCCGAGATGATATATCAATCATAACGACATGTTTAATTTTAAAACTAAAATTCCAAAAATTTAATTATTCCAAAGAAAATAATATTTTTCAAACTTAACTCTTTTCACTCAAATAAAAATGGCAACTCCGCTGGGGATTTATCTCTCTCTCCATCTTTAATAAAGGTATAAATTTTATTGCTTCGGTAGTTTTGACTACCCTTATTTTCGTTGGTCCGGGACCCATTTCTTCTTGGGGTGAGTGTGACCAACATCAATAAGACATGTTAAAAGAGAGGCGAGTGAGGAAACCTCTATCAAAGTCAGGCTAGTCAGTGTAGTAAAAGAGTCAAGTCAAATTTCCCTATATTTTCTCTTCAATTTTGCAGACCTTTAAGTTAAATGCAAACTCAATATATTGAGTCTCAAAACTTAAGAAAATTATTTCAAATCTTTAAACATCAAGAATCCCCTTCAAAATCATTTGAACCTAATTTAATCGTCATTGTCATATATTTTTCTACAATGCCCTCTTATAGTATAATATATGCAATGCATATTTAATCCTTTTCAAAGTAAAACTAAAGATTTAATTCTTCTAGCAAATCTAGGCCTTGACATTTTACCCCTAATCCAAATGGTGGGGTAAAATTGTCAAGCCAACCTCTTTGAGTTTTCTCAGTAAATTTGTAAACCCTTACATTGAGAGTAAATTTAATATATTGAGTTTTGAGGATTTGAGAAAACTCTATCAAAATTTCAAACCTATAAAATCCTTTTCAAAAATCCTTTAAATTAATCTTGATCGTTGTTGTTTTATGTTTACTGTAGCATTCACTTGTAGTTTAACATATGCAATGCAACATTAAATCTAAACTCGGGATTTGATATTTTACCCCTAAATTAATTGGTGGGTTAAAAGAGACAAGCCAATATCTCCTAATTTTCCCTTTTAAATTGTAAATCATCATAAGGAATGCAAATTCAATATGTGGATTTTTAAAGCTCAAGGGACATCTTTCAACTTTCAACTTTCAAAAATTCAAGACACTCTTCAAAATCCATTCAAATCAAAATCCAAATTATCATTTTTATATATTTTCCAACAACTTTCTCTTGTAGTCAAATATATACAACAAAAATTCAAGTTTTCTTCAAAACAAAATTAATCCTTATATTTTATCATCATATACTAGATTATAGCTCCTATAATCCGGTATATATGATAAAATATAAGATCCTTTTCAAATTCAATTTCAAGTGATCTAATTCAAATATTCTCTTTTAAAATCTCAAAAAATCAATATTCTAAAATAATGACTGGAAATTAAGTCTTCTTAATTGATGAAGATCTCTATGTTGAGGAGTTGATTCTGAATAACTCAATTCAATTCAGAATGGGATTTAAGACTTTGAAATTGTCTATCAATAGGGGAACCATAATTAACCTCACTGTTGAAGGCAACAAGGACATCCCCCTTGTAGAGTTAGCAGTAGGGGCGGGGACTAACTCCCCCATAATAGATGTAGTTGTTACCCATGTGCCTGTTGTATCCTCCAGGGAGGATAAGGAATAGAAGTCTATAGTTAATACTGAGGTCAGCTTTGTGTTTGAGATGGGGTCCTCCAGTGCAGAAACCCCCTTGGATAGTAAGAATGCCAGAAAAAACTACCTACGGAGGGTCAGGAAGAAAATAATCAAGATAAGGAAGATGGCCGAGAAGAAGGCCTTAAGTTTTGTTGAGCTAGAGGCTGCTAAGGAGTTTCCCATTCCTGCCTCTTCTCCACTCCTTGAAGGGAGTGTTTCCACCCCGTCGTAGTTGTTGTAGGGGAGAAGAGAGTTTCTAGGATTGCCATCTCTCCACCATGCCTGGTGGACTACTCTATTTGAAAGACCCCAAAGGAGAAGCAAACTCTGAAAATACGGATGTTAAGGAACATCATCCACACCTCCCTAGCTCAAGCAAGTTAAACTAAAGAATAATATATGAGACACCTGAAGGGGTGATCTCACATAATCTTGAGAAGGAAGTTTTAGAGGAAGAAAGGTCAAAAGAAAATAACCTGACTCCTCAGCCAGAGAGGAGAAATAAAAAGTGTCATGTAGCTTGCCACTTCAGTTTTGGTGGATGGATACCACTGGGTGCCTTATCTCCTATCTGTAAAAATGAAGGAGATAGTTTTAACCAAATCTGGCAAGGGTCGCCCTCTCAGCGTTAGACTGCTAATCCCACCTTCAAGAATGTCAAAGTTGGCCCAGTGATGGTTAAATCTAAAGAGTTTGTTGAGGATTTGAGACTGACAGATATTAAGGACAAAAGGCCCATGTCACTTGAGAAGCAGTATGTATAAAAAAAGTTAAGCATATTTATAGGGATCTAGATTTGAGATAGTCCAGATCTGCTACCAGGTGATATTCCCCAACTCCCCATTGAGGGATGTAAGGATTCCACTCTCGTTGATTTTGGAGTTCCCAGTCTTCAAACTCCTTCATCACTAGTTAAGATGGATATCCCTCACCCCATGGAGGATGTCACCCTCATAACTACCAACCCCAGGACAATCATAAAATTTTGATAGGGATGTCAAGCCCTTATGAACTACTCTTGAGGCCAACCAAGAGGGGGGTGAATTGATTATTTTAAAAAATTCATGAGCAACAGGAAAGATCTTTTGATAATTTGTAGTAGACATAAGTAAATACAGTAATGAAAAGATCAATCATAGATTTCACCCAAGAAGATAATAACAAAAAAATAAAGTGCAAAAAATAATCAGAAAGAACACACCAGATTTTATAGTGGTCCGATCAACTTGACCTACATCTACTCCCCGGAGCCTCCCCTCTGGGTATTGCACTAACACTAAGTGACTCTCCTTCTGCTCCCACAGTAAGGTGGAGAAGCCTGTATAAAAACTCCTTTCCACCAATTCGATGAGGCAGAGAACCTGAACTCCTTTCGCTTCCTCCCGAAGCAAGCAGAGAACCTGGACTCCTTTCGCTTCCTCCTAAAGCAGGCAGAGAATCCGGATCTTCTTGCGAATGATCCTGCCATAAAGACACCAACAAGATAAGAGATGACAAATGGAGAAGATGACTCAGATCCTTGCTTGGAGCAACCTTTGTGAATCCCTCACAAACTCTGAAAGTTCGATAGGAATGTTAAGCCCTGATGAACTAGTCCCAAGGATAACTAAGAGAACGGTTAATTGGTTATTTAAAAATTGAGAGCAACAGTAAAAAATCTTTTCGATGATTTGCAGTGAAAATAAGTAAAACACACAGATGAAAAGATCAAACATAGATTTCACCCAAGCAGATAATCACAAAAAACTAAAGTACAGAAAGAAATCAGAAAGAACACACCAGATTTTATAGTGGTTCGGTCAACTTGACCTACGACCACTCCCCAGAGCCTCCCCTCAAAGCGACTCTCCTTCTGCTCCCACAGCAAGGTGGAGAAGCCTGTACAAAAACTCGTTTCCCTCGACACGGTAAGGTAGAGAACCTAACCTCCTTTCGCTTCCTCCTGAAGTAGGCAGAGAATCTCGGACTCCTTTCGCTTCCTCCTGAAGCAGGCAGAGAACCTAAACTCCTTTCGCTTCCTCCTGAAGCGAGCAGAGAACCCTGATCTTCTTGCGAATGATCCTCTCACAAAGAACACCAACAAGATGAGAGACGACGAATGGAGAAGATGACTCTGATCCTTGCTTGGAGCAACCTTCATGAATCCCTCACAAGATCCTCTCACTCTCTCCCAAACTCTCTCTCTCTCTCTCTCTAGGGTTTCTCTGTAAAGGAAAGTAGCAAAAGATTTTTCTTATTGGAAGAAAAAGATCTTTTATAGAAGGGCTCAAAATTTGCCCTAAATCTCAACTGGTTGGCTAAGATTGTCCAGGACGATTGATAGATCATCATGTACGATCAGTTCAAAATCAACTGTTTCAGCCTAGACAATCTGGCTCCTCTAGACGATCAGTGGAAAAAGTTATTCAGATTGTCCCATATGATTCTGCGATCATCCAGGATGATTAGTGTAAATTTAGGAATTTCATCCAGAAGACCGCTCTGGTCGCCCAGAGAAACTTGTGCTGGACGACCCAAAAATGACTTGATCGACCAGGATGATATAAATATCATCCTGTACTATTAGTTCAAAAAGTGCCAAAATCGTCCTGATCACCGCTCTGGACGTACAGCTGAAACACACTAGATGATCATGATCGTCCCGGACGATCCTGCCATCATTCAGGATGATATAATTGTATCAATTAAATATTAATTACTTTTCTTAATTATGAAACTAATTTAGGCATGATTGTACTGGATCATCCAGGATGACACATGTATCGTCCGGGACGATCAGACCAAATATCTTAAAATAAAAACTTGCCTAACTTGATCTGGCGGCTGAGAATTTTTGATTTGAGCCTATCGTCCTGTACGATGTATGGATCGTTTAGGATGATCGGCTTAATCAGATAGACCTAACTTGGTCGCCCTAATTAGGGTTTTTATTTTTACTTGATCATCCAGGATTATGTGAATATCATCTAGGATGATCTGAACAAAAAATTAAATAGAAACTCTAATTCACTCAAGCTCTCCCCCTGAGTGTGTGTGTGCAAGGTTACTTAGCTAGGGGATCAGTTACATTACAGTTGACTCAAGGAAAGGAAAACAGTATATTTAGACATACTTGGACCCGATCTTGAGTTGGCTTGAGTTGCTTTTGATCTTTTGTACCTGAAATGGATTAGCCAAGCAAAATAGAATACAAACATGTTTGTCATCATCAAAACCAGATTTGCAACAAACTCCCCCTCACAAGATCCTCTCTCTCTCTCACAAGGTTTCTCTGGAAAGGAAAGTGGCAAAAGATTTTTCTTATTGGAAGAAAAAGATCTTAAATAGGAGGGCTCAAAAATTGCCCTAAATCTCAACTGGTCGTCAAAGATCATCCAGGACGATCGGTTGATCATCCTGTACGATCAGTTCAAAATCACCTATTTTAGTCTGGACAATCTAATTTCTCTAGACGATTAGAAGACAGTGTTTATTCATATCATCCCGCATGATTATGTGATCGTCTAGGATGATTAGTATAAATCAGGAATTTCATCCAGAAGATCATGTTGTTTGTCCAGGGAAACTTGTGTTGGACGATCTCAAAATGACTTAATCGTCCAGGATGATATGTATATCATTCTATATGATTAGTTTAAAATAGACAAAATCATCCTGGAGATCATGCGGGTCATCCTGCACAAAACATTCTGTACGATTGAAAATGACCTGATTGTCCGGGATGATATCCCTATCGTCCCGTACGATTAGTTCAAACTCAGGCATATCATCCAGAAGATCGTGTGGGTCATCCAGGTGAAAAGCTCTAGACGGTCAGGATTTTGTATATATTATCCTGTACAATATCACGATCATCCAGGATAATATGATCGTATCAATCAACATTAATTACTTTCCTTAATCTCCTGACTAATTTAGGCATAATTATAAAGGATCATCCGGGACGACCAGACCAAAAATCTAAAAATAAAAACTTTCCTAACTTGATCTGGCGGCAGAGAATTTCTGATTTGAGCTTATCATCCTATACAATATATATATCGTCCAGGACGATCTGCTTAATCAAATCGACCTAGCATGGCCACCGTAATTAGGGTTTCTATTTTCATTGGATGGTCCAGGATGATATGAACAAAAAATTGAAAACAAAAACTCTAACTCATTAAAACTATCCCCCTAAGTGTGTGTGTGCAAGGTTACTTAGCTAGGGGATCAATTACATTACATTTGACTCAAGAAAGGGAAAAATTATAATTAAATACACGCGGACCCGATATTGAGTTGGTATGGACTGCATTTGATCGATTGTACCTGAAATATTAGTCAACCAAAGATAGAGCACAAAAATGTTTATTATCATCAAAATTGTAATCCTTAAATCCAGATTCACAATAATCTCCCCCTTTTTGATGATGGCAAACATTTACTTAGTAGTTTCAAATAAAACAGACAAGAGTAATCAATGCACATACAAGAAAAGATTTTCCATTTCAAATTTTATTGAACATAGACACTAAATATAATCAAGGAAATAACTACAACACAAAAATAGTAAAAGAAACTACTAGTAACTCAAAAACCAACTCCCCCTTTTGATATCACAAAAAAGGAGGAGGAGCAGACAAAACAACAAAAAAGAAACATCACAATGCTGAAAACTAAAAAAGAGGCAGATCTTGATCAGAAGGAGGTGGTGGTGGCTGAAAGTAGCTGTGAATAGTGGCGAACTGCTTTATTCCCATCGTCTGAATGATGTGAAGAAAAAGTGAAAAAGATGAAGGATGGAGAGGAAAGATCAGGGATCCCAAAAACACACAAAATAAAAAGAAAACAAAATCAGATTAAATACAAATGAGAAAGAAAAACTAAAAATAAGAATTTTTTTTAAAATCGACCAGCTCCAGTAAATCAGAATTTTCCTTTGATTTTTAATTCAAAAGCCAATAAAAAGAAAATTGACAATGTTGAAATACAGAAAAGTTGGAAAATCGACTTTCGTAACTCCTACCTCGGACATCTTACAGGTTCAAATTCCTTTCAAACAAAAGTCTAAATCAGAAGAAAAGAAATTAGATTCGAAAAGAGATCCTTTCAAGCCTCATTCTAGAAAAATATCTGATATAATAGTATTACAAAGTACAGAATCAGAAATCATGATTTTTCATCTCAAGCTTTTAAAAATATTAAGTGTCGCATGGATTTCTCTAAGACATTTAAAGATCTGAAAGGGAAGAAAGCTTATTTCTTTATGGGCTCATCTTGTGCCCCCTTTTTTTAATTTGTTTGGTGCTTTATACATCTTTTGATTTTTGATACACTTTGTATATCTTTTTAGTTTGGCGACATTGCGCATCTTTTCATCTTTGGGCTCATTTCGTGCCTCTTTTCATTTTGGCGCTCTTTGCGCATCTTCTGTAAGCTTGCTTCCTTTTATAATCGTTAAAGAATCTCAGCTGTGAAATTATCTTCCAGACATAATAGATGATAAAACTCACTCTCTACAATAAGGAAGAGTAATTCACAAAATAAAAACCATATATCATATGATAAGTGCAATCACTTGATTAAGAAAAAATATAACATTGATTCAAAGCCTTGAAAACACTATTTATATGAGGTAGATTACTGTAGGAAGATAAAATAAATCTCTATTTCAAAAACCAACTTTTTAAATTTGAAAAAGATTTTTATCCAAAAGAAATAATACACCACTAAAGGGAGTTAGAGGAAGAGAAATAATCATCAACGTTTCTTCCCTTTAACAGATTCAGAGGAGTCAATCACTACTTACAAGCTTCCAAACAAAAATAAGGCAAAACTCTCAGTTAGAAATCCAGTTTATCAGCAGTAGTGAGCAGTGATCTGATTTTGAAAGAAATAAAATAATAAATCAAGAACAAGTAAGAAATTATATCAAAATAAATACTCAAATCAAAAAACCAACAAACATAAAAAGGAAATCAGCAGTGAATAAAAATAAAATAGAAAATAGATAATCAAATCAAAAGACTAACATAAACAAAAGAAAAATAGAAAGACTCAAAAATCATCAGTCATCAGACTTATGCATTTATGCCAATCACACCCAATCTGGTCCTCAAATTACTGAATGAGTCAAAGGCTAGTGGTTTAGTAAATATATCAGCCAGCTGATTTTTAGTAGCTACATGCTGTAGCTTAATGTCCCCTTTTGTAACATGGTCCCTAATGAAGTGATGCTTTATATCAATATGTTTGGTTCTAGAATGTTGAATTAGATTCTTAGAAATGCAGATGGCACTAGTATTATCACACATAATAAAAATTGTGCCAACAGGTAATCCTACATCAAAAACTTATTGCTTCAACCAAAGGACTTGGGCCACACAACTTCCTAAGGCAATGTACTCAGCTTCAGTAGTGGAATGTGCAACTGAGTTCTATTTTCTACTAGACCAGGAGACTAAAGATTATCTTATCAATTGGCAAGTTCTAGAAGTGCTCTTTCTATCCACCCTACACCCTACAAAGTCAGAATCAAAATATCCAATAATCTCAAAAGAAGTGTTGTGCCTAGCGTACCAGATTCCTAGGTTTGGGATTCCTAAAAGATATTTAAGAATTCTCTTAACAGCAGTCAGGTGGGACTCTTTAGGATCAGTTTGAAACCTAGCACAAATATAAACACTAAGTATAATATCAGGTTGGCTAGCAGTCAGGTAAAGCAGTGAGCCAATTATTCCACTAAACTTCTTCTGATCAACAGATTTTCCATTTGAATCCTTATCTAACTGACAATGGAACTCATGGGAGTGTTGATTGGCTTAGCTTCATCCATTTCCTATTTCTTCAAGATGTCTTTAGTGTATTTTGATTGATTCAAAAAAGTTCCATCATCCATTTGCCTTATGCTAAACCCCAAAAAGTAGAATAACTCTCCCATTATACTCATCTCAAACTCCTTACCCATTATCTTAGAAAAATCATCACATAATTTTTTATGAAAAGATCCAAAAAGTATACATCAACATAGATCTGGACAATGAGTAGATCATCTCCTACTTTCCTATGGAAAAGGGTGGTGTCTACGCTCCCTTTAACAAACTCTCTTTCTAGTAGGATTATGCTAAGCCTCTCATACCAAGCTCTGGGTGCCTGTTTCAATCCATATAAAGCCTTTATCAATTTGTAGACATGATTTGGATATTGGGATTCTCAAAACCTAGGGGTTGCTCTACAAAGACATCCTCTTTTATTATCCCATTTAAAAAGGCATTCTTGACATCCATTTGAAACAGCTTAAATCCCTTATAACAGGTAAAGGCTAGGAGCACTCTAATGGTTTCCAATCTAGCTACAGGGGTAAATGTCTCCTCAAAATCAATCCCTTCAAATTTGATTGTACCCCTTAGCTACCAATCTTACCTTATTCCTAACCACCATACTAGAATCATTCATCTTATTCTTAAAGACCAACATGGTTCCCACTACACTTTGATTTCTAGGTCTTTCCACTAACTCCCAAATATCATTCCTTACAAATTGATTCAATTCCTCTTGCATAGCTAAGATCTAAAACTTATCAAAAGGGCTTGATTAATGTTTGTGGGTTCATTAGATTTGGGGTCAAATTTTCTAAAGGATGATTTCCCATTGTTCAGAATAAAAACCTTATAGCCAAAGACATGGAGGTGGGACAGGTTTGGAGTTCTACCCTTAATGATCTCATAAGGTGTCTTATTCAGATTTGATCTAACATTCACCTATTCAGCACATAATAGGCAGTGTTCACCGCTTCAGCCCAAAAGTATTTTGGAAGTAAATACTCAGTAAGCATGGCTCTAGTGGCTTCCACTAAGGTCCTATTCTTTCTCTCAGCTACCCCGTTCTACTGAGGGGTCTTAGGAGCTAAAAAGTTATGACTAATCCCTTGCTCCTCACAAAATGTTCCAAATCTCACATTTTCAAACTCTCCACCATGGTCACTATGAATAATCAAGATCTCACAACCTAACTTCCTTTGAATCCAAGTGGAGAAGGACTTAAACTCATCAAATGACTCAGACTTATGTGACAGAAATTTAATCCAAGTGAACCTCAAGTAATCATCAATAATCACAAATCCATAGACTTTCCCCCCTAGGCTAGCACTGCTAATGGGTCCAAAGAGATCCATGTGAAGGACTTCTAAAGGTCTAGAGGTGTTGATGTCCTTAATGGAGTGGAAGGAGGACTGGACTTGCTTCCCTAATTGACAGGCATCACACAGGTGGTCCTTAGTGAACTTAAGCTTGGGGACACCTCTAACTAAGTCCTTTTGGGTGACTCTCCTAAGGATTTTCATACTGGCATGATATAATCTCCTATGCCACAACCAAGACTCATCAACAGCAGTTTTTAACCAAATTAAAATATCAGTTTTAAAGTAGCTTACATCCAGTATGTAAACATTGTTGATCATTTGTCCCTGTAAAACAATTTTGTCATTTAA
Organism: Dendrobium chrysotoxum; assembly: GCA_019925795.1. Taxonomy (NCBI): domain Eukaryota; kingdom Viridiplantae; phylum Streptophyta; class Magnoliopsida; order Asparagales; family Orchidaceae; genus Dendrobium; species Dendrobium chrysotoxum. Next base: position 58,249,913 of record CM034314.1, read on the forward strand.
GCTTATAATGCAGTAAATAGGAAGGAATTTGATGTTGTATCCTTTGTCATAGAGTTGACTGATGCTCAGCAATTTATGTTTCAGTCTATCTACAAGTAAAACATTATCAATAATAAAATTCTTTGAATCATCAATTATACCAGTTCCTACCACCCTCCTGGTGGTGTTGTCTCTAAGTGTAACCTTGCCTCCATCCCTGGCCTCCAGCAAAATGAATTGATTTGCATCTCCATTCATATGTCTTGAGCACCCGCTATTCAAGTTCCACATGTTCTCACAAGATCTTGTGTGAGAGCACACCTACAAAATCATCAAACGTTAGATTTAGGAACCCAAATAAGTTTAGGTTCTTCTTATGAAAAGAGGAATGCGATGCATTTGTGCTTTGTTATGAAGCATGCAGTTTGGGACTCCACACCTAATGTGTAGTATAGTGAATGGTGCAGGTGTGGGAGATGTGTCCTAACATACCATAAGAAAAATATATAACACCAGGAAAAGGGTTAACTGATCTACGAGAGTGATAGTGCTTCTTCCTAGGTTTGAATGAAACATGCTTTGATGATTTTGAACCAGATTCTTCAAAAGGTGGAGGAGCATAAAATTGTGCAAAAGTAGAAGATATTTCATTTTTCTAAAAAGCACTTATTTTCACACTCAAAAAATTAATTTCTTTCTTCAGACTTGTAATTTCAAGTTTTAGATGATGCTCACTACTATCTAAATCAGATGCATGAGTTTCTAATTTTTTAAATGCAGCTTTTAATTCAACATGTGATGTTTTAATAAATCATACTCAATAATTAAATCAGAATACTTCTTATTTAACTTATCAAATTTATTAAGTAGTGACATGTGATTACTATCAAGAGTAGAATGATCCTTAATCAGAATATCATGCTCTTTTTCCAAGTTTAAAAATTCCAATTTCAGGCTTGCAAGCAATTTCTTAAGTTTCCTATAGGATGAATGAATTTTCTTAAAAACTTTAAGTAATTGATTGTAAGTAAGCTCACATACCTCCTCTTGGTCAGACTAACCAGGATGATCATCTGCCATCAGACACAAGTTTGTAGTCTCCTCTTCAGCTTCAGTCTCAGAGGAGTCGGATATAGATTCTGCCCAAAATGCCTTTTGAATCTGCTTCGTATCCTTCCTGAACTTGGGTTTCTCCTCACGCTTCTCCTTCCTTGGGTGAGCTTTAAGTGTAGGACAATCAATCTTAATGTGTCAGGCTTCCTGCATTAAAAGCAAATAGTATCAGATGAACCGTTAGAATTTTTGCTACTCTTACCTTTGTTCCACTTCTAAAAATTCTTATGTTTCTTCCTTAGAAAGCTTTTGAATTGATTAGTGATTAAGGAAACATTATCGCTATCAGACCCAGAAGAGTTAGAGTCAGTATTGTTGGCCTTCAACGCCACAATTTTCTCCTTCTTCGTCTCACCTGCATCAAGCTGTCTTTGGTTCACTCCTTACTCATAAGAAATGAGTGACCCAAGTAAGTTATCAATAGAATAAGTGTACAAATCTTTAAATTTAGTAATTGTAGTTATCTTGGCATCAAAAGAAGAAGGCAAAAATCTCAGAATTTTGTTTACTTTTTCATAGTTTATAAGTTCTCTTCCTAAAGCATGTAAAAAAGTGACAATTTGAGTGAACCTAGTATATATTTCAGAAATCGATTCACTACATTTCATGCGAAAGAGTTCATAATCATTAAGTAAGATGTTCAATCTAGATTGCTTAATCTGAGATGTACCTTCATACGTCATACATAATCTATCCAAGATTTCTTTGCCAGTAGTGCAAGTGGAAACATGCATGTAATCCTCAGATTTTAAAGCATAGAAAAAATAATTCAAATATTTTGCATTTAATTATGCTAAATCACAATCATTAAAAGTCCATTCAGAGAAAGGCAGTTTAGTTTTAATATTATTAACCATTCTAAAAGGTGCTTCATAGCCATCCTTAACAAGCATCCACATGTGATAATCTATAGATTAAAGAAAAGTGGACATGCGAGTTTTTCAAAAATCAAAAGGTATGTTATCAAACAATGGTGGACGTGTGATTGAATAACCTTTAGCAGTATTACGATTACCAAAGTTAGCCATGGATCAAAGTCAAAAGTTTTTAAACTTAATTTGTTAATCCCGCTTTTATACCACTTGAAAGTTCGACGGGGATGTTAAGCCCTTATGAACTAGTCCCGAGGCTAACCAAGAGGGGGGGTGAATTGGTTATTTTAAAAAATTCATGAGCAACAGGAAAGATCTTTTGATAATTTGCAGTGGACACTAGTAAAGATAGTAATGAAAAGATCAATCACAGATTTCACCCAAGCAAATAATAATAGAAAACTAAAGTGCAGAAAATAATCGGAAAGAACAAACCAGATTTTATAGTGGTTCGATCAACTTGACCTACGTCTACACCCCGGAGCCCCCCCTCTGGTATTGCACTAACAATAAGGACTCTCCTTCTGCACCCACAGCAAGGCGGAGAAGCCTGTACAAAAACTCCTTTCCACCAACTCGGTGAGGCAGAGAACCTGAACTCCTTTCACTTCCTCCTGAACCAGGCAGAGAACCTGGACTCCTTTCGCTTCCTCCTGAAGCAGGTAGAGAACCCGAATCTTCTTGCGAATGATCCTCCCACAGAGACACCAATAAGATAAGAGATGATGAATGGAGAAGACGACTCAAATCCTTGCTTGGAGCAACCTTTGTGAATCCCTCATAAACTCCCCTCATAAGATCCTCTCTCTCTCTCTCTCTCTCCCAAGCTCTCTCTCTCTCTCTCTCTCTCTCTCTCTCTCTCTCTCTCTCTCTCTCTCTCTCTCTCACACACACAAGGTTTCTCTGGAAAGGAAAGTGGCAAAAAATTTTTCTTGTTGGAAGAAAAAGATCATAAATAGAAGGGCTCAAAAATTGCCCTAAATCTCAACTGGTCGTCAAAAATCATCTAGGACGATCGGTTGATCATCTTGTACGATCAGTTCAAAATCACCTATTTTAGTCTGGACAATCTAATTTCTCTAGATGATTAGAAGACAGTGTTTGTTCATATCATCCCGTACGATTCTGTGATCGTCCGGGATGATTAGTATAAATCAGGAATTTCATCCAGAAGATCGTGCTATTTGTCTAGGGAAACTTGTGCCGGATGATCTCAAAATAACTTAATTGTCCAGGATGATATGTATATCATTCTATACGATTAGTTCAAAAAAGACAAAATCATCCTGAAGATCGTGCGGGTCATCCTGCATAAAACATTCTGTACGATTGAAAATGACTTTATCGTTTGGGATGATATCCCTATCATCCCATACGATTAGTTCAAACTTGGGTATATCGTCCAAAAGATCCTACGGGTCATCTAGGTGAAAAGTTCTGGATGGTCAGGATTTTATATATATCATCCTTTACGATATCACGATCATCCAGGATGATATGATTGTATCAATCAAACATTAATTACTTTCCTTAATCTCCTGACTAATTTAGGCATAATTGTAAAGGATCGTCCAGGACGATCAGACCAAATCTCTAAAAATAAAAACTTGCCTAACTTGATCTGGCGGCTGAGAATTTTTTATTTGAGCTTATCATCCTATACGATATATGTATCATCCAGGATGATCTGCTTAATCAAATCGACTTAGCATGGTCGCCCTAATTAGGGTTTCTATTTTTATTGGATTATTCAGGACAATATGAATATCGTCCAGGATGATATGAACAAAAATTGAAAATAAAAACTCTAACTCACTAGAACTCTCCCCCTGAGTGTGTGTGTGTGTGTGCAAGTTTACTTAGCTAGGGGATCAATTACATTACATTTGACTCAAGAAAGGGAAAAATTATTATTAAACACACACGGACCCGATCTTAAGTTGGCTTGGACTGCATTTGATCGATTGTATGTAAAATATTAGTCAACCAAAGACAGAGCACAGAAATATTTGTTATCATCAAAATTGTAATCCTTAAATCCAGATTCACAACAAGTTAGAGGGGAGGGGATTATTCCAGATGCTGATGAAGAGATGTTAGATCAGATAGCACTAGAGCAACTCACTGAAGAAGATATTAAAGTTAAGGATATTCTTACCAAGCTACATGGAGAGCAACTTGACCAGATGATGGATTATAAAGGATACTTACCAATCGATACTGAGTCAATTTATGATAGACTAGTCGAAGAGGTAGTCCAAAAAAATTGAGAGATTCTTAAGATGAAGACTATAGAAGCCTTCGATTTAGATTCAGTTGATCTTTTGATGGATCAAGATTCAGCTAGAAACATATGTATGGTTGAAACTCGAGCATCAGCCAAAGATGTTGAGCCTTCAAGGCACTGGTCTGGTAAAGAGGAAGATTCAGCAGTAGTAGATTCAGACTCAGATGGCTCAAACAAATTGAATGAGAAGGATGAGTACATCAAAATTTTGGAAAAGAAAATTAAGGAAATGATGTTAAGGGTGAAACAAATACAGTGTCAGCTTGTTAAATCCTAGCAATCTCAACCCGAGCAGTTGTAACTTACAGTATACATAGTGTGTGAGCACAATAGGAAGGCAAATTTAGGCACAAGAATTCCAGAGGTTACCTTGCTAGTGTCTCTAATAGATATAGATATCTGTCAAATGATTAAGACCCAGGTAAGGGAGGCCCTAGCCCATTCTCAAGGGACTACATCTATTCCAAAAGGTAGACCCTACCCCGAAGAATATAATTTAGTTCCTTATCCAAAGGGTTTTGTTCCATTTTCTTTTAAAGTTTTCAATGGTTTAAAAAATTTGAGATAGCATCTAGCCCACTTCCTAGCGAGCTGTTGTAATGTAGGGGGGTCGGATGCTCCACTCTTTTGCTAGTTTGTGAGAAGTCTTTATGGTATTTCTTTTGAGTGGTACACAGATTTTCCAAACAATTTAGTAAAAACTTTTACAGAGCTCGAGGGTCTATTCTTAAAGATATTTTTAAGAGCTCAACAGAGAATAACTGTGGGTGATCTCGTCATCGAAAAGAAAAAGCCAATAGAGTTTTTGGTTTAGTATATCTTGAGGTGGAAAAACCTCTTGATGAAATATGAACCCCAGCTACAGGAGTAACATGTAGTGGAGATTTTCTAAAGAATATCCATGGGCCTATTGCTTTTCTGCTACAGGGGTTTATAATCAAAAGCCTTAAAAAACTTCTCAATAAAGCTAACAATCTACATGAAGAGGCTTCCAGAATGACATTCCTAAAGGATTCGTCTGAGGAGACGAAAGCCAGCAAATTATTAAAGTCTTGTGAGAAGAGATCAGGCACAATTTTAGCAAGTTATAAGGGTAAGAAACCAGCCAGTCCTCAATCCAATGCTCCTCTACCCCAGCAAATCTAAAAAATACAACCCTTCCAGGTAACCTCTCAACCTAATTGGGAGCCTTACCTGATTTAATTTAAAGAGGGATTAGCTCATACGTATCTATTTAAAAGGGAATTAGTAAGGAAAATTTTCAGGAGTCTTCAAAAGAAACCAGACTTCTGATTGCTAGAGGCCAAGAAGCTAAAAAAGGCAAATAAGAGGGATGACCCCAATTTTTTCCCCTACTATCGCATGTTGGGCCATACAATCATCGATTGCATTATCTTTAACGATTAGCTCAAGAAGAACTTTCATCAATGTAACATAATCATTCCAAAGGAGTACCTAATTAATTCAGATCAGGAATCTATCAAATCAATCTCAGGTAAAAGTTCTAATCTTTCTCTATCCATTAAACATGGTTGGGATATAGCACTATCTCGGGCATTTAAAAAGTTGATTAATAAATATTTTTATCTTTCTCAGTAGTTATCGAGGAGAACCTAGGGCCTGATCTGGGAGGTTAATTAGAGGCTTCGTAGGAGGATGTTGGGATAATTTCCTCTCATAAAGTTATAGGAACTACTGTAATTAATAAAAATAAGAAGAGAGATACTTTTATAGAGAGGAAATATATTGATAAGAGATATGTATAAGTGATGGATGGTGGCTCAAAACCACTGTCCCCATTGATATTAACTGGCTCTTACTTTTCCCCATTAAAGGCAAAGGGTCACAAATCAATAAAAAATGATGCTTTTATAAATGTTTTTGAAGATTAATATTGAGAATGTAATTCAAAATGACTCTTCTGTTAAAAACAAAAAGGGAGAGAAGGCATTAAGTTCAATTACTCTTCTTCTAGAGATATGAGATTTAAAAATAGAAACAAATTTTCATATAATTAATTTGGTGATATCCTTCAATAAGCTCCTAGGTAGGCCCTAGATCCATGAGTATAAAAAAAGGATGATTCCTTCTACCAAGATTAATGCATCAAGTACCAGGGAGATGGCATTGAGTATGAAATCAAGGGTGATCTATGACCATTCTTTAATCAGGAGATCAAGACCTACGAGAATGCTACATACTATGCACCCAAAGGGTCCACTGCCTATTATAAGGTAAAGGTCAATGTCAAAGTTGAGAAAACAAAAAATTAAAGTTCAAAAGCAATTCAAAAGTTAAAAGCAAAAAAGTCAAGAATCATTAAAAATAAAGTTTAAGTAGCAAAGATGACATCGAGGGCGTGGTTTTTAGGCCTCTAAATAGTTTACCTCAAAGAGGTGGGAGGATTGCCCAAAGAGCACATGGTCGAGGTTATACTTTAGTTATTAAAAAAAAAAAAGAAATCCCCTAATATACATTGAACTAGAAACAAGTTCACATGAAGAATAAAAAATGAAGGGGCCAGAATTGCTTTTGACTATCAAAAAATAAATCCCCCTCCAAAGTTTGATCTCACCCTAGAATCAGAAAGTAACCAGAAGGGTAACAATTCAAAAATTCAAAGTTACGAGCCTAAATTAACTCTTTATAAAAAGCTTAATAGGGCAGTTAAATCCTTAAACTTAACCCCACTATCAGCCGATGGCGTCTCAGGGTTAGTAAGTAAGGACGCCCCCTAATTTAGGTGGAGAAGTAAGTAAATTCCAGAGTTCAATCCTGGCTCCTCCTCCTCAAGGAATAAAGATGATGTAACCCATGAGGAGATATATTTTAATGAATTATTAGAATTACCTTTGGCTATTTTCCTATTCGTGTTAAAACTCTTATCTCTAATGGTCTCACTCTGAGTTGATGGACTAAGAGTCAAGTTAGATACCACAAAAATATTTAAAATTAAAAAATAAACAAAAATTGGACAAGGGTTATCAACTTTGGTACCGTTAGTTCATTTGATAACTAGTCATATAGAATCTAAAAATTTCCCTACTGAAGTTGTTGATTCACTCGACAAACTTTGTTCAGAGACTTTAGATGATTTTGATGAACTTCAAGTTGGGGATGGACCCCTTGAATTTGAAGAAGAAATTAAATCGACAGTTGATGAACTTAAGGAAATCAATCTTGGAACAGAGGATGACACTTGCCCCACCTTCATAAGTTCTTTGTTGAGTAAGGATGAGTCTAGTCTGATGCAACTTCTTTTTGAGTTTAAGGATTACTATACCTGGATATATAACAAAATGTCAAGTTTATCTACACGAAATAGCAGTCTATAAACTTAGAATCTAGCACAATGTCATTCCTATCATGCAAGCTCTTAGATGCATGCAACTAGAAATAGAACAATAAGTCATTTCTGAAGTCAAGAAGTTGAATGGGCTAGATTTATTCAAGAGGAATAATATCCCTCTTGGGTAGCTAGAGTCGTGCTAGTTCGAAAAAAAAATGGTCAAATTTTGGTCTATGTTGACTATAGAGACCAAAATACGGCATGTCCCAAGGATGAATTTCCTTTACCCATACCAGAACTTATGGTGGATATTTCCTCTTCGCATGTTATTTTCACCTGTTTGGATGGCTCATCTAGCTATAATCAAATCAAGATGGCCCCACAAGATGAGAGAAACACTACAATCAAAAGTCCTATAGGGATCTTTTGTTATAAAGTGATGTCATTTGGCCTTAAAATTGCCAGTGCAACCTACCGGCAGGCTATGACTCAAATCTTTAACGACTTAATTCATAATCAAGTCGAGTGTTATATCAATAATTTAGTTGTCAAGAGTAAAGTTAAAGAGACTCATCTTTACGAGTTAAGAATCACCTTTAAACGGTTACTTTACTACAACCTTAAGATGAATCCCTTAGAGTATGATTTCAGCATCACATTAAGAAAATTTCTAGGTTTTGTAGTGAGGCACCACAGAATTAAAATTGATCCTACCAAAATTGAAGCTATCTTAAACATGCCACATCCTAAAAGCCTTACTCAACTAAGGTCTCGTAAGGGTAGACTAGCGTATATAAGAAGATTCATTTCTAACCTCTCTGAAAGATGTCAACCATTCTAAAAAGGATGTAATGTTTTTATGAGATGAGAAATGTCAATCCATTTTTAAAAATATCAAATAACACCTAATAAATTTGTTAGTCTTGGAAGCTCCTATTCTTGGAAACCATTATTATAAATCTGGATTTAATGATTACAATTTTGATGATAACAAACATTTCTGTATTCTATTTTGATTGACTAACATTTTAGGTACAAAAGATCAAATGTAATTCAAGCCAGCTCAAGATCGAGTCTGTGTGTGTTTAAATTGTAATTTTTCCCTTTCTTGAGTCAAATGTAATGTAATTGATCCCCTAGCTAAGTAACCTTGCACACACACACACACTCAGGGGGAGAGTTTTAATGAGTTAGAGTTTCTATTTCAAATTTTGTTCATATCATCCTGGATGATATTCATATCATCTTGGATGATCCAGTGAAGACAGAAACCCTAATTAGGGCGACTATATTAAGTCTATTTGATTAAGCAGATCATCCTAGACGATTTGCCCATCATACATGATGATAGGCTCAAATAAAAAATTCTTAGCCGCTAGATTAAGTTAGGCAAGTTTTTATTTTTAGAGATTTGGTGTGATCATCCCGGACAATATGTCTATCATCCAAGACGATCCTTTATAATCATGCCTAAATTAGTCTGGTGATTAAGGAAAGTAATTAATTTTTGATTGATACGATCATATCATCCTGGGCGATTGTAAGATCATCATGGATGATACATGCAAAATCCTGACCGTCCAGAGCACTTCACCTGGATGACCTGAGAAATGTCCTGGATAATATTCCTGATTTTGAACTAATCGTACGGGACGATCCTGATATCATCCTGGACGATCAAGTCATTTTAAGATCATCCAGGATGTTTTGGTTGTACGACCCGAGGTGTGTGCAGGATGATATTCTCATTTTTGAACTAATCATATATATCATCCTGGACGATCAAGTCATTTTGAGATTAGCCAGCATAGGTTGCCCGGGACGACCCGAGCTGTCTTCTGGACAAAATTTTTGATTTACACTAATTATCCCAGACGATCGCAGAATCGTACGAGACGATCAGAACAAATTTTTTCTACTAATCATCTAGAGAAACTAGATCATCCAGGCTAATTCATGTGATTTTATACTGATCATACAGGACGATCGACCGATGATCTTTGATGACCAGTTGAGATTTAGGGAAATTTTTTAGCCCTCCTATTTAAGATCTTTTTCTTTTAACAAGAAAAATCTTTTGTCACTTTCCTTACCAGAGAAAACCTTAAGAGAGAGTGAGAGAAAGCTTGGGAGAGAGAGAGAGAGGATGTTGTGCGGGGGAGTTTGTGAGGGATTCACAAAAGTTGCTCCAAGAAAGGATCTGATTCATCTTCTTCGGTCATTATCTCATGTCTTGTTGGGGTCTCTATGGGAGGATCATCTGCAAGAAGATCTAGGTTCTCTGCCTGCTTCAGGAGGAAGCGAATGGAGTCTAGGTTTTCTGCCTACTTCAAGAGGAAGCAAAAAGAGTCTAGGTTCTCTGCCTCACCGGGTTGGTGGAAAGGAGTTTTGTATAGGCTTCTCTGCCTTGCTATGGGAGAAGAAACAGAGTCACTTAGTATTAGTGCAATACCCAGAGGGGAGGCTCCGGGGAGTCGACGTAGGTTACGTTGACCGAATCACTATAAAATCTGGTGTGTTTTTTTGATTATTTTCTATACTTAATTTTATGTTGATGATTGTGTGATTATGATTATTATTTTATTATCCTGAATATTTGCACATTATTGTGAAACTGTAATTGTGTTTAAACATTCAAAAAGATTTTTCTAAATAGTTTTTGCTTATAAATTTTTAAAATAACTAATTCACCCCCCCTCTTGGTTAGCCTCAGGACTAGTTCACAAGGGCTTAAAATCCCTTACAAACTTTCAAGTGGTATCAGAGCAGGATTCAAAAATTAAGTTTAAAAACTTTTAAATCCATGGCTAACTTTGGTAATCATAATACTGATAAAGGTTATTCCATCACTCGTCCACCTTTATTTGATAACATATCTTTTGTTTTTTAGAGAACTCAAATGTCTACCTTTTTATAATTAATTGATTATTGCGTGTGGATGCTTGTTAAAGATGGTTATGAAGCACCGTTTAGACTTGTTAATGGCGTTAAAACTTAACTTCCTTTTACTGAATGGAAATTTAATGATCGTGATTTAACACAGGTGAATGCAAATTGCTTGAACTATTTTTTTTGTGCACTGAAATCTGAGGATTACATGCGTATCTCTACTTGCACTACTAATAAAGAAATCTAGAATAGATTATGCATTACTTATGAAGGTGCATCTGAGGTTAAGCAATCTAGATTGAACATCCATCTTCACGACTATGAACTTTTTTGCATGAAAGCTATTGAATCAATTTTTGAAATGTATACTAGGTTCACTCAAATTCTCACCTCCCTACATGCCTTAGGAAGAGAGCTTACTAATTAAGAGAAAGTTAATAAAATTCTGAGATGTTTGCCTTCTTCTTATGATACCAAGATAATTATAATTACTGAATCCAAAGATTTGCAAAAAGAGCATGATGTTTTGGTTGAAGATCATTCTATACTTGATAGTAATCACATGTCCTTACTTGATAAATTTGATGAATTAAACAAAAAGCATTCGGAACAAATTATTGAGCATGATTCATTGAAAATATCACATGTAGATTTGGAAAGAGCTTTTAAAGATTTATACACCATGGCATGTGACCTAGAGAGTAGAAAGGGAGCATTGAAATTTGAAATTACAAGTCTTAAAAAGAAAAATGAATTTCTAAGGGTAAAAATTAGGACTTTTGAGAAAAATAAAACACCTCCTACATTTGCATAATTTTATGCACCTCCACCATTTGAAGAATCTAATTTAAAATCATCAAAGAATATTTCATTCAAACCTAGGAAGAGGCACTATCACCCATGTAGATTAGTTAACCCTTTTCCTGGTGTTAGATATTTTTCTTATGGCATGTTAGGACACATCTCCCACACCTACACTATTCACCATAGTACACATTGGGTAGGAGACCCAAATTGCATATTTCACAACACATCACACATACATTGCATTCTTCTTTTCATAAGAAGGAACTCAAATCTGTTTGGGTTCCTAAATCTGACATTTGATGATTTTGTAGGGTTGCTCTCACACAAGACCTAGTGAGAGCATGTGGTACCTGGACAGCAGATGCTCAAGACATATGACTGGAGATGCAAATCAATTCATTTTGTTGGAGTCCAGGACTGGAGGCAAGGTCACTCTTGGAGACAATACCACCAAAAAAGTGGTAGGTGCAGGTATAATTAGAAACTCCAAGAACCTTTTGATTGAAAATGTTTTACTTGTAGATGGATTAAAGCACAACTTATTTAGCATCAGTCAGCTCTATGACAAGGGTTTCAGCATCAAGTTCCAGGTAAATACTTGCATCATAAGCTTAAATAATAACACTATTTAAGGGGCAAGAGGATTAAAAATTTCTACATGCTTGATTTAAATAATATTGAATGTACTACTTCATTTCGCTTAAAAAAAGTTGCTGATGAGTCTTGGTTGTGGCACAAGAGATTATGTCATGCCAGTATGAAAATCCTTAGAATAGTCACCCAAAAGGACTTAGTTAGAGGTGTCCCCAAGCTTAAGTTCACTAAGGACCACCTGTATGATGCCTATCAATTAGTGAAGCAAGTCCAATCCTCTTTCCACTCCATTAAGAACATCAACACCTCTAAACCTTTAGAAGTCCTTCACATGGATCTCTTTGGACCCATTAGTACTGTCAGCTTAGGGGGGAAAGTATATGGATTTGTGATTGTTGATGATTACTCGAGGTTCACTTGGATTAAATTTCTATCACATAAATCTGAGTCATTTGATGAATTTAAATCTTTCTCCACTTGGATTCAGAGGAAGTTAGGTTGTGAGATATTGACTACTCATAGTGATCATGGTGGAGAGTTTGAAAATGTGAGATTTGGAACATTCTGTATGGAGTAAGGGATTAGCCATAACTTTTCAGCTCCTAGAACCCCTCAGTAGAATAGGGTAGCTGAACGAAAGAATAGAACCCTAATGGAAGCCACTAGAGCCATGCTTACTGAGTATTCACTTTCAATATACTTTTGGGCAGAAGCGGTGAACACAGCCTGTTATATGTTGAATAGAGTGAATGTTAGATCCAAATAGAATAAGACACCCTATGAGATCATTAAGGGTAGAACTCTAAACTTGTCCCACCTCCATGTCTTTGGCTGTAAGGTTTTCATTATGAACAATGGGAAATCATCCTTAGGAAAATTTGACCCCAAATCTGATGAAAGAGTGCTCTTAGGCTATTTTAGTATGGGGAAATCCTTTAGGGTGTTTATTAAAAGGACTTTAGTGGTGGAGGAGATAACTCATGTGGTGTTTGATGAATCTAATCCTAAAGAGACTAGAGTTGAGGAAGAAGAAGATGTAGGAGAGATTACCCAAGCAGTTGAAAATGCAAATCTGGAGGAAAGGGCAGAACCTCAAAACACTTTGCCTAGAGATTGGAGATATGCTTCGAGTCATCCTAAAGAACTGATCTTATGAGACTCTTTTAAAGGTGTTAGAACTAGGCATGGACTTAGGAAGGAAGTAAACCATTCTACCTTTATCTCAATGACTAAACCCACCAACATCAATCAAGCCCTTTTTGATGAATTTTGGATCTTAGCTATGCAAGAGGAATTGAATCAATTTATAAGGAATGATGTTTGGGAGTTAGTAGAAAGACCTAGGAATCAAAGTATAGTGAAAACCAAGTGGGTCTTTAAGAATAAGATGAATGATTCTGGTGTGGTGGTTAGGAATAAGGCAAGATTGGTGGCTAAGGGGTATAATAAAATTGAAGGGATTGATTTTGAGGAGACCTTTTCCCCTGTAGCTAAATTGGACGCCATTAGGGTGCTACTAGCCTTTGCCTGTTATAAGGGATTTAAGCTATTTCAAATTGATGTCAAGAGTGTCGTTTTAAATAGGGTAATAAAAGTGGATGTCTTTATAGAGCAACCTCTAGGTTTTGAGAGTTCCCAATATCTAAATCATATTTATAAATTAAAAAAGGCCTTATATGGATTGAAACAGGCACCCAGAGCTTGGTATAAGAGGCTTAGCACATTTCTACTAGAAAGAGAGTTTGTTAAAGGGAGCGTAGACACCACCCTTTTTCTTAAGAAAGTAGGAGATGATATACTCATTATCCAGATCTATATTGATAATATACTTTTTGGATCTTCTGATAAAAATTTATGTGATGATTTTTCTAAGATAATGAGTAAGGAGTTTGAGATGAGTATGATGGGAGAATTGTCCTAGTATTTGGGGTTTAGTCTAAGGCAAATGGATGATAGAACCTTTCTGAATCAATCAAAATACACTAAGGAAATCTTAAAGAAATATGAAATGGACAAAGCTAAGCCAATCAACACTCCCATGAGTTCCACTATTCAGTTAGATAAGAATTCTAATGAAAAATCTGTTGATCAGAAGAAGTTTAGGGGAATAATTGGATCACTGCTTTACCTGACTGCTAGTCGACATGATATTATGTTTAGTGTTTGTCTTTATGCTAGATCTCAAGCTAATCCTAAGGAATCACACCTGACTGCAGTTAGGAGAATCCTTAGATATCTCTTAGGGACCCTAAACTTAGGAATCTGGTATCCTAGGCACAGCACTTCTTTTAAGATTATTAGATATTCTGATTCTGATTATGTAGGGTGTATGGTGGATAGAAAGAGCACTTTTGATACTTGCCAATTCATAGGACAGTCTTTAGTCTCCTGGTCCAATAGAAAATAGAACTCAGTTATACTTTCCACTACTAAAGCTGAGTACATTACTTTAGGAAGTTGTGTGGCACAAGTCCTTTAGTTGAAGCAATAAGTTTTAGATTTAGGATTACCTGTTGGCATAATTTCAGTTCTATGTGATAACACTAGTGCCATCTGCATTTTTAAGAATCCAATCCAACAATCTAGAACCAAACACATTGATATAAGGCATCACTTCATTAGGGACCATGTTATAAAAGGGGACATTGAGCTACATCATGTAGCAACTAAAAATCAACTAGCTGACATCTTTACTAAACCACTGGTCTTTGACTCATTCAGTATTTTGAGAACCAGATTGGGTATGATTGACATAAATACATGAATCTGATGACTGCTGATTTCTGAATTTCCTTTTTTTTATTCTATTTCTATTAGTTATTTGTTTGACTTAATTATATATTTCCTATTGGTTTATATTTTCTGCTGATTTTCATATTAGTGTTGCTGTTTTCCTGATTTGAGTATTTATTTTGATACAATTTCCTACTCATTCCTAATTTCTTTTAAATTAGATCACCGCTCACTACTGCTGATAAACTGAATTTCTGACTAAGAGTTTTACCTTGTTTTGTTTGGAAGCTTGTAAGCAGTGATTGACTCCACTAAATCTGTTAAAGGGAAGAAACGTTGATGATTATTTCTCTTCATCTAACTCCTTTAATGGTATATTATTTCTTTTGGATAAAAATTTTCTTCAAAATTAAAAAAGTTGGTTTATTAAATAGAGATCTATTTTATCTTTCTACAATAATCTACCTCATATGAATAATGTTTTCAAAGTTTTGGATCAATGTTATATTTTTCTTAATCAGGTGATTGCACTTATCATATGATGTATGATCTTTATTCTGTGAATTACTCCTTATTGTAGAGAGTGAGTTTTGTCCTCTCTTATGTCTGGAAGATAATTTCACAACTGAGATTCTTTAACGATTATTAAATGAAACAAGCTTGTAAAAGATGTGCAAACAGCGCCAAAATGAAAAGAGGCACAAAATGAGCCCAAAGTTGAATAGATGCGCAATGTCACTAAATTGGAAAGATACATAAAGTGTATCAAAAATAAAAAAGATGCACAAAGAGCGACAAATAAATTAAAAAAGAGGCACAAAATGAGCCCACAAAGAAACAAGCTTACTTCTCTTTCAGATCTTTAAATGTCTTAGAAAAATTTATATGCCACTTAATATTTTCAAAAGCTTGAGATGAAAAATCATGATTTCTGATTCCTTACTTTGTAATACTATTATATCAGATATTTTTCTGAAATGAGGCTTGAAAGGATCTCCTTTTGAATCTAACTTCTTTTCTTCTGAATTAGACTTTTGTTTGAAAGGAATTTGAACCTGTAAGGTGTACGGCGCAGGAGTTACGAAAGTTAATTTTCCAACTTTTTTTAGATTTCAGCGTTGTCGATTTTCTTCTTATTGACTTTTGAATTAAAAATTAAGGAAAATTCTGGTTTACTGGAGTTGATAAAAAAAATCATTATTTTTACTGTTATTTTCCTGTTTCTATTGTCTATTAATTTGGTGTGTTTTTTTTTTTTTTTCCTTTTCGTGTGGTTTTTGGAATCCTGATCTTTCCTCTCCATCCTTCATCTATTTCATTTTTTTCACATCATCCTGGACGATCCAACATCATCCTGGATGATCAAAACATCATCCTAGATGATCCATTCAAATCATCCCCACCATGATCCAATGGCTGGTATGCACCAATTATTAGTGATCGTCCTAGACGATCCACCTCATCATCCTGGATGATTCACATGGTAGCAGTAGAACAATTTAAATTCGGCCCATCCAATTTATTTATTACATATCATCCTGGATGATCCACTGAATCATCCGGGATGATACTTTTCATCAAAGGTTATCCGGCTGAACACATCAAGACAATCGCGTGTGTCTAATCATCCTGGTTGATATCTGATCGTCCTAGAGGATCATACCACCTTTTTGACCAATCAATATAGACGTTATTATTACCCCTATCATCCTGGATGATATTGCGATCATCCTGGACGATCCGGCTAAATTCTATTTAAACAGTCATTTTCTTCTGAATTTTTCACACATTCTCTTACAATCCTTCCTCCACTTCGTTTCTAATTGCTGGTGGCAAATATTCTTGACATCTGGGTCCTAGTTCATCTAGGGGAAATGTCGATCCCCGATTTCCTTAAGCAGCTGACCAGGTTGCCTTCCAGCGATACCTTGAGGTGGGGATCACCCAATCTCAAATTGTCAATCCCCGCATTCTGACTTATCCTATCTTAGATCTTTTCACCCACACTTCTCTCACATTCATCCTGACTTTAGCTTTTCCATTCAGTTTTGAACTTTTACATGTTTTCTTTGTGAACCTTCGTGTCGACTCCTCTTACTCTGCTCTCCGATCCTTTGTCAATCGTCGCCCTGTCGAGCTTACCTCCCAAGACTTCGATGATATTCTTCAACTCTCAATTTCTGGTGACAAACTCCATCTCATCTCCTCTAACTTTGATTTTGACTGGAGTGTCGCAAATCAATTTCTTAGGGTCACCAACGTCCCCTATCATGATAATGCATACTCCTCCTTACTTAAGGATGCTCGGACAATCCAGCATATCCTTCGCACCTCTATTCTTCCAAAAGCTAGATACTGCATCCATATCACCCCCTCACTCTCACTGACTACCTACTATATCCTGGCCCATCATGAATTCAATGATATCGATCTCCTCTTTCGATACATCGAACACCTGACTAGCATTAGGGATCCGGGCCATAGACGACGCCTAAATCTAGCTCTAGGACACATCATTACATATGCTCTCGAGACCAAATATAATCTATAATATTCGATACCACCCAATGTCCCCCCCCCCCCCCTTCCTTCTTCTCCAATAATTCCTTCCATGTTCTGCACAGTACATGCCTTCATCCGGAGCCTGCCCTGAATATTGTGAGAGAAGAGGAAGAAGTCGCTACAGTACCTGCACCTGCTCCTATCCAGATAGAGTCACCTCTAGATCACTTGGTGCACCGCTTTAACCAGTGGGAGGATCACTTTGACTCCTACGTGGTAGCACAAGAGGAGCAACATGCGGCTGATATTGCTCACTTCAATTTATTTGTGACTCGCCAATAACAGCAGCACGATCATGATATGGCCTGGTTTGGTGAGCAGTTTGCCACCATTCACAGCTACTTTCATCCACCACCACCTCCTCCATCTGATCAGGATCCGCCTCTCTATTAGGTTGGTTATTTTAGTTTTGTTGAGATGTTTTAGTTTGCTGTTGTTTTGTCTTTTCTGTTCCTCCTTTTTGTGATATCAAAAGGGGGAGTTGTTTTTATGTTACTAGTAGTTTCTCTTGTTACTTTTGTGTTGTAGTAGTTTCATTTGTTGTATTGAATGTCACTGGTTATCAATGATTAGTAAAATTTATCTTCTCTCGCCTGTACTTTAATTACTACAATCTGGTTTATTTGAAACTACTAAATAAATATTTACTATCATCAAAAAGGAGAAGATTGTTATAAATCTGGATTTAAGGATTACAATTTTGATGATAATAAATATTTCTGTGTTTTGTTTTGATTGACTAACATTTCATGTATAAAAGCTCAAATGCAATTCAAGCCAACTCAAGATTGGGTCCACGTGTGTTTAAATTGTAATTTTTCCTTTTCTTGGGTCAAATGTAATGTACTTAATCCCCTAGCTAAGTAACCTTGCACACACACACTCAGAGGGAGAGTTTTAGTGAGTTAGAATTTCTATTTAAAATTTTGTTAATATCATCTTGGTTGATATTCATATCATTTTGGATGATCTAGTGAAGGCAAAAACCCTAATTAGGGTGACTATATTAAGTTAGTTTGATTAAGTAGATCATCCTGGATGATATCCCATCGTATAGGATGATAGGCTCAAATCATAAATTCTCAGCCACCAGATTAAGTTAGGCAAGTTTTTATTTTTAGAGATTTGGTATGATCGTCCCGGATAATACGTGTATCATCTTGTACGATCCTTTATAATCATGCCTAAATTAGTCTGATGATTAAGGAAAGTAATTAATTTTTTATTGATACTATCATATTATCTTGGATGATAGCAAGATCATCCTGGACGATACATGTAAAATCTAGACCATCCAGAGTACTTCACCTGAATGACCCGAGAAATGTGCTAGATGATATTCCCAATTTTGAACTAATCATACGAGACAATCCTGATATCATCCTAGAAGATTAAGTTATTTTAAGATCATCCAGGATGTTTTG
Source organism: Dendrobium chrysotoxum (assembly GCA_019925795.1). Taxonomy (NCBI): domain Eukaryota; kingdom Viridiplantae; phylum Streptophyta; class Magnoliopsida; order Asparagales; family Orchidaceae; genus Dendrobium; species Dendrobium chrysotoxum. The sequence continues at coordinate 58,268,462 of CM034314.1, forward strand.
GCTGTACGACCTGAGCTATATGCAGGATGATATTCTTCAACTCTCAATTTCTGGCGACAAACTCCATCTCATCTCCTCTAACTTTGATTTTGACTGGAGTGTTGCAAATTAATTTCTTAGGGTCACCAACGTCCCCTATCATGATAATGCATACTCCTCCTTACTTAAGGATGCTCGGACAATCCAGCATATCCTTCGCACCTCTATTCTTCCAAAAGCTAGATACTGCATCCATATCACCCCCTCACTCTCACTGACTACCTACTATATCCTGGCCCATCATGAATTCAATGATATCGATCTCCTCTTTCGATACATTGAACACCTGACTAGCATTAGGGATCCGGGCCATAGACGACACCTAAATCTAGCTCTAAGACACATCATTACATATGCTCTCGAGACCAAATATAATCTATAATATTCGATACCACCCAATGTCCCCCCCTTCCTTCTTCTCCAACAATTCCTTCCATGTTCTGCATAGTACATGCCTTCATCCGGAGCCTGCCCCAAATATTGTGGGAGAATAGGAAGAAGTCGCTATAGTACCTGCACCTGCTCCTATCCAGATAGAGTCACCTCTAGATCACCTGGTGCACCGTTTTAACCAGTGGGAGGATCACTTTGACTCCTACGTGGTAGCACAAGAGGAGCAACATGCGGCTGATATTGCTCACTTCAATTTATTTGTGACTCGCCAATAACAGCAGCACGACCAGGACATGGCCTGGTTTGGTGAGCAGTTTGCCACCATTCATAGCTACTTTCATCCACCACCACCTCCTCCATCTGATCAGGATCCGCTTCTCTATTAGGTTGGTTATTTTAGTTTTGTTGTGATGTTTTAGTTTGCTGTTGTTTTGTCTTTTCTGTTCCTCCTTTTTGTGATGTCAAAAGGGGGAGTTGATTTTATGTTACTAGCAGTTTCTCTTGTTAATTTTGTGTTGTAGTAGTTTCATTTGTTGTATTGAATGTCACTGGTTATCAATGATTAGTAAAATTTATCTTCTCTCGCCTGTACTTTAATTACTACAATCTGGTTTATTTGAAACTACTAAATAAATATTTGCTATCATCAAAAAGGAGAAGATTAACACTGCCGTTGCCAGGTCCCAAGTCCTGGATGAGAAAAGTGGAGGGTTGCGTTAGGTAGTCGACAACCAGCGTAAAACTTGTCGAATAATTATGACATGAATCCTTTAAGAAATTGTGTTAATGCTAGGGCGTCCCCTGGAAGCGACGCGTTGTATGGCCTGAATACAGCGACAAGTGTGCAAGGGCCGCTGCACCACCGCCCGGGTGCAGTGTTAAATAGGCAAGGGTTACCACATCAAGGACGGATGTGGGCAAAGAAGCTAGTCCATGAAACTAAAATTAGGATAGGAACTTAGAATATAGGTTCCCTTACAGGAAAAGTAATGGAATTAATAGATATTATGATTCATAGGAAGATAAATATTCTGTGCATTCAGGAAACTAAATGGGTTGGAGAGAAGGCTAAGGAGATTGATAGTTTAGGATTTAAACTTTGGTATTCGGGTAGGAGTCGTACTAGAAATGGTGTAGGTGTGATTTTAGATAAGAGTTTGAAGGATAATGTTATAAATATTAATAGAATTGGAGATAGAATTATAGCTTTAAAGATTGTTGTTGATGCTAAGATTGTTAACATTATAAGTGCTTATGCTCTTCAAGTGGGTTTGGATATGGATTCAAAATTAAAATTTTGGAATGACTTAGAAGAATTAATACAAAAGATACCTCTTGAAGAAAGAGTTTTTATTGGAGGAGATTTAAATGGACATGTTGGTAGAGAGGTAGATGATTTTAAAAGCATTCATGGTGGCCATGGGTTTGGAACGACAAATGAAGGTGGTAAGTCCATATTAGATTTTTGTTTAGCTTATGATTTTTTAATTGCTAATACATTATTTAAGAAAAGGAATGAGCATCTCATTACTTATAAAAATGGATATAGTACAACTCAGATTGATTATTTTCTTATAAGGAAATTAGATCGTTTAGATTGCAAAGATTGTAAAGTTATTCCGAGTGAAAACTTATGTACCCAACATCGTTTATTAGTTTTGGACTTGAAGATAATGGGGAAGAAATTAAAAAATAAAGTAAAACGTTTTCCTAGGATTAGATGGGGGCATTTAAAGAATATTAACAAAAATATTTTTGAGAGTAAGATTTTAGATCTTAAGATTTTGTCTGTGCATGAGGATGCTAATGTTATGTGGGAAAAGTGGCTAGTAATATTAAGAATATTGCAAAAGATGTGCTTGGAGTTTCAAAGGGAAAAGCTCCTAATAGTAAAAATAGTTGGTGGTGGAATCCAAATGTGCAAGAAAAGATTAAAAATAAGAAGATTTGTTATAAAAATTGGTTTAATTGTAAAAATTCTGATAATTGGAAATTATATAAAGAGACACGTAAGGAATCTAAGAAAGCAATATGTGATGCAAAGAGTTTAGCTTTTAGTGATTTATATAATAGATTAGATACTAAGGAGGGAGAAAGATATATGTATAAGCTAGCCAAACAAAGAGATAGGAGTAGTAAGGATTTAGTTCAAGTGAAGTGTATTAAGGATGAAGATCAAAAAGTACTTTTTTTAGAAGATGATATTCAACAAAGGTGGATGAGATATTTTGCTAAACTTTTTAATGAAGAATGTGAAAATAAAATTGACTGTAGTGACCTTAGCACTTTAAATGAAAATAAAGATTTCTGTTTTTATCGGCGTATTAGTAAAACCGAAGTTAGAGAGGCTTTAAAGAAAATGAAGGGTGGAAAAGCTGTTGGACCTGATGATATTCCAATAGAGGTGTGGAAATGCTTAGGAGATGAAGGAATTTCTTGGCTTACTAAACTTTTTAATACTGTTTTGAAGACTAAAAAGATGCCAGATGAGTGGAGAATGAGTGTGTTAATCCCTATTTTTAAGAATAAAGGTGATGCACAAGATTGTGCGAATTATAGAGGAATTAAGTTAATGTGTCATACTTTAAAACTATGGGAACGAGTTATGGAGCATAGGTTGCGGCGTGATACTAATGTTTCTCAAAATCAATTTGGATTTATGCCGGGTAGGTCTACTATGGAAGCCATACATTTATTAAGAGGTTTGATGGAGAAATATAGAGAGAATAAGGAGGATTTACATATGATATTTATTGATTTAGAAAAAGCATATGATAAAGTTCCAAGAGAAGTGCTATGGAGAGTTCTTGAAAAGAAAGAAGTTAATAACGCTTATATTCAAATCATTAAAGATATGTATGCAGGAGCTATTACTTGTGTTCAAACACAAGGTGGTTTGACCAAGTATTTTCTATTTCGGTTGGATTACACCAAGGATCAGCCTTAAGCCCATATCTTTTTGCTTTAGTCATCGATGTTCTCACTAGACATTTGCAAGAGGATGTACCTTGGTGTATGCTTTTTGCTGATGATATTCTTCTTGTTGATAAGACTAGAGAGGGAGTTGAAGGTAAACTAGAATTGTGGAGGTCAACCTTAGAGTCTAAAGGTTTTCACTTGAGTAGATCTAAAACGGAATATATGGAGTGTAATTTTAGTAATAATAGACCTAGTGAGGGCATTGTGACTTTGGCCGATCAAGTCATTAATAAGAGTATATGTTTTAGATATCTTGTATCTATTGTTCAGAGTGATGGTGATATATATGGGGATATTATCAGCAGAATCCAAGTTGGATGGTTGAAGTGGAGGAATGCATCGGGCTTATTGTGTGATAGAAAAGTACCCCTCAAACTTAAAGGAAAATTCTATAAGATGGTGGTGAGACCTGCAATGCTTTATGGTGCTGAATGTTGGCCATTAAAAGAGAAGCATAATTCTAAGTTAAGTGTTACAGAGATGAGGATGCTCAGGTGGATGAGTGGCTTTACCCTTAGAGATAGGATACGAAATGAGCATATTCGTGAAAAGGTTGGAGTAGCTCCAGTGGAAGATAAGATTAGAGAGAGCCGCCTTAGATGGTTTGGTCACGTAAAACGGCGGCCTCCCGATGACCCGGTTAGGAAAGTAGAGGTCTTAGATTTGACTTATGTTAAGAAAGGTAGAGGTAGACCTAAAAAGACTTGGTTAGAAAATATTAGAAATGATCTTTCTTTATTAGATTTAAACGAGAATTTGACTTTTAATAGGACACAATGGAGAAAAAGGATTCATGTAGCCGACCCCACGTAGTGGGATAAAGGCTTGATGTTGTTGTTGTTGTTGTATCAAAAAGGAGAAGATTGTTATAAATCTGGATTTAAGGATTACAATTTTGATGATAATAAATATTTCTGTGTTTTGTTTTGATTGACTAACATTTCAGGTATAAAAGCTCAAATGCAATTCAAGCCAACTCAAGATTGGGTCCACGTGTGTTTAAATTGTAATTTTTCCTTTTCTTGGGTCAAATGTAATGCACTTAATCCCCTAGCTAAGTAACCTTGCACACACACACTCAGAGGGAGAGTTTTAGTGAGTTAGAATTTCTATTTAAAATTTTGTTAATATCATCTTGGACGATATTCATATCATTTTGGATGATCCAGTGAAGACAAAAACCCTAATTAGGGTGACTATGTTAAGTTAGTTTGATTAAGTAGATCATCCTGGATGATATCCCATCGTACAGGATGATAGGCTCAAATCATAAATTCTCAGCCACCAGATTAAGTTAGGCAAGCTTTTATTTTTAGAGATTTGGTATGATCGTCCCGGATAATACGTGTATCATCTTGTACGATCCTTTATAATCATGCCTAAATTAGTCTGATGATTAAGGAAAGTAATTAATTTTTTATTGATACTATCATATTATCTTGGATGATAGCAAGCTCATCCTGGACGATACATGTAAAATCTCGACCATCCAGAGTACTTCACCTGAATGACCCGAGAAATGTGCTAGATGATATTCCCAATTTTGAACTAATCTTACGAGACAATCCTGATATCATCCTGGATGATCAAGTTATTTTAAGATCATCCAGGATGTTTTGGCTGTACGACCTGAGCTATGTGCAGGATGATATTCTCAATTTTAAACTAATCATACAGGATGATATACATATCATCCTGGATGATTAAGTCATTTTGGTATTGTCCAGCATAGGTTACCCTAGACAACCTGAGTTGTCTTCTGGATGAAATTCCTGATTTACACTAATCGTCCTGGACGATCGCCAAAATATACAGGATGATCAAAATAAATTTTGTCTACTAATCATCCAGAGAAACTAGATCATCTAGGCTGATTCATGTTATTTTGTACTGATCGTACAGGACAATCGACCGATCATCCTGGATGATCTTTGATGACTAGTTGAGATTTAGGGCAATTTTTTAGCCCTCCTATTTAAGATCTTTTTCTTTCAACAAGAAAAATCTTTTGCCACTTTCCTTACCAGAGAAAACCTTGAGAGAGAGAGAGAGAGCTTGGGAGAGAGAGAGGATCTTGTGAGGGAGAGTTTGTGAGGGATTCCTAAAGGTTGCTCCAAGCCAGAATCTGAGTCATCTTCTTTGGTCGTCATCTCTTATCTTGTCGATGTCTCTGTGGGAGGATCATTCGTAAGAAGATCCAGGTTATCTGCCTACTTTAGAAGGAAGCAAAAGGAGTCCAGGTTCTCTGCCTGCTTCAGGAGGAAGCGAAAGGAGTCTAGATTCTCTGCCTCACTAGGTTGGTGGAAAAGAGTTTTGTACAGGCTTCTCCATCTTGCTGTAGGAGCAGAAGGAGAGTCACTTAATGTTAGTGCAATACCCGGAGGGGAGGCTCCGAGGACTGGACGTAGGTCAAGTTGACCGAACCACTATAAAATCTGGTGTGTTCTTTCTGATTATTTTCTGCACTTATTTTTCTATTAATGATTATGTGATTATGATTATTATTTCATTATCGTGAACATTTACACATCATTGTGAAATTGTAATTGTGTTAAAATAATTAAAAAGATTTTTTTAAATAATTTTTGCTCATGAATTTTTAAAATAACCAATTCACCCCCCCCCCCCCCCCCCCTCTTGGTTAGCCTCGGGACTAGTTCACAAGGGCTTAACATCCCTCATGAACTTTTAACCATTAATCCTTTATACTATGTCCCTTGATGAGTCTCTCAGGGCCCTCTTAGCTCAATTCAATGACAAGGGGAAAGAGAATACTCTCGATTACCTGAATCAAAGACTTCTACCAACAAAAATTTGGTACCCTTCAATAGACAAATAATGTATTGCCTTAGTCTTTGCAACATAAAAACTAAGGCATTACATGCTTTCTCATCAAGTCAATTTGATTTCTAATATTAATCCCCTATAATATCTTATGGATCGGCCTATGTTGTCAAGACGTCTAGCTCATTGGTCTATAATATTGCTTCAATTTGAAATTACTTTCATTCCCCTACGTGCTATGAAAGGGCAGGCCATTACTAACTTTCTTGTGGCACTCCAGTTGCCAGCAAAGTCTCCTCTAAATGATGATTTTCCTCATGAGAAAATCATGAGTTTTAAGGAATCCAATAATCGAGTCTAGGAAATATATTTTGATGGCACAGTATCCTCCCAGCAGGGCAATGCACATCAACCTACTATTCCTGAAAAAGCTAGAATCAACCTGGTTTTCATAACACCGGATAAGGGAATGATGAACTTTTCCTACCACTTATTAGAGCCTTACATGAACAATAAGGTTGAGTATGAAGCTCTGATAATTGGCCTGAAACTTACAATCCTGATGGAGATTAAAGAGATTAAAATCTTTGGTGACTCTCAATTATTAATCAACCAGATTATAACGACCTATAAGGTTTTTAATCCTAAACTTTTGAAGTACCACCAATACACAATGCACTTACTCAAGCACATCCCTAGTGTAACTATGTATAGAATTCCCCGTGGAAGCAATTCTTTGGCAGATGCCCTAGTAAAGCTTGTAAAAGAATTTGTCTATCTAAAAGAAGACTCCATTCACCTTGGGTCCTTTCAGCCTCTTCAACAGTCGATGAAGAAGACAACTGGAGAAAACCACTAATTGATTACCTTCAAGAAGGCAATCTACACTTCGACAGGTCACTTGCCAATCAAATCAAGAAATATGCCCTATCATATATACTAGACAATAGTACATTATACAGTTGATCATTCGACCAGATGTGGCTCCATTATCTGGACAAATGAGAGGTCCTAAAGATCATTAATGAAGTCCATATTGGACTATATGGAGCTCATTAATCAGGTCCAAAGATGAAAATGAAAATCAAAAGACTTGGTTATTACTGGCCTATGATAATTGATGATTACATAAAAATTATAAAATATTGTCATCAGTGCTAGGTACATGGTGTGGTTTTACATCAGTCGGCTACCGTGTTGTAACCCACGATAGCTTTCTAGCCCTTAGAAAGTTGGGGCTATGAAACTATCTTAATTTTCCTAAATTCAAGTTAAAATTGAACTATTTTCATATATATAATTAATTTTTAAATTGTATATATTTTAAATTTTGAGAGCCTTGATTGATTCATGGAATCTAAAACATAGATTAAGCTTGAATGAATCAAATTAATGGGGAGGTGATTAATGAACAATCATGTCTTGATTGTTCACTAATCTACTTATCCATTATTTATGATATTTTTGTTCTTTACATGTGTAGGATACACATACTTGCATCTAGCTTAGGCTCTCCTAGATTTAGGAATTGATTATATTTGTGTGATGCACATATGTATTTGTCTAAGGGTTAGAAACATCTATTTAAATCCCATCCAACGTAGTGACATCTTAAGGACCAAAATAAAGCCCGACATATAGGATAGACTGGGGTGCTTTTGAAGTATTTCAGAATCTTAAAGCACCTCCTACTATTCCTCCTTTAACCTCTAGAAATAAGTGTTCAACCATGATCTAATCCCAGTTGAATTTCCAATTATTACTCCTTTAACATTAATCTTTGAAAATTAAAAATAAAATTTGTACCCTTATTTTAATTAAGAGTATTCGTAAAAAACTTAGGTTTCCTTTGATGTAATTAACTACGAGGGCTTGAGCTCATAGGAGATTTAGAACCCAAATTAATTTTCAAATTTAAGTTTTTAAAATTCAATTAATTATCTTTGAGAAAATCAAATTTAACGATCATTATCGTCATATTAAAATGACTGAGAGTGAACAATATTTTCTTTCATCGAGAAGATATATTGTTCTATTATCATGACTTTGATTATGAAATTAATAATCCCTTATTTAGGTTATTATAGTCAAATACTTAATCAAACATCATTTTGACCCTTCGGGGTCATATGTAGTTCTTCCCTGAGTTTGACTATAATAATCAGGATGAACTTACAGCTTTGTAATTCGAACCCATTAGGGAATGATATATTTACCTCCTGAGATGATATATCATTTATAATGATGTATTCAATCTCAAAACTAAAATTTTAGAAATTTAATTATCCCAAAGAAAATTAATCTTTTTCAAACTCAACTCTTTTCACTCAAATAAAAATTAGAGTAGTTGATTTTGATTAACAGTCCTTATTCTATTGTATTAGTCTCTATGCTCTAATCATATGGTTTTGAGTAGTTATATCATAGTCGTATGATCTGAGATTAGATGGTTATGAATTAAAACATAAAAATAAGTGGACCTGCCAATGATTGGCCATCCAATCAAATGGCATGGCAAGGAAAAGGTTGGTGATTGTGTAAATACTTAAATAAAATTAGTGAAAATCACCTAAAGATTAGAAAATCCATAACTCCTCACACACTTATCCAATTTAGATGTTCTTAGGCACAACATATTTTTATTGAGGAGTACTTTAAAATCTATATGATGGTAACCCCTAATTTCTAAAACATAAAAAATAATTTTATAAATACTTGTTAGGGTATTCATAAAATTATTCATTAAATACAATTCACCATGGGCTCAAATTAAAATGGAACATTCTTGGGGATAACTTTGACAAGTCTAAAAATTTTCATGGATATTTGAATCCTCTAAGAGCCTTAATAAAGTAATCAAATCTTTGTGGTAAAGATTTGACCTAGGAATTGAAATAGATCTAAACACAAAGACATAAGGCATTAGAGATTGATTATTTATGGTTTACTGGTGTAGCATATAAGGGTTAGTTCCACTTATTTAACCTCATCGATGGTTTGAATCTCCTAAAATAAAATTTTTAAAAGTATAAATGTATGTACTTTAAAAATTATTTTGGAACCCTAGGAGGACTTTAATGACTTAAAACTTATTAGGTTTGACCTTTAGGTTTTAATTGTCCCATGGTTTAAATTATAATAAGTTTGGAGTTCAATTGGTTTGTTTATTAGTGAACCCTAATTCACCATGCATAAATGCCTTTATTTTTTGCAGGTTGTTTTGCTGGTTACTTTGGGTGGCAAGTTAACCCTTTTTTGCAGAAAGATTAAGCTTAAAGAGTTCATTTGGATCTTTCTTTTTTGGGTGCTAGCTCCTGGCCGCCCTAAAATGTTACTAGGTTATTCTGTAATTTTGATTAGAGGGGACTTTCGGCTCGTAGGTTTTCTTTTGACTTATTTTGTAGCTCTTCTAAGCAGTAGAGAGCTAAAGGTCCCACTTAAGGACCTTGTGATTTCCCTTTTATAATTAATACGTAGGCCCCTCCATAAGTTTTAACCCCAAAAAAAAAAAGAATTTTCAAAAAAATAAAAAATAGAATTTTCAAAAAATTATTAAAAATTTAAATTAAATTTAAAAAAATATGAAATAAATTGCATTCAACCCTAAATTTAAACAAATTTAAGGAAAAATTAAAGCCCCATCATAAACTTTAAAATGAAACATTAATTAAAAATTTAAAAATTATAATAAATATATAAATAAAATTATTAAAATATAAACAAATATCCAAATAATTATTTAATAAAGAAAATTTAATAACCCCTAAAAATTTAGAAATAAATCAACTAAATAATTAAGATCAAAGAATCAATAGTAAAAAAAATGATAAAAAAAATTCATAAACTTAAACTACAATTTAAATTAATTAAATAAAACAAAATTTAATTACTCAAATAAAGAAGATAAATAAATCAAAGGGCACTATGCACTTGATTTGATCCCTTAGGGGAAATTAAATGCGTTATATTTATGAGCCTAGAATCTTTCAATTGAGAACTTCAAGCTCTAGAAGTAATCAATTGATAAAATCCTACAAAACCTAAATGATTAAAATGTCTAAATAAAATGATGGACTCTATACATAGAATTAGATCCCTTAGGGGAGATCAAATGTATTATAAATATGATCATTGGATTTGTTGATCAAAGACTCCTCGCACTTAAAGGTTATTGAGTGCTAAGTTTTTTAAGCTTAAAATAAATAATTCAACAATTAAAATATATTCTTTAAAATAAACCCTAAATTATAAAGTAGTAAAATTTAAACAAAAATAAATCCCCTTTGCTAGAAATAAATTAAAAATAAAATATTAGATAACATTAAATAATAAACCTAGAATCTATCCAAACTACACAGCTTATTACACATATTTAAGATGGTTTGATAGGGCTACTGACTCTAGCATAAGCTAGGCTATTTGTGGGGTCTATTTGTTTGGAGCACATTATATTGAGGGTATTCATGCTTGGTATGTTTACATTTTATACTCTACATCTCATAGTATACTCATGCTGGTGCATCTTAGGCTCTTAGGTACTTAGGCCATATTTTATTTTGTACACTTATACGTGCATCGCATTACAATACTACATTTTTTATAAATTGCTTTTGTATTCCTGCATAAAGTAGAATGTATCAAGGTAGTGATGCATATATAAATTTATAAATGTATAGTTTTAGATTCTTGTATAGCTAGAATGAGTTGTACAATTTAAAGAGTTGTAAAGATTAAAGATAATTGCTTATACATATAGAGCTCCTAAAGAAAATGATTCTTCTTCCTTTAAAGAGTATTTCTTTTTAAATTCTTAAATAAGATCCTAGAGCCTGAAGATAAAGAATAAAGTAAGCAATGATATTTAAATTTATATTATATAGGGATAATAATCCAAACTTATTATAGTATAGCTTATCCACCTTACTTTTCAATTGACCCTAATTTGTATTTTACATTAAAAATAAATGAAAAAAAAGTTTTTTTTACTTATTTACTATTGTTTCATACTGCTTCATCTTACATGCATAACATTTGTATGGGTGGTAGATTTGCATTAAAGGGTAGCCTTTCATAGGTTTCTTTTGGTATGCATGTTCCAGACTTTGTAGGAACATGTATGTCAGTTCTAGGATGATACAAAAGCGATACAGTATACACAAACACCTTTACCCTGACATGCATACATTCATGCATTTTAAATTTCTACAATGTACACTAAGCCAAAGCACACAAACCAATGAAACAAAAAAGAGGGCACCCATTGGATTATGAGGTTGCTCTAATTTTCTCTCTGGGTTTAAGGTCATTATGCTATCAAATTTTTCTAAAAAACTTAAACTTAGAATATTATAAAAAATTAATGTCAACAAAAAATGAAACTTAGAGTTTAGGATGTCTTTGCATCAAAACTACATTACTTGGGTGCATCTGACTCGACTCATAATACTAAAGTCTGATTCAAGTTCTTGACCAGAATCCTTGATTCCTAAGATATAGAGCCGTCCTATCTTGTATGTGTAAGGTGATTGATTTCCTTTAGGATGTTAGTTGACAACCAACTCCAGACAGGCATAAGTCCAAGTTATATACACATCTCTCTAAATCTCCTCTTTGGGAGGGTTATCCAATCATTCTAAAATTTAAATCTTAAATCCTAAATATAAAATTTAAGGTCTCCTAAATCTAGAATTTAAAGTCTACATCTTTTTCAAAGTTTTTTTAAACCCAATCCTTTAATCAACTCTATATAAATTTAAAAAGTATATTCTTTACTTTAATCAAGAGTTTTCTCTTTTAAGATGTAATTAACTATAGAGGCTTGCCTCTACAGGGAGTCTAAAACCTAGTGAAAAATAAACCCTATCTTAATTCCTTTATAAGGTAGGGGAAAAATCCTATGAATGTTGGTTATGGCTTTATACAATAGTTTAGTTTCATAATCAAAATGATAAGTGAATGTTTTTTCTATCCTTTAGGATGAATTTGACATTCACTATGCTATGTTTAATTATGAAAGTAAATTTCATTTCTCTCTTCAAATTGATAGTGAAATATTAGTTTATCTTTGAAAATGGTATAATATTTAGCTATGCGGATTTAACAAAAAAATAATAAAGCAAATCATGTAATATATATCTTATTTGTCCACAATATGAAACATCGAGCTATGGAATTTCAGATTGGGGACTTCATATATGTGAAGATATGACCAATGAAATGTATCTATAGATTTGTACGGAAGTGAAGTTGAGTCCAAGGTACATCGTACCTTTTGAAGTGATTGAAAGGATTAGAAAGTCTGCCTATATGTTACGATTACCATAATATATGCCTGATATTCACAATATATTCCATGTGTCATCATTGAGGAAATAGGTATCTGATTCAAAATTTGAATATCTATTAATTATATTGAGTTACATCAAATCTAAGCTATAAAAAAGAACCCAAAAGGATTTTGGAGTATGATGTCAAAAGATTATGAAATAAACAAATTATGAGGGTCAAAGTGCAATGAAAGTACAAGACTAAAAAATAAGCTACATGTGAGAAATAATTTAAGATTAAATAGTAGTACCCTCATCTATTTGCCAAATTTGAGTTTTGAAATGTCAAGGATTACATTCTTTTGAGGAGGGAGGATTTTAATACCAACTACAATAATGTTGCATCCAATTTAACTCAGTTCAATAAGCCTTATGTGTTTGAACTTATGCATTTTAATTCTGTATGAATCTAAGAATATTTTGTACATATGTGAATGAATGAATTCTACTTTTAAGCATGTCCTAAGGGGTTATATACATGAAATAAGAAATTTGAAATTCTCCCTTAGGAGCACTGAGGCGCTAAGCTCTAGGGTTTGGTTTGTTTTAGTAAGACCGATGTCGGCGTAATCACGCTACCATCTAAAATTTTATGTTGTAAGGCCAAATCTTAATTAAAATATTAATTTCCACTAAAAATTCCTTTTCAATAAAATTAAACCCACCATTTGAGTTGCCAACCAAGAGAGAGAGGCTTTTTAGTAAGAGAAAGTTGGGTTTAGGCTGCTTCGTTCTATTTTTTATTATTAGCTCAATTTAGAAAGTTATACAAATTAAGGTTGGTTACATTCTACCTCTCTTAGTTTTTAATAATATAAGAATTTTTTTAATTTTTTTTATTAAAATTATGAATTCAGGTCATAAAAATCGGAATAACTTTGCAACCCTTATATAATCACCATGTAACTTTTATATGTTATACATATGAGTATATTGGATTTTTTCTTTAAACATTTTCGCCACATAAATTAGAAATTGCACTATTTTTAGCAAATTAAAAAATAATTTTTACATTTAAGGCTTCAAAATAGGGTTATACCCAATCCCTAGTAATTTAGTGAAATTCTAAATTATAAAATTTTGCTTTGCTGTGGAATCTATTAGCTACCAGTATAGAATTCTATGAATATTTACATCCATACCTAGAGATGAAGATGATTAATGAAGGAGAAATATTTTCACCATGTATGTTAGTGTAAGGAGAACAGGTGCAAAATAGTTATAGATGGGGATAGTGTTGTGAATGTCATATCAATCCATGTTATTACTAGAGCAAGCCTTAAGCCTGAGGCCCACCTAAAAACTTTCCATGTGAGATAGGGAAACAATGCATTTATACCTAACACAGCTACATGTTTAATGCCTATCAAGCTAGGAAGCTATGTTGATCATATATGGTGTGATGTCCTCCCTATAGAAGCCACTCATATATTATTAGCTTTATGACCTAAATGTCATTCATTATGGTAGAGAGAACACTTATGAATTTAATGATAAGATCATGATGTTATTTCCACTAAATCCCAGTAAAATGTGCTGAATTACACCTCCCCATATGATATTTCCTGATTTAGTAAATAAAATACTAGCAAATCCTCCACATATGAGTTTCCCCACACCACCCCATAAGCATAATTCTAAACTACAACCTATTTGTAGTTAGAAGAGGAATTCCAAAATTCAACTTATAGTAATTTCATCCCCACCCTAGTAAAACACCTATGACTTAACATTATTGAGTCCTACGCATGCACCCCTACCCATGGATATTAGAATAGCAAAGATAGGATTCAATAGCATGCTAAGAGAATTTTTTGAACCTGCATCCTATCATTTTCTTGAAGTGAGGGAAGTTATATTAAAACCCTCTTATCTAAATTTTAAAATTTATATCCTAAAGTCCAACTTGATGTTCTACCACCATAGAGGAATATACAAAATGTTATAAACTTTATTTTGAGTTCATAATTACCTATCCTTCCCCATTATAGGATGAACTACACTAAACATGTTGAACTCAAAAGATAAGTAGATATATTACTTAAGAAATGCTTCATCTAACAAAGTCTTATCCCTTGTTCAGCTCCTGCCCTACTAGCACCTAAGAAGGGTGGAACATAGCAAATGTACATATATAATAGAGTTATAAATAAGATGATAATTAAGTATTTCCCAAAACCTAGATTAGATGATATGTTGGATCTTGTATGAACCTCCTATTTCTCAAATATATATCTAAGAACTAGATATCATAAAATTAGAATTTGGTTAAGAGATACTTGGAAGACTACTTTCAAAACCCTTAATGGAATGTATGGGTAATTAGTCATACCTTTTGGATTAGCCATCACTCCTAAAACATTCACGATACTTATGAACATAGTTTTAAAGTCAATCATAGGGAAATTTCTTATGGTCCACTTTGATTACATTATAATTATTAGCCATAATGAGAATGATCATATGGGCACTTGAGATTAGTCTTTCTCAAGTTAAGAGAAGCTAAACTTTAAGTCAATTTGAAGAAATGTTCCTATTGTTTTTTGAAGTCACTTTTATTGGGTTCATAGTAACTATAAATGGCTTAAAATCTAACCCTGCCAACATTCAAGCCTTCCTAAATTGGTTTATACCAAAGAGTAATCAAAGTCCATAGCTTTCAATGCTTAGCTACCTTTTATAAAAGATTTTTTAGAAACTTTAGCACTATTGTATCTTCTATCACTGCCATCATAAAGAATGATAAGTTTATCTAGACTACATTTGCTCAATAAACCATGGAGTAAATAAATGTTCTTATTACTTAATCCTTAGATAAAATTACATATTATTTAATATATTTAATTTTTAGTGAAAATTTAGTATTTTAGTTATTTTTGTGCAAAAAAACTCAAAAATTTATAGAAATTCTAAGGAGCCTTCAATGTCACGGTGTCCGACGATACAACGAAATATTGCTACCTTTAATACCACTACGGTACTGCAATTCATACATTATGGTGTTGAGTTCTCTATTTATAAGTGCTACAGTGACAACACAAATAGTGCCACATCATTATCAGTGTTGCGACATCAGAAAGTTAGCTTGGTAATGCCTAATTCTCTATTTTTAAATGTCACAGCACCACAATTTCTCGTGCCTTGGTGTTATTTTTGTACTTGGACACCAAAGCGCTCTAATGTCCATAGCGCCATGGCATAGCAGTTATAACTTAAAAAGGACATGTTCTATCAATGATGAGACATGATTTTTCACCAAGTAATCGTTCAATCTCAACAAGCACCATGGCGATGCAAAGGCTCCAACAATGAGGTACTAGTTCACTTCATGAGCACCACAGCACCATTATTTTAAGAACCATAATACCAGTTGCCATTTTTATATTTTTTTATAAATAGTTTTTATGTTATATCTGTAAGGGAGTTCAGTCACTTGTGTAATTTTAGTATTTTTTAAAGTACTTCTCTAGTTCCCTCTTAGAGTAAAATCTAAGGGAGGCTAAGAAGTATAAGATACAATCATTTGGAGTGTTTAGCATGTATTTCTTGAAGAAACTCTATAAGTTAAAGGGAGAGGAGTTTAGAGGAGATACTTTGATCCTTCTTGGGGATATCACTCTCTTGTATTTTTCATTCTTTTATTAGTTCCCTCTTAGAGTAAAATCTAAGGAAGGCTAAGAAGTATAAGATACAATAATTTGGAGTGTTTATCATGTATTTCTTGAAGCAACTCTATAAGTCAAAGGGAGAGGAGTTTAGAGGAGAAACTTTGATCCTTCTTGGGCATATCACTCTCTTGTATTTTTTATTCTTTCATTAGTTTAATGAAAATAGGTTTACTTGATATTTATTCTATGTCTAACTAATTCTCTTATTTTGGATTGATGTTATGAAATGTATGTACTAATGAAGATTCTTATTCTATAAATCATTAAAATATGTTTTTAATATTATCCCACTCTTTATTTAATGCACATAGTGGTCATATATATAGTTAAAATATAATGTGATGTATAACCTCGATGGAGGAATGCAAGAATAACCAGGAGTATTAAGATTGGATGTTTTGCATGAAAGTTCTATAGGGATGTTAAGCCCTTATGAATTAGTCCCGAGGCTAACCAAGAGGGGGGTGAATTAGATATTTAAAAGAAAAGAAAAATCTTTTTATTTCTTGCAGCGAAAATGAATTAAATCAACGATAAAAAGATCAATCACAGATTTTCACCCAAACAGATAATCACAACAAAATAAAGTGCGGAAAATAATAAGAAAGAACACACCGAATTTATAGTGGTTCGGTCCAACCTGACCTACGTCCACTCCTCAGAGGCATCCTCCAAGAATTGCACTAACCAAAAGTGTCTCTCCTTTAGCCCCCACAGCTAGGCGGAGAAGCCCTTACAAAATCACTTCCACCTTCCACGGTGCGACGGAGTAGCCGGGTCCTTTGACACCAAAGAGCACTTCTTCTTCCCAAAACTTCCCTCAAGACGAGCCTTGAATTCGACGGAACTTAGGTGCAAGCCTACCGGAGCAACCGTGTGAACCCCCTCACACTCCCTCGAGAAACCCCCTTCCCAAGATCTTCTCCCACTCAAACTCCACCCTTTCCTCACTCCCTTTCAAGCTCTCTCTTCAAGTTTTCTCTAAAAGAATGAAGCCTCAATGGCTGCCAAAGACACCTATCAAGTGCCTTGAGAAAGCTTAAATAAAGAGCTCCAAAAACCCTTCCAAATTAGTTTTGGCAGCAAAGATCATCCAGGGCGATCTCCGGATCATCCAAGATGATGTGCTCCAAAAGACGGCTTCAGAAAATCCTAAAAACTTAATTCTGCCGCCAAAGATCATCCAGGATGATCACAGGATTATCCTGGACGATGTGGAGAATTTGACCTGATAGTCCCGTACGATCCTGGGATAGTCCAGAATGATCAGTACAAATTTTCCACAAATTATCCAGTACGATATGCATATTGTCCAGGACGATTAGAACAAATTTTGACTCTTAAATCCTTGCCTAAATTATCAAGGTGGCTAGGGTTTTGAGATCATATTGGATCGTCCAGGATGATTAGTTCAATGAACATATCGGCCTGGACAATCTGAAATCATCCAGTATGATTTGTTCAAAAGTTGAACTTTTGGTTTTGACAGGATCTCACTCCCCCTGAGTATGTGTATACATAGTCACAAATAAGCATACACCCTTACAGGACTTGACTCAAGAAATCAAAAAGTACATCAATGAGAAATACAATAAAGCCTATTTTACTCATTCTTGAGTCTTGAATCTTTCTTGGATTGATGCATGCTGTTCCTGAAATATTATTACACATAAATAAATATATATTCCAAATACTAGGAGATGAACCATAATATTTATTATCATCAAAATAAGAACTCGTGAGCCCGAGTTGTAACATTACATGCCTAGACATAGGATATAAAATATTCTACATTCTTAAGGAGATATTATAATTATAGGAGATCAGCCAATATACTTTTTACCCCTATAAGCTCGATAAAGATTTATGGATGCATATGCTCTGTATCATATATATTAAAGAGACTCATTATGAAAGATATACAATTTATACTCATCATTCCAAAACACTTTAACTTAATATTGCATTAATTATTTTACTAGTTTATTCAATGATAAAATCTTCAAAAATATCATTTTTATTTTAGAAGGACAATTATTACAATTAAAGTATATGGTAGTAGTTTGTTGCAAGTATGGTCACTTTCTCATGGGTTTGATACTATACTCTATCACTTTATTACTTAATTTAGCACATATACTTTTATATATTAAGTGAGTTTTATTATTATTTATATCAAAGAATACCTAAGCATTATTTAGAGGTGATAGAGCCCTAGATTTTATATAATTCAAAAGTTCACTCCACAGCCCCCATCAAAGAATACCTAAGCATTATTTAGGGGTGACACCGTTACCAAGGAAGTATTTTACTTTTTAAAAATTTTAACTATATTGTTGAATTAATTACATAATTAGACCTATCGATACATATAATTCAACTTAGAGGAACTTTCAAACTTTTACCGATACATATAATTCAACTTAGAGGAACTATTCAAATTTTAATTGGTCAAATAATGTTGCTAGGAACAATCAATGGAATTCTAGCCAAAAAACTCAAGGAGTAAATTAGAATAAACCTCAACAACCTACTATTAATTCTAAACCTATATGTGATCCAGGATTTAATCAAAGCAATCAGTTTCGAAGCAAAAAAATCATTATTGGAAGATGTAGTGATGTAATTAAGAACTCAATTACAAATTCAAGATGCTTCAACTAAAATTTTGAAAATGTAATTAAGTCAGCTTGCAATTTTAATTAGTAGTAGACCTCTTTTATCTTTGCCTAGCAATATTGAAGTTAACCCAAAGAAAAAAAAATAGTTCTAAGTGATAATCATTTAAGGATTGGTAGCAATTTACCCAACCAAATTGATAAAATTAAGACAAGTCTAGTTGAAGACTATAAACTTAGCATGTGTGGGAGGCAACCCAGATTATTATTTAAAGTGATGTTATTTGATTCATTACTTGAGATATGTTGCAAATGTTATTTTTGTGATGTTTTGCATTTTATTTTATTTTAAATAATTAAAGTTATAATAAAAAATTAGTAAATAAAAATGATCAAAATTTAAGAGAGTGTCATAGCGCTGAGTGACTAAACACCATAGTGCTACTCTCCCAAGCATTGCTGCTTTGAAAATAATTGTTGCATTATTAAACCTCAAGTAATGCTCATTTTGAACCATTATTTACCTTGTTAACTAAGCACTATGACATTGATTATTTTAGCACTACAGTGCCTAATCATTCAAGTATAAACCCTGGTTCTGCCAAGTCAAAAAGAAGATATACGATCATAAGTTTAATTCTAAAACTTTCGTAAGCACCGCAGTGCTGGTAACTGATGCCGCAGTGCCACTTGTTCTATCAATATTATTTAATTAAGAGTATCACAACAATTACTAACATAAATGTCGCCGCACTTAAATATGTCAAATGTTGTAGCAGTAGCCAATTCCAAGAAGATACTTTAATTTCCAAAAACTAATGCAGCTATGCCATGTGGCTTGGACTGCTACAGTAATATCAGTTTGACCATTTTGTTATTTTGTTCATAGACTGAGTGTCGCGACACCATTTCCCGTAGTGGCGTAGTGCTTAGCCAAGTTATAAAATAGGTGTTTCATTTTTCATTTCATTCATAGCATAATTATTCCTTCAAACTCCTCTCCTTTTTAATCCACTATAGCTTAATGGCCCCAAAAATGTTTAGAAGAAGAGGGCTTCTTCCTCTTATGATGAAAGTAAATTCAAATCTGTTGATGTTGAATCTAGATTTACCGATTTAGTTTTGACTAAATAACAAATTCTAGAGAGGAGATTTTAGAATCCTAGCCACCAAATCATGTAAATTATTAATAGTAGAGGTTGGGAGCATTTTTGTGAAGAGCTTTTTAATACAATTGTTAATATGGTTAGAGAATTTTTTGTAAATGGGAAGGAGGCCATAGAAAATAGATGTTACATTAGGGGTAAGTGGGTCCCTTTTAACTCTATGGCTATAAAAAAATATACAAACTTAAGGATTGAATTTGATGAATATATAACTTTATTGGGACACCTATAGATCCTCAAGATATTCTAAATATACTATGTGGACCTAATAATGGAGGAAGCTGTAAAAAGAGAGAAAATAAAATTATTAATTTCCCTACCACCTACCTAACCCAAACCTGCAAGGCCTGGTATTATTTCATCTCAGCCAAGTTATTACCGAGTAAAAACATTAGTGAAGTTACCCGTGATTGTACCCTTTTAAACTATGGAATTCAAATGGGGTACTCTATTGATATAAGAAAACTTATTTTTTCCTCTATCATGTACATCATTAGGCGGACCACTTCTATTAGATCAAGGCACCCTTCGCAAGTTTATGCTTTGTGCATAGCCGTGGGTATAAGGGGGGATCAAACTGAAGTATTCTCTATTGCAACCCTTTCTAAAAGAAAATTTTTGGGCTTCAAGCAAGCTGAAAGAGAGAAGGAGAAAGGAGACCTCAATGAACCTGAGGTGTTTGAGAGTCATAGCAGTAGCAGGAGTACTCAAACTCTTAAGACTATGTGGGATCAAGTAGTTGAACTTAGAGGGAAAATGGAAAAGGTGACATAATTCTTTGAGGATTTAAAAGATTGGCTTCTTGAGAGGAGAATGAGGATGGCTCACAGTATGGATCATCAAGAAAAGTATTACAGATATACTACTAACTTCAATGATGATCTTATAAGAATGTTTAGAAGTAGTCTATCTATAGAGCATCTTAATCAACTACAGTTTCCATCTACCCCATCCTATGAACCTTTTGTTTAGCAGCCTACTAAGAGATGCAATGATGATGATGATGATGATGATAAGGAGGAGGAAGACCAAATGTTGGGTAGTTAGAAGTTATTCTTGGCTTAAGGGGAGAGAGAGAGAGATTGTATACTACTTTTATTTTGTAGCATGATTTTATTTTATTTATTTTTAATTTATTTGCTTTGGGGGGATCCTAGTAACATGATTTTGTGATAGAGTTGTATCGGTCTGATGATTAGTTGTGGTTTTGATAGCCATTGAAGGTGTGATGGTGTTTATAGCACTAGTTATCCTTATATTGTAGTAGATTATTTTGCATCACATGTTTTATGCTTTTCTATCATTCATATGAAAACAAGTGTTAGTTATTAATGTTTTTTTGTGTTGTTATTTACATTTTATTAAATTCCCATTATGCTTAACTTTTTACATTGTCTTTCATTTATTTATCTATATTATGATTATGTAAAATGATAATTAAATGATAATTGAAAATTATGTAAAATAAGGATAATAATAAAACCCTTGATCATAATTTAAATGGACATTGATTTATATTTCATAGATTACAAAAGCTAATAACTACTTAACTTTTATCATTTAAATTATTGACTTAACTTGAATTTATAAGTTATACCTTTATATATTGACCTTTGAAGTAAAAGATGAAAAATTAAGCTTAAAGAATAGATATAGCTAGATTAAAATTAAAAATCATAAGCAAATCAAATTTGGAATTAGTGAACCTATTAAATCCTTACATTAAACTCATTAAGATTGTAAGAAGATTTTAATCAAAATTGATATTCAAAATTATTAATTATGCACTCACAAAAGCAAAAAGAATGTGATGTTGAAAAGAGTTCTAATAAGAAAAGAAAAGAAAAGAGTACATTCAAAAATTGGTATCAATTAAAAGTTTAGAATCTGACTACAATCTTATACTTAAATTCACAAAGCAAAAAAATGGGAGAACTAAAAAATAATAATGATGAAATTATGAAAATTCAATTTTAACTACAAAGAAATCTAATCTTTAAATAACATTATTCACTGTAAAAATTCAAAAGTTAATCATCAAATCTATAACCTATAAATTCAAATTAAGCAATAATATGAATGACTGATTAGAATAGTTGTTAGTATTTTTCCAAACTTAAATTATAACCTTGTTCATTTCTACTATTTCTAAAGTATGATGTATTATCCCAAATTTTAGTAATTTTAAATTATCAATTTTTATTTTAGTTATTTAATTAATCAAAATTATAGATTTCTTAATTTGCTTGAGGACAAGCAAGAGTTTTAGCTATGAAGAATTTGATAAGTATAAATTATATATTATTTAATGTATTTTTTTCAAGTAAAAATGCATTGTTATAGTTATTTTTATGCAGGAAAAACTTAAAAAATTGAAAAAAAAAAAAACTTAAGGAGCCTTCTACACTAGGGTATATAATGATATAATGTTATAGCGCTACCTTCAATACCGTTGAGGCACCCCAATTTTGACATTACAATGTCGAGTTCTCTATTTGCAAGCATTGTGGCAACAATGTAGATAGTGACACAGCTTATCAGTGTCACGGTGTCAAAAAGTTAGCTTAGTAATGTCGGGCTATCTATTTTTAAATGTCGTAATGCCACAATTTCTCATACCTTGGCACAATTTTTATACTTTGGCGTCGTAGTGCTCCAATGTCTATAGTGTCATGGTGTAGCAATTATAACCTTCTAAGGGGCATATTCTATCAGTAAAGAGATGTGACTATTCACAAAGTAAACTCTCCATATTAGCAAGCACTGTGGCGGTGGAAAATCTCAAGTGTCGAGGAGTTAATTCACTTCAGGAGCACCGCAGTGCCATTTTTTCAAGTGCTGCAGAGCCAGTTGCCATTTTATATATTTCTATAAATAGTTGTGATGTTATGTTTTTATGGGAGCTCATTCACTTATATAATTTTAGTACTTTTTAGAGTACTTCTCTAGTTTGCATTTATAGTAAAATCTAAGAGAGCTAGGACGTACATTATACAATCATCTGAAGTGTTTACCCTACATTTTTTGAACTAACTCTATAAGTTAAAGGAAGAAAGAGTGTAGAGAATCTACTTTGATCCTTCTTGGTGAGATCATTCTCTTATATTTTTTATTCTTCCATGAGTTTAATAAAAAAAACATTACCATTGCCAGGTCCCAAGCCCTAGATGAGAAAAGTGGAGGATTGCGTTAGGTAGTTGATCATGACATGAATTCTTTAATATATTGTATAAATGTTATGGAGTTCCCTAGAAGTGACACACTATATAGCCTTGAAAGTTTGAAAGGGATGTTAAGCCCTAGTGAACTAGTCCTGAGGCTAACCAAGAGGGGGGGTGAATTGGTTATTTAAAAATTTCACAACAATAATGAAAAATCTTTTCAATATTTAGCAGCGGAAACAATTAAACATAAACGAAAAGATCAATCTCAGATATTCACCCACGCAGTTAATATCAAAAAGTAAAGTGCAAAACTGAATCAGAAAAGCAAACCAGATTTTATAGTGGTTCGGTCAACTTGACCTACGTCCACTCCCCGGAGCCTCCCCTCCGGGTATTGCACTAAACAAAAGTGTCTCTCCTTTTGCTCCCACAGCAAGACGGAGAAGCCTGTACAAACACCTCCTTTTCACCACACGGTGAGGCAGAGAACCGGACCTCCTTTTGCTTCCTCCTGAAGCAGGCAGAGAACCTTCGAACTCCTTTTGCTTCCACCTGAAGCGGGCAGTGAACCCCGAATCTTCTTGTGAATGATCCTCCCACGACGAACACCGACTAGACGAAGGACAACGAGCAGAGAAGACGACTCTGATCCGTGCTTGGAGCAACCTTAGTGAATCCCTCATTAACTCCCCCTCACAAGATCTTCTCTCTCTCTCCCAACTCTCTCTCTCTCTAGGGTTTCTCAGGGAAGGAAGGTGGCAAAAGATTTTTTTTATTTTAGAAAAAATTCTTTTATAGGAGGGCTTAAAATTTGCCCTAAATCTCAACTGGTCGGCCAAGATCATCCAGGATAATAGGTATATCGTCCTGTACGATTAGTTCAAATTCAGCTGTTTCAGCCTGGACGATCTGGCTCTTCTAGACGATCAGTAGAAAAAATTGATCATATCGTCCCGTACGATCCTGCGATCGTCCGGGATGATTAGTGCAAATCGAGGAATATCGTCCAGAAGATAGTTCGGGTCGTCTAGAGAAATCTGTGCTGGACGACCAAAAAATGACTTGATCATCCAAGACGATAGGGATATCATCCTGTACGATTAGTTCAAAAAGTGCCCAAATCGTCCTGAACACAGTTCGGGACGTACAGCTGAAATGCACTAGACGATCAGGATCATCCGGGACGATCCTGCGATTGTCCAGGATGATATGATCGTATCAATCAAAAATAAATTGCTTTCCTTAATTACCAGATTAAATTAAGCATGATTGTACTGAATTGTCCGGGACGATCAGACCAAATAACTAAAAATAAAAACTTGCCTAACTTGATCTGGCGGCTGAGAATTTCTGATTTGGGCATATCGTCCCGTACGATCCAAAGATCGTCCAGGACGATCTGCTTAATCAGACCCTCTTAACTTAGTTGCCCTAATTAGGGTTTTTATTTTTACCCTATCATCCAGGACGATGTGAATATCATCCAGGACGATCTGAACAAAAACTGAACAGAAACTCTAATTCACTCAAGCTCTCCCCCTGATTGTGTGTGTGCAAGGTTACTTAGCTAGGGAATCAGTTACATTACAATTGACTCAATAAAATGAAAAACAGTACATTGGACACACTTGGACACGATCTTGAGTTGGCTTGATTTGCTCGTGATCTTTTGTGCCTGAAATGGGTTAGCCAAGCAAAACACACTGGAAAAATGTTTGTCATCATCAAAACCAGATTTGCATCAATCTCCCCCTTTTTGATGATGGCAAACATTTGTAAAGTAGTTTGAAAATAATAATAAACAGGAGATCAAAAAATAGATATATTTTTTTCAAATTTCCATTTAAAAATCAAACTAATACAGAAAATATAACACATCACAAGGACTGAAACGACTACAACTGACTCCCCATTTTGACATCACAAAAAGGAGGAGGAAAAATAGAACACGGAAATAAAACATAAAAGAGAATAATTACAAAACAGGAAACTAAAACTGAGGCGGATCTTGATCGGAAGAAGGAGGTGGCGGTGGAGGGTTGAAGTAATGGTGAATGCCTTGAAAGTGGGCTCCAATCCAGGCGATGTCCTGGTCATGCTGCTGTTGCTGCTGCGCAGCATAGTCAGTGAAGCGCTGGATGTCCTCGGCTGCCGCTGCTCCTGGGCAACCACGTAGGAGTCAAATCTAGCCTCCCACTGATCTAAATGCTGCACCAGGTAGTCAAAGGGAGAGGTAATGTGAAGGGGAGCAGGTGCCTCTGGTGCAGCAGGAACTGGAATGGCCTCTTCCTCCTCTTCCTCAACATCCGGGGTGGGCTCCAGATATAGTCATGTGCTGTGTAGGACATGGAAGGCATTGTTGGTGAGGAAGGAAGGAGGAACATCTGGATCTGCAGGATATTCCAGGTCATATTTGGTTTCGAGGGCATAGACAACGATGTGTCCTAAGGCTAGATTTAGACGACGACGATGACCTGGATCCTGAATGGTGGTGAGGTGCTCGAGGTACCGGATAATAAGGTCTGTGGCATTGAATTCCTTATTGGCCAGGATGTAGTAGGTGGTCAAGGACAGGAGTGGGGTGATGTGAATCTGATCCCCTGCCTTTGGAATGACGGAGGAACGAAGAACATGCTGAATAGTCCAGGTGTCCTTAAGAAGTGTGGAGCAGGCATTATCATGATAAGGGGCATTGGTATTGCGAAGGAAATGATTGGCGACACTCCAATCATAGTCTGCGTCGGTGATAAGGGTGTGGAGTTTGTCGCCAGTGACGGACAGCTGGAGAATGTTGTGAATGTCCTGATAGGTAAGTTCGACGGGGCGCTGATTTACATAAGAACGGAGAGTGGAATAATCAGCCGAAATCTGCGAGTTTGCAAAGAAAACGCAGAGAAGTTCAGAACTAAAGGGAAATGCGAGAGTCATGATGAAGGTGAGGGAGGTGTGTGCGAAGAGGTCAAGGACAGGATAAGTGAGAGTGCGGGGATTTACAATTTTTGATGTTGTGATCCCCACTTCACAGTATCGCTCGTAGGCAGCCTGATCGGCTGCATTGGGGAAGCGAGGATCAACCGGTCCCCGGGAGGATCTGGCACCCTTTTGATGAGACCTTTTGCCACCAGCCATTAGGAATCCAAAGTGTAAGGAAGTAGAAGGAGAGTGGAAGAAAAAAGGTGTGGAAAAATCTGAAGAAAACTGTTGTTTATATAGAAAATGGCCTGATCGTCCCGTACGATCGCGACATCGTCCGGGACGATATGGTCATTTATGATGTCCTGGACGATTGGTCAAAAAGGCGGTCTGATCGTCCAGGACGATTAGACACAGGTGATCATCCTGAGGAGTCGGGCTGGACGATCGCTGACGAAAAGTATCATCCCGTACAATTAGGTGGATCGTCCGGGATGATATGCAATAAATATGTCGGACGGGCCGAATTCCAATCGTCTAGCGGCTGACACGTGGATCGTCCAGGATGATGAGGTGGATCGTCCAGGACGATGAGGTGGATCATCCAGGACGATGGATAATAATTGGTGCAATGTCAGTCGTTTGATCAGATCAGGAAGATATGGATCATATCATCCAGGACGATGTAAGGATCGTCCAGGACGATCACCAATAATTAGGATTTTTCAGCAGCAGGAGCAGTGTGGGGATGATTTTGAATGAATCGTCCAGGATGATGTTTGGATCATCCAGGATGAAGAGGATCATCCAGGATGATCGTGGTATCATCCAGGACGATGTGAAGAAAACAGAAAAAGATGAAGGATGAAGATGATCGATCAGGATCCCAAAAACACAACCATGAAATCAAAATAAAACAAAAATGAATAAATCTTACAGCAAAAACACATAAAAGTAACATTTTTTTTTATCAAGCTGCTCTAGTAAATCAGAATTTTTCTTTGATTTTAGATTCAAAAACTAATAAGAGGACAATTGACAGCGCTGAAATCTAGAAAAGGTTGGAAAAATCAACTTTCGTAACTCCGACCCCGGGCACCTTATCGATGCAAACCTCTTTCAAAATAAAAATCCGATTCAGAAGAAAAGACATTAGATTTGAAAAGAGATCCTTTCAAGCCTCGTTCAAAAAAAATATCTGATATAATAGTGTTACAAAGTAAAAAATTAGAAATCAGGATTTTCAAACTCAAGCTTTTGAAAATATTAAGTGGCGCACGGATTTTTCTAAGACATTTAACAATCTGAAACGGAAGAAAGCTTGGTTTGGGCTCATTTTGTGCCTCTTTTTCAAATTGGTTGACGCTTTATGCATCTTTTGATTTTTGATACACTTTGTGTATCCAATTTGGCAATTTCGCATCTTTTTAGTTTTGGGCTCATTTTATGCCTCTTTTTCAAATTATCTGGCGCACTGCGCATCTTTTATAAGCTTTCTCCTTTTCATAATCATTAAAGAGTCTCAGTTGTGAGATTATCTTCCAGACATAAGAGATGACTCTCCACAGTAAGGAAGAACGATTCACAAAACAAAAGCCATACAGCATATGATAAATGCAATCACTTGGTTTAGAAAATCAAACTAATGACTCAAGACTTTGAAAAATACTATTGATATGAGGCAGATTACTGTAGGAAGATAAAATAATCTCTATTACAAAAACTAACATTTTAATTTTGAAGAGAATTTTTATCCAAAAGAAACTATACACAAGTAAAGGAGTTAGAGGAAGAGAAACAATCATCAATGTTTCTTCCCTTTAATATATTCAGTGGAATCAATCACTGCTTACCAGCTTCTAAACCAAAACAAGGTAAAAACTCCCAGTCAAAAATTCAGATTATCAGAAGTAGTGAGCGGTGATCAAATTTTGAAAAGCATAAAATAGTAAGTGCAAGATATGAACCAGTGAATAAAAATAGGTAGAAAATTATAGCAAAGTAAATACTTAAATCAAACTAACAGTAAGGCTAAAACAGAAATCAGCAGAGGAAATAAAATCAACTGAAAGCAAATAATAAAAATAAAAAACTAACTAATGGAAAACAGAATACCAATCCGAACCATCAGAAATCAGCAGTCATCAGAATCAAGCATTTATATCAATCACTCCTAATCTGGTTCTCAAAATGCTGAATGAGTCAAAGGCCAGTGGTTTAGTGAATATGTCAGCCAGCTAATTTTCAGTTGCTACATGATGTAGCTCAATGTCCCCTTTTGTAAGTGATGCCTTATATCAATGTGTTTGGTTCTAAAATATTGGATTGGATTCTTAGAGATACATATGGCACTAGTATTATCACACAGTACAGAAATTGTGCCAACAGGTACCCCAAAATCCAAGACTTGTTGCTTCAACCAAAGAACTTGGGCCACACAACTTCCTAAGGCAATGTACTCAGCTTCAGCAGTGGAAAGTGCAACTGAGTTCTATTTTCTACTGGACCAGGAGACTAACGACTGTCCTATGAATTGACAAGTCCCAGAAGTGCTCTTTCTATCCACTCTACAACCCGCAAAGTCAGAATCAGAATATCCAATGATCTCAAAAGAGGTGTTGTGCCTAGGGTACCAAATTCTTAGGTTTGGGGTCCCTAAAAGATATCTAAAAATTCTCTTAATAGCAGTCAGGTGGGACTCTTTAGGATCAGCCTGAAACCTAGCACAAAGACAGACACTAAACATGATATCAGGTCGGCTAGCAGTCAGGTAAAGCAGTGAACCTATTATCCCCCTATACTTCTTCTCATCAACAGATTTTCCATTTGAATCCTTATCTAACTGAACTGAGGAGGGCATGGGAGTATTGATTGGCTTGGCTTTGTCTATTTCATATTTCTTCAAAATGTCCTTAGTGTATTTTGATTGATTGAGAAAGGTTCCATCATCTGTTTGCCTTATGCTAAACCCCAAAAAGTACGATAATTCTCCCATCATACTCATCTCAAACTCCTTACTCATTATTTTAGAAAACTCATCACATAAATATTTATCAGAAGATCCAAAAATTATATCATCAACATAGATCTGGACAATGACTAAGTCATCCCCTAATCTCCTCAGAAAAAGGGTGGTGTCTACGCTCCCCTTAACAAACTCTCTTTCTAACAGGAATGTGCTAAGCCTCTCATACCAAGCTCTGGGTGCCTATTTCAATCCATATAAGGCCTTTTTTAATTTATAGACATGACTTGGATATTGGGAACTCTCAAAACCTGCAGGTTGTTCTACAAAAACATCTTCTTTAATTATCCCATTTAAAAAGACACTCTTGACATCCATTTGAAACAGCTTAAATCCCTTATAACATGCAAATGCTAGTAGCACTCTAATGGCTTCCAATCTAGCTACAGGGGCAAAAGTCTCCTCAAAATTAATCTCTTCTATCTGATTATACCCTTTAGCCACCAATCTTGCCTTATTTCTCACCACCACACCAGAATCATTCATCTTATTCTTAAAGACCCACTTGGTTCCCACAATACTTTAATTTTTAGGTCTTTCTACTAACTCTCAACATCATTCCTTAAAAATTGATTCAATTCTTCCTGCATAGCTAAAATCCAAAATTCATCCGACAAGGCTTGATTGATGTTGGTGGGTTCAGTCATTGAGATAAAGGCAGAATGGTTTACTTCCTTCCTAAGTCCATGCCTAGTCCTAACACCTTCAGAAGAGTCTCCTAAGATCAGTTCTTTAGGATGACTCGAAGAATATCTCCAATCTCTAGGCAATATGGTTTGAGGTTCTACCCTTTCCTCCAAATTTGTATTTCCAACTCCTTGGGTAACCTCAACAATCTCTTCATCTTCTACTTCAGATCTAGACTCCTTAGGATCAGATTCATCAAACACTACATGGGTTATTTCTTCCACCACCAAAGTCCTCCTATTGAACACCCTAAAGGATTTCCCTACACTAGAATATCCTAAGAACACTCCTTCATCAGATTTGGGGTCAAATTTTCCTAAGGGTGACTTCCCGTTGTTCAGAATTAAAACCTTACAGCCAAAGACATGGAGGTGGGACAGATTTAGAGTTCTACCCTTAATGATCACATAAGGTGTCTTGTTCAGTATGACTCTCACATTCACCCTATTCAGCACATAATAGGTAGTGTTCACCGCTTCAGCCCAAAAGTATTTTGGAAGTGAATACTCGGCAAGCATGGCTCTAGTGGCTTCCACTAAGGTCCTGTTCTTCCTTTCAGCTACCCCGTTCTGCTGAGGGGTCCTAGGAGCTAAAAAATTGTGATTAATCCCATGATCCTCACAAAAACTTCCAAGTCTTTCATTTTCAAACTCCCCTCCGTGATCACTATGGATGGTAAAAATCTCACATCCTAACTTCTTCTGAATCTAAGTAGAGAAAGATCTAAACTCATCAAATGACTCAGATTTATGTGACAAAAACTTAACCCAAGTGAACCTCGAATAATCATTTACAATCACAAACCCATAGACTCTCCCCCCTAAGCTGACAGTGCTAATGGGTCCAAAGAGGTCCATGTGAAAAACTTCTAAAGGTCTGGAGGTGCTAATGTCCTTAACAGAGTGAAAAGAGGACTGGACTTGCTTCCCTAACTGACAGACATCACAAAGGTGATCCTTAGTAAACTTAAGCTTAGGCACACCTCTAACTAAGTCTTTTTGGGTGACTCTCCTAAGGGTTTTCATACTGGCATGACACAATCTCTTATGCCATAACCAAGACTCATCAGCAGCAGTTTTTAAGCAAATTGAATTATCAGATTTAATGCAACTTACATCCAGCTTGTAGACGTTGTTGATCCTTTACCCCTGCAAAACAACTTCATCATTTAAGCTTAAAATGCAGCCAGTGGGCAGGAATTTGATGTTGTATCCCTTGTCACAGAGTTGACTGATGCTCAGCAAGTTGTGTTTCAGTCCATCTACAAGCAAAACATTATCAATCATAAAATTCTTTGAATCACCAATTATACCTGAGCCTACCACCTTCCTGGTGGTGTTATCTCCAAGTGTAACCTTGCCTCCAGCTCTGGCCTCCAGCGAAATGAACTGATTTGCATCTCCAGTCATATGTCTTGAACATCCGCTGTCCAGGTACCACATGCTCTCACGAGATCTTGTGTGAGAGCACACCTACAAAAATATCAAATGTCAGTCTTAGGAACCCAAACAGGTTTGGATTCCTTCTTATGAAAAGAAGAATGCAATGCATGCGTGTTGTGCTGTGAAACAGGCAGTTTTGGTTTCCACACCCAATGTGTACTACGGTGAACAGTGCAGGTGTGGGAAATGTGTCCTAACATGCCACATGAAAAACATCTAACACCAGGAAAAGGGTTAACTAATCTACGTGGGTGATAGTGCCTCTTCCTAGATGTATATGAAACATGCTTTGATGAACTTGGAACAAATTTTTCAAAAGGTGGCGGTGCATAAAACTGTTCAAAAATAGGCGGTGTTTTGTTCTTTTTAAATACACTGATTTTCACTTTCAAAAACTCAATATGTTTATTTAAACTTGCAATTTTAAAGGTTCTTGCACTTTTATTACTTTCTAAATCACATGCCATATCATTCACTTTCTTAAAAGCAACTTTTAATTCAACATGCGATGTTTTTAACAAATCATGCTCAACAGTTAAATCAGAATATTTTTTGTTCAAATCATCGAATTCATCAAGCAAGGACATGTCATTAGAATCAAGTGTGGAATGATCTTTAACTACAGAATCATGCTCTTTTTGCAAAGTCAAATAATCTAATTTCAGACTAGCATGAGTTTTCTTAAGCTTCCTATATGATGTATGAATTTTTTCAAAAACTTCAAATAATTGATCGTAAGTAAGCTCACATACCTCTTCCTGGTCCGAATGACCATAGTGATCATCAGCCATCAGACACAAGTTTGTTTCCTCCTCTTCAGCTTCAGTCTCAGAAGAGTCGGATGCAGAGTCTGCCCAGAACGCCTTATGAATCCTCTTCTTATCCTTTCTGAACTTTGGTTTCTCCTCACCCTTCTCCTTTCTTGGGTGAGCTTTAAGTGTAGGACAATCAGCCTTAATGTGTCCAAGCTTCATGCATTCAAAACAAATAAATTCAGATGAACCCTTAAAATTTTTACTGGACTTACCCTTGTTCCACTTCTGATAGTTCTTATATTTCTTCCTTAGAAAGCTTTTGAATTGCCTTGTGATTAAGGCAACATCATCGCTATCAGACCCGGAAGTGCTAGCATCTGAATCTTTAGCCTTTAGTGCCACTGTCTTCTCTTTCTTGCATTCACCTGCATCAAGTTGCCTTTGGTTCACCCCTTGCTCGTAAGCAATGAGTGATCCAAGTAAGCTGTCAATAGAGTAAGTATTTAAATCTTTAGATTCAGTGATAGCAGTAATCTTAGTATCATAAGAAGAAGGCAAACATCTAAGAATTTTGTTCACTCTTTCGTAGTTAGTAAGTTCTCTCCCTAAAGCATGCAAAGAGATAACAATCTGAGTGAACCTTGTGTACATTTCTAAAATAGTCTCACTAAGTTTCATGCGAAAAAGTTCATAATCATGTAACAAGATGTTTAACCTAGACTATTTGACTTCAGTTGTACCTTCATATGTTATACATAATCTATCCCAGATTTTCTTTCCCGTTGTACAAGTAGAAACAGGCATATAGTCTTCAAATTTTAAAGCACAAAAGAAACAGTTCAAGCATTTTGCATTTAACTGTGCTAAATCATGATCATCAAACATCCAATCAGCAAAAGGAAATTCAGTTTTCACATTGTTAATCAATCTAAAAGGTGGTTCGTATCCATCCTTAACTAACATCCACATGCGATAGTCAATTGATTGCAAAAAAGTAGACATGCGTGTTTTCCAAAAATAAAAAGAAATATTGTCAAACAACGGTGGTCTTGTAATAGAATAACCTTCAGCAGTATTAGATTGTTACAGTTAGCCATGGATCAAATTCAAAAGTTTTTAAATCTAAATTTTGAATCCCGCTCTGATACAACTTGAAAGTTCGAAAGGGATGTTAAGCCCTAGTGAACTAGTCCCGAGGCTAACCAAGAGGGGGGGTGAATTGGTTATTTAAAAATTTCACAACAACAATGAAAAATATTTTCAATATTTAGCAGCGGAAATAATTAAACATAAACGAAAAGATCAATCTCAGATATTCACCCACGTAGTTAATATCAAAAAGTAAAGTGCAGAACTGAATCAGAAAAGTAAACCAGATTTTATAGTGGTTCGGTCAACTTGACCTACGTCCACTCCCCAGAGCCTCCCCTCCAGGTATTGCACTAAACAAAAAGTGTCTCTCCTTTTGCTCCCACAGCAAGGCGGAGAAGCCTGTACAAACACCTCCTTTTCACCACACGGTGAGGCAGAGAACCCGACCTCCTTTTGCTTCCTCCTGAAGCAGGCAGAGAACCTTCGAACTCCTTTTTCTTCCACCTGAAGCGGGCAGAGAACCCCGGATCTTCTTGCCAACGATCCTCCCACGACGAACACCGACTAGACGAAGGACGACGAGCGGAGAACATGACTCTGATCCGTGCTTGGAGCAACCTTAGTGAATCCCTCACTAACTCCCCCTCACAAGATCTTCTCTCTCTCTCCCAACTCTCTCTCTCTAGGGTTTCTCAGGGAAGGAAGGTGGCAAAAGATTTTTCTTGTTTTAGAAAAAGTTCTTTTATAGGAGGGCTTAAAATTTACCCTAAATTCAACTGGTCGGCCAAGATCGTCCAGGACGATAGGTATATCATCCTGTACGATCAGTTCAAATCGTCCTGAACACAGTTCGGGACGTACAGCTGAAATGCACTAGACGATCAGGATCATCCGGGACAATCCTGCGATCGTCCAGGATGATATGATCGTATCAATCAAAAATAAATTGCTTTCCTTAATTACCAGATTAAATTAGGCATGATTGTACTGAATCATCCAGGACAATACACGTATCGTCCGGGACGATTAGTCCAAATAACCAAAAAATAAAAACTTGCCTAACTTGATCTAGCGGCTGAGAATTTCTGATTTGGGCATATCGTCCCGTACGATCCAAAGATCATCCAGGATGATCTGCTTAATCAAACCCTCTTAACTTAGTCGCCCTAATTAGGGTTTCTATTTTTACCCTATCGTCCAGGACGATGTGAATATTGTCCAGGACAATCTGAACAAAAACTGAATAGAAACTCTAATTCACTCAAGCTCTCCCCCTGAGTGTGTGTGTGCAAGGTTACTTAGCTAGGGGATCAATTACATTACAATTGACTCAATAAAATGAAAAATAGCACATTGGACACACTTGGACTCGATCTTGAGTTGGCTTAATTTGCTCGTGATCTTTTGTGCCTGAAACGGGTTAGCCAAGCAAAACACACTGGAAACATGTTTGTCATCATCAAAACCAGATTTGCAACAAGCCTGAATATAGTGAGAAATGTGCAAGGGCCACTACATCGGCACCCAGTGCAGTGTTAAATAAACAAGGGTTCCCACATCATGGATGAATGTGGGCAAAGAAGCTAGTCCATAATATTAGAATTTGGATAGGATCTTGGGATGTAGGTTCTCTTATATGCAAATTAATGAAATTAAGTGATATTATGATTCATAGGAAGATAAATATTTTATGCATTCAAAAAACTAAATGGGTTGGAGAGGAGGCTAAGGAGATTGATAGTTTAGAATTTAAACTTAGGAATTCTGGTAGAAGTCATACTAAAATGGAGTAGGTGTGATTATAGATAAGAATTTGAAGGATAATGTTATAAAAATTGATAGAATTAGAGACAAAATTATACCTTTAAAGATTTTTGTTGATACTAAGATTATTAATATTATAAGTGCTTGAGCAGGTTAGATATGTGTTTAAATTTAAAATTTTGAAATGACTTAGAATAATTAATTCAAAAGATACCTTTTAATGAAAGAGTTTTTATTAGAGGAGATTTAAATAGACATGTTAATATAGAGGTAGAGGATTTTAAAAGTATTCATGGTGGCTATGGGTTTGGAGTGACTAATGAAGGTGGCAAGACTATATTAGATTTTCTTTTAGCTTATGATTTTATAATTTTTAATATCTTATTTAAAAAAAGAGATGAGCATCTCATCACTTATAAGAATGGATATAGTAAAACTTAGATTGATTATTTTCTTATAAGAAAACTAGATCATTTAGATTGTAAAGATTATAAAGTTATTCCGAGTGAAAGTTTATGTACCCAATATCACTTATTAGTTTTGGACTTTAAGATGAAGGGGCAGAATATGATAAATATAGTAAAATGTTGTTTTAATATTAGAAGGGGGCATTTAAAGAACACTAACAAAAATATTTTTGAGAGTAAGATTCAAGATCTTAAGATTTTGTCTATGCATGAGGAAGCGAATGTTATGTGGGAAAAAGTAGCTAGTAATATTAAGAAAGTTAGAAAGGATGTGCTTGGAGTTTCAAAAGGAAAAGCACCTAATAATAAAAATAGTTGGTGGTGGAATCAAACAGTGTAAGAAAAGATAAAAAATTAGAAGTTTTATTCAAACACAAGGTGGTTTGACGAAGTATTTTCCTATTTTGGTTGGATTACATCAAGGATCAGCCTTAAGCCCTTATCTTTTTGCTTTAGTCATGGATATTCCTACTAGATATTTGTAAGATGATATGCCTTAGTTTATGTTTTTTGCTTTTGATATTAATCTTATTGATAAGAATGGAGAGGGAGTTGAAGGTAAACTTGAATTATGGAGGTGAACCTTAGAGTCTAAAGGTTTTCATTTGAGTATATCTAAAACTGAATACATTGAGTGTAATTTTTGTAGTAATAGATCTAGTGGGGGGTTTGTGACTTTGACCAATTAAGTCATTAATAAGTGTACTTATTTCAGATATCTTGGGCCTATTATTCAGAGTGATAGTGAAATAGATGGGGATATTATTAGTATAATTCAAGTTGGATGGTTAAAGTGGAAGAATGTTTTGGGTTTATTATGTGATAGAAAAGTACCACTGTTTGATTAAAAAAATATAGTTTTTGAAAAGTGTTTAATTTTCTTTGGGAAATATTTAATTTCTGGAATTTAAATTTTATAATCGAACACTTATTATGAATGATATATCACCTCGAAAGGTGAACATATCGTTCCCTAATAGGTTCTGATTACAAATTTTGGTTTATCCTGATTATCGTAGTTGAATTTGAGAAAGAACTACATATGACCCCAAAGGGTCAAAATGAGTATTCAATCAGATATTTAACTACAATAATTTGGATAAGAAGATCATTGATCTCACAATCAAGTCTACGATAGTAATTAATATATCCTTCCGTAGAAAGAAGTTATCAATCACTATTGATAGTCTGAAATGACGATAATGATCGTCGAGTTTGATTTTCCCAAAGAAAGTTAATTGAGGGTTTTGAAAAGTTTAATTTTGAAATCAGGTCTGGGTTTCTAAATCTCCTACGAGCACAAGCCCTCGTAGTTAATTACATCATAGGAAAACATAAATTTTCCTACGAATACTCTCGATTAAAATAGCGATACAAATTTTATTTAAGAATTCAAAGCTTGAAGTCAAAGGAGGTAGGGACTAGAAATTCAACAGGGATTGGTTCGAAAATGAACACTTATTTCTGGAGTTAAAGGAAGAAGAGTAGGAGGTGTTTTGAGATTCTGAATTACTTCAGAAATACCTCAAACTATCCTAAGTGTTGAGCTCGAATTTGATGGAAAGAAATTTAATTTAAATGATCAATTTTATTAGAAAGTTGGGACTTATATCCCCGATCATCAGATTGGGAGAATGCCTAGGAAGTGAGGGTAGAGACTAACCTACCAGATGGGTATGACGTCCCCGATCAAGATCCCATGGTTTTCCATCATCCCGGGTTCGTCGGTGTCCTTAGCCTACTTAGTCGAGTGCCGACCAGAGGATCCTTGTTAGCAACCATGGGTTACCTCATTCAAGGGGACCTCGTAGGCCAAGGGGCTGGGGACCTAATCCTAGGCTAACACATATGAAGTGCACAGGTCTGTGGGTAGTGAACATATGTCTATGTTATCTAACCTAGGATGCCACTTTCATTTTATATGCATATCAACTGTCTTAAAAATAAAAAGGAACACCGGCCTAACCTAAAGCTAGAGTTCGTGTCCTAACAAGTCAATCTAAGTGTGTGTAACAGGTTGTGTGGCTGGGATATGTCATATATTAGGTAATTGATTAAAGTTGTTTGATGTTCTGATTTGTTGAAAGACTCAAGGGAAGATTTTGGTTAAAGTTTAAGTCTTAATGATTTGAAATTAATTTTTAAGATCGATTCTTAATTATTTGTTGGATACCACCTTTGTTGCACACCGAGGCCGTGAAGTTTATTTCACCTTCCTTGGGGCTAATTTAATAGCCTCGTAGGCCTGGGTTACCCAGTGGTACCCGGTATGATTAAATGAATTAGATTTGATTCAAGATTTAAAATTTGATGAAATCTTAATTAAGGTTGATTGATTAAAGGTTTTAAAGTTAAATTGAAATTTTTTAAATCTTTAAATGATTTTTGAATGTTTGATGTTTTTGATAGATTTTAGATTTTTTGTTTGAGTTGAATGACTTTGAGTTTGATCAATTTGAGATTTTCTTGAAATAGTTATGATTTTTAAATTATCAAAATTTGAAAATTATTTGAATTATTTAATTATTTAATTAAGGATGTTTTAATGATTTGAGTCCAAATGAACTCTAAACTCCTTGAAATCACCTCCAAAGATCAGGAATGATCTAAGGAGGGATTATCAAGTGTTTAAGAATTCTTTGGAATTTTTAATCATTTTTAATTAATTAA
The DNA here is from genome assembly GCA_019925795.1 of Dendrobium chrysotoxum. NCBI lineage: Eukaryota > Viridiplantae > Streptophyta > Magnoliopsida > Asparagales > Orchidaceae > Dendrobium > Dendrobium chrysotoxum. The sequence continues at coordinate 58,306,414 of CM034314.1, forward strand.
ATTAATTAATTATTCAATTTCATTTAAAATTCAATTAAGCTTAAATTTAATGTCAAATCAAGGAGGTTTTAATTTTTCTATATTAAGGGTTCAATTTTGATTAATTTGAGATATTATGTGTGTCTTTGTGTTTTAAATTTGATTTATTAAATTTCTTGAAGTTTTGAGGGTTTAATTAAGGCTTAAGCTTAAGGGGTTTAAAGAATTCAAACTTTAGTGAGAATTTTCCCTAGAGCAGGGAAAGTCACTAAACTCAAGGGGTTTGAATTTCAAGTCAATTGGATTTAAAGAAGTTTTGAGGCTTAATTGAGGGTTTAATTTTAATTAAATATTTTTAAGTGGTTTAATGATCAATCGATTGATTTAAGTTTGATTGAGGTCAAGTTTGATAGTGTACACTAATCCTAAGGTACGGTGTCACTAAGTTTTCTAGGTTTGATGTTTGATCCCTAAAGGATGTATGTGTGAATCCTAGAGTTTACCTAAGTTCTCTAAGACTCATCCTTAATTATTGTCCTTAAATGACACTAAGTTAAATTGGTTTGAATCAGTGTCACTAACCCTTTGGATATGAATATGAATGTAGACAAGTTATGTCGATGGCACATATTCACTAAATACAAGAGTCAAGAACTTAAGGAGAATAGCTTAACAGGGAAATATAGGAGCCCTATAATCATCTAAGTTTTAAGAAAACTTACCTGATCACCGGAGCTGGTCAATGGTGATTCTGACCGTAGCACCCCCATTTAGAAGAATGAGGGAGATTGAAGCTCCTTAGCTCTGCTCTCCAATCAGCTCCATTAGTACCTCGCAAAAAGGCGAAGAGACAAGGAGGTGTCAGAATATCATGTATATGAATATAGAAGCTGGTATGAATTTACATGTAAATGACTGTATGAAAAATATAAATCAAATTAAATTATTAAAGCAATTTCAAGAATGTATGTTATTTTACAAGAATCAATTTTAGCATATATGATTCTAAACGAAAAGGAATCCCAACTTATTCTTTTCCAAAACATTTCATAAGGCTTTTCACATATTAGAATGAAATATAACTGCGCATGTGTCACTTTCCAACTTCATCCAAAACACCTCATGGAAAACTTTGAAATACTCAAAAGTGAAGCATAAAATATATATGTGCTCCCCAACATTTGTACACCTCAATTTGAGCTCAACTTGCAAGAGATAGGTTCCCAACCTATTCATTTATTTCAACTCAACAATTTGTGCCAAATGATATTTGAGAAAAGAAAGAAAGAGCATGACAACTTCATCCCCTTCCAACAATTCAAGAAGCATCTAAATATAAACCATAGAAATTTGCATCAATCATTGAAATGGAAGCTGAAAGTTTTGTAACAATAATAACTTCATCCAAAATCATCCTTTGAATCTCAATGTATATATATTATTCTGGAAAGGAGAAACAAGAAGATGAATACAAATAAGCAAGAGAAAGACTTTAGCAATTTGCAATCCCTTTCAATAATACAATCAAGGAAACTCTTTGAATCTCAAAATATGCCTATGTATAAAGAGGGATTTCAGTATATACAACACCTCCCAGAAATAATTTTAGCATATATGGCATCTTAGAAAAGCAAATCAGTATGCATAACCATTACAAGGAGGTTTACATTATAAGACTTTCCAAGGACATTTGCAGCTCCTCATTTTTGTGAGAATTCAAGTAAAGAAAAAAAGAGGGGGAAGAACATGAGTGTAATTCATTGAGCGTGCATTTACATCTATCATTCAAACACAAAGGGGTATATGAGATTTTCCAATCTAACTAAAATTCCCTTGAATACACATGATATTAGAGCATCACAATGAACGCATCATCAAAAGTCCATCAAATACCCATAATCACCCTTTGATAAAATAAGCATAATGAACGTCAAATTCATTCAACTATTTCCATTCAAGGCTCAAACTCAATGCAATTAAGAGATGGATAACATAACGGTCCCATTCTCTTCCAACAAATCATGACAGTTACCAACATGAACTTGTAGAACTTTGCATTGAATCGATGTGTACTCAAGATCACAATAGAAAACATATGAAATTGAGCAATGTAGTTTTCAACCTTTATACCATATAATCTCAAGCATGACACCATCTACCTCTTAGAAATTTTCTTACAGGCTTCTTTATTTCAATCAAAATCCATTTAGTGTAAAAGAATTTTCTAAGAACTAAATCAACGCCATGCTTCATAACTGGACCAATAGGAGATGGTAAATTCTGCAAGGAATATTAGAGTAAAGAGCCTTTAAAGTAAGAGAAGACAACTAATAAACCTCCAGTTAATGTCAAGAATGATTAAAACAAAGCAACATCACTTTAATCCTCCATCTCGGTAAAAACTTGATAAGAAAACTAGTGATTAAAATGAAATATCCTATTAGATTTATTAACAAATTTGTTACAGCACATCGACCAAGTGGTTTCAATTATATTTATACAAATTAATGTACCAAACCTCAATCATCAACTTGCAGGGAAGTAACAAGAACACTGATATAAACAATCAATAGATTGCAAAAAGCTGCTCTATAGCAACCGCCAATTGCAATACTTTATTATCCGTCTTGATATGTATATATATATCAATTAAACCATATGAACAATAACGAAAAACGTTTGAGAGCAGCCACCCTTTCAAATACTTAAAATACTTTCCCCAATTTTATAAATCCACGAGCTCATTGATAATAGGGAGAAGAGTAAGAATTCATGGAGAGTGAGAATCCCATGACGTGATGAAGAATATTACATCCAATGATGATCATGGAGACTATTTTCTTTAACATCATACTTCATCCTTCAATGCAAATTGGTACGAGGTAAGCAACAGATTATATAAACAGCTAATTCCTCAACACTTGTAACTACCAAAAAATTTCCCGATTGCTGTTGGGGGCTTCAAGCATTTATATATATAATCAGTTTAAATCTTCATTGAGTAAAAGAAAATGCTCTAAAGCTGTTAGATACTTAGCAGCTCAAATTAATAGAAGAGGAACATAGTAGTATTTACCAAAATATTCATCCAAAAGTATAGCCGTAATCATATCTTAGAATAAAAAATGAGAAATCCATTACAGTTTCTGGACTCAAATCATGTACACATACAAATACAAATTCAATAGTCATTCAATGATGAGAATGGCCACTGATTCTAACGAGTTTAAAGGGAACTTATAACAGATTTTAATCAAGATAACTTAAGATTTAAGCCTTCAATCAACTAATTAAGAGAAGAATGAACATTAAAATTAAGGGTAAAATAATTTACCGCTCATACTATCCAGAAATTGAAATCCCTTGCTCTCTAAGTCAGTGGAGACGTGAGGGAAGGCTGGCCTCTTCTCCATCTTGCTGGTCAAATGAAGAAAGCAACAATAGATCTCATGCTTATCCCCTTGTTTGGTTCGGTCTGCTCAAGAAAAGGGAGCAGGAACTGATTTCAGTCTTCCTCCCTCCAACTGTTGTAGCCGAAAATGAAGCAAACAGCAGCTTTCTCCTTGTCGACAGCCAAAACATGGAGTAGCTCCTTCCTCTTGGGCGGCTGGAATGGAGGGATGTAGAGCTTTATTTTGGCTTGGAGGCGCGTGAGCTTGGCCGGCCCTAGCAGCTTCAAAGACGTGAGCTCCGATCTCCCTAAGGAGGGGGCGGCTGCTTGGAGACGTGGGGGATGGGGTCGTGGAATCAAAGTGGGCCACTTGCCCTAATCTCCCTTCAAACCCTTTCACATATATGAATGGTTAGATGATCATCAAGCCTTTCAAAAGTTGGTTGGATGGTTGATATCTAGTGCTAAAATTAAAGAAATTTGAAGAGCTAAATTGGAGAAGAAATGTGGAATTATAGAAACCAAATTCATCAAGTAGCTTTTTGATTTAAATTTTTATAGCAAATTCTCCTTCATCAAAATTGATTTGACTCGAATCGATAACGTTAATTTGCACGAGTCGAATCGGGGCATATTAAATTAAATCGATCAAAGCTATCAAGGTTAAAATTCACTATGATTGATTCAGACTGACTTAATGATGCTCGATTAAATTTGGTTGAATTTTGATTGGCGATTGATTAAAAATTGGATGTTTGAATTGAGATTGAACTGAAGTATAATCAAAGATTTGATTGAGGTGTAGATTGTGAGCTGGACTGGTGTGTGATCAAAATTTGATTGAAAAATGATTGAAGATTAACTGAAAGTTGGATTGGAATTTGAAATCTGAATATTGGAATGAAGTTGAATTGGAAAGCAAAATTGAGTTTGATGAGGGTTGGATTGGGTTTTGATTGGGATTTGAAGCTTGAGTTGAGATCTAAATTTTAATTTAGGTTAAAGACAGGATTAAAGTCTGGGTTAAGGTTTGGCTTAAGCTTTGGATTAAAGTCTGGATTTGATTGAAATTTTAAGATTGAGTTTGATTGAAGCTTGAAAGATTAAAGTTTGGAATTAAGGCTGGATTAACTAAATCAATATTTAATTAAATTTAGCTTGAATTGATTTGAACTAGGGTTTGATTTAAAGCTTGAATGAATTGAGGTCTGGATTCAAATGAAGATTGAAATTGATCTGAAGTTTGAATGAGTTTAAAACCTGAATAGACTTAAGATCTAGATTAACTTGGGTTAAGATTAATCCTAAGGATTAGGAAGATCCTAAGGTCTAGAATGATCCTAAGATCTAAAATCTAGGAAAGATCCTAGGATCTAGAATAGTCTGGAAATTAGATTGATCTGAAATCAGGACTGATTTGAAACTAGATTGATCTAGGATCAGATTGATCATAGAGTCAGGATTGATCCTAAGGATTGAAAAGATCCTAAGGTCTAGATTGGTCCTACTGACCTCATACAAAAATGAGGTCAACAACCACTCAAACTTAAGGGAAAATTTTATAAGATGGCGGTGAGACCTGCAATACTTTATTATGTATAATGTTGGCCATTAAAAGAGAAGCATAATATTAAGTTAAGTATCATTAAGATGAGAATGCTCAGATGGATGAGTGGATTTACTCTTAGAGGTAGGATACAAAATGAGCATATCTATAGAAAGATTGGAGCAGTGCTATTGACATATAAGATTATAGAGAGTCATCTTAGATGGTGTGGTCATATAAAATGATAGCCTTCCGATGACCCTGTTAAGAGTAGATGTATTAAATTTGGCCTATATTAAAAAAGGTTGAGGTAGACCTAAAAAGACTTGGTTAGAAAATATTAGAAATGACCTTTTCTTTATTAGATTTAAATGAGGATTTAACTCTTAATAGGGCACAATGGAGAAAAAGGATTCATGTATCTGACCCTACATAGTGGGATAAAGGCTTGATGTTGTTATTATTATTAAGTTTAATAAAAATGGGTTTGATTTATATTAATTCCATATTTGGCTAATTCTCTTATTTTGGATTGATGTTATAAAATGTATGTTGAGTATTAGTGAAGACTCTTATTTATACAAACTATTAAAAGAAGTTTTCAATATGTGCATAGTGGCTATATGTGTAGTTAAAACTTTATGTGATGTATAACCTCAATAGAGGATTACAAGAATAATCAAGAGTATTGAGATATGATGTTTTGCATGCCTAGACATAGAATATAAAATATTCTAGGTTTTAAGGAGATATTATAATTATACAAGGTCAGCAAATATCCTTTTCACCTCTACATGCTTGATAGAGATCTAAGGATGCATATACTCTAAATCATATTACTTTGAAGAGTCTCATTATGAAAGATATATAATTTATACTCATCAATTCAAAATACTTCAATTTAATATTTTATCAATTATTTTACTATTTTATTCAGTAATAGAATCACTAAAAATATCATTTTTATTTCAGTGGGATAATTATTACAATCAAAGTATATAGTAGTAGTTTGTTGCAAGTAAGTATACTTTCTAGTGGGTTCGATACTCTACTCTCTCACTTTATTACTTGATTCCGTATGTATACTTATGTATATTAAGTGGGGTTTTTCATTATTTATATTAAAGAAAATCTAGGCATTATTTAGGGGTGTTAGAGCCCTAGATTTTATATAATTCAAAAGTTCACTCCACAACCCTCATCATTTAATTACCAGTTATAAAACTTTATCATTTCAATAAGACATTTGAGATCACTTGTGATGCCTCTAGTGTGTAGGTATAGGTAGTGTTCTTAGCCAAGAAAATTAACCTATAGTCTTTAATAGTGAAAAAATGAATGATGTTAAATAATAATATTCAATCTACGATAGAGAACTCTATGTAATTGTTCAAACCCTTAGACACTGGAGACATTACCTTCTACATAGCAAGTTTATTCTCAACACTAACCATCTTATTCTAAAGTTTATTAATACCCAAAGAAAGTTAAGTTATAAACATGCCAATTTGTTAGAATACCTTTAAGATTTCACATTTATTCTAAAGCACAAACCTGGCGCTGAAAACACTTTCTAAGGTTACTTTGGTAATCTCATCATTAAAATTTCAAATTATCATATTTGAAAAGCTAAAGGATGATTATAAAGTCTATTTTGATTTTCAATTGATTTATTTAGAGCATGATAAGAATGAAAATATATTTATACTTTTAACTAGTGACTATTCAGTTATAGATATTTATTTATATAAAGGAAGGAGATTATGCATCCTCAATATTTCATGGAGGAAATTTCTCATCTTAGTGTTATACTCAGGAGGTATTATTGGACAATTTGGTAAGATAAAAACTAACTAATCTTACAGTACGACCACCATATCATACTAGACGATCAACTATAACCAGAAATTTGCCATCGAATCTAACTTACCTAAAATGGGAAATTTTGAATTTTGAAATTTGAACTATTCGTAATGTATGAAGCCTTTCATATTGTATGATCTTTTATATTATTGTCTAAATATATTAATTAATTAATTAATTAAATCATATCTGAATTGATTACTAATTATATTGTATGTTCATAGATTATACTATATGACTCACATGAGAAGTTTCTGGATGAAGTTTGATTGGTCTAGTATGATTATAAGATCATGCATTACAGCTCACCTTAGGACTCTCTGGATGACATTTGATTCATCCTGTATGATCTAATCATTGATTTGAATTAATCGTATTGTATTATTATTCATTTGGATAATATGGTTAGTTAAGAAATTTAACTGATTATATTATAAACCGTTCATTGTACAGCACTACAGTGGGATACTTAAAACTAATCATACTATATAATTCATGAATCCTACTGTATGAATAGAATCAACAGAATTGAAAAATTAGGGTTTTTGGAAGCCTGATATTTAAACTTTTCTTAATTTGTTGAGTCTTTTGCAGTCTGAGAGCATGCGTCTTCTATAAGAAAAGATTTGAAGAGAGAGAATTGAGCAAGAGAGAGAGAGAGAGGTGAAGTTGTGAGAGTGGGAGAAGAGCCTTGTGGGTGCAAGTGAGTGTGAGAGGGTATTTCTGCATGGTTGCTCTGGCTAACATCCACATTATTCCTCCATATGTCAAAGACCTTTTTGAGGGAAACTCTGTGAAGAAGCTCTTGGTGTCAAAGGGCTACCGACTACTCCGCCGCACTAGGGAAGGTGAAAGAGATTCACCTACTCCACCACACCGGAGAAGATAAAAGGGATTTGGCTACTCTGCCGCATCAGAGAAGGTAAAATAGATTTTAATCCTCAGCTACACAGAAGGTGGAAGTGATTTTGTGAGGGCTTCTCCGCTTAATTGAGGGGGTAAAAGGAGAGTCACTAAAGTGTTTAGTGCAATAACTAGAGAGGAGGACTCTGGAGAGTGGACATAAGTCAAATTGACTGAACCACTATAAAATTCTAGTGTGTTTATTCTTTTTTATTATCTCTTCAATACATTTTTACATTTTACTTTTTACATATTTATGCTTTGTAATCTAGTTTGTGTAGGTGATTATTGTGATACAAGATTAATATTTATGGATGATTGAGTTTATTTCTTGGTTTAAAAAGAAAAAAATCATGAAAATAAAAATAACAAAAATAAGTGTTAATTATTTTTCTTGCAACATAAAAAATCAATAAAAAAATTTGGTTGATAATTGCTTCCACAAAAAGTAAATCTAGTTTTGATTTTAAGTTTGGGAAATTTGTTTTAATTTTAAAAAATATTTTTTAAAAAGATTTTTAAAACACCAATTCACCCCCTCTTGGTGTCGTTCCGTAGTTCAAGTGGTTTCATAGCCATCCTTTGAACTTTCAATCTCCGTGAATTAAGATTTCATTGGTCTTCTTTGATGAGAGATGTTGAGGGCTTTGTAACTCAGTGCCTTACCTATAGAAAACACAAGATTAGAAAGTAAAAAAGTGTGATGGTATTGTGGCTTATTTGTTCCTTTCAGTCCTTGCGAAGGCCTTTCTATGGATTTTGTCTTAGGCTTACCTAGGACTCCTAGAGGTCATGATAACATTTTTGTTGTAGTTGATAGGATCTCCAAAATAACCCATTTCCTACCTTGCTCAAATTTTAATGATGCATCACATGTAGCAAGGTTATTCTTTAAAGAGATTGTTAGAGTCTATGGACTCCCTTCCATAATTATTTCTGATAAAGATGTCAAATTTGTATGTTATTTTTAAAAGAACATTACAGAAGTTAATATGAACCAAATTATTTTTTTTTTCTAACTGAACTATGAAATGGCAAATCAAGAGGGGAGGTATGAATTGGTATTTTTAAAACATTTTCAAAATCCTTTTAAAATTAAACAACCAAATTTGAAATCTTTAAAATGGAAGAAAATAACCAAATGAATATAACCTTCTATTTTTTGATTTTATAGAAAAAGCAAATAACACACAGTTATGAGAGAGGAATGAGTTTATAGTGTCATCCATATTAGACTGTCAACTTGATGAACTTTACTCTGGATGCAATTTTTTTACTAGTCTCTTTCTCTTTAAATCTTTGGCATTGGTGAATTGCATGAGTACAATCCTTGAATTGAACTCCTTGGAGCGAGTTCCTTGAGTGAAGGGAACTCCCTTGAATGAAAATTTTTTCTTGTGTTTATTGATCTCTATTTGGATAATCTACTACTTGTAGTGCCTAGTTTTTAGTTCTAGGTATCTCTCTAAGCTCATTGTACCTTTTTGGGCATTGAGTCAAAATTTATCCATGGGTAACAATCAGACCTTAGTCATAAGATTTTATAATGTTATAACAAAATAGTACGTAGAATAAAAAAGGAGAGAGAGAGATGAGCTTTGGGCTTTATTATTCTTCTTAAACAATAAAAATGCCAGAAGTCCCAAATATGCTTATCAAACTCATATTTATAGGATTAAGAGCACTATAGTATAAGCTATAAAGTGAATCTTGATAGAGGTGGCATACAACTTATAATGTGTAGCAAAGAGAACAAAATATACATAAATGAATATGCCTTGACTCATATCTTTTTTTTTTTAGGAAACTTTTGGGGCAAAGCCCGTTTCATTGATCAAACGAAAATTACAAGTAAGAAAAAGAGAAAGTAAAACTATAGTCCAAATTCTCAATCAACAAAATTGAGAAGAAGGACTCAAAATAAACCAAAAGAAAACAATGCAGAACAAAATAAAGCAGGAAAAGCTATGAAGGACTCAGATAGCTCAAGTTTAGAATTTGCATGAGAGGGGCGGAACGAGAGCAAAGGCTCTGGTTGCCAAAATAGACCGTCTGAGGGCCAGTTGATATACATCATTCATCATTGTCCTTCCAAAAACATCAAGGCGACAGCATGTGGCATCGGAGAACAGTGAGACAGGGATCAGGTGCTACAACACAAGCTAGTCGAAAGCATCAGTCAACATAAAAACAGAGCCCCCTCAAAAAATTTAAAGTGTTTTCCAGCCATTCGTTTTGCAAAGAACAGCATTTCTGATTTTGTCATTCACCGTAGCTTGGCAATCCACAATACCTCCAAAAATTCTATCATTTCTAGCTCTCCAGATGTAATAGACAGTAGCACAGGCAGTAAACAAGTAGAAATTAGTACTGTGGGCAGTGTATCCTTGGCCCAATACACTATCAAAAACTTGATATAGGTTCGGTCTCATAAGAAGACTATTCAACCAAGGAAAAAGATTTTTAACAGTGTTAAAGGTGAAACGGCAATCAAAGAAGAGGTGGGAGAGCGATTCTTATTCACTATGACAGAAGCAGCAGGTGTTAGAGGTGATTATCCCATGGGTGGCAAGGACATCAGCAGTCTTTAAACCATCTTTGAAAGCTAACCAAGCATAAGCAGAGAAACAAAGAGCAGATTTTTTGTGCCAGACGAGATTGTGCCAAGATACAGTATCCAGATCAGTATAAAGCGACTCATATCTTGATGAACGAGGACGTTGTGATGAGATAGTGATTTTTTGGATGGAGTTGAAATATATATATAAATGAATACACATAGACTATTGGCACGTGGATGGTTACTAAGTTGACTCATATCTCAATGAACAAGGACGACTTGATGGGTTTGCAATTTTCTAGATGGATAGTCAATTGAGTTGACTCATATCTCGATGAACAAGGATGTTCTGGTGAGTTAGAATTTCGTTGGATGGAGTTGTAGGTCTACTAGGCTAAGTCATTAACACGTTGTAAGAGTCTCTATCTTACCAGGAGAAGTTGCAGGCTTATCATAAGAAGTTGTCATTTTGCTGGATGAAGTCATTGCTATGCTTGTAAGAATTTTATTGACTATTTTAGTTCTTGAATGATTCTCTAAATATGCTTGCAATCCCCATGAGCTGAGCTAGTTCATCCGAAGTCTGAATTGACATGGCTTGACTTGAATTAGACTCTGGATATATAAATGGCATTTATGCCTTAGTGATTGAAGTGTTATTTTGTTGGGAGGTCATGTGCTTGAATTTTTTTAATTTTAAAAATTAAATAAAAACAAATAAACTAAAAATTTGATCATGACCTTCCAATTAAATAAACTCGCTGATCAGCAAATCAAAAATCACTTTCTTATATTTATTGACATAATTAAAAAAAGCATCCGGCCAACATTGGTAGGTGACTTGTTTTTTTTTTTTTTTTTTTTTTTTAATAATTTTTTTGTTAAAACATATTTTAGGTGATTATTTTAAAATTTTTTCCCTTCCATACTAAAAATACATAAATATAAAAAAGAAAAAGCATGACATTTGGTTAATCAAACAGTTATTTTTTGTAACATTTTTTTGGGATAAAATTTAGCGATTTAATGCAAAGTAGCAGACAGGCCGTACCCTAGCCCCGCTATGTCCTCCCACCACATTCTCCTCCATCTCTCTCAATTTAATTTATATTTATAATACAAGTTACTTATTCATTTTAATATAAATTATCATTAATAAACTATAACTATAAATAATATAATTAGAAATTATTATAACTATTAAATAATTTAACGAATAATATTATTATTATTTAGAAGATTAATTATCTAATTTAACTAATAATATAGTTTAAATATCTTAACTAGCTTAATTATCTAATTATTATTATAAATATTAATAATTTAACTAATTATATAGCTACTAATACGTCACCCAAAATTGCCTTGATCTAGCACAAATCTTGATACAAATATGAGATTAAGGCTTCAAAAATTAAAATTGGCACCATCTGATCTTTAATTTTAGCAAGCTTATAGGCAAATTGAACGTCTCAAGGAGACGAACCTAACGACATTAGATTCGATCCAATACGAACCCAAATGAGCTCAAATCAAAAGTCTAAAGCCTATTTGAAAGCTTCATAGCATTAATTGGACTACCAAATGATATCCGAATATGGCATACTTATAGTTGAATTGAGCGGCTTGATGAGATGAATCTAATAAGCCTAAGATCTCTCAATACTGACATCTTTAATGCATCTAAATGCTTGATAAATACTTCATGATCAAGGGGATCATTATGAGCTGTTTGATGGAACACTCCCAACATGACAATGATCTTCTCCATATTTACTAGCCATGCCACTCCAAAAAACTATAAATAGCCCCCTATTCTTCACATGAGAGGGGGGAGCAAGAAGTGAGAAAGCTTGAGAGCTCTCTTGCACTCTCCATCTAACGCTGCCACTTCCGGCAAACTTCTATCAACCACCGCTCGGTCGTCGATAGCTGCCGGACCACCACCCAGCCACTGATCATCAAGGGATTTCCACCTGGACACTAACTACTCTCGACTTCCGCCAGACCATCCTTCCGACCACCATCGCCCGCTAAGTACAGTCCCTCCGATCTAAGTTATACGATGACTACAGTCCCTCTGACAATCGTTGCCCACCAATTATGGTCCTTTTGACCACCGTTGCCCGACTATGGTCCTTCTGACCTCTGTCTTCCTCCAGTTATCTTTCCCCTCCAACCATCATCGCCCACGAACAATGATCCCTCCGACCTCCGTCACCGGTCTACTACGGTCCCTCGGACCACCTTTTCTTAACTATAGTCATTCCGACCACAGTCGCCCGCCAACTACATAATGTGCTCTCTATAATGTATATTTATTTGAGCCAACGCCCTCCTCCGAGGAGGGGCATTATTTGTAATCAACCACAAACACTAGTGGATTCATTTTAACTGGGCAAGGCCCTGTGATTTTTTTCATTTTCAAGGGTTTCCACATAAAAACCCTGGAGTCTCTTATGAACATGGTACCCTTATTTTTTATCTATTTTTATGATGTATCTTCATACAAAGATAGGACCCTAAATTTTATCTCTACAATGCTGCAAATTTCCCAAGATGCAATAGTTTGGTATTGTCTATGGGAAACGATTTCTAGCTGGGGGAGAACCTTTGTTATAATCTTGAAAGGTCATTCACATCAATTTCCTATATTGAAGCAAGATAGTCCACTTATTATGATCAATTATCAAGTTCAAAAGAAGTCCTTCAACATTAATGGATAAGGGAAAAAACATGCATTATCGCTAGGCAATTATCAGCCATCATTGCATCGATTATGTGATAAATGATTCTTAGCTCGGGGGTAAACCTTATTCAATTTTCTATCACCCGTCAAGTATGAATCAATTTTGTGTAAGAAAATTTTTATTTGGGGGTGGGGGTGGGGGTGGGGGTGGGAAACTTCGGTTGCAACTTTCAATGCAACTGTAGCCAAGAAAATTTCTATCAATATTTTTAACATCCAAGAAAATGTCATTGGCAATCATTTTTTAAATCTCCCAATAAATGCAATGGTGCCTCAAGCTCTATACAGTCCCTAACTGGACTTCTGCTCTTTGGCTAAGGTCTTAATCTCAACCTTGAAAAGGGAAGAAATGGTTTAAAGATAGACTAATATTCACCTTTGATTTGAGATACATGCAACATTCGCCCCCTCAAAATCATGGTACAATCAATCCCACGGGGATTTAATTTGGTCTCTTCCATATAGGTTAATATCATTGAACAACGCTCTAACAAATAACTTCAGATAGATCAAATATCCTTGGTGGATTCTCTCATGCTCTTCTACACAGGTTAATATTATTGAATAACACTTTGATAAGCAATATTGAATAGGTCATATATTCTTTGTGGATTCTCTCAGCCTCTTTCATATAGGTTAATGTTATCAAGCAACGCTTTGACAAACAACCTCGAATAAGTTAAACATTCTAGGTGAATTCTCTTGGCCTCTTTATGCAAGTTAACATTATTAAGCAACTCTTTGACAAATAACCTCGAATAGCTCTAATATCCTCAGTTACATCCTTGGCAGATTAAATCGACCTCTTCCACGTAAGATTTCAAAGCATCTTTTTCAGCTTGTTCAAAGAAAGATTAGAACCCCATCAGGCCTCTAGTAAATTTGGTATTATTTGTGTCATTATACCGTTATGATTGATATAGTGTTTGACCCCCTCCATCAAATTGTTTATTTTATGTCCTTATTATCATGAATACCTAATATCTCTAAGAAAATGTAGCATGACTGTCGCCATTAGTTGACCACATGATTGCCGACATTATAATGTCGCCTAACCACGTTCGTTAGGTATTCATCATTTAACCATCACTATTGTCTTACTACCTAACTCCCTACAACAAAGGTCCAACTTATGATTGCCAAATCTCTTCCCAAACATAAACCATCACCGAGGTTCCACCCATCTGTTAACTATCAACAGGGCTCCTCATAAGTGCTTCCATTATTGGATCTTTTCTTGACCACCGATCATTGCTGGACTTTCACTTATCTATAGATTGTCGTTGGATCTCCTCTAAGGCATTATACTACCAGATCTCCTCTCTAGTGATGCCACCACCAGGACAACCTTTAGAAGAAGACTGGAGCCTACAACGATGGATCGGGCCTTTACTGGAGATTGATAATTTTGTGACTCCTACAGGACTGCCCTCTAAGGAAAACTAAAGCCTACGATGGTGGACTGGGCATTTATCAAAGATAGATGGTCCTATGACTCTGACAAGATAGCCTTCAGAGGAAGACCAGTGCCTGCTACAAAGAGTCAAGCTTTATCAGAGATTGATGGTCATGTGACTCCTGCAAGATAATCTTTGCCCCTTGTTCAAAGGAAAACAAGATCCCGCAATAGAGGACCAGGCCTTTACCAAAGATTGACGGTCTTGTGACTCATTAAAGATAATCTTTAGATGAAGACTAGAGCCCATAGTGAAGGACATAGCCTTTTTTATTTTGACGACCTCCAAATTTTTTTCAATCCATTTCTCTTTCAATTTATAAGAGAAACTTTGGATAGGCTCAAGAGAACCATAATTTTTCCCACCCCCAAGGGGGATATTTATAGGCTTATGAATGAGGGAATTCAAAAGGTCTTTCCAGAATTTGTCATTACTTTTTAAAATTTTTTAAATATTTTTTAAAATTTTAAAAGTAAACAATTCCATTAAAATATATATTAAAAATATAACTTAATATTTTATTCAATTTAAGGTAGCATTTGGTAGATCGAAAGTCAATCTAGAATTTTACTAGAATTTTTTTCCAATTTTTTATTTATTTTCAAGAATTTTAAAAGTTAAAATACATATAATTAAAAAATAAAAAATTTAGTTAAAAAATTAAATCTACTAATTCTTAGGTAGTGGCACTATGCCTCCTCAGGTATTTTGTTCCAATTCCATAAATTCCAGATGTTTCTAAATACAAAAATAAAAAAATATAAAAAAAATCAGAACATATAAGGTAGGCAATTGTGGGGACTTCATGGCTTGCTTGAAAACTATTATACTGTTATGGCCATGAGTCAATAAAGCAAGATGTGTTGAAGCCTAGCTGTGGATTCAGTAGTCCAATCAACTGCATGAAGGTGAACCAAGCAATATCCACGGCAATGTATGCCAATCTATAAAAATATCTATACTACTATTATAAAAGCCGCTTGAATTTCCTTCCACCTCAAATCTTAGCCATCCGTTTTCTTACTTTTAAATTTATCTTGTCCATTCATTGTATTAAAAATAATAATTAAATCTAAAAATTAACAATAATTTTAAAATTTACTAACCGTTTCATACATTTCATAATTAATTAGGTAAATTAATGTCTCTTAAATTTATTCCTCAACTAATGTATCTTAAATTTATTCCTCAACTAATTAAATTTATAGCTTCTCCAAATCCGGTTCAGATTCCTTGGCTCTCGGTTATTAATTTAACCTTTCAATAAAACAAATTTAAGTATAAAGATTATGCAATAAAGCAGATTTAATTATTATTCATTTAACCTATGAATACAATACGATATAAATTTAATTATTATTCCTTGGCTCTCGATTTTCGGTTCAGATTCCCTGGCTTCTTCTTCTTCGTGATTCTTCGGCTTGCTCTAGATTTAATCCTCCGCTAACCCCTCCTCTCTGTCTCCGGCAGGTTCCCTCTTCTTCTCCGACTTCCTCCCTCCGTTCAACGGTTCAAGTGTTTCGGTCTTCTATACTTGGTTAACGTTTCTTCTTACTAACATTTATGCCGCTCGCATGTTTCTTTCTCTAATTATTTCGGTGTATTTAACTTCTAAAATGTTTCTTCAATCAGGTTCCTCTCTTCAATCTTTTCGGTTATGAACTTCGTTTGCATCTTTTCACTTTTGGAAGATGATCTCCACCATACAAACCTTTCAACAAACGGTTCGCTTCTCCTCCCTAAAATAACCGTCATTTTGATCTCTTCCTCTATCATATATAATTGCTAAAATTATTCTCACATATTTTTCGTTTAGATATTTCGTGGTTTGCATTTGCATTTCCTATCGTGATCTCTACTCTTTCAGCTTCACCTGAAGTTTACTTTAGAGGTATGCCAAATCCCATAACTACTTCTTTACCTTTTAAAATATAATGTTTTGTTATTTATTATCCTTCTTCATGTGAATACTGTTGAAGCAGCTTGCTTTTGTAGCTCTCTTTAAGGCTCTGTTCATTGTTCCGAAAAGTAATTTATCAGTGGTTTGGGCAGTTTTTTTCTATTAGGTAAATTTGTGTGCTGTAGATTTGATGGAAGATGATGTTATCAGGGAAGATTAAGATTAATATATTTTATTTGAAATTTAATCTTTTTTTTTTTGGTAATTTCAAAGAATGGATTCTAAAGGTTTAGTTTACATAAGAGATTTTGCCACTCCTAATCTATTTGCATGCAGCATGTTGATGATGAATGCACCATAATATATTCCATAAGAAAAGTATTGAGTTTGCAGTTCTGTTTAGAAACAAGCAACGATTCATTACAAGAGGATTTCTTAAGTTCTCCAATAAATGATGCTTTCTTTATATTACTGGACATAGTAGTATCTTCCATCAAAAGTCAAGCATTGGAAGAAAAAGCTAAAAATAACACTAGCAAATGCATACATACTGAAGCCAAATCATATAGCTTCTTGTAACTTCATTTGGGGTGCTTGAAGTTCTCTTGCCACAGGCTGCTGAATTTCAATGTACTAATTCAATCATTTACCTTAATTAGATAACTTTTATGTCTACATATCTTCACTTTGTACTACAATTGATATCTTTTTTTACAGCAATCTATGCTAAAGTTTCTTATAGGTGAAAATTTTACGATGATATCTGGAACTAGCATGTCCAATACCCATGTAGTTGGGCTTGCCACTCTAAAAAAATAGAAATTTCGGAGTTTCAGCCCATCAACCATTGCTTCTGCACTCTCTACAATTGCTACTCTTTATTACAAACAAGGTGGGCATACAATAATCCAGATTCATCCCAATCACCTACTGCGCCGTTTGACATGGGAAGCAGTTTTATTAATTCTACTGTGGCATTAGATCCTAGAATCATTTTTTATTCTGGTTTGTCGAACCTTTTTTTCTTAACATTGTAACTTGAATGCCTTTTCCTTATATAATCTATTGCCATGCATTTCTATGCAGCTTATGATAAGTACATTGCTGTTCTTTGTGGCATCAATGGATCTACACCTATGATTCTAAACTATAATGACAACATTTGTGATTCTTCTACCATTAAAGACACAAACTTGAACTTACCTTCAGTAAATGTAGCATTATTGAATCAATATTAACTAATTCTTAAAATTAGATGATATGATAGTATTTACATTGCTGCAATTAAATTATTGCTTAATAAACGCAACCATTGATTGCCAAAAATTATGACTGATTACTTTCATGATATTATAACTGAACAAGTTTCACATACTGGTATGTATTTATATTTGGTCAATGGGGATGATTAAGAGTTGCAAACCTGACAAAACTCGATTCCTAATTTTTAGATATATATTGTTCTTATATAATTGTTCCCTTAGCGTTATATATTTATATATAGTCTATAGTATTGATTCATTTGGAGTTTCCTCTTCATTAAATCAAAATCTAGCGCACATTTAGGCTGTAATGTATGATTAGTTTCATGATACTATAAATCATGTATGTTGGCTATTAATTTTAATGTACTTATATTTAATTAGCTTTGGATGGGTTCCTTACTATTGTATGTGCTCTTCTATAAGATTTGATCTAAACTCAAGTTAATTTGTATGTGGATTGTTGTCTACTTTCGACCATGAATAATGCTAAAAGTTTTTTTTTTTATTCCAGTTATCTATTTGAAATATCTCATTAAATAGATAATACTTTTTGCTTTCTTTTGATGGTGACCACCGTTCACTTCTCTTTCCATACAACTTATTAATTATAGCAAGTAACATTATGCTGCAAGTTATTTGAATTCTGCGTATTCTTATCTATACACCTGTTTTGCTAATGATTCCAAGGAGGCTGCACATTCTATTTTCTCCCACATGTTGGATTCATTGACAATTGAATTATATTTTTCACTAGCTTTTTTCATGATGTTTATTCAAATACATATTCATCATCTTTTCAATTTATCACAATTTTATCGAGGTGTAATTTAACCTGCATTGGTATTTTCATAGTCTATTATGCTTAATCAGCAAATGGAAGAGCGGTTCAAGACATTAATTATTCTCTCACATTATGTGGAGGTGAATATATATATTGTTTTCCTTACTTTTGGATACAACTAATAAATTGTTATGTTGTGTTCTTTGTGATTACAGTTCACTAATTTTTTAGAGGAAGAAGTTGCAAATCATTGTTACATACTTCAAGTTAGTCATTTATATTATGATTTTGACAAAATTGTTTTATGAAATCGGACTATTTAAGATTTTGATAAATTTTGGACGCCAATATTACTACTTTTATTTTAGATATCTTCTGATCTAATTTCCTTGATAATGGAATCAACTTATTACTAGCAAAGTCTAGCTGTTTGTTTCATGTTGTTGCCTATGAATATTTTTTCTTTTTTTGTTAACATAAAAAGCTACAATCATTATGATAGTGATTTGCTCATGGCAAAAGAGGAGTTGGTGAGAGGATGAGCTTGTGTTATAAAATGAATTGACAAATTGATCCTATCTATATGTATAGTTGATACAATAAATTAATAATGATAGATTTCTTATATATTGAAGTAATCAATTCTTGCGCATTAATCTTTTGTTGTAGATTTATTTATAATTTGGGAAAAATGATCCATTTTAGATTAAAAAGAAAGAAGATTATTTTTTTATCCATTCTTTTGATCAAAGTTAAGAAAATTTAAGGAACCTATAAATCTATATTCTCTTCTTTGAAATATTTAGCCCTCATTTAAGATGTATTTCTATATCTTGTGAAAAAATAAATAAATAATATTTAGCCCTCATTTCTTTTGAACAAAGTTAAAAGTACATAATTAAAATGTTTATAATATGAATATTTATTTTCTAAATTTTATTCACGTGCATTTAATGCACGTGCAATAAAATTAGTATAAAAAAGTGTAGCAAATCATAGTAGACATTAATTATGAGATTCTTTCACTTTATCTATATTAATCAAATCAATTCAATTATTAATATCATATTTTTTATAACCAAATAAATATTATAGAAGAAATAAGTACAGTCTCATAAAAGCATGAATAATAACTTTGTTTTTTTGAATTTTAATATACCATAATTAATATTATAGAGAGTAATTATGAGATTCTTACTAGAATTTTTTTATTTTTTAAATTAAATAAAAATAAAAAACTAAAAATTTGATCATGACCTTCCAATTAAATAAACTCAGCGATCAGTAAATCAAAAATCAAATCACTTTCTTATATTTATTTACATAATTAAAAGAAGTATCGGCTAACATTGGTAGCTGACTTGTTTTTTTTTTAATTTTATTTTAATAATTTTTTTGTTAAAACATATTTTAGGTGATTATTTTAAAATTTTTTCCCTTACATGCTAAACATATATAAATATAAAAAAGAAAAAGCATGACATTTGGTTAATGAAACGGTTATTTTTTGTAACTTTTTTTTTTGGAGGAAATTTAGCGAGTTAATGCTAGGTAGCACACAGGTCGTACCCCTAGCCCTGCTTTGTCCTCCCACCACATTCTCCTCCATCTCTCTCAATTTAATTTATATTTATAATACAAGTTACTTATTCATTTAAATATAAATTATCATTAATAAATTATAACTATAAATAATATAAATAGAAATTAGTTTAATAATTAAATAATTTAACGAATAATATTATTATTATTTAGAAGATTAATTATCTAATTTAACTAATAATATAGCTTAGATATATTAACTAGCTTAATTATCTAATTATTATTATAAATATTAATAATTTAACTAATTATATAACTACTAATATGTCACCCAAAATTGCCTTAATCTAACACAAATCTCGATGCAAATATGAGATTAAAGCTTCAAAAATTAAAATAGGGACCATTGATCTATAATTTCAGCAAGCTTATTGGCAAATTAAACGTCTCAAGGTGACGAACCCAACGACATCAAATTTGATCCAATCCGAGCCCAAATTTGCCCAAATCAACAGTCTAAAGCCTATTTAAAAGGTTTAGATCATTAATTAGACTACCAAATGATATCATAATATGGCATACTTATAGTTGAATCAAGCGGCTCGATGAGATGAATCCAATGAGCCTAAGATCACTCAATACTGACATCTTTAGCGCATCTAAATGCTTGATAAATGCTTCATGATCAAGGGGATCACTTTGAGCTATTCGATGAAACACCCACCATGCCATGGATCTTCTTCATATTTACTAGCCATGCCACTCAAAAAAAAACTATAAATAGATCCCCATTCTTCACATGATAGGGGGCAAAATGAAGGGAGAAAGCTTGAGAGCTCTCTTACACTCTCCATCTAATGTTGCCACTTCCAACAAACTTCTATCAACCACCGCCCAGTCGCCGATCACTGCCGAACCACCACCCAGCCACTGATTATCAAGGAATTTCCACTTGGACACTGACTACTCTTGACTTCTACCAGACCATTCTGCCGACCACCGTCACCCATCGACTACAGTCCCTCTGATCTAAGTTGCCCATTGACTACGATCCCTCTGACTATCATTGCCCACCAATTATAGTCCTTTTAACCACTGTTGCTTAACTATGGTCCTTCCGATCTCTGTCTTTCGCCAATTATCTTTCCCCTCCAACCATCATCGCCCACCGACTACGATCCATTCGACCTTCGTTGCCGGTCAACTATAGTCCCTCGGACCACCTTTTCTCGATTATAGTTCTTCCGACCACCGTCACCCGCCAACTACATAATATGCTCTCTACAATGTATATTTATTTGAGCCAACACCCTCCTCTGAGGAGAGGCATTATTTGTAATCAACCACAAACACTTGTTGATTCATTTCGACTAGGCAAAGCCCTGTGATTTTTTCCCCATTTCAGGGGTTTCCACATAAAAACCATGGAGTTTCTTATGAAAGTCATACCCTTATTTTTTTACTTATTTTTATGATGGAACTTCATACAAAGTGAGGACACTAAATTTTATCTCTCCAATGCTGCAAATTTTCTAGGACACAACAGTTTGGCGTCATCTATGAGAAATGATACCTAGCTGGGGGACAACCTTTGTTATAATCTTGAAAGGTCGTTCACATCAACTTATTAGGTTGAAACAAGATAGTCCCTTTATTGTGATCTATTATCAAGTTCAAAATAAGTCCTTTAATATTAATGGATAAGGGAAGAAATATACATTATCTCACATCAATTATCAGCCATCATTACATCAATTATGTGGTAAATGAGTCCTAGCTCGGGCACAAACCTTATTCAATTTTCTATCACCCTTCAAGTATAAATCAATGTTGAATATTTTTAACATCCAAGAAAATGTCATTGGCAATCATTTTTTAAATCTCCCAACAAATGCAATGGTGCCTCAAGCTCTATACAGTCCCCAACTGGACTTCTGCTCCTTAGCCAAGGCATTAATCTTAACCTTGAAAAGGGAAGAAATGGTCGGAAGATAGACCAATATTCACCTTTGATTTGAGATACCTGCAACATTTGCCCCCTTGAAATCATGGTACAATCGATCCTACAGGGATTTAATTTGGTCTCTTCCACACAAGTTAATATCATTGAACAACGCTCTAACAAACAACTTTGAATATGTTAAATATTCTTTGTGGATTCTTTTGAGCTCTTCTATACAGGTTAATATTATTAAGCAATGTTCTAATAAGTAACCTTGAATAGGTCAAACATCCTTGGTGGATTCTCTCGGCCTCTTCCACATAGGTTAATGTTATCAAACAACACTTTGACAAACAACCTCATATAATTTAAACATTCTAAGTGAATTCTCTTGGCCTCTTTATGCAAGTTAACATTATTGAGCAACTCTTTGATAAATAACCTCAAATAGCTCTAATATCCTCAATTAAACATCCTTGGCAGATTCAATCGACCTCTTCCATGTAGCATTTTAATGCATCTTTTTCAGCTCGTTCAAAGAAAGATTAGAACCTCGTCAGGCCTCTACTCGATTTGACATTATTTGTGTGATATTATACTATTGTGACTGATATAGTGTGTGACCCCATCCATCAAGTTGTTTGTTTTCTTCCCTCATTAGCATGCATACCTATTATCTCTAAGAAAATATAGCATGACCGTCACCATCAGTTGACCACTAGATTGCCAACATTGGAATGCCGCCTAACCACCTCTGTTAGGCATTCATCATTTGACCACCACTATAGTCTTACTGCCTAACTCCCTGCATAAAAGGACCAACTTATGATTGTTGAATCTCTTCCCAAACATAAACCATTGCTGAGCTTCTACCCATATGTTAATTATCAATGGGGCTCCTCCTAAGTGCTTTCATTGTCAGATCTCTTCTTGACCACCGATCATGCTGGACTTTAACTTGTCTATAGATTATCATTGGATCTCCTTCAATGCATTATACTACCAGATCTCCTCTCTAGTGATGTCACCACTAGGACAACCTTCAGAAGAAGATTGGAGCCTACAATAGTGGATCAGGCCTTTACTAGAGATTGATGATTTTGCGACTCCTAGAAGACAACCCTCAGAGGAAAACCAAAGCCTAAGATGGTGGACTATGCCTTTATCAAAGATAGACGATCTTGTGACTCCTACAAGATAACCTTCAGAGAAAGACTAGAGCCTGCAACAGAGAATCTAGCTTCATCAGAGATTGACGGTCTTGCGACTCCTACAAGATAATCATCGTCCCTTGTTCAAAAGAAAATAAGAGCCCACAACAGAGGATCGAGCCTTTACCAAAGATTGACGGTCTTGCAACTCCTTCAAGGCAGTCTTTAGATGATGACTGGAGCCTACAGTGGAGGACATAGCCTTTTTGATTTTGATGACCTCCAATTTTTTTCAGTCCATTTCTCCTTCAATTTATAAGAGAACCTGTGGACAGGCACAAGAGAATCATGATTTTTCCCACCCTTAAGGGCCGGGGGATATTTATAGGCTTATGAATGAGGGAATTCAAATGGTCTTTCTAGAATTTTCCATTACTTTTTAAAAATTTTGTTATATTTTTAAATTTTAAAACTAAAAAAATTCCATTAAAAATATAACTTAATATTTTATTCAATTTAAGGCAGCATTAAGCAGATGGAAAGTCAATCCAGAATTTTCTGAAATTTTTTTCAAATTTTTTATTTATTTTCTAGAATTTTAAAAGTTAAAATACATATAATTAAAAAATAAAATAATTTGATTAAAAAATTAAATCTACTAATTCTTAGGTAGTGGCACTATGCCGCCTCATGCATTTTATTCCAATTCTATAAATTCTAGATGTTTCTAGATAGAAAAATTAAAAAAATCAGGATATATAAGGTAGGCAATTGTGGGGACTTCATGGCTTGCTTGAAAACTATTATATCATTATGGCCATGAGTTAATAAAGTAGAATGTGTTGAAGCCTAACTGTGGATTCAGTAGTCTAATCAATAGCATGAAGGTGAGCCAAACAATATCCACGACAATGCATGCCAATCTATAAAAATTATATAAAAAAGTGTAGCAAGTCGTAGTAGACGGCAATTATGAGATTCTTTCATTTTATCTATATTAATCAAATCAATTCAATTATTAATATCATATATTTTATAACCAAATAAATATTATAGAAGTTGAAATAAGTATAGTCATATAAAAGCATGAATAATAACTTTGTTTTTTGAATTTTAATATATCATAATTAGTATTTATCTGATTTACCAACAATTTAGAATTTTAGACAAATTAATTATGACTAGTGCTGAACTACTTATGCTGGTCAACATCCAGGAGAAGGTCAAGCTTTATAATTATAAAAATCAATCATAAGCAGCTAAGGAAGGTGTAAATATATATTTTTGAACTTTGCTAGCTTCGGTGTCCGAAAATAGTGGGGCAACTAATAAATCACCAAAAATTGCCTGAATATGGCATGAACCTCGATGTAAATATGAGATTAAGACTTCAAAAAATAAAATCAGGACCATTTAATCTCTAATTTTACCAAGCTTATAAACAAATTGAACATCTCAAAAAGACAAACCCAACGAGATCAAATTCAATCAAATCTGAGCCCAAATGAGCCCAAATAAAAGGTCTAAAGTCTATTTGGAAGCTTTAGAGTATTAATTGGACTACCAAATGATATCCAAATATGACACAATTATAATCGAATCGAGCGGCTAAAAGAGGCGAATCCAATTAGCCCAAGATCACTCAATAACATTTCTAGGGCATCTAAATGCTTGATAAATACTTCATGATCAATGTGATTACTATGAACCATCCGATGGAACATTCCCAATATACCCTTGATCTTTTCTATATTTAATAGCCATGTCACTCCTACAAAACTATAAATAGCCTCCCATTCTTCACATGAGATGGGGGAGGAAGAAAAGAGAAAGCTTGAGAGCTCTATTGCACTCTCCATCTAACGCTGCCACTACTAGCGAACTTCTGTCAACCACTGTCCGGTCGTCGATCGCTACCGGACCACCGCCTAGTCACTAATCATCGAGGTATTTCCACCTTGCCACCGACTACTGTCGGACTTCCACCAGACCATCCTTCCGACTACCGTCGCCCTCCGACTACAGTCTCTCCGATCTTAGTCGCCTGCCGACTATAGTCTCTTTGCAACTATTGCCTGCCAATTATGGTCATTCTGACCATTGTTGTCAGACTATGATCCTTCTGACATATGTCATCCTCCAATTATGTTGCCCCTCCAACCATCATCGCTTGCCCACTAGGGTCTCTCTGACCTCCGTTGCCCTTCAACGACGGTCCCTCGGACCACTTTTTCCCGACTACGGTCCTTCCCACCACCGTCACCAGCCACTACGGTCCCTCCGACCTCCATCGCCTATTGACCCTTAGACCACCTTCGCCTAACTATAATCTTTCTAACCATCGTCGTCCAACTACGATCATTTCTGACTATCATCATCTTACTGCAACTTTACCAACAAAACGAGTAGGGCAACATTCTCTTTAGAACAGCTGTCATGTCATTATCTTATTATATAATGTGCTATCTATAATGTATATTTATTTGAGCTAACGCCCTCTTCTGCGGAGGGGCATTATTTGTAATCAACCACAAATACTAGTGGATTCATTTCGACTGGGCAAAGCCCTGTGATTTTTTCCTTTTTTCAGGGGTTTTCACATAAAAAACATGGAGTCTCTTATGAACGCCTCACCCTTTATTATTCCACCTTTCTTAAAAATTAGTTTTAAAATTATTATTTTAGAGAATAAATTTTTTTAACGGAGATATTGATATAAAAAGTTCTTGAAAACGATAAAAAATACCGTTATCTAAAAATATTTCTTAAAAAATATCACGTAAAACAGCCAAAAAAATTTATGCAGTTTAGAAACTAAAAGAACGAAATTAAGCCTTCTCAAGCGAGGCCAAAATCTTTTTCGCCTCCTTCGACGGCGTTCCTTCCTGTCGAATCTGAAGTCGCGAAAATTCGCCGTTCTTCCTGTTGGATCGGACGTAGCGACGGGAGCTTGGTCGCTGTGAAAGTAACTATCGTTATCCCTTTCGCTTGCTTCTTCAGTCATATCCCGTAAATCCGCCGAACTCCAGGATTTAGTAAATCGGATTTACGGAAAAAAAGAGGGAAACGGAGGATTTATTTGGCCGTGAGATCTACCGGCTGCTTAAATCCTGTCAAACTGGATTTTGCAGAAATCCTGCTCAAATCCTGCATAAATCCTGTTGCCAAACAGCCCCTTAAAGCGAGTGGTTAACGCCAGCGTAGAGGAAGGGAGATGGCGATCCGATGGATGAGGCGAATGGGCGGGGCCTTCGGGGCATCTTTCCTCTGGCTCGTATCACTTATCTATTTTACTCAGGTCTACTTCTTTCTTGGATGATCCCTTGTTGGTTTCTCTCGTCCATTTCCTTGTCCCAAAAATGTTTTATCATTCCTCTCAGTGTTAGTAGGGTCGTGTCTTGTATGTAAAGCTTCTTTGAGATCAGGATTGCTGTTATATTCTTCCTTTATGTGTCAATTTATTATTGATTAAATAATAGAGTTTGCAGCCAGTCGTCTGATTTTTTTTTTTTTTTTTTTGAGGAGATGCTGCCAATATTTTGCTAGGATTGTTGAGCATTGGTTTCCAAAAGGGATTACTTTTATTTTAATTATTGAAATAGAGTTTCCGGTAGGATATGGTGCCTTTTTGCGAGATTGGCAGTCTTTCTGGATCGGGATGTTTGATCATTTGAAGGGCATATATTACTGATGGCGACTTGTGGCCTTCGACTTCCTCTCCTGGCAGGAGTCGCTGCTTTTTGGTAATTAATGTATGCGATTTTTGGTGCTGCTTTGATTGTTAGCTATGGTTTGAAAAGTTCTTTTAATATATATAAATAGTGGTCCTAGACTTATAATTAGACACTCAATTGTATTCCGAATAAGTTTCTAGTGGATGTGCTATTTGTTCTACTTGTGGGAATCAACAACTTGGTTAATTAGAGGATTTGCAGATGTGTGGGAGAGGTAATTTCTTTGTACAAGTGTGAGGCTTGATTCTACTATTCTGTTGATCACTTTCCTTCCACCTCTATTCATTTCTCAAAATCTTGTTATTGGATGAATGAATGATTGATGTTATTCAAATTTGATACAATATGAGCTTCACGATGTGATTTTAGCTAGTTTAATGGTTTTCTTGGTTTGAGTTTCCATTTGTTATTTATAGTAGAGGATGATTAGATTTCCAACTAAATTAATTTCTTTCATATTTCTTGTTTTCATTGAAATCAATGAATAATTATTTAAATTGAGTGTTTTTTAGGGCTAAAATTTGTGTGCTTGTTGCATGGGTTTCTACATCTTAATAATAAATCTACATTCGAAATAGATCCTAAGACATCTTAGATCAAAATTGATATGCGAGTTTAATATTGCATCGCAATGTCTTCTGGACATAGGAGAGAATAATTGCTCCAATTAGAAAAATAATAAAATGACATAATTTAAATAAAATATGCTTTATTATGACTCTAGACATTATCAGTATGACTTTTATGAGGTTAAGAACAATATTCCTATATTTAATGTGAGGCATCCTATGGTATTTTCAGATGGGATAAGATAATCTAGTGGATTTCTTTGAAAGATACTAACCCAGGTAAGAAGCAAAACCAAGAAACAAAGCAACAACCCATCAATTGCTAGAGTGCAATGGACATGCAACAACCTACCTGAAACTCTCTCTTACCACCTGAATGTAATATAATTCAGGATGCATAAGAGAACTCATTGGATTCATATATTTTTAATCTTGTTAACCAAAAGCCCTCCCATTTAGCTGTAATTGTGCTATTTATACATTGGTCCTCCTACAGACAGCTACCTAACTTCGTAGGACCATGAAGACCAGCAAAGCAATTTTTTTTTTTAAGCTAACATTTTAACTAACAGAATTTTATATCTAGTTAACTAGCTGAAACGGAGAGTAGAAGAATATGATAGCTCCTGCGTCAATCGGTTGGGGTAGGGGAAACCTCATGATCATAATGGGGCGTTAAGTCCTCTACATTAAAAAATACAGATACATTGTAATTACATGGTAGGTCGATTTGATATGCATTATCATTGATTTTCCTAACAATGCGGAAATGTCCGTCAGTTCTTGGTTTGAGAATCCCGAAAGACCCTGTAGGGAATCACTCCTTCTTTAACTGAATCCAATCAAGGTCTCCTTCCTTGAATACGATTATTATTGCTGAAATGGACAGCCTTCCCTCCATCATGGTATTATGAAATTATATCCAACCTGACCAAACATTTAGGAATGCAAATACGATTGCCAAGGAACAAATAACCTTTTTTTTCCTGAAACCATTGGTGTAGGCCTCTTTGACATTTATTCCAAATAAGTTTGAAATCATCATCAGTAGAGTATAGTTCTTTTAATACTTCAAATCCTAGCATTTTGGATTGTATTACCTGTAATAGAAAATAACATCTCTACTAAGAGCATTCGCCACCTGATCCCGTTGTCCAACTTTATGTTTTAATATGAAGTTAAAAGCTACTATAGGTTACAACCAAGTAGCATGTCATCCTTTTAGCTTCTTCCGGCTATTCAGGAATCAAAGGTCCTTGTGATCAATAAATAATATGAACTAATTGCTCAACAAATAATGGCTCCAGTGATGTAGAGCATAGACGATGGTGTAGAATTTTTTGTCGTAAGTAGATTATTTTTGTAGGACTCATTTAATTTTTTGCCAAAGAAAGCAATCAGCTGTTCCTCTTGACTTAAATAGCTCCAATTCCAATGTTAGACACATCACAATCTACTTTAAATATCTTGCTGAAATTAGGTAGTAACACAGGAGCGATGGACATTCGACCCTTTAGTTGATCGAAACTTGACTGAGCGACTTTAGTCCAGTAAAACTCGCAACAATTTGGTGAGAAGAGCTATAATTGCACTGAAATTTTGAATAAATCTAGTAGACTGACGCAAATCCATGAAATCTCCACACTTCTGTAAATGATTGAGGCCTTGGCGAACTCATAATGGCTTCTACTTTAGGTGGATCAACTTCAATACCTACGACAAATACCACAAATCCTAGGAAATTAATTCCATGTTTCAAAAAATCTGCATTTATGTGGATAGAGGAATAAACTTTGTTCCCACAACACTTCCAACACCTTGCACAAATGTTGTAAGTGATCACTGAAGTCACAACTTCAGACTAGAATCTCGTCAAAGTATACAACTATGAATTTAAATAAAAAAGGTTGGAAAATCTGTTTCATAAGTCACATAAAGGTACTTGGTGCATTGGCCAATCCAAACAACATCACCATCCATTCATACTATCTGTCTCGCACTTTGAAACTTGTTTTTCATTCGTTTCGTTCTCTCACATGAATCTGATGATAACAAATCCTTAAGTCTATTTTAGAGAAAGAGTAGCCCCGTGAAGCTGATTGAAATGGTCATCAATGCGAGGCATTGGAAATCGATAATGTATAGTAAGTTTGTTATAGCCCTCCTATCGATACACATTATATACGTTATGTCTTTTCTTGGGACTAAAAGTGTGGGAACGACACATGGGCCGACGTTAGGTTGAATGAATCCTTTTTTAGCAAATCCTCACTCCTCATGTTCATCTAGCCGCAATCTATATGGGGGTCGGTTGTGTAATGTAGCGTTGGGTACTAACTCAACAAAATGCTGAATTTTCCTTGGGGGTGGTAGTCCACGTGGAGTTTCTTCAGTGAAAACATCATAAGACGTTGTATGTCTGGATGATTGTTGACAACATCTACATTGGCCTCATTTAGTAACAAATAACCAGCTGTAGTTTCTTGTAAGGCTTGCCGACATTTTGTACTAGTTAACATCAATTGGTCTGAGCTAACTCCTTAGTGTATTGTTGTTCATGGAATTAACACGATCTATTCTCCCTCATGGCTGATGGAATATGTGTTATTTGTCCTATCATGCATAGTCTTCTGATCATACTGTCACAATAGTCGCAATAATAAGTGACATGTGTCCATTGGTAATACGTCACACCAGACTTGTTCTTTGAATTTTCCAATAGAAAAAATTGACTAGGCAACACTTGAAAACATCAACTTCATTCTCCTTTTGCATCGAGGTTAATTTGTAATGCTTGGGATGTACCTCAGTAGGTAACTTCAACTTCTCTAACATGGTACTATTGCTATTCTCTCAACTGCCACTGTCAATGATGACTTGATACACTCGGTCTTGCACTATACTCCTAGTTCTAAAAATGTTATGCCACTGTAATACTTTTTTCTGTGTATTAAAAAATCTTCTAAAAACCAACAGTTGCCCATCATCCACTGCCATAAAGGTAGGATCGACCTATGTTATTAACTCCATATTGACGGGTTCATCTTATATTGTGTCTTCAATTTATTTTTTCAAGTCTTCTAAGAGGGTGATAACTCTATGATCCGGACAATTAGATGCAATGTGTCCAAATCTATGGCACTTAAAACACTATGGATGGAACTCCTTGTGTATTGGCCTGGTTCCGGTTCGAATGTACCTAGTCTAATATGGCTGTATTTCCTCCTGCGACATTCTTGGTTTGGGCGGTCGTCTGCTCCAAGCCTCCTTCTTGAGCTACTCCTTTACTTTGTGAATGTTTGTTGATTTTCTGTTATTTTTTTACCTTCATTTCTAAATTAATGACATTCTGCAGCATCCAAAAGGGCTATAATTGCAGCAATAGCAGGTTGTAATCCTCCCAAGAATCTTTCTATTGTATTCTTAGTGGGTTCTACTAAATCGCATTCAAGAGATAATTGTTCGAATTCGGTGACATACTCCTCCACAGTAAGCTAGTTTTGCTGAGATCTATACAATTTCAAGAGAAACTCTTGGCAAGATTTATCCGGAAGATATTTCCTTTGTAACTTTCTTCATTTTAGCCCAACTCATGATCTTGCTCAGGCCTTCTCTATTTCTTGTACACTTCAAATATTCTCTTCACAATGAAGCACTCTTCTTTAATTTGATATCCACGGAGTTTAACGATCCAATTTGGATGTACCTCCTTAAATTTAAGAACTCTTTTGACGGTATGAAGCCAATTCACATATTCATTTGGATCTAATCTCCCATCAGAATCTGGTAGATCAATATTGATTCCTCCATCATCTCGTGATCCTCATCTCATTCGATCTAGGAATCACCTCCCTCTATCCTCGTCACTTGAAAGATCTTGATGAAAGGGATTAACATCTTCTTTTTCCTCCTCTTGATGATCCCCTTCTTCCGGCTGTTCAAATCATGCC
This sequence comes from Dendrobium chrysotoxum, assembly GCA_019925795.1. Taxonomy (NCBI): domain Eukaryota; kingdom Viridiplantae; phylum Streptophyta; class Magnoliopsida; order Asparagales; family Orchidaceae; genus Dendrobium; species Dendrobium chrysotoxum. Next base: position 58,337,696 of record CM034314.1, read on the forward strand.
AATCTTTGTGGTACCTGCTGAATTTCTCTCTATACTCCTCAATCACAACTTCTTGCACTGGTCTTTGAGGATTCTGGCGAGGCATCATCTTGCCAACTCTGATACCAATTGACCCGGGTAAGAAGCAAAAACAAGAAACAAAGCAACATACAACCACAACTCACTTGAAACTCTCACCACCTGAATGTAATACAATTTAGGATACAAAAACAAAGAATTCACAAATTTCTTATATTAATCTTGTTCACCAAAAGACCCCTTATTCATTTATAATTGTGCTATTTATACATTGGCCCCGCTCCAAACGGCTACATAACGTCCAAGGACCACAAAGACCAGCAAAGCAACTTTGTTTTTAGCTAACATTTTAACTAATAAAATTTTATATCTAGTTAACTAGCTAAAATAGAGAGTAGAAGAATATGATAGCTCTTGCGTCAGATAAAATATGTTTGGTTATCCAAATATTGAACTTGCTAAAACAAAAAATGACATGTTTATTATTTTGTCTGTGTTATTGCAATCAAAATTTATTTGGGTTTGAAGAACAATTACATATAGTGATCAACTTATCACTATAAGAATTTTAAGGTGATGCTAGTTTCTTTCCATAATTTATTATGTTTAAATGTCTAGTAGTCAAATATTATTTTACTTGTAGATTTCTATGTTATTAATATTTATTTTAAAGGTCTTAGAAAACAAATTAAGTATTAATTATGCTACAATTCTCCAGGGATAGTAAATAATGATTTATATAACGTTTTAAGGCTTGAGAAATGTTATAAGATTACTCCTATTAGACTACTACATAGTTGATTAATGTTTTTAAAGAAAAGAATATAATATATGATATATCGCTTGTACAAAACACATCAAGACAAGTATCTTAGATGGTAAATATTCAATTACTGAAGAGACTTGGTTAACTTAAATGTTGAATTAGTTGCAAAAAGTGATTTACAATCTGAAATTGTTTTAGTTTTAAATTTGAATTTGTGATTGAATACAATATCACGCATTAACCTAAATTTGAATTAAATTATGAAACTATTCCTAATTTTGTTACTTTCCACCATTATAGTCCTTACAACATCACCTCTAGTCTTACCCCATTTTCAAAGAGCTACCACTCTTTTCCAAATCAAGCACCATCATCTATCTATCTCCACCTACTCCCACCCCACTCTATCCCAACACAAACAGTCACGCATACTATTCATTAAACCCCATAAAATCCCAATAGTGGTGGCACTTTGAAATTGGGGCAAAGCTAGAGTTGTTGCTATAAGGGTGGAAGGAGCATGCAAATGATGATTGGTCAAATCAGGCCTAAGTCACTTGGGTTTTTAATAAATCAGGGGTAGTTTTATTATTTCTTAAACATCTAACTAGTCCCCTCGTAATTATAATAACAAACAAATTGGCCTTTTCTATCATGATTTCAAAATGTTGCACAAAACTAAAAGTTTTTTAGATTAGCTAATTATGTCATTGTAATTACAATGGGGTCGTCCTCTTGCATCACTCTCTATCTTCAAACAATAGTCCATTACCTGATATCTGCTGAAGTTAATGACAATTTTCTGATGGAATCCAGATAGAAGGGAGCTAATTGGATTGTTTTAGAACAATGGGGCCTATCCAGGCCTTATGAGAAATATGAGAATTTTTTGCATGAAATTTGATGGGATTGTTTGCACTTTTTCACCCATAAAGATGCATGGATTTACTACTTCCTATAATATAGGTAGTTATGTAGATATCACTTGAGCAACGAACTTTGAAGTCATCAATGGCAAGTATTATAACTATTTTTAGGTTGGTCAAGAGCAAAAAAGTTTTGCCCACTGCCAGGTTTTTGTTGAGTCTTAAGATGGGTCAAAAACTGGGTTTTGAATCGTGACTTGGTTCAAAATACTAGTTTTTTTTTAAAATTTTTTAAAAGTATTTATTTTGGTTTTTATTTTGTCAATTGTTGGTAGGTTGGAGGTGGGACTTGGCTTGAAAGAAGTTCTTCTTTTTTATGTTTTTGCACTGTCAAACAATATTTTAGAATGTTTAAGTCCATTATATTCTTTATGATTGGCATTATCTTGTAAATGAATTGTTTTTTGGTGACTTAAATATGTCTCTTCATGCAGTTCTATGTGTATGGGTTGCCACTGAACCTTTTTCTCCATCCGGAGGTTTTAGTGGAGATGAAATGCTCTCGTTTATGACATAATTAGCCTTTATCTTTGTCTAGAAGACCCTAGCATGGTTTTAGCTTTCATTGCCCTTGGCTAGGAATTAATTTTTTCAATTGTTTCAATTCTCTTACAATAGTATTTATATTGAATTATTTGTCTTAATAATGAGATTTGGATGTCATGCAGGGTTTTAGATCCTTTGTATGGACAGCTGTTTCGTATCAGATGAAAGATATACTCAAATTGTCACCCTCATCCTCTCAGTTTATGTTTTCTATTGCATTTTTCCCTTGGAGCATAAAACCAGCTTACGGGTAAATCTCTTCTAAAGAATGTCGATGAAAAGATGATCATTCATATTTTAAACTCATATAATTGTATAATGGATAGATTTTGTTGTATTCATCTCTAATGGATTTGTTTTTCTTTTTGTACTAACAAGAAGTTAATCTTTGGTTACATGTCATTAACTATGAAGCATAGACACCGATATAGGTCACAGACACGTCATGGACACATCATGTATACGATGATTTTTATAAATTATTAATATTAAATATGCAATTAAAACTTCTAATGTCAATATTTTCTAATAAAAAAGCATCACATAATGAAATATAATATTATATTCATTACATAAAAGGCTTAATGATCAATGAAAATAAATTATAAATTGATTTAATTGCAATTATATTTCAGTATCAAGTGTGCTTAATTATTAACAAAAAACCAATATTAGTATTAACAATTAGGCTTTATTTGTCAATATGCAGGCAAAAAAAAAAAGACTAAACATTCAAAATAAATACACAAATTATAAACACATTGATGTGTTACTAATTAGATCAAACAAAATGGGTATCATGATCATCGCTAATAACACCAATGCACTTTGTAATTGCATGTTCACCATCATCTAGGCAAAAAAATAACATGATTTTGAAAGCTAGCTCATTGAAAAAAAGCACAATTCAATATCATTGCATGTCTCAGCCATTCTAGGGCATGCTTCTACCATGTTCAGGCTTGCCCTTGCCTATTTCTGCTCTAATTATAAAAAAATACATCAGATACAATTTTTAGCATATCAGACACATATTGAGGTATGTTTGACACGTGTTCAAAGCGGGCACAAAAGGCTTTTTAAAGTGTCAATGCCTTATAGGAGTTATATTAAACAGTTGTGCAATAAGTCATATTGCAATTTCTGCTTTAAATTTAGGAGCAGCAACCCCTTGTGATGTTGTTGATCTGCATGTGGAAACATATTCAATACTAGTATATTTCACAATGAGAATTTTTTTAGGATGGCCAGTAGGGATGAAAAGAGAGGATATGGGTATAAATAAAGAGAAAGATGATGTTGAACTGAATCAGTTATGTGAGATCTTATTTATCCGTTCAAGAATCACAGTTGTAAGGGCAGGGATCTCACATCCATGGAGTTATTCATTTAACAGTAGAACATAACTTGCCCTTGGAATGCATCTTGTGCCTTCATATGGCTATACAATTACTTCAAGCTAAGGAAACCACTAAAAAAATAACTAAAATAAAATACTTCCTTTTAACTAACAGAATATAGTATACTAAGTCCAAACAAACAAAGTATTGTATTTTTATACTTAGTTGGCAAGATTTGGCATCTGTCTTCGTAAGGCATGGATCTCCATATATCTCAATGATTCCACTGCTTGTGAATCTCTTAACATAACTTCTCCTGCATGAAACCCCACTGTTATGAATCGATCGTCGAGTGGCCTTGAGGAATTTTCATGTTAGCAAAATATTTGCCCGTTTCCAAGTAATCATAAAGATATTGTCTTCAATAATCTTGATAGCAACTGAAAGCCAAAGGGAGCAAGAGTAAAACCAAAGTCAAGAAACAAAGTCAACCCAACTTAAGAATGTCATACAAAGAAAGTTAGTAGAAAAAACGTGGCCTAGTAGGGATATACGATCTTTATATTGAATTTTTTTTTAATCCTATATTTAATAATAAATTTCATATGCATGCATCTGGCCCTACCTAATCAGAGATGGTTGAAAAATTATTGTCATGTTTTAAAAGTGAAGAATTGAGTTTATTTAATTGTTTTGATTGAGTGAAGATTGATTTATACCAAGAGGAAACACAAATTTGTTTTTGCAGAAGTCCCAATGAAATCTCATATTTAGAGTTTGCACATGTTTAGGTTCCTATGTGTTAATTTTGGAAATCATCTCAATTGGAACATTTATTGAAAATGTTTTTAATTTTTTGTACTCTCTTTTGGTAAGATCATATGACTTTCCAAACATAGGTGAGAGATTTTTTCGTGTTTTCTTCCAGCAAATTTACTATTATTTTTATTTGAAGGAAGGAAATTTAGTTCCAAATGAGAAAAATTTATTCATGATAGAAATTTGTATGGCTGGATAACATAGTATAGTTCTAGATATAAAATTTTTCCCAAGTCAAGGAAACTATTTTACAAACAGAGGAATAACATATTCCCTCCCTAATATTCCTATTACATTATACTCGCAAGCAAAATATATATTAGCATTCCCCGCCAAAGAAACAAAACATAACACACCTCTTGATATTGCATAATTCTCTTTAATCTCCTAATATCTCAGTGTATCAGTTGCATTGGATCTCTAACCATCTAGATCTCCATGCATAACCTTTTCGTTGTTGTGAAATAGGTGGGGTTTTTGAGCATTATGGATTTTTAATCTTGTTGATAATGTTAATGGTCATATTAAATGTGTTTGAACAAGACTTGAATCTTTGGGCTTTGTGAACCGACATGTGTAATAAACATACACGTTATTGCATGCATCGATTGTGTTCCATTGGTGGCTAGTTATATAAAAAAAAAGAGCACATGGGGCTCCCCCTAATATAAGGACTTGGTAGGAGTTGATGCACGCAATTTCACCTTTGCATTGGCAGAGAGGTTATTTTCATGTGTCTAACCTTTGTCCTCTAGATTACACTAGAAATAATTTAACAATTGGTCCAGGCCCATCCTCTACTAGTGGTTAGTTGTGGGTTCACTCTTGCCACTTAATATTTTGATAACTAGCATGTTAGAAGGCTACCACTTGAATTGTTAAATGATTATTGAAATTCCATATCAAATAGTTAAAGAGTTTAATAATGGCCATCTTACAAGAAAGCCCTCATTAATAATACGCTTGCATTGATGATCAAACTCTCGCTAGCTCTTAGTAGACAAAAGTTTATTCATCGGCATCTTCTCCCTTCCTCGGTAAAATTGTTTTATTTTGTTAAAATTTTAAGTTTCAGTTATTAATTTGATTTATAGTTTTCCTTTGTAGCATTCTTTCAGATTGCATTCCAATTAATGGTTGTAAACGAAAACCGTACTTGGTCATAGCTACTGTACTTTCCCTTTTACCTTGGCCTGTTCTAGGCCTGATATCATCACTTATGAATTCACATAATTTCCTAACTGCTTTGTTGACGATGCAAAACTTGGGATCTGCCATGGCAGATGTAGTTATTGATGCGATGATTGCCGAGGCAGTTCGATCTGAAAGGTATTTATCTTACAATTTTTTCTGCCTTTTCTTTTATTTCGAAAATATTAGAAACTTATTTTGTATGAATTATTTAAGCAGAGCAGAATTTGCTGGTGATCTCCAATCACTGTCTTGGTTAATGATGGCTGTGGGAGGAATATGTGGGAACTTGTTAGGAGGCTATGCCCTTTCCAGTTTTAGAATATGCTCTATCTTCCTTCTTTTTTCTATACTTCCAGGCATTCAGCTTCTATCTTGTGCCTTTATCAAGGAGGTCTCTTCAGAATATCCTGATATTAGAGACCTAAAAAACAGCCAGCGACAGGAGAGATTATATAGTTCCACAATTTCACCTGCTGGTGCATCAAAATCTGAGGCTCTGAGGAGGCGAAAAAAAGAGCGTAATCATGATAGCAGTAAGCTCGCCTACAGGGAAGCTGAAGATGTGAAAGAACAAGGGTCATTGGCTTTAAGTTTAAGATGCTTTCAATCTATGAGATCGGCTATTTATAGTTTGTGCGATGCTTTCAAGAATCCTCTTATCCTAAGGTAGCCACATGTGCGCCATTGTTCCATTCCTTTTGATTTTTAGCCTAAACCAGAAGTTGCAAATTTTTGCCTAAAACTCCAGTTATACATTTTTTTTAAAAACTTAATATTTTGCTCCCTGCATTTGCCAGACCCATGGCCTGGTTTTTTTTTTCACATGTTGCAGTTCCAAACCTCTCAACAGTCATGTTCTATTATCAGACTGAGGTGTTGCATCTGGGAGCATCATTTCTTGGGGCATCTCGTGTTATTGGTTGGTTTGGTCTAATGATTGGAACATATATTTATAATCAATATTTGAAGCGAATGAAACTACAGAGAATTCTCATGTAAGGCATGTTGATCTTAGCTGAACTTCCTAACTTTTATCTGTATTTTATTACACTAGATGACCATCCAAATTGTGATTTTTCCATATGCATTTTCTGTGATAAGTCCTTGAAAGTAGGAAACATAGCCTGCTAGCTTTCAACCTAGTTTCTGCTTATACAATAACTTTCTTTTGTAAGTGGGCTAGATAAATGATTGAAAACAAACATATACTCAATGCAAGAACTTCTTGCTTGTTAGTGTACTGTAGATTATGGTAGATGTGCAACTAGGCATCATTCAATGTCTTCAAGCCATCTACTAATTTTTCTGATTACTGCAAGCATTCCCAAATCAGCATATTTAGAAATAGCGTAGTCAGTAGTCACAGAGTGCATGTCACCATATTGCAATGTCTTTATATTGTATTTGGTTACTCTAGTTTTTTTAGTTAAACCTAAAATCTTCTGAAAAACCTTGAAAGAAAAACATGAGACCTGAGTCAGTTCTAGATTTTCTTTTGTCCGTTTTTTAATGAAAAGGAAATTGTAATTAAAAAGAAAGCAGCAACAACAACAACAAGCATTTATCCCACTATATGGTGTCGGTTACATGAATCCTTTTTCTCCGTTGTGTCCTATTAAGAGTCAAATTCTCATCTAAATCTAATAAAGAAAGGTCATTTCTAATATTTTCTAACCAAGTCTTTTTAGGACTATCTTTACCTTTCTTAACATATGTCAAATCTAATACATCTACTTTCCTAATCGGGTCATCGGAAGGCCACCGTTTTTTGTGACCAAACCATCTAAGGCGACTCTCTCTAATCTTATCTTCCACTGGAGCTACTCCAACCTTTTCATGTATATGCTTATTTCCTATCCTGTCTCTAAGAGTAAAGCCACTCATACACCTGAGCATCCTCATCTCTGCAACACTTAACTTAATATGATGCTTCTATTTTAATGGACAACATTCTGCACCATAAAGCATTGCAAGTCTCACTACCATCTTATAGAAATTTCTCCTAAGTTTGAGAGGGACTTTTCTATCACACAACAAGCCCAATACATTCCTCCAGTTCAATCATCCAACTTGAATTCTACTAGTAATATCCTCATCTATGTCACCATCACTCTGAATAATAGACCTAAAATATCTAAAACGTTTACTCTTATTAATGACTTGATCGCCCAAAGTCATAATGCCCCCACTAAATCTATTATTACTAAAATTACACTCCATATATTATTTTTAAATCTACTCAAATGAAAGCCTTTAGCCTCTAAGGTTGACCTCCATAATTCAAGTTCACCTTCAACTCCCTCTCTAGTCTTATCAACAAGAAGAATATTATCAGCAAAAAGCATACATTAGGGTACAACCTCTTGCAAATGTCTAGTGAGAACAACCATGACTAAAGCAAAAAGATATGGGCTTAAGGCTGATCCTTGATGTAATCCAATTGAAATAGGAAAATACTTGGTCAAACCACCTTGTGTTTGAACACAAGTAACAACTCACTTAAGCCACTTAAGCCCACTTAACTAGTTCAACAAAGTTTGGTTTGTAGCCCAAATTCATTCAGTATCTTCAAACCATCATGAATTCAAATGTTTTACAGTTTGATCATCAAAATATAAGATAATTCTTTAGGCAATAGATAATGTATTCAATATCGAAGTATTTATGAAATCTCTATTGTAATCTCAATATTTGTTACTGACTTATTTAATTTCTCACTAAAGTAATTGTATATACCTTTTGACTTAAACTCCTCAATTCTTACTCCTGATGAATCACAAGAACTATCAAATATTTATTAAAATCAAGCAATTTAATTATAGGTGCATTTGTAAGTCTATCTTTAATATCATTAAAAGTACGATCAACAACTTTGTCAATAGAAAAATTCCTTGATGTTACCAAATATTGTAATGAATCATCTATAAAAAGTGATTAGATAATGAGAACTCTGAATCTCTTATATATTGGTTGGTTTTGTGCTATTATTAATTACTTTAACTTTATTAAGATCAATACATAATCCTTAAGTTGACATACTAAATCTTAAAATGTTATAAATGAAGTATGACAAAATTGCACTTGTTCATTTTCAAATTAAAATTTATAGCTTGTAATATTTTGAAGACTTTCTTAAGATGCCCAAATTCACGTCAATAGCGCAAAATCGAGTGTGCCATAGCGTGATCCGACGTTCCCTCTATCCCCATTTGCTTGGCATGACGCATGGGGTGAAGATGGATGCTATTTGCACCACGCATGGCAAATAAGTATAGTGCAAATCCCCTATATCACATGCTATTGTATGTATATGTATGTATATATATATATATATATATATATTATGTTAGTTTATTTGCCTCACAATACTCGAAGTTCCCCGAGAACTAAAATACCTTCTCTATACTTATATCCGCTTATAATGGAGAAAAAACATCCTGCCATTTCCACATCGGTTTTCTACATTTATTGTCATTGTATCTTCTTTTGAATTTCACACTGCCGTTGCCAAGTTCCAAGTCCTGGATGAGAAAAGTGGAGGGTTGCGTTAGGTAGTCAACAACCAGCGTAAAACTTGTCGAATAATAATGACATGAATCCTTTAAGAAATTGTGTTAATGCTAGGGCGTCCCCTGGAAGCGACGCGCTGTATGGCCTGAATACAGCGATAAGTGTGCAAGGGCCGTTGCACCGGCGCCCGGGTGCAGTGTTAAATAGGCAAGGGTTCCCACATCAAGGATGGATGTGGGCAAAGAAGCTAGTCCATGAAACTAAAATTAGGATAAGAACTTGGAATATAGGTTTCCTTACAGGAAAATTAATGGAATTAATAGATATTATGATTCATAGGAAGATAAATATTCTGTGCATTCAGGAAACTAAATGGGTTGGAGAGAAGGCTAAGGAGATTGATAGTTTAGGATTTAAACTTTGGTATTCGGATAGGAGTCGTACTAGAAATGGTGTAGGCGTGATTTTAGATAAGAGTTTGAAGGATAATGTTATAAATATTAATAGAATTGGAGATAGAATTATAGCTTTAAAGATTATTGTTGATGCTAAGATTGTTAATATTATAAGTGCTTATGCTTCTCAAGTGGGTTTGGATATGGATTCAAAATTAAAATTTTGGAATGACTTAATAGAATTAATACAAAAGATACATCTTGAAGAAAGAGTTTTTATTGGAGGAGATTTAAATGGACATGTTGGTAGAGAGGTAGATGATTTTAAAAGCATTCATGGTGACCATGGGTTTGGAACGACAAATGAAGGCAGTAAGTCCATATTAAATTTTTATTTCGCTTATGATTTTTTAATTGCTAATACCTTATTTAAAAAAGGAATGAGCATCTCATTACTTATAAAAATTGATATAGTACAACTCAGATTTATTACTTTCTTATAAGAAAATTAGATCGTTTATTAGTTTTGGACTTGAGGATAATGGGGAAGAAAATAAAAAATAAAGTAAAACAATTTTCTAGGATTAGATGGAGGCATTTAAAGAATATTAATAAAAATATTTTTGAGAGTAAGATTTTAGATCTTAAGATTTTGTCTGTGCATGAGGATGCTAATGTTATGTTGGAAAAAGTGGCTAGTAATATTAAGAATATTGCAAAAGATGTGCTTGGAGTTTCAAAGGGAAAAGCTCCTAATAGTAAAAATAGTTGGTGGTGGAATCCAAATGTGCAAGAAAAGATTAAAAATAAGAAGATTTGTTATAAAAATTAGTTTAATTGTAAAAATTCTGATAATTGAAAATTATATAAAAAGGCACGAAAGGAATCTAAGAAAGCAATATGCGATGCAAAGAGTTTAGCTTTTAGTGATTTATATAATAGATTAGATACTAAGGAGGGAGAAAGATATATGTATAAGCTAGCCAAACAAAGAGATAGGAGTAGTAAGGATTTAGTTCAAGTGAAGTGTATTAATGATGAAGATTAAAAAGTATTTTTTTCAGAAGATGATATTCAACAAAGGTGGATGAGATATTTTGCTAAACTTTTTAATGAAGAATGTGAAAATAAAATTGACTGTAGTGACTTTAGCACCCTAAATGAAAATAAAGATTTCTGTTTTTATCGGCGTCTTAGTAAAACCGAAGTTAGAGAGGCTTTAAAGAAAATGAAGGGTGGAAAAGCTGTTGGGCCTGATGATATTCCAATATAGGTGTGGAAATGCTTAGGAGATGAAGGAATTTCTTGGCTTACTAAATTTTTTAATACTGTTTTGAAGACTTAAAAGATGCCAGATGAGTGGAGAATAAGTATGTTAATCCTTATTTTTAAGAATAAAGGTGATGCAAAAGATTGTGCGAATTATAGAGGAATTAAGTTAATGTGTCATACTTTAAAACTATGGGAACGAGTTATGGAGCATAGGTTGCGGCGTGATACTAATGTTTCTCAAAATCAATTTGGATTCATGCCGGGTAGGTCTACTATGGAAGCCATACATTTATTAAGAGGTTTGATGGAGAAATATAGAGAGAATAAGGAGGATTTATATATGATATTTATTGATTTAGAAAAAGCATTTGATAAAGTTCCAAGAGAAGTGCTATGGAGAGTTCTTGAAAAGAAAGGAGTTAATAACGCTTATATTCAAATCATTAAAGATATGTATGCAGGAGCTATTACTTGTGTTCAAACACAAGGTGGTTTGACCAAGTATTTCCCTATTTCGGTTGGATTACATCAAGGATCAGCCTTAAGCCCATATCTTTTTGCTTTAGTAATGGATGTTCTCACTAGAAATTTGCAAGAGGATGTACCTTGGTGTATGCTTTTTGCTGATGATATTCTTCTTGTTGATAAGACTAGAGAGGGAGTTGAAGGTAAACTAGAATTGTGGAGGTCAACCTTAGAGTCTAAAGGTTTTCGCTTGAGCAAATCTAAAACGGAATATATGGAGTGTAATTTTAGTAATAATAAACCTAGTAGGGTATTGTGACTTTGGCCGATCAAGTCATTAATAAGAGTACACATTTTAGATATTATGGATCTATTGTTCAGAGTGATGGTGAAATAGATGGGGATATTATCAGCAGAATCCAAGTTGGATGGTTGAAGTGGAGGAATGCATCGGGCTTATTGTGTGATAGAAAAGTACCCCTCAAACTTAAGGAAAATTCTATATGATGGTGGTGAGACCTGCAATGCTTTATGGTGCCGAATGTTGGCCATTAAAAGAGAAGCATAATTCTAAGTTAAGTGTTGCAGAGATGAGGATGCTTAGGTGGATGAGTGGCTTTACCCTTAGAGATAGGATTCGAAATGAGCATATTCGTGAAAAGGATGGAGTAGCTCTAGTGGAAGATAAGATTAGAGAGAGTCTCCTTAGATGGTTTGGTCACATAAAACGGCAGCCTTCTGATGACCCGGTTAGGAAAGTAGAGGTCTTAGATTTGACTTATGTTAAGAAAGGTAGAGGTAGACCTAAAAAAACTTGGTTAGAAAATATTAGAAATGATCTTTCTTTATTAGATTTAAACGAGAATTTGACTTTTAGCAGGACACAATGGAGAAAAAGGATTCATGTAGTCGACCCCACGTAGTTGGATAAAGGCTTGATGTTGTTGTTGTATCTTCTTTTGAATTTGGTCCATGTTTCTTCATTCAGGAAGGACCGCGCCGGTGAAGTTGGCGATTTCATTGTTCATCGATGACTTAAACATACACGCGTAATATTTTTTTTTGAATTTCCATCATGTAATATAGATTAGGTCAATGTAGAGCTAGATATAGTGCCAAAGAGTGTGTTTATTGCTCTCGTTAAAATATTTATGCAAATAATGTTCAGACTTCATTCAAACCATAATTGAACATGGTTCAAGATGCCAAAAACTATATTATTTGATTTTTTTAACGATGTTTGAATATCATTTAATAAGTTATGATCATTTCTTAACTAGGAAGATATTTTAGTTCGTTCTAAATATGGTCTAATCATGTCTTCGAATGTAACTCGATTGCAGATTGAATATATGCGATCATGGTTCAATCATTATTTGATCAAAGTTTAGACTTGTTCGAACATAATTTGATTAATTTTTATCTATGCTGAAAAATAGTGAATTTATAGACTATCGATGTTTTTTTATAGGTAAAAGAAGCTTCAACATTCTTATATTATATGGAGTAGAAGGGAAGGATGATATGTAAGATGGTTGAATATTCACTGAAAAATTGTTCTTTATAGTCACAACATTTAATGAATGCGAAAACCATTTCAGTCAAGAAAATAGAAAAAGCATTAGAGAAACTCTTGAAGCACGGATATTTTTATTATCGGGGACCTTTCAAGCATATTTCTCCAATTTTGAGTATTTTGGGACATATAAACTCAAATCTCTCTCTCTCTCTCTCTCTCTCTATCTATCTCCATTTCTGTATATATAATATTTTTATCCCAAATATTACTTGGGCATATATGGTTCCTATCCCCAACTCAAAGCTTCACATTTTTTGAGCACCATCTCATTTTCACATCTCGATGTCTCCTGCTTTGAACGGAGTAGACGCATCTCGTCTCTGTCATTGAATAGAGTAGTTGCTACAACTCAAGCATGGCATGTTGCTATTTCTCTCACATCTCCATCAACACCATATATGCATCTCATGTCTCCATCTCCATTCATCTCTATCACGAGCTGCCTCCAATAGGCCCTACCCTCCTTTGCTATATGCATGACTACCAATGATTGCCTTTAGCGCCACTTAGCCAACATTATCCACCGCCTTCAGACACCATGCGTCATTCGGCTTTGCCCATTTCATAAGTGAATCTCCTTTCATTATTCTCTCTTTCACTTGGATTTTAATCCGAGAATTTTGTGGTTAATATGCATTCAACATCTCTTTATTCTACCATTGGCTTTATGCTCATAATTTAGATATTGTAACTTATATCGAGAATAATTAGTTTTTCTTTTAATTCTTATTATGTTTTATCAGTAAATATAAACATAAGTCATGTTTTTTACTTTTACAATAGATTTCATAGGGATTTTTTCGTTATGGTGCATTATTCATCGTTGACAACAATGTGCACAAAATGATCCTCTCCAACCTTGCCATAAATCAAATATTACAAAAAGTGCACAAAAATTTTTTAAATAAAAGGTGAATTATGATTTATAATTTTCATATAATTACATGATTAGTAGTTTATCCAAAAGCATTACTGTTCATTCATATGAACCATGTTTAGTTTTAAAAGCATTTTTTTCATAAGCTTATGTTGATGAAGAAAAAAAGAAGAAGCATTTTTTCATTAACTTCCATTTCTTATTTTTACTCAATGGTAACCACACCTCATGCATTTATGAATCATAAACATCTTCAGCCATTATATTCAACATATCATCCAATTTTTATTTAGAAAATTGATAATTAATGGTTACTTTATTAATTGCTTTACTAGCCACAAATCCTTCAATTGCCATTCGTTTTAGGTGTGATGATGTAGGATTGCATAATGACTCATCATCTGTCTAATAAATCCTTAACTAATTCATTTACTGGCTCTATTAAGCTTTAAGTATTGTCAATTGGATTAAACCTATGATGTGGCAACTTAGCTTATGTTGATTCAAGAATCAATGTTACAGAAATTGTAGTTTTATCTACCTGAGTTATTTTATTTAGTTGTGGTTGTGGTTCAACTTTTAAATTTATGTTATCAATGGAAGATTTAATAACAATCATCATGCAGCTCTTACTATCAATAACGAGTTATTTATCATTTTACTTAAAACATGTTTAGAAAATAGAAACTGTTTTTTTAATCAGGTTGAATATTAGGTATGGCAATTATGGATCTTAGAACATTTAAAGAATTTTCAATCAAAACATTTTCAAAGTCAGTAGTCCTTTTATCAAATTCATGAATGTCATCCCCCTTATTATTCATGATTTTGTTTTCATTCTTATCAATGTATAAATTTCTATTAGGATATTAATTTATGAATTGACTCCTTTCATGACGTTTGAACTAAGCTTTAGCATAAATTTTAGAGGCAAATGTAGTATGTTCAATTGGATTTATCCTATAATGTGGCAACTTAGGTAATTTTGATTCAAGAATCCATGTTATAGAAATTGTAGTTTTATTAACCTAAGTACTTTATATAGTTATGGGTGTGGTTAAACTTTTAAATTTATGCAATAAATGGAAGATTTAACAACAATCTTCATGCAACTCTTACTATCAATAATGAGTTTATTTATCATCATACTTAAAATATGTCGAGAAAATATAATTTATTTAAATTCAACTTTAGGTATGACGAAGATGCAAATTTTCAATTAAAATAATTTTAGAAGTACTAATCTTTTCATCAAATTCATGAATGCCATGACCTTTATTTTTCTTCTTTTTGTTTGTATTCATGTAAATTTCTACTTGGATATTAATTTGTGAATTGACTCCTTTGATGACATTTGAACTAAACTTTAGCTTAAATTTTAATGCTAGATATGGTATCTTATTTTCCCTTATTGTCTTTCTTAATAATAGTGTTACATCCTTGAGATGCAGTAGGTGCGATGTATTTGAGTTTGCCTTTTATGATGAAATTATGTATTTATGATATGAGTAGTAACCCCGCTAGTAGAAGAAATCACCATAACAACAACAACAACATCAAGCATTTATCCCACTACGTGGGGTCAGCTACATGAATCCTTTTTCTTCTTTGTGTCTGTTAAAAGTCAAATTCTCGTTTAAATCTAATAAAGAAAGATCATTTCTAATATTTTCTAACCAAGTCTTTTTAGGTCTACATCTACCTTTCTTAACATAAGTCAAATCTAATACCTCAACTTTCCTAACCGGGTTATCAGGAGGCTGCCGTTTTATGTGACCAAACCATCTAAGGCGACTCTCTCTAATCTTATCTTCCACTAGAGCTACTCCAACCTTTTCACGTATATGCTCATTTCGTATCCTATCTCTAAGGGTAAAGTCACTCATCCACCTGAGCATCCTCATCTCTGCAACACTTGACTTAGTATTATGCTTCTCTTTTAATGGCCAACATTTGGCACCATAAAGCATTGCAGGTCTCACCACCATCTTATAGAATTTTCCCTTATGTTTGAGGGGTAGCTTTCTATCACACAACAAGCCCGATGCATTCCTCCACTTCAACCATCCAACTTAAATTATGTTGATAATATCCCCATCTATTTCATTATCACTCTGAACAATAGATCCAAGAAATCTAAAATTGTACTCTTATTAATGACTTGATTGCCCAAAGTCACAATCCCCTCACTAGGTCTATTACTACTAAAATTACACTTCATATATTCCGTTTTAGATCTACTCAAGAGAAAACCTTTAGACTCTAAAGTTGACCTCCATAATTCAAGTTTACCTTCAACTCCCTCTCTAGGGTTATCAACAAGAAGAATATCATCAGCAAAAAGCATACCAAGGTACATCCTCTTGCAAATGTCTAGTGAGAACATCTATGACTAAAGCAAAAAGATATGGGCTTAAGGCATTACAATTTGGAATGCATGCTTAATCATGGAAATAAGATGTGGTGTCATCTCTTTTAATGTTAGGTCTCACTCCAAATCTAAACTTGGATAAATTGTTTTAAGTTCTTTCATTATTATTGAATGCAATAATAATTCCACAAATTTATTCTCATATTGAGTGAATGTCATTGTTCCTTATTTTAATGAGTTAAATTCATCAAATATCAATCATGATATGACAAACAAAAATATTTTTCTTTAAAGAGGTTTTGTTACTTCATGCCAAAGAGTTGTCGGTTCTCTACCCAATATTCCATTTATTCTTGTATTCTATTTTGCAATTCTTTTTAGTTGCATTCTATTTTGCAATTCTTTTTAGGTGCTCACGGAACATTATTCATTATTCAACAAAATTATCTACATTCGTTGCCCTAGGATCCATTTTACAATCAAACATAGATGCTTTTTACTTTTCTACTTATGTTAATGTGTATGTTATAAAGTTGATGTCTTTGATTGCATAAGTTTCATTATCATATATCTTATGATGCCTTTCTCGATTATTTTTTTCGTGTGAAATTTCTTGTCTCTTAGCAATGTTGATATCTTATAAACATGTTCATCATTAAGATCAGATTCAACTTCAGGTTCATGTCGATGAATTTAATTCATTTTTAATTTGTTATTATGCTTTTTAACTGGATTTATAATCTCACGCATTTGATTTTACTTGTATAATAAATCAACCAATTGGTTTTGCAAATTTGTTAAAATCATATCCCTTCAATGATCTAGGAACTGATATTAACCTCCACTTCTAATTCATATTTTGACACAATCAGAGTTTGGTACCAAATATGATGCAGGTCATGTTAGGGTGAATGCTTTTTTAATACGAATCTAAGATAAGGTGTTAAAATCCTGCACGCAAGGACATTCAGTCAACAAATTCTTAGTTTAGACAAAAACTCATCTCCTTCAACAAAAACTAAAAAACACATAAAACTTATCTTAAGATTAGTTTAAAGATTTCCAATAATAGAGATTTAGCAAAGAAAGTTGAGATAAATGAAAACACAATGATTGAAAATTATGTTACTGGTAGAATGATCAAAGCCTCATCCTGATACAAAGAGATGGATCCCCTAGAAGTTGTCTATCAACATATGTACCGCACACGAAGAATTCACATCCAAATAGCACAAACATTCGAGGGGAAAGAAATTTTTTTTTTCATTAAGCTATTGCTTTTTTTTTACTCAGCTGCGTGGTGGGCACAGAGCGAACTATTCTTTCGCCTTTCATTAAGCTATTGCTTGTCTTTTTATATGCCCCAAAATCAATCTAAAATCAAACACGTTGCCAAAAACCTAGGATCAACTACAATGCAACCAATAAAAAAATTATGATTATAGCAACAATTCAACAATCACAAATCATATTTCCCATTAGGAAATTGAAGCAACCATGACATCCACTATCAGCAATCACGTAAGTCTTGCCTACCAGAATAGACTCTTTTAGATAGGCATTAGGAAATTGAAGCAACCATGACATCCACTATCAGCAATCACGTAAGTCTTGGCTCCCAGAATAGTCTCTTTTAGGTAGGCATGAGGCCAACGATAGAAGGAACAATGCAATAACATTGACTGAAACAACAGTAAACAATTGCATGACAATAACAAAAGAAAATAGTCAAAGAACAATGGTAGTGGATCCTAGAAAGCCAACAACAAAAAACAATGAGCTCAATCAAATCAAAACAAACATTAGAGAAAACATTTTCTCTATAGAGGTCATCATCCTAGGTATGTTTGCACCAAAATATAAAATTGAAAATCATGAAATGATACAACTATATTAACCAAGTAGAAACACTCTCAAATCATCAAGTTGTAATTCTCAACACACTTCTCTACATTTTCGATAATTATAAGTTTTGTTTTTTTGCATGCCTTTTTAATATTTTGCCTTAGCTCAAAATCCATTGTGAGTTTTTTGTTACCAGTTGATTCAGGCTATCTGAAAATTGCTATTGCTAAAAGCATGCTTAATTTTTTCAATGTTTAAAAAAGCGTATGAGGCGGAAGCCTCAAGGGGCGCCTCGAATCGAGGCGTGGACTGGACGGACTGAGGCATAAGCCTCAGGAGTTCGGGCAAAGCGTACGCTTATTTCAACTGAGGTGCACGGCTCAGAGCGTGAGGCGCCGAGGCGATAGAGGCGCTGCCTTGACTCATTTTGTTCACCAGACTCATTCATGCGTAACTAGAGTGCCCTTATTAGACTTAGGTCTTCTTTTTCTAAGCATTTTCGCCGCTTGCTCTCGTTCGCTCATTCCCTATTTTATCTCATTTGTTCGTTCTCTTCCGCTGACTTCGACAACAAAGTTCGGCCGAACGTTCGGTTGTGTGCACCGCTGCCGTTTACTTTGACTCTGATGGCGACTTCGACGACTTCGACTTTGCCGACTTCAACGACTTTGACTTCGATGACTTTGACGACTTCGTCTGCAAAGGTAATTCTTCCCGTGTCATTTTCAACAAGCTTCGAAGTGTCCATCGACCTCTATTCGACGTGCCTCTCCCACTTGCTGGATTTTCTTCCCATTATTTGTCTCTTCGACTTAATCTCAGCCAAGGTAACGACTATTTCTCTTCACTTGCTTCCCGCACGGATTATTTGGTTCTATTTACTTAAAAGAGAAACTGAATCTCTTACGTTATTAAAAATATGGCTTCTTGTTAGATTAGGACTGAGGTGGAGTTGTTTATTTAATGAAGATTGATATCACTAATTGCTTATTTTATTATTTGAGATTCTGAAAATCATAACTTTATTGATGGGATTTGTCTTCTTCTGTAGTTTATGAGCAAAGCATATGAAATATTTTCTAATCTTTTCTATTAGAGGAAGGACTATTTTTAATTGGCGGCCAATTTGTCTGCATCTAAGACAAAATTATTTCTACAATATATTGCAAAGTGGTCTTCTTGAAACATTTGAAACAAGTAGGAGAAGCTAGCGTAAGATCTCTTAGGAAGAAGATGGATTTTATAATTACCCATTGCAGATGAGAGCTGAATTTACCTCTCCTTAGGAAAACAATTCCAAAAGTTGATCAAATATTATTTGTGAAAAGCATATTTTGTTTGTTGCGGTGTGCATTCTTATATATGCTGGTCTTGTTGACCTTCACTGATTGTATATTAAATTTTGGAAGATTGCTTTATTTCTAATCTTTTGCCTTTTGTATCTATCCATCCCCTATTGAAAGCAGACCATGCTTCTGTGATTGACTACTTTAAATGGATATTGCAACAATTAAACTACATGAGATATGTCAACTGATTATGTCTTCAATTTATGATTAAAGTTGTAAATTTTTGATTTGATGTTAATTGTTTATTTCCATCAATTATTAGTTTGACTAGTGGAACAAGAAGGAAAGATCTTGCATGGAAATATGACACTCAAGTTGAAGTGCCAGGCGTAGATGCTAAGAAGGGATATGTTTACATGAAATGTAATTTCTGTGAGAAGTGCATAACTGGTGGTGTTAAGAGGTTGAAGGATCACCTAGCCTGCACGCATGTCAATGTGGGACCGTGTGCAAAAGTACCTGATGAAGTGAAAAAGGAATGTATAGATTACTTAAAAAGTTTTTCACCACGAAAGAGGTCACATAAAGAAACATGGAAGAGATGATAGGAAATTTTTCTTACTATGGTTCACAGCATGAAGGTTCCAGTAGTAGAGGCCATCTACTTTCTTCTAATCGAGGCACTCGAGGGCCCATGGATAGATTTATGATTAATATTGATGACGAGGAAAACATAAACACTCAGGATATTCCTCCACCTACTGCTTATTCAACCTGCTATTCAACCTGCTATTACGAGAAGGTGGGACAGTTGCCTCAGCATAAATCAGCCCTACAAAAGGCCAAATTTGTTAGTAAGTTCATTTACAATCACTCTTGGGTACTTAGCTTGATGAGAAAATTTACTAACAAGGAAATTATTCGACCTGCTGTTGCGAGATTTGCTACTGCATATTTAACATTGCGGAGATTTAAGGAGTTAAGACAACCTTTGGAAGCTATGTTTGCTTCTGAAGAATGAGATAAAAGTTCATGGGCAAAAAAACAAGAAGGAAAATATGTTAAGAAGATTGTTATGAAAGATGATTCATTTTGGCGCAGTATAAATTATGCTTTGAAGACAACATGACCATTAGTTAAGGTGCTTAGAATGGTTGATGGTGAGAAGGCCCTAGCTATGAGATTTATTTATGAAGCAATGAATAGGGCTAAAAAAGTTATTGCAAAAGATTTAGGAGGTCAAGAAGATGTCTACAAAGAAATATGGGACATTATAGATGAAAAGTGGGATCACTAATTATACCAACACTTACATGCTGCTGCATACTATTTAAATCCTCAATTTCATTATGATAAGGACTTTCATGTTGATAAAGAGGTGAAAATTGGGTTGTATGCATGTATGGACAGACTCATTTCTGAAGAGGACTACCTCAAAGTGAATGATCAACTTGAGGATTTTCATTTGAAGAAGAGAATGTTTGGATGTAGAGCAGCGCAAGCATGCTACAAAACACGATCTCCCGGTATGTTTATAGTTTGTATATTTATAATTTTAATTTTTAATGTTTATGTCGAAGTTATCTTATACTTTTCATTTTCATGTGTAATATTGGTGGGCTCAATTTGGAGATGATGTTCATGAATTAAAAGCTTTTGCAGTTAAAGTTCTTAGCTTGACATGTTCTGCTTCTGCATGTGAGCGTAATTGGAGCACCTTCAATCAAATTCATATAAAGTGAAGAAATCGATTGGCTACAGATCGAATGAACAAACTAGTATATGTTATGTTTAATAAAAAACTGAAGGATAGACATCTCAAATTATAGAAGCAAGGAAACAGTGATAATGAAATTAACCCTTTGCTTGTTGATGATTTACAATCTAATGATGAATGAGTTACTCCTAAAAATGCTGATGTTCCTGAAGTTGAAGATGAAAGAGAAACTTATGTCAACGAGAACAATGAAGCAACTACCCAAGTATATAAAAGAAAGAAACAAAGTGAGATCGGAGCTTCAAAAAAATTCAAAGGTATTCTTTAATATAATGAATTATTTTTTATGTTATTATTGTTTCATTTTAGAGCTAATGAAATATTAACTGATATAGGGGATAAAGGAAAAAATATTATAGATGAAGAAGATTGAGGATGATTTTGACATAAATTTTGATGAATCTTCTAAAGACAATCAAAGTGATGATGAGCTTACATTGAGTCTTGATCCTAAGGTGTGTTTTATTTTTAAGTGAGTTTATTTTGAATTTTGTGTTCCAGTAATATTATCTTAAAACAAATCATGAAGTTTATAAGTGACTTAATATTTTGTCATTTTTTGTAATTTTAAATTACCTTATTTTTATCATTTTGAGGCTTACACCTCGCCTCGCTTAGACAAAATGCCTCGATTCCCGATTTCACCTTTTAAAACCTTGAATATTTTTTATGAACTTAGAATTTTGTTTAAGATTTAATATTTAATAAATTCATTGATGGTGTGATTTTGGTTGCATATAGCATTGTATACCTATTTTGGATTGTTGTGGGACCTACTTTTCCGCTTACTTCCTATGCTTGGTCAAATTTTTGCCTAAGAGGAGCCATATATCCCACTATATAACAATTCATGGTATGATCTAGTGAGCATATGGAATGAAAGTTTAGCTGTTTGATTTTCTCCCTCCCAGCCATTGTCTCTCCCTTCATTTAGCCAACATCTCCCCTTTTTTGAATCTTTTATTTATTGAGTAAATAGCATTTACTTTTTTTCTCATATAACATCCTTATAGGAGCCTATAAAGGCCTCCAATTTATATCCAAAAAGTAAGCGATAAAATTCAAAGTAGTTTTTCATATTTTTATTTTCCTACATATTATTAGAGCAAGGTTAGGTTTTCCTTCTTCTAACTTTATTAACCATTTTATTTTCTCCTTTACTTTGTCATCGAGATTCTTCCCACTCTTCATTATGTGTTGTTTCTTGGACTTTCTTTCCAAACAGTAAACCAACATGAATGGTGAAAAGCAAATTAAGGGAGAACTCTAGAGGCTACAAGCCTCATATCATTTGAATGGAAGAAACTATCTTAAATGGTCCTAGATTGTGAAGATTGTTTTGAAAGAAAAGAAAAGATCCATCACCTTTTGGATGTTCCTCCAAAGCCGAAGGAATCAAGTTTATACTTAAGGATGAAGCTGATTTCATGATCATGACCTGTATGTGAAATATCATAATACCTCATATCATTTGAATGGAAGAATCTATTTTAAGTAATCCCAAATTTTGCAAATCCTTCGAAAAGAAAAGCAAAGATCCATCATCTTGTGGATCTTCCTTCAGAGCCTATGGATCCAAACTTTATACTTTGCGATAAAGCTGATTCCATGATCATGACATGTATGTGAAATATCATGATACTTGGAATCAGTGGGCCATATAAATTTAATCAAACAAACATACCCAAAAGTAAAAATGTTTTCACGAGATCAAAACTAAGATCACAACAATTAATTAAAGTAGCCTTCATGTTATTAAGTACATTGACACAATGAAGATTTATTGGCTTGAATTAGATTATAACCAAGATCGCAAGATAACGTGCTGCGATGATATAGTAATTCTCAGCCAATTTATAGAAAGAGAAAGGGTGTTTTAGTTCATTGCAGGACTTAAATCATTTTGACTAAGTTCATGTCCAAATTTTAAGCATAGAAAATTTACCATCCAGAAATTAGGTAGTCTCTATTATACAAATGAAAAAAGAAATATTACAGTAATGCTTAACACTCGTCTCCAACACATCTGTTATGACTCAAATGAACCTGAAGTGAAGGACTTATCGCCACAGCTTCTTTCCTTAAAGAATGGCATAATCTTATTTCAAAGGTCAATGGTATAACTATTGCAAGGAGAAATGATATATCAAAAAAGTTGTTCAAAATTCAACAAAAGCCCTAAGACTATGGTAGAAACAAAAAATTACACAAAAAAGGTAAGCTTGTCTTGTTGAATCAGAAGAGCTCAACTTAGAAGAAATTGACAAAGGAACTTCCTCAATAAATCATTTGGATTATGCTCTTTAGCTCATAGCATGACTCCTAACTTTGTGTTTTTAGTGCCTCAAATAATTTCCCCCAAAACCAAAATTTAGATTCAGAAGTTACATACTACATGACAAACTTTGTCAATATTTTTCAAACCTACAAACCTTGCCCTAATAATAAAAAAATAAAAATGGTTGATGGTTCCCTGGTAATTATTGTAGGTCAAGAAAATATTTCAATCTCCCCAATATTTACATCACTAATGTATTAAATGTTGATCATCTTGTTGTAAATCATGTATCTATCCATAAAACTGCCAATGATCACAATTACTAGGTAGCCTTTTTTGCTAATTATTATGTATTTTAGGATATCACTACGGGATAGATGATTACACAAGCTAGAGAGGATGAATTATAACTTCTTAAAGATAGAAATCACTTGTGTTTCTTTATTTCCACCTATAATATTGAAATCATTTGGGAGCATCATTATAAGCTAGGGGATCTCTCCTTCAAAACTCTATAATATATGATTCTTTATCTTTTTATAAATATAAATATTTAAAATTTTTATTGTGAGATTTGTGAAATTACAAAACATCATTGTGTTATTTTTTAAGGGTGATTTTATATTCAGAACTCCTTTTATACTAGTTCATTACGATATTTAGGCATCGTCCAAAATTCCAATGTTGTTGGAGCTATTGAATTGGTCTTTTTCATCGATGATTGCAGCATAAGTATATCTCATAAAATAAAAATATAATGTCAGCATTATTCTGGCGTAATTTTTCCCCTCAAATAATTTCATTTAAAAAATTTCTCCAAAAATATTAACTGGATTGCCTATGTTTATATATACTAATAACATATGGGTAAATTGATTCCTTGAGCCGTTAAATTTCTTTCTTGTATACTCCCCAACTTAAGCAGGGTATACGTATTATCATCCTAATGTAAAAAAAAAAAAAACTCTTGCCTCGAAGAATGTCACTTTGGATGAAAAATAAAGTTTTAATTGAACTCTTATCTTTAGGGGAAAACTTTTAACTGGAAAATAACTTTGAGAAACATCTATATTCTATCTTGACATTTATACGACAGATCTTAATCATTCCAAATATTATACCGCTTTATGTCTACACAAGAAGGAATAAGCCTAGTCAGATTCTCCAACAATGTCAAAGACTCGAATTTGTTATCACGTAATATGTTCAACTGATCACTATAAATCATCTTCAAATACACAATCTTTCACAATTTTTTTTCACATAAAGTCTTCTTGATCAAAGCTTAAAATCATGTAATTAGGTATTGAGGTGCTTTTCATTTGTGTGGGCAGGTGTAAGCCTCAAACGATTTTTAGGGCATAAGCCTCAAAATAAAAAAATTACGTAAAGTAAAATTGACGTTAAAATATTTTTTTTATATAATAACCAAATAGTATGTTAAAATATGACATTAACTTTTTAATAAAATATAAATTAATAGATTGACATGCATATGAAATAAAAAATTGCACAAATGTAATGTGGCAAGTGATAAATTATTTTAAATAAAATTTAAATTTAAATATGATAATAGTAAAAGTGCAAAACAACATAAATTATATGAATTACATAAAAGTATGTACATCAAGTCATTAAGTTTAACTTCAAATTCCTTCTTTATCAGTTCCCTATTCATCCATATTTCATTCTTAAAGAACATAATAGTAGGACAACTCAGAATTCATCTATGTTATCATCACTAAGGGGGTCTTTATTTGAATCATCGTCGTAACGATTTGTCGTCTCGCTTGCCTCATCACCTATGGAGTCCAATGCCTCATTATCTACTTCTTTTTCATCTATTTTACATCTTCCTCTTTCCTAAATATTTTTCATCAATATAAAAATGAGAGTAATTTTCTAAAAGTAAATAATATTTAGCAAAATAATTTTTTTAATATACCTTTTCTTTTTAGTTCTTTTCATAGTTGGGTTGTGGATGCAGATGCTCTATTTCTATCATCATCAAGAAATCAACATTCAAATCTTCTTCTTGTAATTTAGATGGTATTATCTCCGCTTCAAAATCTGCAAACCACTCATCATCTGATGTCATTTCCTCACAAATCAAAAGGTATTCGTCATTCTTTAACTATTTATGTTTCAAGTTTCTCTTTAAATTTCTTGTTGTACATGATGTACACTAATGAATTCATCCGTAGTGTTGTTAGATGATTTTTCCTCTTCGTTTGCACTTGATTTTATGCGCTCCAGTTGCATTCATATCCAAATTAAGGGCATGTTGATTTTGAAATCTTAACAACAAAATGTTGTAGCTCTGGAGTGCTGTACCAAATTGAATCCACCACTTAACTGAGGTTGAAATAAATGAGTATAGTAAATAGAATGACTTTCAAATAAATGAGTATATAGTACATTAAAAAAACAAATTAATTATCTGGAGACCGCTTCGAAATAGTGTCTTTTGCCTGTTGCAATCCAAAAACAGTCTTAATTCCTAAAAGATGCAAATTATATGTTAGCATTTGCTCTCTTAGGTGAATTAGCTATAAGTCTGTCCACGCACTGGTGTAATCTAAATTTTATCTCAGGATTTGTTGATCTATTTTTTGCATATTGATACTGCAGGTTTAGATAATAGCCTGCTGCATATAATTGCTGATGAAGTTGTAGCTTTCATCTTTTATCAATAATATTCCAAATTTCTCTATAACTATCCTTTTAAATTATGGATAACATCTCTTTTGCTTCATCCATGGTATTATATATGAAGCTCATAACAGGCTTCTTCTCAGTATCTACCATTCTCAGAATCTGTACTAGTGGCCTAGTAGTTGTAATAACATACATCATACTTTGCCAAAATTAGTCATTTAAAACAATCTTCCTAACTTCTTTCCCCTCTGATTTTTTTTTTAAGCACAACTCAACCTCTGTGTTGAGGTGAACATAGCATCCAAAGGCTGCATTGCGTTCAACATGTTATGCAAAGTTAAATAGACAGTGACAAATCTTATTGCTGCAAGTTTAAGTATTTTTTTTCTTTAGAATTTTTTCGTAAGTGTTAAAACTCAAGAATGATTATATATAAATTCACTTATCTTTTTAGTTTTGGTCAGTACATTCTAATGTTGTGGCAACTCCCCAACTTTTTTAAAGATGAGATCTTTGCAATGTGTTGCACATAGAGTCCAATATAAATATTTCCTCTTCTCTATAAGTTTTGCCTTTGCAGCCCTATAAGCACTGATATTATTTGTTATCACTTGAATTACCAAGTGCTCCCCAATCTCCTCAACAACACTATCAAGTAGTCAAAAAGAAACTTAACATCTTTCGCTTGATTAGATGCCTCAATGAACTTTAAGAATACAATGTCATAAGGGTCCTTTATCAATATGTTCATCAAACTTCTGCTCTTTATATCTGATCATCCATTCGACATGATAATTATTCCTATTTGGCTTTAAGTCATCTTAATTTTCTCAATACCTCTCTCAATGTTTGTCAACCTCTCCTTCAAAGCCCATGCCCTCAAATTATACATGGATGGAGGTTTATACCCTTGCTCATAGGCTCCAACTGAACGAATCATGTCGTTAAGAAGGTGCGGTTGCAACGTTAAATGTGATAGTATTCTCATAAAAAAATCTGGTTATATCCATGCATACCCATATCCATGCATCCTTAGCATTCTTTGGGGTAAGTTTCTATGATGCAGAAGGCCTTTCTTCCTGTCTATCTTCTACAACGTTCATCATGTACTAATTCATGAGATCCCTTGCACCCTTACAGGACATTTTTTGCAATGAGGAGGATGAATCCCTATCACTACGCTCGCTCCTGTAGTTCAAACCAACAACAACTCTGTCATTAAATTGCTTCTGTGTTAGGTGCTTTGACATTACTAACTTATTCATGTATGTTTTGAACTCCTCCCTCATGGCATCAGGCACTTTAACATGAAGTGCGGCGTTCTTGTGTGATGCAGTTGCAGACAGGTGCTCCTTCATCCTGGTGATACCACCCTTCACCACCTTCTTACAATAATTAAATTTCAATACACATATGACTTGTCGCGGCCTCTCACATCAACTTGATTGCTAAGTTTCTACGCCGGGTCTTTCCTATAACCCAACATGGTTTTATCCTTGCTTCTGGACCATCATCTACAAAACTGTCAAAAACCTACAATAATAAGTTGAGAATAAAAATATTGAAACTCATAAAAATTAAATACATTATTTAAAGCTTGACATTTAAAAAGCAAATAAGATTTTGCTATATAATTTAGGTTCATGTAGCGCCAAAAAACTCACAGTAAGCTGAAGAACTCACGATATTGTTATATATTCTAATATGAAGTGCGGCATTACTAATTTATTCATGTATGTTTTGAACTCCTCCCTCATGGCATCAGGTACTTTAACATGAAGTGCGACATTCTTGTGTGATGCAGACAGGTGCTCCTTCATCCTGGTGATACCACCCTTCACCACCTTCTTACAATAATTAAATTTCAATACACATATGACTTGTTGCGGCCTCCCACATCAACTTGATTGCTAAGTTTCTACGTCGGGTCTTTCCTATGACCCAACATGATTTTATCCTTGCTTCTGGACCATTCTCTACAAAACTGTCAAAAACCTACAGTAATAAGTTGAGAATAAACATATTGAAACTCATAAAAATTAAATACATGATTTAAAGTTTTACATTTAAAAAGCAAATAAGATTTTGCTATATAATTTAGGCTCATGCAGCGCCAAAAAACTCATAGTAAGTTGAAGAACTCACGATATCGTTATATATTCTAAGATTATCACAAGCATGATTTAACCATTTAATGAGTTCAAGTAAGCTATTAATGAAGAAGAACATGCAAATGTCTGCTTTATCTTTCCAATTTTCTTATGCTCTGGATCCTAAAACCACATCTTATTAAATAAGAGATGTAGTTTGATGGATATTGAATGATAAATCTCAACTAAATTTGCTTTCATTTTAATGCTGCTGCATATAAGGTTAGTTTGTCTTGATTAAGCATTTGAAAGTGCATACATTATAATAAGTTAAACTCATAATCTCAAGAGATTGCTTGCATTAAATAAGTGATGCCTTGAACATAGGCACAATTTGTTCTTCACAAGTTTTCAAAGTGGTTGCAGTAATATTCAGGAAATTGACTTAATTTAGGAGAGTTTTAATGAAATCCATTTGTTTTGTAGGCGATCACTTGCTTGCATTATAATTTAGATTGGAGCATTCACTTTATATAAATTTTCTGCCAAATGCCTGATTCTCAAGGAAATGAAAATTGTATTGTTCAATGCAAGAAAAAATGTTTTAATTATTTGAACTATCTTGACTTACACTCCGACAGGAAGGGAATGCCATGAAGAAGCTTGTGACTCGTTCAAAACTCTACCTCATATTCCTTATGTGAATCAGGCATTGTCAAAGAACAACTAAGAAATGACGAAGAATAATCGAAGGAGGCGAAGAAGCTTGCAGCTATTTCAAAAACTCACCTCACGAGAAGCAGACATCGTCGAACAACAACGAAGAAATGATTAAGAAGAATCGAAGGAGGTGAAGAAGCTTGCGGGTCTTTCAAAATTCTATCTCACGTGAAGCAAGCGTCATCAAATAAGCGAATAAACGACAAAGAAGAGTCGAAGGAGGTGAAGAAACTTGAGGCTCTTTCAAAACTTTACCTCACGTGAAGCAGGCGTCATTAAACAACAATGAAGAAATGAGAAGAGGAGTCAAAGGAGGCGAAGAAAACAACAGCTTATTCAAAACTCTACCTCACGCATGAATGAGTCGAAGTCAAATAGAAGTTTAGGTTTAGGTTTAAAAAAAACATTATATGATTACTAAGGCCTGCGCCTCTTTCTAGTGAGACAAGGTGCACCTCAGCCAAATTGAGGCAAGGCGCACCTTAGCCAAATTGATGTGCACGCCTTGAGGCATTTTTCGCCTAAATTGTGCTAAGGCGTGCCTTTTATTGCACAGTTTTAAACATCATTTCTTACAAATATCAACTCTAGTTTTATTTCAATACCACAAAAGCTATTTGAGGCACTTGAAAACAATAATTAAGAGGGTGCTATGAGAGAAAACATGAAGACACTTGAAAAATTTACATTTAGAAGTTATTGAACTATTGAAAGGAAAAAAATGGTTAGATGTAAGTGGATTTCTTTTATAAAATATAATAAGATAGATGAGAGTCTGGAATGGTAAAAAACAATAATCTTAACTAAATATATACTTAGCCATGTGAAATTGATTATTAAGAAACATGTGCTCATGTTGCAAAAATGAATGCATACATGATCTTGGATGATTTATATATAGTATGATATAAAGAATGTATTCTTACATATAGATATGAAAAAGTCTATATGAATCCTCGTTCACATAGAATAATTTGTGCAAATTGAAAGTGGCTCTATTTGGATTTAAATAGTACTAGAGAGCATAATTTGGCAGATTTATAAAAGCCATGATTGAAGCTAGATACAACAAAGCTAAGGGGATTGTATGCTCTTTATAAACTACTCCACTAACTCAGAGATTTGAATTTTCATTGTATATGTTGATGATATAATTGTTACAGGCGATGAAAATAAAGGAAAAGAGCTTACCAAAAGAAAGTTTATTAAAGAATTTGAAATCAAAGAATTTATCAAACTCAACAAAATAAGGATTATTCCTCTCTCAACAAAAAAACTATCATGCACTTGTTAAAAAAGATAAAAATGACTTATTACAATTTTTGTGAAACCTCAATTGAATTTGGTCAAAAGTTAGTTGCAAACAAATGAGTGGAAGCAGACATGGGACAATATTGAAGATTATTTGGAGAACTCATGTCTAATTCACATATTTCCTCACATTACTTTTGCATAAGTCTCATTAGTAAATTCATGCATAAACCCAAAGAATCTAACTTTTAAGCTCTTATGCAGTCCTCAAATACCTTAAATCAAATCTTAGAAAAAGAATTCTTGACCAAAAACAAGATACTCTATAAGTTGAAGGTTATATTGACACAGATTATATAGAATTGCCAGTGGATAGATCCATTTTAGGCTATGTTGCACCAATACAGATACGACACGATACGGATACGGGACACGTCAATTCTTAAAAATATAGGATACGGGTACGACGCAGATGCGGCATTATAATTTATAAATTCAAATAATTAGATAGATTTTCTCAACCAAAATGTAGAGGCTTATTACGGTGATGTTCATATATTTTAGAATAAGGATGAATTTTAATTAGTAAGAAAATGAATCAACCTTTTATCACACAAAAAAGAGATTAAAAGGGCACATAATCCTACATATCATATTGCACATATGTTTTCTTAGTAAGAAATTAAAAATATCTGTGATATTTAGTTGGAGATGTCAAAAAAATTTCAAGCATGAAAATATTTGATAAACTTCTGTTAAATTGCTTATTTTTAAGAATAATGATGAATGCTAATTAATTAGGAAGGAATAAAAGGGCATTTTCATGATACAAATAGGAGATCAGAAAAGCTTAATAATCAGAGGAGTTGTACCAAAAACATGTTCTTGATTGATTAAGCCAGAGAGCGTTGAAAGGGCCACAGTAATCCTTTTTCGGAAATTTTTTTTGAATCTAATGTTGAGAGGTAAAGGAAAACAAATATGTTATTTTCATTTCTCTTTTACTTAGAAATGAGAAGAGAGAAGTTCATTAAATATTGTTCCTCTCTGCATTTTCATGTGGAAGTGAACTAAACTTTGGTTTTCAGAAATGAGGGAGAGATACAGGAAAATAAAAGAAAAATCTCTACAGGAAAATAAAAGCTATTAAAAAAAATTTCTACAGGAAGGATGACGAAGGAGATGAAGAAAACAAACCTTCACGTGAAAATGAAGAAAGGGACGGGCTCGTTTGGTAGTCTAGCTGATTGCATGTTCCTTCGTCACCTTCTGCTCAAGTCGCCTCGTCAGCTTCACTACTCGCGTCGCCTCATCGGTTTCACGTGAAAACGAAGCCTGCTCACGTCGACGAAGGATGTATCTTCATTGCCCGTCGGCTTCTTGTGTGCTGCTCCTTCGACGACATCGATTTTAGGATATTATATATTTTTGGCTGAAAATCTCATAATATGGAGGAGCAAGAAACATCTGGTTGTTTCAAGATCTAGCATTGACTCTAATTGAGAGTAATTTCCTAAGGAATATACAAACTTTTCTGCATCAAAATATGCTTGAAAGATTTAAAAATCAAGTGAGAAGAGCTAATGAAGATATATTGTGACAATAAATTTATCTCCAGTATTGCCCATAACCCAATATAACATATGATCGTATCAAGCATATAGAGATAGATATTTCATGAAAGAACTAAAAAGTGGGTTTATTTGCACTCCTTATATATCATCTGGAAATTAACTTGCTAGTATATTCACCAATATACTTTGCAACCCTACGCCCAATAATATTATTTACAAATGTTAAATGATAAATTTATACTATCGAATCTAAAGGGGAAATGTTGTAGACCGTGCGGTCCCATACACTCCACTTCTTGCATCTGACCAGAATTTCACCCAAGAGGAGTCGTAGTAGCATGTAGTCAATTAGAGTATGATCTAATGAGAACATGGATCGAGTAACTTAGCTATCGGATCTTTTCTCTCTTTGCCATTACATTGTAATCCATGTGCTCCTCTCTCTTCACCTAACTACCGGCACTACCTTTTTGGATTATTTACGTATTTTATGTAAATTGTATTTATCTTATTTTATATTTAATATCTTTGGAGGAGTTTAAAAATACCTCTAATCTATATAATAAAATTTAAAGTACCTTTTCATAATTTTATTTTTTTACATGGCAATAAAAATTTGTGAAGAAATATGTCACTTTGCTTTAGGTACATTTAGTAGATTTCCTCAGAAATATTTTAGTCAGCTGATTATACTTTTTCTTTATCTTGCAGGTTGGCACATGTTGGTCTTGGAGCTGTTAACTTTCTGGACATTGTTCTTGTGTCTGGATTAAACACTTGGTTATCCATTCCAGATAAGTACATTGTGCTTGGCGGTTCAGCAGTTGCTGATGCAATTAATCAATTCAAGTACTTTCCCTAACTTTCATTCTGCTTCGCATGCTTCTATTGTTATAGTTTTTCATGTTCTTTGTGTCTGCAATCGCTTGATTGATACAATTTTATTAACATAAAATCTTGAAATTTAGAAAGCATGTCATGTTACAAAAAGCAATTTCCCTTTGAAGTTATATTTGTATTTTGAATAACAGACTGTTTTGTTGTAGTTAAGAATCCTATAACTAGATATTTAAAAGAACAGCTTTGTAAAAGCTTCTTTTGTTCCTCTTGATTTTTCAAAAAAATATTGAACGATATTATGCAAAAATTAAGAATATTGGTTTAAGAAAAAAGATTCCGTTTCAGATGGGGAATTTTTATTCTGTTTCTCTTTTTCTATTTGTTTTGCTTTTGTTGTCACTTAAAATAGAAATATGTTGGAGTGTGTATTTTTTTTCTTTTTGATAATAGTTATTTTGAGAACAAGTGAAAATAGGTTGAATTTCAGGAAGAAAAAAGATTCCGTTTCAGCTGTGGAATTTTTACCGAACATGTTTTCTAACACAGGTAATCGTTTTTAAGAACAAAACATTAAAAAGAGGAAGCAAAAATATAACCTAACATGCCCTTCATGTCCTACAAAACAAATGAAATTCATACAACTTAGGGGCTATTTGATTGACTGTAAAGTGAATGCAATGTAAAATAAATGCAATATAAAGTAAATATTTTGAGGTTATTTGGTTTGAAGTAATGTGAATGCAGGAGAATTTATTTTTCTATTTTGTTGGATGTATGTAGAGTAAAGTACAATCTGTCTCTACCAAAAATTATAGTCTTTCAGCCATTTACCTAAACACCTTGAGTGCATTCACTTGTATCTACATGATCAAGATTGGCTGCATCAGGAAGATTCACACACTTGCACTTGGAACAATCATCAACAAGCAAATCCCAAGAATATCATGTTCATTTCTTAATCGCAATAGGAAAAATTAAACCCTGATATATGTCCAAGCTCCCAAATCCAAATTAGGAACAATAAGAAAAGTTTTCAGAAAACCAAAATTTGCAAACATTCTAGTCAGCATAACGGGTTTTTATGGCTTCTTAGATTAATATCAACTATAAGATAATACCTATACATGAAAGTATTAAAACTAAGGACGAGGCTGCATTTGCAGAGACCACAAGCTGTGAGGAAGGGGGCAGCCTCTACTATAGAAGGATCCCTCGAGCATCTCCTCTTCATGCTCCGTTGCGGTGCCGGTAAAGGCGATGGCTTTCCATCCTGCCTGGGATCTGTCGCCAGAGGTTGTGGAGGGATTTCTGCAGGAGAAGCTGCTCCTGCAAGATCAGGAGACAGTTTTGTCAGGCTCATCATTCTCTTCTTCAGAGTCCGTGGTCTCTTCCCTATTAGCATACCCAACCTCTACTCTTCTTTTTGTCTCTCTCGTTCGGTCTCACTGTCCTCACACGAAGCACTGAAGTCTGAGACGCAACGAAATAGAGAAGATGAAAAGCTTTCATGGAGGAAGAATGATGCAGGCAAGGGGGGGTCTCCACAACATTAGCATTTCTTATCTTTTGGGTGGCTGCTGAATTTCGGTTTGGTCTTTGTTGAGCTGGTATTAAGTTCTCCTTTATGAGCTGAAGTTTAGCTCATTGATTGAAAAGTTGTGGTAGCTCATTATGGTGGAGTGTGGCTTTTCCTTTTCCCTTGCTGCCTTCTCAGTTTTCCCTCTTACCCCTTCGGTTTTGGTGGGCTTTTGCTCTTCCCGTGATTTCCTGGCTGGTTTCCCCTTGTTGCCTCTTTAGGTCTCACACCTGGGTGTTTTCCCGTGGCTTTGCTGGCTGGTTTCTATGGCTTTCTGGCTGGTTACCCGTGGAATTGTCTCCTTGTTTCCTGAGCCAAATTTGGGCTGCTGTTTGGGCTACTGTTTGGTGTTTTCCTGAGCCAAATTTGGGCTGCTGTTTGGGCTTCTGTTTGGTGTTTTTCCTGAGCTAAATTTGGGCTGTTGTTTGGTGTATTGGAAACTGCTGTTGACCTTTCAATTCCCTCATTTTATGAGGAATTTGAAGAGTTTTTGGGCTGTTTAGTTTCCTTCTTTTTGCCTATATATATAAGATGTTTTGTAATGATAAAAAGAATGTTATGATGTGATAAGTGTGATTTTTGGAAAGAACCTGCGGGTTTCTTTAGGATTGCTTGCGAGCAATGCCTATTCTCCTTCTCCTTCTTCTTGAGAATGCTTGCGAGCTTCTCCTACTTTCGTCTCGACTTCTAATCTATTTATTCTCTCCACAAGTTTACGACGCCAAATGTATCCTTCTTCTCTAAATGAAATGCAAGTTTAGGAGTTTGTCTTATGTCAAAGTTTGTAAGTGTCTTTTATGTTTTAAAATTGTTGTTGTTTTAGTCTTTTATGATCTCCAAAATGTTGGGGAAACCTAGTGTGGTTGTATTTACTTTTGCAAGCAAAAATTGAGGCTTTCTCCTAATTTTTGCTTGCATCAAAGAAACGATGATGTTCCCACCGCAGAAGGAAGAAACAATGTTCTTGCCGCAGAAGGAAGAAATGATGATGGAAAGCTTGCGTGATTTCCTTTTTCACTCAAAACGGGCGGGTTTCTTTTACTTGCAAATGAACTATAGTGGGGGATTTAGAATACTTTAGAATTTCATTTTACTTTCGTCCGTGCCAAACAAAACAAGGAAAAAACTCAAGTACGTGTATTTGGTTTACTTTGCACTCCGTTTACTCCGAACCAAATAGCCTTGTAATGTTGTTATGAATTGATACCACATTAGATTCTCACAGATATTGTTATGAGGTTTGTGATATCCATTTAAATTTTTTTACTATCATATTGAATAGCTAGCTGGTTATTAAATGCTTGATGTCATGGTTGTGAATCAATGTGTTAGTCATGGGAAAATGTTGAGAGGTTATAGTTAGATGTGAAACGTAGTATATTTGCACATAAGTTGTAGAGCTTTTTGCAACAAAAGCATCAAGCCTTTATCCCACTACGTGTGGTTGTCTACATAAATCCTTTTTCTCCATTGTGTCCTGTTAAGAGTCAAATTCTCATTTAAATATAATAATGAAAGCTTATTTCTAATATTTTCTAACCAAGTCTTTTTTGATCTACCGCTACCTTTTTTAACATGAGCAAAATTTAATCCATTTACTCTCCTAACAAGGTCAATCGGAAGGCTGCCTTTTACATGACCAATCCATCTAAGGAAACTCTCCCTAATCTTATATGTCACTAGAGCTACTCCAACCTTTTCACGGATATGCTCGTTTCGTATCCTGTCTCTAAGAGTAAACCCACTCATCCACTTGAGCATCCTCAACTCAACAACACTTAACTTAATATTATGCTTCTCTTTTAATTGCCAACATTCTGCTCCATAAAGCATTGCAGGTCTCACCATCATCTTATAAAATTTTCCCTTAAGTTTTAGTGGTACGTTTTTATCACACAACAAACCCGAAGCATTCCTCCATTTCAACCATCTAATTTGAATTCTACTAATGATATCCCCATCTATTTCACCATCACTTTGAACAGTAGGCCTAAGATATCTAAAACAAGTACACTTATTAATGACTTGATCGCTCAAATTCCCAAATCCCCACTAGATCTATTACTACTAAAATTACACTTCAAGTATTTAGTTTTAGATCTACTCAAACGAAAACCTTTAGACTCTAAGGTTGACCACCATAATTCGAATTACCTTCAACTCGCTCTCTAGTCTTATCAACAGGAAGAATATCATCAGCAAAAAGCATACACCCGGTGTACGCTTTATAATATTCTTCAACTCCCTATCTAGAGCTTTTTATAGCTTTATAATATTTCATCTTTAATTTGGTGTACTCCATTTCCTCGCATTTTATGCATTGATTTGAGTATGATTTAGTGCTTTACGTTCTGTCCCCTGTGGTCCAAATCAAGTCATTTGTTTTGTCCAAATTAGATCCCCTGTCCATTGGAAAATCCGGCAGCATCCCGGCGTCTCCTCCTTTTAGGGAAATTGGGCCTCCCGTCACACTAGAGAAAAGCGTGTACGGTAGGTGTCGGATGACACCGCGGCCGTAAAATTATCAATCCCACCATGCCAGAGAAAGGCGTGTATGAATTTTTGGTACCTGTTTTAAAATCCGCAGTTTTTATATTTGTCCTCGCCACGCTGGAGAAAAGCATGTATAGGGCTTATTCGTCTCGCCGTAGGCATGGCACTGGGTTCCCATCCCACCACGCTAGAGAAAAGCATATATGGGTGATTTTTTGATGCGCCGCAAACACCGAGAATAGGATTTTGAGTTTTAGAAATATTATACCTGCACGAGGAGAGGTGTGATGGTGACGAAGACAAAAATATACAAAACTTTTTTTTTTATTTTCATTTCCTTTCTTTTTTTTGAACTTTTTTTCTTTATTTTTTGAAACTATTTTCTTCTTTTTTATTGCGTTTCTCTTTTCTTTTCATTTTTCTCTCTTTTTTAATGTATATATATGTGTGTGTATATATATATATATATATTTAGATAATGGTAATAAAACTAATAATACTAATTAACTACTTAATATTCTTATATACCTTATGTTATGCAGGTCAGGTTAGAGGTTTGCTGTAGAGGAATTCGGCCAAGTATATGAGATCAGCTAAGTGGAGTTTAGGTGGAGAAGAGAAGAAGGCTAAGGGCAGAGGCATCTGAGAGGCAGCGACTAGGGTTGGGTTGGCGTGGGCTTCGGTGAGAGGAAGATCGGAGATGGCTTGCTGTTGAGTCTTTCGATTCAAATGGCTTGAGGTTGGTCGTGTCTAAGGCTTGAGGAGATGTTGGCTTTGGAGACCATCAGCCGAGAGGGAATAGGGCTGAGGCGTTGGGGTCTCGGGAGGCTTGCGAAGGCTCGAAAGAGATGCTCGGGTCGTGAGGCTTACAGGTAGTAGAGGGAAGAAGAGGAATTGATGAAATGAGACTACGCTTTCATTTTATTGATGCGAATGAGAGCAGATTTCCTGCAGGAATCGTGGAAAAGCGATGGGTTTGGCACCGTTTGCAGACTATGGAACTCGAGCAGGATTTTCGGCTAGAAATCAGGATGGGCAGTGGCTGAGGTATGTATTTTTTATCTCTTTTTTTGTAGCAGAGGTAAACAAATGCCTCTTAACAAATGTGATATGCGTCTAGAGCGAACCACGTTTGTTGTATGCTGATTGACCTTATAGATCTCCAGATATTTGCTCTGGATGTCACACAAAGGTTTTATCCAAGAGCATGATTGGATATCACGCTAAGGGCTTCATTTTGTGGCTCTTCAAGAATTTATCTTGGTATCTTCATAGCTCTTTAGACGCACTTGTAGTCAATAATATGATTGATATGCTGGCTTTAGTCAAGTAGGGACCCATAAGAAAGTGATAGAATACTTTATACTTAGGTCATTTGAGAATTATTTTGTAAACTGACATTTGTAGGTAACATTACCGCTCTTTTTCTCTTTTTTTCTACAATTGTCACTTTAGTTTCTATCATTTTTGCACATGCTCAATGTTTATCATTGCCACAATCATATATAGTTGTAATATTTCTGTTGTATATTGCTGATATCGTTCGAGATTTATCTAAATTTTACAGATTCATCAGCTGGTGGGACTTTGCTGCCTCCAATATGGATTGTATCTTGCTCAAATTATATTTTTTGCTGATGGTACATTCAGCTTATGGAGGATCTTTTAATCTTCCCTCCTTTAGCTGTATTTTGGCAAGAAATTTTTAATATTTATTTGGGGATCTCGATACGTGGCACGATGTCCACCTAAATAAATATTTAAAATGTCCCTATCTTACAGGGACACTTATAGATGTCATTCAGGGTGCTTTTTTTATAGCTTTAGCTTGAGTCTTGAGATTTTGGTTCCTTTTATCTTGTCCTTTGTGCAGCGGACATTTGTGAAGGATTATCTTATTTGTCTTTACTGACTTGCCAAGAGATTATTGGATTTTTGGCCCTATGCTTCTTGCTTTGGCAAGCTTGATGAAGGAGTATATGCTGGTGACCTAAACCCTTTAGGTTTATGCGAGATCGGTGGCGAGAAGTCATCGGTTCAGAGCTTTATGCATAGCAAACTTGTTGATGACAGAATCCTCTTTGTTCAGCTTTAGGCTTTACGTGAACTTTAGGATATTTTCTTCGGTCCTTTGTTTTGTGCTTTCTAGAACTTGTTGAAGAAAAATTTCTTCGATCCTCGCTTGATGCTCTACAAATTTGTTGAAGGATTTGCAGGTTTCAAATTTAGTCGATAGTATTAAATGTAGATAGTATCTTGATCCTTAATCAGTTGAGGATGCTTCAATATGAGTCACTTAAGTTTATCAGATCAGGTGAGCTAAAATTTGATAGCTCTTCGTCCATCGGTTGCGAAAGTGGGGGTTTCTCTGCAGTAGCCTTATGCGTATTGAGTAGACGGAGTTGCCAGTGATCTAACCATATTTGGGCTTGTTGGATCCGGCCCCTTACACCCATTCAAACTTCAGACTGGAGCTATAGGAAATGCGCTTCCCAATTACTGAATCTACTAAAGTGGGTAGATTTGGAGTCCTCTTTTATGGTTAAAGATTTGGAGCCTACACACATTCGGTAGTTGTTCGTGACTCCTTTCAGCCGGAACTTTGATTCTCCAGTCAATTAGGAGAATTTTGTAGACTACGTTCACTTGAACTTATCGAGTCGAATTAGCCTTCGTACTTCATACAGTTCCTATTGACGGGTTGATGAAATGGGGGTCCCGCTACTGCAACTTTTCTTATGACGTGTTGAGTAGACAGAGCTGCCAACGATCTGACCATATTTAGGCTTGTTGGATCCGACCTCTTACGCCCATTCTAACCTCAAGCTTCAGGTTATTGAAAGACTTCAAGCTGTTCCAGCTTGAATTTTGGAGTGTGCAGTCATAAAAGTCTCTTTCCTGACTTTTAAATCTTGGTATATTGGAGAAGGTGGTGTCCCCAACTTTTGAAAGGTCACCTGCAAATGTGTTAATAGAAGAAATCATTGTATCCTTCTAAACAAAGGAATATTCGTGTTGATTTTAAATATTTATTCGAGGATCTCGGCACACGGCGCGATATCGACCCTAATAAATATTTAAAATGCCCCTGTCTCGTAGGGACATTTTAGTATAGCATAAATTTGAAATTTTGAAAAAAATAATAAATTCAAAAATTTGAGATTATAAATATTTATTTGGGGATCACGGCGCGTAGCATGATGTCAACCAAATAAATATTTAAAATGTCCCGTCTCGTAGGGAGATTTTGGGTAGGCTTTGTATTTTTAGGTTTTAAATATTTATTTGGAGATTTCGACATGCGGTGTGATGCTGACTCGAATAGATATTTAAGATGCCCTCAGTCTTTTGGGGGATTTTGAAATGCATTTTTACTACATAAGAGAATTTCAAAATATAAATATAAACATATATTGACAAATATGCACATAACACTTTGCTCAGTGTATATTACATTAGATATGAAATTTTCATGAATGATATTTTTTCAGGTATTGATCGTTGATCGACGGCATAGGCCTTTGACCGTCCAAATCGATTAACTGATAAGGTCCTCCTTGATACACCTCGATGACGAAAGGGCCATCACAATTGGATACAAATTTACCATCGATTTTTCGGTGTGGGATGATTGGTATTCTCAGCACCAGAACCAACTCCCCTTCCTAAAATGCCCGATGATGCACCATCCGATCAAATGATTTAGCCATTCTTCATTGGTAGATTTTTAGGTTTTGTTGAGCCTGTAGTCTAATCTCGTCGAGCGCATAAAGCTCTTCCATTTTTAGACGAGCATTTTATTCTTGCGTGAGATTATGCTGGATAGCTACCCGTAGTGATGGTAGCTCGATCTCTAGTGGTAACACTGCTTCAACCCCGAACACCAGTGCGTAGGGAGTGGCTTTGGTCAGTGTCTTGTACGTAGTACGGTATGCCCCTCTGTCATCTTCGTGTGCCATTCTCTTTTAGTTTTGGTGAGGATCTTCTTCAATAATTTCACCAGCGTCTTGTTGAAGGCCTCCATCAAGCCATTTGCCCTTGGATTATATATTTATGAGTACTGTCGATCGATTATGTCGATTGATGAACTTGTAAATTTTTGTACTTT
The DNA here is from genome assembly GCA_019925795.1 of Dendrobium chrysotoxum. NCBI lineage: Eukaryota > Viridiplantae > Streptophyta > Magnoliopsida > Asparagales > Orchidaceae > Dendrobium > Dendrobium chrysotoxum. The sequence goes on from CM034314.1 coordinate 58,378,273, forward strand.
TGAGAGTCGTGCCATTGTTTGAGATTGTACAATGCGGTACACTAAATCTGTAGACAATGTTGTAGGTAAAGAAATTGATCACATGCTCGGATGTAACTTCTTTGAACGGAGCCGCTTCTGCCCACTTAAAAAAGTAGTCTGTTGCTGCTAGAATAAAATAGTGTCTCGCTGATGATGGTGGATCTATCAACCCAATTATATCTGTTCCCCAGCATTCAAATGGCCATGATGCTACTGTTGGGTGCAGTGGATTTGGCGACTAATGAATGATATCATCGTGAATTTGACATTCGTGGCACCTCTTGGCATAGTCAATACAGTCTCTCACCATTATAGGCTAGTAATAATTTATTCTCTTGATTTTAGCAGTCATCTTGGGATCTGACTGATGCTCTCCATAAAGCCCTTTATGAACTTATGCTACCACTCTATCAGCTTCCTTGGTCCCCAGGCACCTTAGCCACATCTGATCAAAAGCCCGTCGATACAACGTGTCGTTGGCCAATGCATATCGTAATGCTCTTTTTCGGATTTGTGCGACTATAGATTTTTTCGCCGGGAGTTTGTTTTCTTTGTAGTCGACGAATAATTGCCTCCAATTATTCCTTCAATATCTAAGTAATGCCACCATGATTATGAAGCTTGACTAGCTTTATGTCTCTTGGCTATATGATATCCTTCTAGATAATTTTTCATAATGATCTGATGGAAGTGGTTGAGGGTCAATCAGAATTGTATCTCACTGGCTTGAATTCGATACTTCTTATGTCTTCGAGAATTACAACAGAGTGGGCTCCAAGACCCGACGAGTATAAACTCCATTGAATACAGGCCTCTCATTGGTATTCGCCATTTCCTTGGCTAATTTGGCCAAACAGTATGCTTTGGCATTCTGTCATCGGGGAACTCAAGCTATTTTAACATTTGGTCACTGCTTCAGGGGGTTCGCCGGTGGTAATGGGCCAACTCAAACTTGCAGATCTTGTAAATGCCCAAGATTTGATTTATCACAAGTTGCAAATCGCCGAAGATTTGGAGATTTTGAATTCTGACACTAATCGTAATCTCCAATTCTGCTATAAGAGCTTCATACTCGGCTTTGTTGTTGGTCCGGGGTTCAGTTAAACTGAACAAAAATCTCATTATGCCTCCTCCAGGTGCTATGAAAATGAGGCCGACACCGGTTCGGGCTCTCGCAAGATTTGAAGATTGAGCAGGTTTAATTGACGATGCCCCGTTGAAATACTATCTTCCAAAATTATAGCTCTTCTTGTTCCTCAACTTGCATAATTTGTTCATCGGGCAAATCATCGTTGGGTGGAGAGTCTGCTGGAATTGGATGTGCAGCAAAGAAATCTGCCAAAGTTTGTCCCTTTACTGCCTTCTGTGACATATACATGATATCAAACTGCAGTAGTATCACTGCCCACCTAGTTAGGCGACCTAACAATGCTGGTCTTGTCATCAAGCTTCTCAGCGGATCAATTTTTGATATCAAAGTGATTTTGTGAGAAATCATATAATGGCAGAGTTTCTGAACTGCAAAAATCAGCGCGAGATAATATTTCTCGATAAGAACATATCTCTACTCGAATTAATCTTTGACTGATGTAGTAGAGCGCATTCTCCTTGCCTTCTTTGTTGTGTAGGGCCAATAATGCTCTAAGGGACTCTTTTAATGCTGTCGTGTATAGTATAAGATGCTCCTACGGAATTGGCACTGCGAGAAAGGGCGGATTTAACAGGTGTCTTTTGATACTGTCGAATGCTTCCTAACACTCTTCCTCCCTCTTGAAGTGAACATCTTTCTTCATCAATTTAGAGAATGACTGGCACCTATCCGATAGATTCGATATAAATCATCGAATGAAAGTCAGTTATTCTTGCAACGAGCAAAGCTGTCAGAGATTTTTAGGAGGTGGCATCTCTATAATCTCCTTAATTTTATTGGGGTCAATTTCTATACCTTGGTGTCGAACAACATACTCCAAGAATTTGCCGGAGGAGACCCCGAAAGCACATTTGAGAGGGTTCATCTTCAAATCAAACTTTCTAATTCTTTCAAATATAATCCTTAGGTCATATAAATGATTTTTTCGGTCCATGCTTTTGATGACAAGGTTATCTACATAACAGTCGATCTTTTGATGTTTTAGCTCGTCAAATATACGTGTCATCGTCGGTTGGTAGGTTGCATCAGCATTCTTCAAGCCAAAGGGCATGACTGTATAACAGAATATGCTGATGGGTATTTTGAATGATATGTGCTTTTCATCTTCAGGTGCCATCTTCATTTGATTGTAGTCCGACGATTCGTTCATAAATGAGAACATGTCGTAGTTGGACGTGTTATCCAGTAGTGGTTCTAATACAGGGAGTGGAAAATCATCTTTTGAACATGTTTTATTGAGGTCCCTAAAGTCAATACAGCACGGATTTGATCGTTATTCTTCACAAGGGCGATATTGGTGATCCAGTCGGCATATATTTCTTCTCGAATGAAGTCTGTTTCTATGAGCTTATTTGTTTCTGCAATTACCTGCTCTTCAATCTCCAATCTCATTCTTCTTGGAGCTTGCTTGACGTGTGCTACATCTAGCTTAATGGCCAATTTGTGAACTACTACATCAGGGGATAAGCTGGGCATCTCAGCGTATGTCCAGGCAAAGCAGTCCCTGAATTCAGAGAGTTCTTTTATTTTTTTCTATTTGCTCCTCTGGTAGAAGGGAGCTCATGAAGGTTGAGCGAGGGTTCTTCTCAGTTCTCAAGTTGACTTCTTTTAGCTCATCTATAGTAGTCGCCTGTCCACCATCTTCAAGTTCTTCTGGTGCAGGCTTGGCTTCTATGGGCTGATCATCATAATCGTTAGCTTTATAAATCTCTTCATCGCCATTGTCGTCGGATTCAACTCCCCTACATGTGATTGCTCGGCAAATCTCCTTTCGGGGATATTTCACACGATGAATCCGAGACCTCTTTTTATAAAAATATCCTTCCGTAACAAATGAGGATTTCTTCGATACCAGAGGCTCAGGTAGAAATGAACTTGTTATTTGGATGAACGAGTATTACCTTGCTTTTGCAATATTCTTTGGATATTTCTGGTAGTATATCTCGAAATTCTCGTAAATACTAATTCCCCAGAACAATGAGCCTACGAAATCAGTCACGCTTTCCTTCTTCTTCGAGCTTTCTAATTGAGTAAAATAGGCTCGCTGGCCCATCCCTTTTTCTTGGGGGAGGTACATAGAATGTTACAAGCTCTTCGACATTATGCGCCTCTCACAGAATGATTTCTTTGAAGTGTTGTAGGGGAATGCGCGTAACTACGAACACGCTATCTAAGATTGACAGGCTGCCTCTTCTTCTGGAGAATATTTCCTGCACCGTGTTCGTGTAGATGGAGTCGTAGTCGTAGTCGTACTCAGAATTTGAGTATTCAACATCCTTTGGATGTTGATTGGCACATTTTCTGGGATTTGGTAGGGGTGTCATCATCTTCATCTGTGTCACTCCCTAAATGAGGCACATGTTTTCTCTCTCTAGGAGTGATTGCTGGTTTAGGAAGAGTCGGTATTGCCTTTTTTCTCCCCATCTGCTTCTTCTGAGCCTCTTGTTTGGGTCGCTTTGTAGCATTTGAGCTTGATGCATTAGCCTCTAGAGATCTCGACGGCTTCGGCTCTTTTGGAATGAAATACTTTGCATCTTCATATATCTTTACTTCATGAACTGCAAAGGGCTGGATGTCACCAGAGATTCTGAACTTCTCTCCATCCCTAATATACTTCATGTATTGATGTAGCATTGACGGGATGATACCATACTTGTGCAACCACGGGCGACCCAGAAGCGCCTTGAATGAGGTCTCCACGTCAATCACATGAAATTTAGCATCAGTATGAAGTTCTCCAAACGTCAGAAAAAGTGTAAATGATTACAGGGTCTTCTGCCCCTTTTCATTGAAGCCGTGTTCCATCAACTTGTCTTGTCCAAGATGCTGCACATCAAGGCACAATGATCTCAATGCTTTCAAGATTATAAAATTTATAAAGGACCCAGGATCAATCAGAATCTGGCTAATTATAATACCGTCACTCTCTGCAGTAACATACAGAGGTCGGTTGTAGTCTGCGATCCTGAGCATCATATCCTCTTCAGTGAAGGTGATGAACGACTCGTTATGGGCTTGTAGGACCTCAGTCATGTTACGCTCAGCAAAATACGCCTCATACCTTTCAGGATTTTTTAGAGCTTGAATCAAAGTCTCCCAAAGGTCTTTAGATATTACTAGAGCATCGTATATACTGAGTTGTGCAGGGATCTTCCTCAAATGGGATAATATATTGTAATCTATCTACTTGATTGGAGTATCTTTCTTTTTGAGGCCCTTGGGGATGATATCTTTATTGACAACTATCTCCTTCCCCTTATCTTTATTAGAGATCTCTTTCTTCGATGGAGACAGCAGTATTTTGCCACTTCTCAACTGCACTTGAGCGATCTCTTCTGGCTCAGACTCATTTAACAGCGCATTTTCTTCAAAGTCAGCCATTATTGCGTCGGGAGATTCATTCGTTGATTCAAAGTCACCACCCAGGTTTACATGCCAATCCATGACGCTATATCGGGATCTGATTCATCCCCCTTTAGAAAATACAAGTCCTCTTCTGAGCTATAGTCCATCGATGTCACCATCATACAGAATTCAGAAGCTACCTCCTCAGTGTATTCTTCTTTTATAAGTGTATTTAGCGCCACCAAGATGTCCCGACATAGTTCAACCGGAAAAGAGTCTTCATCATCTTTTTCGGCTTCATCTATTTTAAGCTCTAACTTAAAGTCAGCAAGCTTAATAGGTCGCCTCACAGTCTGATAATATTCGTCGAAACTGTCAATAGCCCTTTGAGTTGCTGTCTTTTTCTCCTTGGGCTTCTTTAATTTAGCCTTTCTTTTGGAGGATTTCATTTTACCAGGTTTTGAGGAGCTAGCCTGGCCAAGGTGATGCTTGGAAGTAGATGCTTGTGCCATAGGCAGTGCCTTTAGATCTATTACTAGCTCGATAGGAGATTTTCATTTTACACCAGCAACTCTTTCGAGTTGTTTCAATATTTTTACCATTTTCTTGGAGATCGCAGTCTCACATTGCTCATCTCGAGCTGATTTTTTCCTTCTCTTCTTTCTTTACCTGGTGCTACGGAAGAGGACGTAATCATCCGAGTTGATTCCTTTCTAGGGTGAGCCAGCATATTGCCCGATAACGTGAGTTCCCCCTTTCGGTATTATTTTTTCCAACCAATCCTTGAAGATGTAGCAATTTTCAATAGGATGGCCAAACACCCGATGGTATGGGCAGTAACTCGGGTCGCTTATTTGTTTTGATTCCTCAGGCTTTTTGCACTCAGGCGATTCCAAACCTTCTTTTAGTGCTTGCCGAAATAACTTGGCAACACACTCTCTCTTTAATGAGTATCTTTATTTATCTTGCCCTTGAGGGATGAGAATGTTCTATCACCAATTCCCATTGTTGGCCTTGGGCGTTCCCCTCCACCTTGGATGGTTTGTGGCCTATTGTTGCCCCCAAGTATCAGCTTTGACTGGGGGTTAGGATTGTAGTCATGTTTTGGCTTTTCTTTATACTGTATTGGCTGCTTACCTTTATCTATATTATAAATTATTTGCTTTTCTTTATCAGCTCTGGAGAAAAATGTAGAGTCGACCTCACCTCTTCTAGCACCCGAAGCTTTGGCCTTTTTGGGTTTATCATAATGGTTATCTGATCTTGACAAGTTTAGCTTTTCGAATTTGGCTACTGTCTCTAGCAGGCCTTGAAATGTGATGATAGTCATCATGCACAAAAATCGTTGCATCTTGTCATCGATGTTTCCCTTCGGTAACTGCACAGCATGTTCTTCTTCGAGTTGCTGCTCATATTTCATACTTAAGTTGCGCCAGCAAGTAATGTATTTGGTTACTAACTCGTCCCTTTTTCTCTTATCTAAAGTAAGGTCAGCGATCGTTATTTTTTCAGTCGCACTGGCGAATCTCTTTACGAACATTGATTCTAACTTTACGAATGTCTTCACAGAGTCATTTGGTAGTTTAGCGTACCATTCGAAAGCCGCCGTTGTTAAACTGCTGATGAATTGTCGGAAGAGCAATGCATCATGTCCTCCCATATTCTCACAAGTGGTCTTGAATTATGCTAAGTGCTGTCTAGGATTGTTATTGCCGTTGAAGGTATTAAATTTTGGGATGGAATACCCCTTCTTGTATGACACTTGGTCATACTCTGCAGGATATGGACGGCCTTTGCCCACCAACTTCTCTGCTTGATTGACGATTATGAGTCTTGATCTTCTCCGTAATTATTCCTTCGAGCTATGCAGCTATCATAGACTCGAATGTACTAGCTATATTTTGTGGAGTGGGCTGGCAAGTGATATTGTTGACTTCATTATCACCTCCATGAGTGCCTCGTACGTCCGAAATTTGGGGTATTTGGAGATTTGGAGGATCAGCCGGAGGATTGGGCATGTGATCGGAGGCAGCGGTTCTCTGCATTATCAATATCATTGCCGTTATTTGGGTCATCATTTCTGTCATTTTCTCATTTAACTGAGAGATTTCCCTATCCTTAGCCCTCATCTGACGTCTGATATGTCTTCGCATGTCTGCGAGTTTGACATTCTCGGCAGCAAAGAGATTTTCTTCAACTTCTTCCTCTTCTTCCTCCGAAGGGTGGCCCTTTTGCTGGCAACGGACACAGCCTAATAGCGACGTTGTTGTATCCATCTGAGTGGTTGATCATCTTCATCACCACCATCATCATCATCTATGTGGCTTACCATGTAAACCACCACAATTTCCATAGTTTTCTCATCACCATATTCTTCTTCTTCTTCTTGTACCTGAATTATCGAGCGGCGTCGCCACGGGATTTTCGGTTTCTGATGCGGCATGAAGATTTCTTCGACCCGTGGACTGCGATCAAAATTAGTCATTTCCTTGGCTGGGGTCAGTGAATGACGGGATCCCTCGAAGTATTTTCCAGGGTGTCGACCGTCGTGACGGATGTCATCGTGGGCCTTCTTTTGGACTGATTTCTGATGTTGTTTACTGGAGGGGGAGAATCTGCAGGAAGCCGTACCGGATATCACACCCGGGTTGATCACCCTTTCTCTTCTTTCTTTTCTATCTTCTCTACGAGGTTTTAGCCTCCAGATTTGCTTTCATTTCCACTAGGACCTTTTGGTGGTGGATCCCTGAACACACGGTTTAGGTGTCACACCCCGATGCTTACCGGGTGGAACCTGCTTTCTTTCTTTCCTTTCCACGGCAATAGATAGGCGCTCTGTCGATGGGGTCCTTCTGGCTTCAATCGCCAGAGGCCGTTGGTATTTTTTTTCTTCAGCCCTTTCTCCTTCATGATCTTTAAGACCCTGTAAACTCGGGCCGACAGTGTTTCATGCCCCTTCTTCTGAGGAGCTGGGGCTTCAGTTTGTTGGTTCGAGAATGACCTTTTCAGTTCACAAGAGGAGCTATTTCTATTGTAGCTTCTGGCTCTTGAGCCGGCTGGTTGGATGGGTGGACAGGGAGTTGTCGCTATTAAGCTCGGATCTCAGCATTCATCTGCCTCCTCTGCCTTCTTGTCAGCTTTCCTCCATATGAGGAAATTTCAAGAATGTTCTTCCCGGGTGCAAGTCACCCGGGTGGCAAAGTGGTGGTGTTTGCAGTCACCACAAAAATCCTTCGGCCGGTTATAGTCCTTTTGGGGGTCGGGGCTTCAGATTGAGAAAGTCGTTCAAATACAGAGATCCTCCTTTGAGGTTCTTCAGCAGCAGGTTGTTGCGTTGGCAGATGCGCATGATGCATAGCAGTTCCAACAATGGGTCGTTGTGCTGGCAAATATGCATGATGTGTAACAACTTTAGTAGGACGAGGCCTTCTAGTTGACCATTTTGAGTTAAAGCTATTCACAGGAACGACGACAGCCATTGCAGTAGCTACAGGAAACTCGAGCCCACTGAACCGGATGGTGGCTCTGGCATTTCCAGTCTCAATGACAGCGTTTGCTAGTTGGATCCTTGCTCCTTGTCCCAGTTGGACAATCATCGGAGTATTATGTAGATTCATCTGCATGAATGAGAAGTAAGGGTTAGTAATCAGAATTTGATACATCACCCTACACTTTTAAAATACAGAGATTTGCACAGAACAGAGAATAAAAACAGATAACATTGGCAAGTATTTAAAATAATACAAATTTAAAAATCCTTCTAAATGCGTTATCTCAATGAATGCACTGAATGATCATTTTAGAAAATTCGAGATTTTAATTCGATAAATAATCGTTCTAAAAAGTTTGAAATTTTAATCCCATATTGATTCAGCTGTTATTATAGCACTGAGACGACTAGCTAAAGATAGAAAGAGAAGTCAAACCCCTACGGAGTCGCCAGAAATCTGTGGGCTCCAAAAATTCGGCCCTGGCCTCCCCCTATACTTTTCGGGGGAGTTTTAACGGATTAAGTTTCGGGGTAAATTTTTAGAAGACAGATGAGTTTGTAGATAAGACATTACCCACCCTCATTTTGCGAGGACTTTATGATCTGAGTTTTAGTTTCTTATAGGCGCAAACCCCTAAGTTAATTACCCCTCCTGATAACGATAGAGAACTTTCGATTAAGGATAGTCGTCAATTAGATACGTAGAAAGTATGTATTATCTGGCATATAGTAACATCATGGGCTTAAATTGTTAAAAGTCTGATGTTTAAAATTAGAAATGGTGGGGGAATGGATGATAGACTCGATCAAGATCTCATGGTTCCGTCATCTCGGGCCATTGTGGTCCCTAATTTACTTAGAGGAGGTAGTTGACCCAACCTAACATAAGGATCCTTATCGGCAGCCATAAGTTGCTTCGTCCAACGGTACCTTGTAGACTTAGGTTGGTTGTTTGTCTAAGGGGATAAATTTGAACCCACCTTAGTTGACAGAAGGCTTTGTGCCCTATTGATTATACCCTATTGATTCATATCTCAAGAATTTGATACCATTGCGGAGCATATAGGCTCTGGCCATAACCGTATTTTAGTGCTACCATTTGACAGCAAACCACCCGGTTCAGAGGGCCCCGGTCATAACAATTTATCCTGTGGTGTCATTTAGCGGCAAAATCGCCTGTTAGAGAACACGTGCCACGTCTTTAATGGCAGGAGATAGTTTGAGAATGAATCCTAGGGATATTCTTGACCAGACATTAGCTCTTTGTGAGCTGAAGTAGTTTTTAATTTGTCCACATCGGCAAACTGTTGTAGAGGATGGATGGATTTTGCTTTGAGTGATTAATGGTTGAGTTTCAATTTTAAACATTTGGACTTTGAAATCTTTTGGAATTTTTGGATTTTGGACATTCGGGTATTTGGGTGGCATTTGAAATTATATAGAGTATTTAGAAGTAACCCCTCCGATTGATATTTGCATTCAACACGATCATCATCGATGTGTATTCGGTCATTTAAAAATGTTTGTATTTTGTGGGAATTGAACCTTGTCAACTTGCCGACAGAGATCTGGCTCGTTGTTGACTTTATATCTTTGGTGATGAACCGTTCATTTACTAGGCTTTGAAGGCCTAATATGAACTATAAAACAAATATTTCGGTCGTCGCCTTGACTGAATATTTGTTTAATAGTTCGAGTCGTGTTGACTCCTATCTACTCGTACAAGAGAATCAAGTTCGAACTTGGGTTCATCTATTGACCCACGCAATATCCCTAGACATCAAGTGTGCACCCATAACACGCTCGTTGGGGCCTATGCGGGTTGTGTGATTACATATGCCCTTCTGTGTACCTATGTGCATGCATATTATAGTGCATGTGCCCATCTTTGGAATATTTCAGTTGTGCGGGTAACTGCCGTTTGAATACAGTGCGACGCTTTATTTGAAAGCTTGTTGACGCTCTCTGTTTGCTTGTACGAGTGTTACAGATACGGTGGCGTTGCGTAGCATTACAGTCGTTTGCCCATTTCATACATGTAGACTATCATGTAGTACTCGTTGACTGTAGTGCACTAACAAATCTCCGGTTTTGCATTTTTGGATGCTTGTAGATGGCCTGTTGTATACACGATGAGTTTCCCACAGTAACTCGTAGTTGCTTGCACTTAATATTACTATATTGCATTTTTGCTTGTGGATGACACATTGGATGTACAATGGGTCTGCTATAGCAGCCCGTGGTCATTTCCGTTTGTTGTAGTCATTTGGCCTTTGTTTGTAGATGATATTTTGCATGTATAGCGGGTCTCCTACAACAGTTTGTTGGTGTCGACATTCGCTGCATATAAACCATCCTTTACTTATGGGGTTGAATATATCTGCTTGTGCCTCTTCTAATTCTTGTAGCAACTGTTGCTTGTTTCTTCAAGATACTACAAGCTTCCATCAGTGCTTGTAATGTATGTGTTTGCAAGAGACTGGTTGTTTGTAGGAAGGTTGATGTGTTTAGTGCACATTGATCTCTTCTATTTGTGGTGATTTATATGCTTGTTCACATGACATTAGCATCTTCTTTGCATATCACCCATCACTTCCACTAATGTCTCCCTCTATCAGTGTTTTCAAACTTCTTTATATATACTCATGGACTAATTGCCATAGACATTACAAGTTCTATGTTGTTTGTGCCATTCCTTTAGTGGATCAATGTATTCATTAGGAGCTTTCTTTTTTGTTTTTTTAGTGAATTAACACTGTCATTATATGTTAACTATGACCACTTATATGCAACTCGCTACCTTTATTATGAACCCCCTTGCATTATGAACAGATCATTATATTGCAAGTTCTCTGATTCATGCTTGTAGACAATTCACATTCATCAGATGCTTCTTTCCATATGTATATGTGACATACACGTCTTTCACAAGTTAACCAACATCAGTGGTATGCTTGATACTTTATCCACATTTTTCTTTCATTTGTTTGCAGGTATGCCGCATTCTTTGCATATCGATTAATAATTTACTTCATTCATCAGGCTTTGATTTTCAATCATTTCATGAGAAATTGATGTATTTGCTTGTGAGTTGACTTTATAGAGTTTTGTTATAAACAACTGTTGCTTGTTGGCCTTTGTATGTTGATATAAGTCGTCAATGAATTGTTTCTATTGTTGATTTGACCAAATGCTCCAAGTCGCCTTAGTTTCATTGTTCCTCGTCGATTGACAAATTGATACCTTATGCATCAACGAGCAGATTGTAGTATCTTCCATCATTCATAACCCTTCGTCAATATTCTCGGATGGGTGTAGTAGAGACTACTACATCATCTTTGCAAGATTGTTGTATTGGCTGTCATCAACTTCAATCTTATTGTCTGAATGTATTTAATTGTAGACAGTATGTTGTATGCATGACGAGCTTTTTGTAATGGTTCATAGGAGCTTGCATCTGACGCATATGGTATGTTGTATGCTGATAATCATGGCTTACAGGCAATTAATATATTCATTTAAGATTGAATTATTGTTGACTACAGAAGCATCCTTGTGGTCACTGCATGTTTTACTGAGTGTATTGACAAGAGATTTTGTTGGATGGCTTGATTGGGATACCACCTACTTATTTATATATTGGTATTGACTGTAAAGATGTCATTGCATTCAACATATGTGCTCATCATGTTCCTCCCATGGACATCTTATGTAATAAAGTTACATTTTCGTTGCATATTGATCAATATGGCTTGTGGAGATTCGGTGCATTTGCTTCATAGTCAGGTAGCATTGATAATGCACTTGCTCTTATGTTCTTTTTCTAAACATTTATTGCTATCATTCTTGCTTCTCATTGTTGCTTGCAAGCAAGTCATCATATTACCTTCAATCCTTGTTGATTATTACTAGTAGAAGAGACATGTTGAATATTACAAGTCTTTGTTTAGTCATTCGAATTCAGGTCCTTATTGGTCAAATTGCAAGTCCTTATTTGTTCAATTTCAGGTCCAGGTCCAAGTCCCCTGTGTTCATTTGCAAGTTATAGTAAAGTTAAACTTCCCTACACTTGGTTCACTTGAGTTTAGGTCTTCTGTTCAGTTCGTTTGAGTTCGAATCCACAAATCCTCTGCTCAGTTTGTTGTCATTTAGTTAAGTTCAAATTTTGTTCAAGTTCATTTAAGTATTTGCTTGTTCATTATTTGATGATTTGTGGAATTACTTTACACATTGATTTGAGTATGATTTAGTGCTTTAAGTTCTGTCCCCTGTGGTCCAAATTAAGTCATCTGTTTTGTCCAAGTTAGGTCTCCTGTCCACTGGAAAATCCGGTAGCCTCCCGACGTCTCCCCCGTTTAGGGAAAACTATGGGAAACTAGGCCTCCCGCCATGCTAGAGAAAAGCGTATACGGTAGGTGTCGGATGACACCGCGGTCGTAAAATCATCAATCCCATCATGCCAGAGAAAGGCGTGTTTGGATCTTTGGTACCTATTTTAAAATGTATAGTTTTTATATTTGTCCCCACCCCGCTAGAGAAAAGGGTGTACAGGGCTTACCTACCTCGCCGTAGGCATCACACTGAATTCCCATCCTACCACACTAGAGAAAAGCGTGTATGGGCGGTTTTCTGGTGCGCCGCGAACACCGAGAATAGGATTTTGAGTTTTAGAAACATTATACCTGTGCGAGGAGGGGTGTGACGACGGCGAAGACAAAAATATACAAAACCTTATATATATATATATATATACAGAGAGAGAGAGAGCTATCACTGCATTAATAGCTAAAAGAAAACAAGGGAACTACTAAGTACAAACTACAGATTCCTCCTTTAACAAATCAATAAAGGAAGGAGGAACCTTATTCAAAATAACATCTTCCTAACAAAAAGAACTAAAGGTAGCAAAATTAGCACATAAATTCGCTAACTTATTGCAACTCCTATTAATACAATTGATAATCAAATAATTGAATTCCTTAATAAAAGAGAAGTCTTCCGCTCCATGCCCACCTCTTCTCAACACATCTTGTATGAACTTGATAATGTTGACATTATCACCTTCAATAATAAGCCCCTTATATTCAAACATCCAATCTTTAACAACACTTTTGATGGATAACATAGCTTGAAGCTCCAATTGAGAGACATCCTAATGAACACAAGAGTAATCAAAAGCCAAGAGAAGTCTACCTTTATGATCTTGGAATACTCCAACTATCCCCACTTTGTAAGATGGAAAAAGAGCTGCATCTATATTTACTTTGATCCAATCGGGTGGAGGAGGATGCCAAAGATTATCCAACAGCAAATGCTGATTAGCATCCAACCGTCCCGAGCTGAAACTACCAACTGCTGAAGAAACAGCCGCATAGCTAACAGATTCAGCAGCAATCATCAACGAACTTCCTTCCCTTCTCCCGTGAACCAGCTCATTCCTTTCTTTCCATGTAAGGTAAACCGCATTACAAAACAGTTTAACCAATGAGAAATTTTGAATAGACAACCATTTACTAATATCTTTAAAAGAATCACAAAGCTAAACCCCAAAGCCCCAGTTTTTGAATTCTGGATACTCTTGCTCCACTGCAGCAGTAGCCAAGACAGCTATTGACTTCCCAGAAGTCTGATGAATTAATTCCAGCCTATCTTCAGCTAAGCTAGGATTAATCTGAATCTTTCCAATCATAATCACCAGCTCATTCCCAAAATATTTGCTCAATTAAGCAAAGTTCCATTTGCCTTCAGAAATAAACCTGTCCACCGTCAATTCATTGCATTCAGAAGAATCCACATAAGTTGGCCACCTATTTATGCTTTTATCTAGGACCCAGATATCCTTAAGGACATTAATAGCTTCTCCTTTAGCAATACACATCTCACAATTGGTTTTAGAAAGTCCCCACCATTAGTAATTAACTTCCAGGCAACAGATCCTGCTTTCCTCCCAACACCATCAACCCAAGGAGAACCATATTTCGGAAAGAGTACCTTATGTAGTAGAGATTCTTTATCTTTAACGTACTTCCAAGCAAGTTTAGCCATCAAGGGACCAACTTTGCTAGAACTAGAATGCAATCCACGACCTCCACATTTCATAGGCCTACACATAACTTTCCAGCTCACGTAATGGAGCCCAGCTCCTCCATTCAGCTTATTCCAAATGAAGCTTCTACACAATTTAGCAATTTCATCTAATATTCCCTTAGGAATCAGAGAAAGAGTGGAATGAAAAGTTGGATAAGAGAGCAATACCAATTTTACCAGGGTGATCCTCCCCGCCAATGAAATGAACTTGCTCCCCCAAATGTTCAACATCTATAACACTTTATCAATGATGAACTGAAAATCTGCCTTCATTAGCCTCCTTAAAGCCACTTTAACTCCAAGGTAATTGAATTCCTTGACTGATTTGAAGCCCATAAGTTGAGATATAGCTCTTCTCCTTCTTCTTCTAACAGCTTTGCCAAACAAGATACCCGATTTGGATACATTCACCTTTTGACCAGTCCAATCACAAAACTCCTTTAAAATACCTTTGATCTCCTTTACAATCTTCAACTTAGCTTCAGAGAAGATGATAATGTCATCTGCATAAAGCAAATGTGAAATCCTAGGACCATTTGGACTAATTTGAACACCTATAGAACCATTCCTCAAAAAAGCATTAGAAAGGAGCTGAGAACAAAGGATAAATAAATACGGAGATAGTGGACATCCCTGTCAAAATCCACTTCTAGCATTGATCCAATTAGAAAGATTCCCATTAATCATCAAGGAGAAGGAAGGGTTCTACACACATTCCATAATTAAATTAGAAAATATAGAAAATATAGGAAGATAAATAATCTATGCATTCAAAAAATTAAATGGGTTGAAGAGAAGGCTAAGGAGATTGATAGTTTAAGATTTAAACTATGGTATTCTAGCAGGAGCCGTACTAAAAATGGTGTAGGTGTCATTATAGATAAGGTTTTGAAAGATAATGTTGTAAAAATTAATAGAATTGGAGATAGAATTATAGCTTTAAAGATTATTGTTGATGCTAAGATTATTAATATTATAAGTGCTTATGCTCCTCAAGTAAGTTTTGATATGTATTCAAAATTAAAATTTTGGAATGTCCTAAAAAATTAATATAAAAGATATCTCTCGAAGAAAGAGTTTTTATTATAGTAGATTTAAATGAACATGTTGGTAGAGAGGCAGATGATTTTAAAATCATTCATGATGGCTATAGTTTTGGAGCAACTAATGAAGGTGGTATGACCATATTAGATTTTTTTTTTAGCTTATGATTTTGTAATTGTTAATATCATATTTAAAAAAAAAGATGAACATCTAATCGCTTATAAGAATAGATATAGTAAAACTTAGATTTATTATTTTTTAAAAAAAAAATATATCGTTTAGACTGCAAAGATAGTAAAGTTATTTCATGTGAAAGTTTATGTACCAAACATTGTTTATTAGTTTTGGACTTTAAGATGAAGGGCTAGAAAATAAAAAAAATAAAGTAAATCATTGTTTTAGAATTAAAAGGGCCATTTAAAGAATATTAATAAAATTTTTTTTGAGAGTAAGATTCTAGATCTTAAGATTTTGTCAATGCACGAGGAAGCTAATATTATGTGGGAAAAAGTAGCTAGTGATTTTAAGAATGTTGGAAAAGATGTGCTTAGAGTATCAAAGGGAGAAGCTACTAATAGTAAAAATAGCTTGTTGTGGAATCAAAATGTGCAAGAAACGATAATAAAATAAGAAGACTTGTTATAAAAATTTTAGTTATAAAAATTCTGATAATTGGAAAAGATATAAAGAGGCCCGTAAGGAGTCTAAGAAAGCAATATGTGATGTAAAAATTCTAATTTATATATAGATTAGATGCTAAGGAGGGTGAAAGATATATGTATAAGTTAGCTAAATGAAGAGATAAGAGTATTAAGGATTTAGTTCAAGTGAAGTGTATTTAGGATGAAGATCAAAAAATGCTTTTATTAGAAGAGGATGTTCAACAAAAGTGGATGAGATATTTTGCTAAACTTTTCAATTAAGATTATGAGAATGAGATTGACTTTAGTGACCTTAGCCCCCTAAATAAAAATAAAGATTTTTGTTTTTATCGGCATATTAGTAAAACCAAAGTTAAAGAGGTTTTAAACAAAATGAAGTGTGGAAAAGCTGTTGGACCTAATAATATTCTAATAGAGGTGTGGAAATGCTTAGGTGATGAAGGAATTTCTAGGCTTACTAAACTTTTTAATATTATTTTGAAAACTAAAAAGATGTCAGATGAGTGGAGAATGAGCGTGTTGATTTCTATTTTTAAGAATAAAGGTGATGCACAAGATTGTGCGAAGTATAGAGGAATTTAGTTAATGTGTCACACTTTAAAACAATGGACTTGATGATATTCTAATAAATTATGCATAATTTTGTAGTTATATGTTTCTTTATTAAAACATTTTGTATAGATTTATAAATAGGGATAATTTTGTATAATAAAATTAAGCCTTTCCCCTCTCCAATTCTCTACATTTAACATTTAAAGTTGCTAGTAATATTAATAATGCTGGATATGATGTGCTTGGAATATTAAAAGAAAAAACTCTTAATAATAAAAATAGCTGGTTGTGGAATCAAAATATGTAAGAGAAGATAAAAAAGAAAGCTTTGTTATAAAAGTTAGTTGATGTAAAAATTTAAAAAATTGGAAAAGACATAAAGGGGGTTAGTAATAAGTATAATAAATTAAAAAGTTATCCCTAAAAAAAAGAAATTAAAAAGTTATGTAAAAAATTTGGTTTTTAATGATTTATATTATAGATTAGATGTTAAGGTGGGCGAAAGATATGTGTATAAGTTGGCCAAGTAAAAAGGTAGTAGGACTATGAATTCAGTTCAAGTGAATTGCATTAAGGATGAATATTAAAAAATATTTTTATTAGAAAAGAATATTCATCAAAGGTGGATGAGATATTTCAATAAGTTTTTCAATGAAGATTGTGAGAATACGATTGACTTTAGTGACCTTAGCATCCTAAATGAAAATAGAGAATTTTATTTTTATTATTAAAATAGATGTTTGAGAGGCTTTAATTAAAATGAAGTGTGGAAAAATTGTTGGATCTGATGTATTCCAATAGAGGTGCGGAAATGCTTAGGAGATGAAGGAAGTTCTTGGCTTATGAAATATTTTAATATTATTTTGAAGACTAAAAGATGACATATGAGTGGACTAGTATAATTCTTATTTTTAAAAATAAAAGTGATGCACAAGAGTGTGAATTATAGAAGAGTTAAGTTAATATGTCATACCAAAAAAAAAAGTTAATATGTCATACATTAAAATTATGAGAGTTATTGAGCATAGGTTAAATGTGATACCAATGGTTCTCAAAATCAATTTGGATTCATGCTAGGTAGGTCTATTATGGAAGCTATACATTTATTGAGAGGTTTGATGGAGAACTATAGAGAATAAGGAGGTTCTATATATGATATTTATTGATTTAGAGAAAACATATGATAAAAATTTCGTTTGGAATGACATTCTTATTGCTTCTTAAAGTAAGCTTGTTAGTACACGAATTTTATTTTTTGTTCTAGAAAGTTGCTTTAAGAAGCAGTAAGAAAGCCGTCTCAAATGAAGCCAAAATCATAAGAGAAGTGCTCTGGAGAGTTTTAGAAAAGAAAATAGTTAATAATGTTTATATTTAAGTCATGATATGTATGTAGGAGCTATTATTTGTTTTCAAATACAAGGTGGTTTGAGTATTTTCCTATTTTAGTTGGATTACATCAAGGATCAGCTTTAAGTCCATATCTTTTTGCTTAAGTCATGGATGCTCTTACTAGACATTTACAAGAGGGAGGTGTATGCTTTTTGCTGATGATATTCTTCTTGTTGATAAGACCAGGGAGAGTTGAAGAAAAATTTAAATTATGGAGGCCAACCTTAGATTTTAAAGATTTTTGTTTGAGTAGATCTAAAATTGAATACATTGAGTGTAATTTTAATAGTAATAGATCTAATGGGAGGATTGTGACTTTAGACGATTGTGTCATTAATAAGAGTATATATTTTAGAGATTGCCCAAAGTCACAATCCATGCCCAAAGTCACAATCCATATATTTGGATTGTGACTTTGGACAATCAAGTCATTAATAAGAGTATATATATATTTTTATTGCATTCGTTGTTTTGTGCAATAGAATATTTCATGTTCTTATTTGGATTGATTTAATCTACCTTGATCAGTTGCCTAGCTCATTAGTTTGGACTCTGTGACTCATTAAGTTAGCTTTCCATCAATAATTTAATGTTTTATTAAGTTGATGTCTTTGAGATCGTCAGCATTTTAGTTGGTTCCTTAATCTTTTATACGGTAAATCATAATTATAATTATGAGTTTGAATGAAAATACTTATGTTTGTTTTCTCGGTCAGATAATTAATATTTTCTATGAATTCTATATGTATATAGTTATATCTAAGATTGGAAAAGCTGTGGTGCTGCATGTGTTAATATTTTTTGATAGACAATTCTATGGCCTAGATTAAAGCTTCGTTTGGGATGACGTTTTTACCGCTTCTTAAAGCAGATTTCTTGTACATAAATGAAAATATTTGTACTAGAAAGTGGCTTTAAAAAGTAGTAAGAAAATCATCTCAAATGAAGTCTAATTTGCGATTAAGATTTAGGGAAGAAGGCAAATAATATTGAATCTGCATTTGTTGAAACATAAAATCACATCTTGGACTGTTTTACCTCCCTCAACGTTATTTTAAGAAACATAGCGGACATTTTAATAAAGGAAAGGCAATTTTGATTATTTAATTTTTAATATTATTTAATCAATTTTCTGCATAAAATAGCTTTGTTTGATGATGCTGTCGGTGTAATATGCAGGTTCATGCCGTTTCTAATTCTTTCTGGACAGCTATGCCCTCCTGGTATTGAAGGGACTCTGTTTGCTCTTTTTATGTCTATAAACAACCTCGGCTCCTCAGTTGGCTCGTTCTATGGAGCTGCTCTTGCTTCAGTTCTAGGCATTTCATCCAATTCTTATCGTAATATTCTCTATGGTCTGCTCATTCAACTATTCTCCACCTTCATTCCTATTGGATTGCTGTTTTTGATTCCAAAGGAAGCCACAGGATTAGCATCAGAGAAGCTGTAGTTCAAGCGCCACCCCGGGCCCGGCCATCCGCTCGGCTCCCATTTAAATATGCCTAGAAGAATGATAATACTTGAGTAATTAAATCTAACCTTTTCCTTTACACAGAAAGGTTGATTAATTCATTTTTCGATAGAGACAACATGAGATCATATGGTCCTATGTCTGAAGTAGAATTTTCTGCACCAATGACTGATCCATACAAATACGTCAGCTTCTGTAACAAGATATTACACTTCTCCAGGTCATGATTTGACTGCTAACTATGGAAGGTTCGTCTCGTTTCATTGTTTATTTTGGCATTTTTATATTTTTTTGAACATATTAAGCTGGAGGAAGCCATTTGGTCTTTTGTGAGTTTGTTGGGCTGTTTGATTTGCTGATAAGGGATGCAAAGTAAGAGGAATATAATGCTATTTGAAATATTTGAAGTTGATTGGATGAGTGTAAAAAGACATAAGAGATTATTTTGTTTAATTTGCTTGAAGGAAAGTGAATACAATATAAAATAAAATGAATGCGGTCATGGCGGCATTCGGTGATGGTGGCTGCTCGCTGGTTATGGTGGCAATCGGTTGTGGCTTCCAATTGACGGCGACAACGATTATGCAAGAGCGATGGGACTGTAATCAGCTAGTGAAAAAAAATATTTGTGCAAATTGGGGCGAGGTTACAATACCTAAAAAATATAAATATTAAATAAAATTAGAAAGTGATCCCCAACCTGGCTGAATTCCTCTACAGCAAACCTCTAATATTTGCTCATAAACTAAGGCCTCGTTTAGTTGGGCTGTTGATGTAAAAGTTCTTTTAGAAATAATTGTGGGGGAATGGAGTTAAGTATATAATATTGTTTGAGTTAATTCATTTTTAGGTGTTTATTCAAACCTAGAAGCACATATTAATTGTTTGGTTAAGTGATCAGCTTTAGCATTTTTATAATAAAATATTAAATTGCACATATCTCAAATTTAAGTATGTGTAATTTATTTTTATTAACTTATTTTAAAAATTATATATATATATATATATATATATATATATATATATATATATGAAATTCTTAAAAACAGTAATTTAACTGTAACTTATAACATTATAAATTTTAGCATAATATTTAATACGATTATGGTGCAAAACAAATATATTACTTAATGATTATAGTTACAAAATTTTGTTAGTATTTCTTCCATTAAAAATAACTCGACTTGAACTAGATAAATAATTCATGTTAGAACGTCAAAATTATTGTTAGCAAAATGCATTCCAGTAAATTCAATAAAATTAAATTATTATCCAATTTGATTGGTTGAATAATAGTATCCATTGAGATAACTTAATTTATTTTATCTATTATTTTATAGGGGATATATCAAACATCATTATATTTCATATCATGAATAAATTCAAGTGATGCTGACCAAGTACGTTCTAGTTTATCATTATCACGAACAGCCTCTTGTAACAAGCTTGTAGCAAATTAGGAACTCTTAATTTTTGCTACCCAGAGAAAAAAGTTAATATAACAATAAGTCTTAATTACACTATCTGGGGTTAGATATCTGAATTTTTTTTCTCTATTGTGTCCTGTTAAGAGTCAAATTCTCATCTAACTCTAATAAAGGAAGCTCATTTCTAATATTTTTTAACCAAGTTGACATTCAACGTAGCTAGAAAATTATAAAATTAATATAATATTACAATCATATTTAAATAAGTTTAAAGACCAGTAACTCATTCATTAAGAGTAGATTATGTATTTTACAATAATGAATTTGAATCACAAATTTTACAATCTATCACTTTAAAAAATGTAGAAAAAATAATAAAAGTACTAAAAGAATATATAGTCACACCATGAATAACTTTAAAAAATAATAGATTGGATTTTTTTACGTTCGAACTATCATCTGTACAATGAAAGAAGATAGGATTACAATTTAATTAAATTCAAGTTCAATAAAATCATATGTCAATTGAAAGTCACACCGCAATCAGAAACTAGACTGTATGAGATCTGAATAAATCTGATAATGCAGGCAAACTAATAACTAAAATAAAGAAAATAATATATGATTAAGAAATAAATCATAGAAGTGTTAATCCTAGCCACACGCTCATACAAGGAGAAAATTTTACAAAGTCTACCAATTCCTACACCTTTGACTCCTCATCACCGGATAACTCTGCCATTCATAATCTAAACTCCCACTCTAAAGAAGCCCCTCAGGCCTTTGTGGCTCCACAAGGAAGTGACAATTGGCTAAAAATGTCAGATAAGTTTGGAGTACTCAATTATGATGATGTTGGTTTTGAGCCCTCCTCCAAACTGCCCACCCAAAGCACCATTAATAATAGATCCAATGGAGGTAAGAAAGACCCCAAAACAAAAACAAGCCGCAATGATCCATCCTATCATTGCAGCCTGAAATGTCCTTGGTTTCAATGGTTCTAAAAGTATTATTATGCAAGAATTTTTTTTCTTGTCTTCACAATCTGGACTTGTTTTGTATCCTGAAAGCAAAAATTGAATCCTAGGCCTTAAATGATCCTTGGTTCTCTGTCTTCCATGACATTTTTGCAAATGAAGGTAGCTGTAACAATTTTGGTTTTTCCTCTCCTAGGTCAAGTGGAACCCTTCCCGTATCACTTTTAAGCCAATCTTTATCTCCAGTCAACTTATTCATGGGGAAGATTTGGTTGGAAGCTCATCTTCCTTTATCCTATCTATAGTCTATGCTGCTAATTCATCTTTTGCTTGTGAACTTATGTGGCACCAACTTTCCAACCTATGTGATGGCATTTGTTTTTCATGGGCCATTTTGGGCAATTTCAATTATTATTGGGCTTCTGATGAGAAATGTGGGGGACTCAGTTACTCCTGTTAGTATGCTATGGTCTTTCAACAACTTAATTTTTCAAGTTGGTTTGAGCGATTTGGCCTCCTCCGGTCATTTTATTACTTGGTTTAATCAATGGGTTGACAGTCCAATTTATATCAAATTGGATAGAATCTTAGTAAATGAACTTTGGTTGGAAAAATTTCCCAGCTCATTTTATAAGGTGGACAACCCTTTATTCTATGATCACTCTCCCCTTATTCTGAACATTAGTCCAAAATCATCTTCTAATCGCAGATTCATGTTCAAAAACTTTTGGATGGATTATCCTTCCTTTTGGGATGCCCTTATGTTGTCCTTCTTGGATAATTTTCGTGGTAATCCTATCTCTACACTCTACCAAAGGCTGAAAAGACTAAAGTTATGTCTTAAATCCAAGCAGCGGGCCTCTGCTCAAACTATATCAGGTCGGTTGAAAGATTTAAAGGAATTACAGGACTCTTACCTTAGGCTGCCTTCCTTTGATCCCGGCAACTAGGTCTTTCACTTTGCTTTAATTGCCTTGAATGAAAGGATGTCTTCTTACTCAGCCCTTTGGGCTTCATGGATTTTGCAAAGATCTAAGGTTAAATGGCAAAGATCTAAGGTTAAATGGCGAGATTTAATTGTATGGGGAGGATGTTCTAAAGTTTCTATTTGGAAAAATTAAAGTTAGATGAAATTACAACTGTATTAATCATATTTCTACAAAAGAGGGGGTCTTCTACTCCCCCTAGGATATCAACCTATCTATTGTTACTCATTGTCAATTATTATTTAATTCCCCCTCCCCTACTAGTATTTTGTAGTAGATTTCTGCAGGCTCCACTATTCCTCCTCATCTCTCACCTTCCTTCATTGTACCTGTCTCTTATGCTGAGATCAACAATATTATACAAGTAGGGGGGAGGGGGAATTATATTTGTTGCAGGCTAGAATATACGCGGCGGTAGAGTATGAATTCTAGGCCTTAGCGTTGCACGAATATCCAGCTCGCACACAGAGAACACAAGATTTTTACGTGGAAAACCCTGGAAAGGGGAAAAACCACGGGGCCTGGCCCAGTTGAAATGATTCCACTAGAGCTTGAGCAGATTACAGGGGACTGACTCGCCTTCAAGGGCGATCAAATTACAAATATCACCCGTAGGGTGAAAGTTAGAGGCTTGTGAGGGCCTTATGTAGCTTTGGTAGAACTTCGGGGTCGTCTGGCGGTCTGGCAGAGCTTTGGTCCTTAGGTAGTTGTAGGGCAGAGTTGAGGACGGTAAATAGTGGTCCGGCGGAATTCCAGCGTCAAGGCAGTGGTCCGGCGAAGTGCAGGGCCTCAGGTGGTGGTCCGACGAAGAGCAGGGCCTTAGGTGGTGGTCCGGCGAAGTGCAGGGCCTCGGGTGGTGGTCCGGCGAAGAGCAGGGCCTCAGGTGGTGGTCTGGCGAAGAGCAGGGCCTCAGGTGGTGGTCCGGCGAAGTGCAGGGCCTCAGGTGGTGGTCCGGCGAAGTGCAGGGCCTCAGGTGGTGGTCCGGCGAAGAGCAGGGCCTCAGGTGGTGGTCCGGCGAAGTGCAGGGCCTCAGGTGGTGGTCTGGCGAAGTGCAGGGCGTCAGGTGGTGGTCCGGCGAAGAGCAGGGCCTCAGGTGGTGGTCCGGCGAAGAGCAGGGCCTCAGGTGGTGGTCCGGCGAAGTGCAGGGCCTCAGGTGGTGGTCCGGCGAAGAGCAGGGCCTCAGGTGGTGGTCCGGCGAAGAGCAGGGCCTCAGGTGGTGGTCCGGCGAAGTGCAGGGCCTCAGGGGGTGGTCCGGCGGAGCAACGGCGTCAAGGCGGTGGTCCGGCGGTGGTCCGGCGGTGGTCGAGGAGGAGCAAGGAAGCAAGAGTTCTCTCTTCTTCTCCTTAGGATCAGGTGTCTTTTTCAAGAGGAGAGGGGGCTCTATTTATAGATTTTCGTGAGTGGCATGGCCCGTAAATAGGTGAAAGATCAGGGGTAGTTAGGGAGTGGTTTGAATGGACGGCCGATCTTGAATCCTTTGATCATAGACCGTTCGCTGGACATTTGAAGGTCTTAATGATGCCGGAATTTGGCGATCTTGGGCTCGTTGGATTTGTCTCGTCGAGATGCTCGATCCGAGTATAAGCATGTCACATTTGGAGATCGTTTGGTAATCCAAATTATGGTTTGAACTTTCCAACAGCGCTTCAGACCCTTGATTTGGACCCATTTGGGCTCGGATTGGGTTGAACTTGGTGTCGTTGGGTTCGTATCTCCGAGACGTTCAATTTGACTGTAAGTTCACTGAAATCGGAGTTTGGATTATCCCAATTTTAATTTCGGAAGTTTCCAACTTGATTTTGCCTCAAGATTCGTGCCCGATCAAGATAATTTTTTGATGACGTATCAATATTATATCCCTGGGCAGGCTTCAAGCTTCTCATATCCAACCTCTCATTCAAAGTGTCTCCTATCTATTGGAGGGTTGGAAGGCATAGTTACTTACTTTTGTGGGTCAAATTCAATATCTTCATTTTAGCATTTGGAATTCTATTGCTTATTGGTTTAGGGGATCTGTTATGCCTAAAACCTATTGCAAGTAAATTCACAAGTTATGTGCTAGATTTTTTGTTTAATGGGGAAACCAATATGAGAAAGCTTCACCTCATATCTTGGAAGAGAACTTGTAGTCCTAAAGCTTAAGGGAGTTTGAGTCTTCCCTCTTTACAATCCCTATCCCATGCATTTAAATGTTCAATCATTTGGCGGGTGCTCACTGTTGACAGCTTGCTTGCTCATAGGTTTAAACATAATTATATCTCCTTATGGAAACCCCCCTCTTGGAAAATCACCGGTTTATGGAAGAATTTGGTCATTGTGGCTAATTTGGTTAAAGCAAACGTGTCCTTTTCTATATCCCCAAACAATCGCTTATCGTTGCTGTGGGATTCTTGGTGTAATGAAAAATTTTTTGCTGACATTATCAATCCAACTTCCTTGCCTATTCCCCTTGACTCTTGCATCTCTGCTATCATTTCTAGGAACAACAAGACTTTTCCCACTTCTTCCCCTGAGGCTCTCTTTGGTGAAATTGCTGCAATCAATATCTCCAATGATCTGGATTCCCCTCCCTCTTGGGGTGGCAAGTCGAGGCCTAAGTTTAAAGATTTGTCTAAGGCTTTTACAGTGATTTGGAAATGGTTGGTTGGCATTAGTTTATTTGGCATAAAAATTATTCCTTCAAGTTCTCTTTTTTTTCTTTGCCGCTATTTGCCGGGGGGTTTGAAAACAACTGAGCTATTAATTCGCAGGGGTATCCCTGCCAATCCCTTATGTACCATTTTCTTTAACGATATATGAGACCTCTTCTCATATTTTCTTGGAATGCGATTTTTCGTTCAAACTTCTTTCTGCACTTATCCCTAGGGCTATTACCTTCCTTTTAAGGCCCTCAGCTCTTCTGCTTTTTGCACATTTGAAGGATATTATTTCTATTTCGAATGCTTGCAAGAATTTTATAGGCTATCCATTTAATGTCTGATTTATTACCTCTGGTGTGAAAGGAATGGAAGATGTTATGGCGGCTTTTTTATGCGCCAAACTTCAATTTTATGCAACATCAGGAATGCTATTTCTTTTAAAGTTCAGAGTTGGACATATTTTGAAGAGATTAAATCACTGCTATCAGAAGTGGTTACTTGCTTTTGATCCTTTGTGGATTGCCTAGATGCCTCCGTCTTTCTATCCTGTTTTTATGTTTTTTTACTGGGAAAGAATTTTTTGGTTGGACAATGGTGAAGCTTCCCGTATTCACCCCTGGATGGCCTTTGCATTGTTTCTTGGCAACCATGGTGACCATCGTGTTTCATAGGCCCTTCCTGTTTCAAGCTTAGGTCAAATCAAGTTCTTTTTTGGCATCATTGGCTGGCACCATTAGATGGCCTTCCTCTGCTTTTGGCAACCAGGTGAAAATTTTTATTAATACATGATTGAAGTGGGATTTTGCGCTATTGAGTCCAACTAGCTGTTTTTTATACTTCCAGGCTTGCCTTTTGGTTTCAGCTTTCTAATATAATTTTGTTCATCTTTTCTTTGATTTTCTGTTCCCATTTTTGTTTTCTAGATAGTTATTGTGTAATTTTTTTCTACAGCAATGATAGGGGCTAAGCCCACCAATTTCCCAAATAAACAAATAAATAAATAAAATTCCCAAAGGCAAAGCAAGCCTCGAATACTGAGTAGGTCAATCCACAATTTATGCAAGCAGCACAATTCATGGCATGCGGAAACAACAGGCATATGTTCAGCAACCAATAACTACGGACCTTCATAACAGCAAATTCTAGGAGCCAAACAGAAAAGTCCCAAATCAAATCATAGAAGCAAGCTTAAGGCCCAAATATCCTTAATATCACGTTATGCAGTCAAGTATATTTTAATTTTGTTTGCAAATGAGGAAGTTGTTATGCATTGTTGGTGATGTATATAATTAATGTTTTATTTGGGATAATTTTGTTATTATTTTTTAAAATAATATTTTAATAAAAAAATTTTAGTTTAAAAAATTTTTATACTAAAAAATTACTTTAGAAAGCAATAAGAAAGCTGTCCCCAACGTCCAATATGCGCTTTTCGTAGTTTTAGTTGCAGAAAATCAGGAAAAAATAGCTGAAAATGGCAGTGAGGAAAAAGAACGAGAAGCAAAAATACATGGAGCACAATGCCGCAAACAACTGAAGCAATTTCGGGCTGGATAATCATAGGAGCTGAGGTTTGGAAGAAAAACTCAGGGGTAAGGAGCTGAAATCTGAAGGCAATGAGAGGTGTGGAAGAGGAAAATCACAAAAAACTTCTCACGGTAAGGTCGAGCTGAGAATTGTGAAGACGTGCAGGAAATGTCATGCGATGTGAGGGGGTTTTAGACTTTTTAGCTGACATCAAACGTGAGAAGCACTTGAGAAGCACCTACGTGTTATATATATGAACTATAATACAAACAAAAGCCAGCATGCAATAACTTCATTATCATTATTAGAAAAATGTGCTGGCTTCACTCCAACTATTCTAAACATAATCACCAAAGTAGAAAAAGATTTGATAATACAAATTTCATTCCCTTTGAAATTAAAAAAAAAACATACCATTTATTCAGTTTTAACAGAATCTTCATTGCTACCACTAAAAACTTCACGGCAAAATGATGAAACTAAATGCCACATTTTAAATACAAACCTATTTTATAACTTAATCAGGGAGAGAATGTTATTTTAAAAAAATAAATAAAAAATAATGAAAAGCTCCTAATAATTAGGCATTTTTACAGAAAAGACCTACTGATCAGGCATTTTCGATAGTTTTAATGATATGGCCGATAGTGTTTTGCATAATTGTATCTTCGTGGGAACCGCGACAAAATAATTGAGGGAAGGGTTAAAAATGAAATTTTACTATGTTGCATTGTGTACTCCAATATTATAAATAGCCTTCGTATCAGCAAAAGAAATAATTTATCTGCTAGTGCAGGGAGAGGTTTCTTTAGTAAGGTTCATAAAATTAATTCCATTTCCTTTGATGTTTAATCAACTTTTAATTTTAGTTAGATTACTTAATATATTATTTTGCTGCTTCATTTAGTTATTCATAAATTTCACAACTAAATAAATAAAAATAATATTTTCAGAATAATTAATATTAATTATAATAATAATTATAATAATAAGGTTATTATTATTATTATTAATGATGATTGATATATCATCAAAAAATTATCTTCATCAGGCACAAATCTCGAGGCAAAATTAAGTTGGAAACTTTCGAAATTAAGATTGGGACCATTCGAACTCTCATTTCAGCAAACTTACAGTCGAATTGAATATTTCATAAATTCGAACCCAACGACACCAAATTTGACTTAATCCGAGCTCAAATGGGTCCAAATCAAGGATCCGAAGCGCTGTTGGAAGGTTCAAACCACAATTTGGATTAACAAATGATTTCTAAACATGACATGCTTATAGTTGAATCGAGCGGCTCGACGAGACGAATCCAACGAGCCCAAGATCACGGAATTTTGATATCATTAATACATTCAAATGCCCAATAAACTGTCCACGATCAAGGGATTCAACATCAGCCGTCCATCAAAACCACTCCTAATTTACCCTTGATCTTCCTCCAATTTACGGGCCATGCTACTCTTAGAAATCTATAAATAGAGCCCCCCTTTCTCATAAAAAGGGGCCCCAAGAAAATGGAAGAGAAGTAAATGTAAGAAGCCAGGGCATCTGAAGTCTGATTGCCCAACTTTGAAGGTTCACCCAAGCAAGGAGAAGGGTGAGGAAAAACCTAAGTTTAAGAAGGATAAGAAAAAGATCCAAAATGCTTTTTAGGCGGACCCAGCATTAGACTCCTCTGAAACTGAAGCAGAAGAGGAGGTAATAAAGTTGTGTTTAATGGCTGATGATCATCTTGATCACTCCAATCAAGAAGAGGTATGTGAGCTTACGTATGATCAATTATTTGAAGTTTTTAAAAGAATTCAATCTTTATATAGAAAGCTCAAGAAAGCATATGCTAGCCTCAAAGTTGAATTATTAAATCTGCATAAAGAGCATGAAATTTTAAGGAAAGATCATTCCACTCTGGATAGCAATCACATGGCTTTACTAGATGAATTTTATTCTTTAAACAAAAATTATCTTGATTTAACTGCTAAATATGATTCCTTGAAAATATCGCATGTTGATTTAGAAAAAGATTTCAAAGACTTAGAAACTATTTCATGGAATTTAGATAATAATAAGCTTAAATTAAAACTGGAAGTGTCAAGCTATGAAAAGGCAAATGAGTTTTTAAGAGAAAAAATTATTGCATTAGAACAAAAGAAAATACCACCTTTACTTGAAGAATTTTATAACCCATCAACAAAGCATGCATCAATCAAACATATGAAGAGGCATCATAACACAAATAAATTAGTAAACCCTTTTCTTGGTGTTAGATATTTTTCTTATGGCATGCTAAGACATATCTCCCACACTTGCACCATTCACCATAGAACACATTTGGTGTAAAGACAAAAATTATAAAATTCATAGCATAGCATGCATGCATCTCATTCTTCTTTTCATAACAAGGGACCCAAACCTGTTTGGGTTCCCAAATCTGACATCTGATGATTTTGTAGGTGTGCTCTCACAAAAGGTCTCGTGAGAGTATGTGGTACCTGGACAGCGGATGTTCAAGGCATATGACTGGAGATGCAAATTAATTCATTTCGCTGGAGCCCAAGGCAGGAGGCAGGGTAACACCTGGAGACAATACCACCAAGAGAGTGGTGGGCTCATGTATAATTGGTGATTCAAAAAATTTCATTATTGAAAATATTTTTCTTATAGATAGACTGAAGTACAACCTGCTCAGCATCAGTCAGCTCTGTAATAAAGGTTTCAGCATAAAATTTTTTCTAACTAGCTATATTATAAGCTTAAATAACAAAATTATTTTATAGGGAAAAAGGATCAACAATGTTTACATGCTGGATTTAAATTACTTTAAAGCTGATATTGCTCTTTGCTTAAAAATAATTGTTGATAAATCATGACTGTGGCATAGGAGATTGTGTCATGCAAGCATGAAAAGCCTTAGGAAGATCACCTAAAAAGACTTAGTGAGAGGTATCCCCAAACTAGAGTTCACTAAGGACTACCTGTGTGATGTCTATCAGCTAAGAAAGCAAGTTAAATTCTCCTTCCACTCAATCAAAGACATTAACACTATTAAACCCTTAGAAGTCCTTCATATAGATCTCTTTGGACCTGTCAACACTTCAAGCCTAGGAGGGAAAGTCTTTGGGTATGTAATAGTTGATGGTTACTTGAGATTTATTTGGGTTAGATTTTTATCTTATAAAAGTGAATCATTTGAGGAGTTTAGATCTTTTTTCACTTGGATTCAGAGGAAATTAGGATGTGAGATCTTAACCATTCATAGTGACCATGGTGAAGAATTTG
Source organism: Dendrobium chrysotoxum (assembly GCA_019925795.1). Lineage (NCBI taxonomy): Eukaryota > Viridiplantae > Streptophyta > Magnoliopsida > Asparagales > Orchidaceae > Dendrobium > Dendrobium chrysotoxum. The sequence continues at coordinate 58,408,325 of CM034314.1, forward strand.
AGAATGAAAAAATTAAATCTTTCTATAAGGAGTAAGGGATAGATCACAATTCTTCAGCTCCTAGGATCTCTCAGTAAAATGGGGTAGCTGAAAGAAAGAATAGGACCCTAGTAGAAGCCGCTAGAGCCATGTTAGTTGAATATTCACTTCCTAAATACTTTTAGGCAGAAGTGGTGAATACAGCTTGTTATGTTCTAAATAGGGTAAGTCTTAGATCTAAGCTGAACAAGACACCCTATGAAATTCTTAAGGGTAGGACACCCAACCTCTCTCACCTTCATGTCTTTAGATGTAAAGTATTTATTCTGAATAATGGGAAGTCTCAACTAGGGAAGTTTGACCCAAAATCTGATAAAGGAGTGTTCCTAGGTTACTCAAGTATTGAAAAATTCTATAGAGTCTTCAATAAAAGAACACTAGTAGTTGAGGAGACTACTCATGTTGTATTTGATGAATCTGATAATTTTGGGGGGTCTAGGGTAGAAGAAGAAGAGGTTATAGAAGTCACCCAAGGACTAGAATCTATAAATCTGGAGGAAAGAGTAGGACCTGAAATCTCTTTGCCTAGAGAATGGATATATTCTTCAAGTCATCCTAAAGAACTAATCTTAGGAGACCCATCTGAAGGTGTTAGAACTAAGCATAGACTTACAAAAGAAGTAAATCATTCTTCCTTCATTTTAATGATAGAACCCACCAACCTAAATCAAGCCTTATCAGATGAATTCTGGATCCTAGCCATGTTGGAAGAATTGAATTAATTTGTAAGGAATAATATTTGAGAGTTAGTTGGAAAACTTAAGGACCAAAGTGTGGTTGGAATTAAATGAGTTTTCAAAAATAAAATGAATGACTCTGGTGTAGTGGTGAGGAATAAGGCAAGATTGGTGGCTAAGGGGTATAATCAGATAGAAGGGATTGACATTGAGGAGACTTGTGCCTTTGTAGCTAGATTAGAAGCCATTATGGTGTTACTAGCCTTTGCTTATTTTAAGAAATTCAAACTATTTCAAATGGATGTTAAAGTGCCTTTTTAAGTGGGGTGAACAAAGAAGATGTGTATGCTGAATAATTCCAAGCTTTAAAAATTTATAATTTTCTAATCATGTGTTCAAACTAAAAAAGGCTTTATATAGACTAAATTAAGTACCCAGGGCATGATATGAAAGGCTTAGCACATTCCTACTAGAAAGAACCTTTGTTAAGGGGAGCGTAGACACCACCGTATTTCGGAAGAAGGTAAGAGATGAACTTCTGATTATTCAAATCTATATTGATGATATTCTATTTGGATCTTTTGGTAAAAACCTGTGTGATAAATTTTCAAAAATAATGAGTAAAGAATTTGAGACGAGTATGATGGGAGAACTGACTTACTTTTTGGGGTTTAGCATTAGGTAGAAGGATGATGAAACTTTTTTTAGTTAGTCAAAATACATTAAGGATATTCTTAAGAAATATGAGATAGATAAAGCCAAGCCAATCAATGCCCCCATGAGTTCTAGTGTTCAGTTAGATAAGGATTCAAATGGAAATTTGTTGATCAAAAGAAATGCAGAAGAATAATTAGATCACTTCTTTACTTGACTGCCAGCAGACCTGATATTATATTTTGTGTTTGTCTCTGTGCTAGATTTTAGGCTGATCCAAAAGAGTCCCACCTAACTGCTGTTAAGAGAATCCTTAGATATCTCTTAGGGACCCAAAACTTAGGAATTTGGTATTCTAGGCATAGCATTTTTTTTGAAATTATAGTATATTCTGATTCAAATTTGACAGGATGTCGGTTGATAAAAAAACACTTTTGGGATATTTCAATTCATAGGATAATCCTTAGTCTCCTAGTTTAGTAGAAAATAGAACTCAGTTGCCCTGTCCACTGTTGAAGCTAAGTATATAACCTTAGGAAGTTATGTGGCCCAGGTCCTTTGGCTAAAGTAACAAATTTTGGATTTATGACTTCATGTAGGCACAATTTTAGCCTTTTGTGATAACACTAGTGCCATCTGCATTTCTAAGAACCTAATCCAACACTCCAGGACCAAACACATGGATATCAGACACCACTTCATTAGGGTCCATGTTATCAAAGGAGACATAGAGCTATATCATGTAGCCTCTAAAAACTAACTTGCAGATATCTTCACAAAACCACTGGCCTTTAAAACCTTTAGCACCTTAAGAACCAGATTAGGTTTGATAGATATTCATGCTTGAAAATGATGCTTTCGGTTTATGTTTTTGTTCTTAGTATTTTTGTTTGATGTGTCTGTTTATTTCTTTTTATGTTTTTGCTTTATATTTTTTATTTCCCGTTATTTGTTTTTCTTTAGTATTTTAAGAATTAGATCACTGCTCACTTCTACAAATGAACTTGCCTTCTAAATGAGATTTTTGTCTTATTTTTGTTTAGAATCTTGTAAGCAGTGATTGACTCCTCTAAAATAGTTAAAGGAAGAAATATTAATAATTATTTCTCTTCCTCTAACTCCTTTAATGGTGTATTTTTTTTAAATTAAAATCTTTTTCAAAATTAAAAAGTTGGACTTTAAATAGAGATCTATTTTATCTTCCTACAGTAATCTATCTCATATGAATAGTATTTCAAATCATTGAATCACTTTTATATTTTCTTAATCAAGTGGTTGCATTTATCATATGAATATGATTTTATTTTATGATTTACTCTTCCTTATATTAGAGAGAGGGAGTTTTTTCTTCTCTTATATCTGGAAGATAATCTCACAATTGAGAGTCTTTGAATGTTATGAAACGAAGCAAGCTTGCAAAAGAAATAAAAAGAGGGACAAAATGAGCCCAACACTAAAAAGATGCATAATATTTGCCAATTAATTATAAGATACATAAAGTGTGTCAAAAATTAAAGAATATACAAAGTGCGCCAAATAAACTGAAAAAGAGGCATAAAATGAGCCAACAAAGAAATAAGCTTCCTTCTATTTCAAATCTTTAAAAATCTTAGAAGAATCCATGTGCCACTTAATATATTCAAACACTTGAGATTAAAAATCATGATTTCTGATTCTTTACTTTACAATACTATTTTATCAGATATCTTTCTGGAACGAAGTTTGAAAGGATCACTTTTCTTATCTAATTTCTTTTCTTTTGAATTAGATTTTTTTTTAAAAGAAATTTGAACCTATAAGGTGTCTGAGGTAGGGTTTACAAAAATTAATTTTCAAATTTTTTTTGGACTTCAACATTGTTGATTCATTTCTTTCGAATTTTTAAATTTAAACTTAAGGTAATTTTGTCATTTATTGAATGATGATTAAAAATAAACTTGTGTTTTTGCTCTTTTTATTATTAGTTTTCATTATATTTTTCACTTGTTCTTGTTATTTTTACTTATTTTTTATTTTTGGGACCTCTTCTGATCAACTTGATCCATCCTCAATCCACCCTTTCTATCCACCACCACTACCACCACCACGTCATTCTGATTAGAGTCCCTTTGACTATTTGTTGTTTTTCTATTATTGTTCAGTTTTTCTGATGTACTCTGCTTTTTCTTTTCTAGTGTTTTCTAGTTCCTCCTTTTTGTGATGATAAAAGGGGGAGTAGGTATATTTGTAAAAGCTTGTATGCCTATAAAAGTTATTTCTACTTAGTGCTTGTTATTGTGTTCCTACTTAGTTGTTTTGTTTATGTTATTATATTTTTTCTTTTACATAAAAAAATATATTTTTCTTTTGTGACCTCCCCTATTTTTCAAAGAATTAACTTAGTAAGGGGGAGTTTAGGGAATAACAAAATACCTTTGAAAGCTTTTAATAATAATGTTTGCCATCATAAAAAGGGGAAGGCTGTTATAGATCTGGGCCCAAGTCCTCTGATTTTGATGATAATAAATATTATTATTTTTCTTTACTGTGCTATCTCCTAATAACTAAAGTTCATTGCATATCTATTTTCTTTGTTGAATACTAATATTTCAGTTCCACAAGCTCACTCTCAAGCCAGCTCAAGATCGGGTAGAATAAGAATGAGTCAAGTCTATAATTTTAATTTAAATGCATTTTTTATCTTTTCTTGAGTCAAATGTAATATGGTGGATCTTGAAGCTAAGTAACCTTACACACACACTTAAGGGAGTGAGTAAAGGGAGATAGAGAAAATAATTTTTTTTGACTAAATCATACAGGATGATTTTTGATCGTCCTGGATGATCTATTCAGCTCACAATCCTAATTAGGGCATCTAGGTCAAGTAAACTTGATTTAGAAAATCATCATGGATGATACTGCCATTGTCTTGGATGATATGCTTAAATCAAAATACCCAGCCACCATACTTATTTAGGCAAGATTTTATAACTCACAAAATTGCACTAATCGTACAGGATGATCCTGATCGTCCTAGATGATTCATACACAATCATTCCTAAATTGATTAGGTAATTAAGAGAGGAATTAAGGTTAGATTGATCGATCATATCATCCGGAATTATCACAGAATCGTTCTGGATGATCTATAACAAAAACCTTAGTTTTCTCCTAAGTCTCCTAGACGTCCCAAACTATTAGCTGGATGATGATGTCTATTTTGAACTAATCGTACATGATGATTATGACATTATCTTGGATGATCAATTATATTTCTATATTTCATCCCAATTTATCTCCTGGATGTCCCGAACTATTTCCTGGATAAAAGTGTATATTTGAACTAATCGTTCAAGACGATGATCACATCATCCTAGATGATCAGAATAAACTTAAAGTTCTAATCGTACAGGAAACCCATATCATCTTAGTTGGAAGGGCTGATTTAAACTAATCGTACATGATGATCGACAAATCGTCCTGGATGATATCGTCGGCAAGTTCAAAATTAGGGCACTTTTTGAGGCCTCCTATTTTAGCTCTCTTAATTGCTGATGTAAGAAATCTTTTGGTGTTGTCCTAACCTGAAAGAGCTTAGAGAAGGAGAAGGAGAAGGAGAGTTTGGGGGAGAGAAAGATGATCTTGTGAGGGGGAGTTTATGAGGAGATTCACAAAGGTTGCTCCAAGCGAGGATTCAATTGTCTTCTTCCTTCTTCGTCCTTGGTTCCTTGGTGGCTCTGGGGATATGATCATCAACATCAGATCTAGGTTCTCTGCCTACTCCAGGTGGGAGTAAAAGGATTGTCAGGTTCTTTGCCTACTCCAGGAGGGAGTAAAAGGATTACGGGTTCTCTGCCTTTTACCAAGAGGGTGAAAAAGGATTCAAGGTTCTCTACCTCACCGGGTCGGTGGAAAGATTTTGTAAGGGTTTCACTGCCTTGCTACAGGAGCAAAAGGAGAGACACTAACTGATTAGTACAATACCTGGAACGGGAGGTTCTAGGAAGTGGATGTAAGTCAAGTTGATCGAACCACTATAAATCTTTTGTGTTCTTTCTATTTATTTTTTCGTATTTATTTTCACATGTTTCTGTGATTTGATTTGTGATTGAAATATTTGATTTTTGTTATCTACTTTTGCTTAAATTGTTTGTGTTTAAAATATTTAAAAAGATAAAGTTTTTTCCTTTTGCTATAGGGTTTAACACCCCTCACAACTTTCACAAACCACTATAAAATCCTGGTGTATTTGTTCATTCACTTTTTGCAATTTATTTTCATGCAGAATTTCATCCTATAATTTGGTTTTTGTTGGTGATTATTATAATTCATGACTTGTGGTTGATAGAGTTTATTTCCTAGATGAAAAAATAATAAAATAAAATCATAAAAAGAACAAAAAATATATTTATTTTTCTATAAAAATGACAAAAAATAATTTTTTTTATTTCATTATTCACTTTTGCTTTGAGAAAAATCTAATTTTGATTTTAAGTGTGAGAGATTGGTTTTAATTCGAAAAAGGATTTATGAAAATGTTTTTATAATCACCAATTCACCATCCTCTTAGTGTGTTGTTTAGTAGTTTAAGTGGTTTCACAACCATCCTTTGAACTTTAAAAGGACCTTTGGGAGTGGATGTTGGTTAATTTGATCGAACCACTATCAGTTTGCATCGTCTTAACTTTTAACATTTATTTTTCCTGTAATTTAATTTATTACATATTGGTGTTGATTTTCTTTTCTTAAAGAAAGAGGTATTTTGGTGAATAATCATTGGTTGAATCTTCATTTGAAAATCAGTAAAGAAAAGAAACAACAATATATTATTTTCATTTAGCTATTTTATTCTTCTATAAAATTATTTTCTACAAAATCAAAATAAAACAAATTTTTTTATTTTTTTTAGTATCTATTTTAGAATTATTTGATTTGTTTAATGCTTCCACATATTAAATTTATTTTAAGACAGATTTCAAAAAGTTTTAAAAGAACCATTTTACCCCCTCCCCCCTCTTGGGTTTCCATAAACACTTTCAAAGAGTCTCTACCAAAGGCTGATCCTAAGAATGAAGCCATCAAAATGGAGATACTTAAGTGTCTAGATGTAGGAATCATATATCCTATTTTTTAAAGGGCTTGGGTTAGTCCCATTCGCTGTGCGCCTAAGAAGGGGGGTTTATTAGTAGTGCCAATAAAAAAAAATGAGTTGATACCCTCTAAAATGGTTATAGGTTAGAGAATGTATATTAACTATAGGAAGTTGAACAATGACACTAAAAAATACCTTTTCCCTTTGCAATTCATTGACCAAATGCTTAATATATTAATGGGACAACCATGCTATTATTTCTTAGATGGCTTCTTAGGTTATCACCAAATTCCTATAACACCTGAGGACTATGCAATGCCTCCGTAACATTTTAAAGATGCATGATGTATATCTTTTTATATTTGATTTAAGCAGGGCATTGAGATTTTAATGGATGACTTTTCTGTATTTGATACTTCATTTGATTTTTATCTTGAGCATTTATCTGTTACTTTGAAAATATGTAAAGAATCAAACTAAGTGTTAAATTGGGTAAAGTGTTAGTTTATGGTCTCGGAAGTATATAATTTGGCTAATAAGATATCTAAGAATGGTTTGGAGGTGGATAAGAAAAAAAATTTAAGTTATAAAAATTTGCCATCTCTTACCTCTGTTAAAGAAGAGAGAGGTTTCCTAGGTCATGTAGGATTTTATAGAAGATTTATTAGGAACTTTTGTAAAATTATGAAGCCTTTATGCAATTTATTAAAAAGGGATGTCCTTTAGATTTTTATCACAAATGCCTAAAAGCTTTTGAAACTTTAAAAAAGCATTTGATTTTAGAACCCATTATTAATGCTATTGATTGATCATTACATTTTAGACACGTGTGATGCTAGTTTTTTTTTTTCACATGTGTGATGCTAGTGACTTTACTATAGGAGCAGCATTAGGGAAGAGAGTGGATAGAAAGTTTCATATTATATACTATGCTAACAAAACACTTAATGAAGCACAAATTAATTATACAATAACTAAAAAAGAACTATTAGACACTGCCTTTTCCTTTGATAAGTTTAGGTCATACTTGATTGACATAAAAGTAGTAGTTTACAATGACTACTCTGCTATCACGTATCTTGTAACAAAGAAAGATGTCAAACCTAGGCTGATTAGGTGGATTATGTTGCTATAAGAATTTGATGTGGAAATACTAGATATAAAAGAAAAAAAAATGGTGCATAATAAGAGTGACATAAATAAGTTTCTATCAAAAGAGAAACTATTTGTAGTGAGTGATAAAAGTGATCCTTGGTATGCCGATATAGTGAATTGCATTGTTAGTGGTGTTATACCATTTGACATGACACATACTCAAAGGTGAAAATTTTTACACGATGATAAGTTCTACTTTTGGGAATAGCCTTACCTTTTTAGGAGATGTTAGGATCAAATTATTAGGAGATGTGTCCCCATAGAGGAGAATGATAGCATTATTAGTCAATATATTGACTCTAATTATGGTGGGCATTTTGAAGGATATATGATTGCCTCCAAGATTGTGTAATATGAATTTTATTATCCTACTCTTTTTTAGGATATCAATGAGCATATTAAGAATTGTGATACATGTCAATGAGTAGGCAATATAACAAAGTAAGAAGAAATGCCTTTGAACTAAAGATTGGAAGTAGAAATTTTTGATGTATGTGGCTTAGATTTTGTGGGACCCTTTGCTCCATCATTTGAAAATTAATATATTTTGATAGAACTTGATTAAGTGGATTGAAGGAGTTGCTATGCCCAAGAATTAAGCTTAGGTTGTTATTAATTTTTTAAAGAAAAATATATTCGCTAGATTTGCAATGCCCAAATCACTCATTAGTGATGGAGGGAGTCATTTTTTGTAATAAAAAAGTTGAGAATTTGATTTCAAAATTTGGAATCTAGCATAGGGTAGCAACTACTTTTCACCCCTAGACTAATGGACAAACCAATTTTTAATAGAAAAATTATATATATATATATATATATATATATATATATATAAAATTGTAAATCCTAATAGGAAAGACTGGTCATTAAGATTGGATGATACTTTATGAGCTTATCAGACTAGTTTTAAATATCCAATAGGAATTCTCCTTATAGACTTGTATTTGAAAATGCTTGTTATTTGTTGGAAGAATTAGAGTATAAGGCTTATTTGGTTGTTAAGTAATTGAATTGCAATCTCAAAGATAATTGGGAGAAGAGATTATTATTATTAAATGAGCTAGAGGAGTTTAGATATGAGGCTTATGAGAATGCCAAGATTTTTAAGGAGAAAACTAAGAGTTGGCATGATCAAAAGTTGGTTAAGAAAGAATTTACACCTAGATAGAAAGTACTTTTATATAATTCAAGATTAAATTTTTTTCCTGGAAAGTTGAAGTCTAGGTGGTTTGATTTATTCACTATAGTGAAAGTATACTCTTATTGAACTATCAAAATTTAAAATAAGAAAACTGTTCAAACTTTTAAAGTGACCGGTCAAATACTAAAGCCTTATTTAGGAGGGGATATAGATCATAGGAGAGTGACTATTAATTTGGCACTTCCTAAATAGAATGCAATACGGACTTGTTGAAGACTTTAAACGTATCACTCATTAAGAGACAATTAAAAGTTGTGAAGTGTGTTTGTTACTTGTGTATGATGGAGCTTGTAGTGTGTGATGAGCCTTCACCAAGTGAAATAAATTAAGTGTGGAAAATCTATCTTTTTCCCCATAATGTTGGAATACTAAGCATTGTAGTCTATAATTTTAAATCGTGCCACATCACAAGAGAAAATAAGCATTGTAGTGCCAAATTGCCACTCAATGTTGCTGCATAACATTTCAAACACTATTGCATTAAGTTCTCAATTTTTCCAAGTTTAGTGAGCACCACAGTGCCCACTAAAATTCAATTCAAATGATTAGTTGAGTGTAGTGGTAGTTGTCTTTCTCAGCCCCGCAGTGCCAACATGTGTCGAACACTATGGCTATGGACCAGTCCAAATGCAGTCATTTTGAGTTTCAATGTTAAATGTTGTGATGCTACTTGACTATAGCATCATAGTGTTGGTCCTTTTATTTGACTAGTTGACCTATTGACCATGAAGTTTCATAGTGCTCAAGCGATTAAAACCATAGAGCAAGGTCTTTTGTAATTATAAATGGCTACTGAATTCATTTCTCCTATGAATTTCAAATCTTCAGCACTTAGACTAAGAAAAAATTATTTTTTAACAACAATCTATTATAATCCCCTTTGATGTATATGTTGGTTAGTAAAACTTTTGTGAAAATGTCACACTTCCTTATATATTTCAATACTGAACTACATATTATGGCAAAGTTCACACTATCGTATATTGGCAGACAAAATTGATCACTTGAAATAAACAGGTCTCTAACACAAGAACAATTTAAACTTAGATATTTTTGGGCATTCCATCATGATAGTTCCACACACACCACTATTCTTATTTCTCTTCTTCATAATAATGATGGTTATAGTACAAAACATGTTGATGATGATGAAGTTTGTGAATTCATCTTGGTTGAAGCCACAAGGAGGACCATGTAATCTATGTTGAAATTAAAGAATTACTTATTGAAGACATTAGTCATCCTACCCACTCATTATTTAGTGAACTGAAACCTTCCACTTACATTCATTGGTAGTTTTCACTCAATATATATATATATATATATATATATATATATATATATATATATATATATATAATAGATTTATACTTCTATTATGTTATGGAAGTTTATTTTGTAATTAACCCATTTGTTTTTCAATCCTACACCTCATTTCGTTGAAACATTTATCCCAAGTTGACTATGCTTAAGAGAATGCCCAACATTGGTGGGAACATATGATTGTGGTCCCCTAAGCGTCAGCTAATGTGCTTCTTCATTCAAACTTCATACATGAGGTTGATTAAGTGTAAGTGAATGTTGTATCGCTGTTGCAACCATACTTGAGTTATTTCAATGAACATGCTCCTCCAGGCCATATATTGGCAAGGTTGTAAATCTACCCACCAATCCTCCTAATGAATATGCCATAGAAGAGCCTAACGATCAAGGGTATAAAACTAAGGACAATAGTATAAGTTATAGCTTAAGTAGAGACGAAGCAGGCGATAGAAATGAAGAACTCACCAATGAGTTAAATGTTGGAATACCTAAGAATGATTGGTTAATGGCCCTACTATTTGCAACCTTCCTAAAAAAGAGGAAATGGTTTTGAATAATGAGCATTCACATCTAATAAGCATGATTGAAGAATGGTATGCAATAATACAGTGGATGGACCTCTTCTGAGTACATATGGCTTCCTGACCATTATTTTGGAGCAATTATCCCTTGGGAAAACCTTTAGTGACAAAGAAGCCCTACAATATGCTCAGTATGGTTGGTCAATCTTTACTAATATTGAGTCCTATTCTAATTGAAGTTGGAAAATGGTGATAAATACACAACATGATGTTGACCTCATTCCTATATGAGGTCACTAGGACCTACCTAGGTTTCTTCCTGGTGACCTAATGATTAGAATGTGTCCACTTGTCAATCATATAGGTCACAATCAAAATCCAATCCAATCATAATCAAATTCAATTCCACTTTTCAATTTAATCTTTATTCCAATCTTCAGATTCCAAACTCCTATCCAACTTTCAACCAACCTTCAATCAACCTTCAAATTATATCTAATCAATATCAACAATTCATTTGATTTTCATTGATGTGCATAGTTCAAACTCAACCATTCAAATCCAAAATCCAATCCAAATCTAGGATTCTAAACTGAATCCCAGGGTTAGGAGTTCAGATCCTGAAACCCTTTCTAGGTGATTTTTTCATCACCTTGAAGCCCAGTCAATTGATCTCTGAATCATGATTTATCAATTGCATATTGATTAGACATGTCTCTAGGGTCATCCATCCAAATTTGAGTCCATTCTGATCTTTAACCCGAGAATTTGAATTTATTTCTAAAGGCTATAAAACCTTTAAATATTTGTAGCCTATGCTACTAGACTTGCCACTTATAGAATTTGACCTTAGAACTCCCCGCAAAGCCTCAAACCACATCCATGGCCTCTATTATGACATTTTGTTCAGTAAATCACATTTTCTTAGGCTTAGTTTGACCCATGGTTGACTGAAGGTCAAAATGACCAAAAATCCCTTTAAGGGGATTTTTGGTCTTTTCCTTAAAGTTCAACATTACCTAACCATAGCAAACCTCAAAGCCTATTTTAGCGAATCCTAAATATCATTAGAAACACATTGGAACCAAACCCACCCTTTGGTCTAACTTTGTTAATCAAGTTAACCATGGTTGACCAAAGTGTCCTTTAAGGGTCTAAACACCTATTTCAATCCAAATGAACTCCTCTTAACGTGAGACCACTTCTATTGAGTTCATATGATCAATATGAACTCAATAGAACTAACCCTTAACCCTAGGTCAACTTGGTTGACCAAGTTTAAAAGTTTGTTAGGGTTGTTAAGCCCTTATGAACTAGTTACAAGGCTAACCAAGAGGGGGGTGAATTTATATTTTTAAAATTTAACTTAAACAACAAGGAAAATATTTTTGTGATTTTTGATATTTTTAAAACAAACTACTTTTATCCCAATGAGAAAGCAGAATAATATCACAAAAACAAAATTATGATATGTCAACCACTCTAATAATTAAGAGTAAATAATATGAAAATTAAAGTACAGAAAAGTAAATGAAAAGAGCACCACAAATTTATAGTGGTTCGGTCAACTTGACCTACATCCACTCCCCGGAGCCTCCCCTCCAGGTATTGCACTAAACTGTAGCGTCTCTCCTTTTGCCCCCACAGCAAGGCGGAGAAGCCCTTACAAAATCTTTCCACCAACCCGGTGAGGCAGAGAACCTTGAATTCTTTTTCATCCTCCAAGTGAAGGTAGAGAACCCAGAATTCTTTTACTCCCTCCTAGAATAGACAGAGAACGTAACAATTCTTTTACTCCCTCTAAAAGTAGGCATAGAACCTAACAATCCTTTTACTCCCTCCTGGAATATGCAGAGAACCTAGATTTGATGTTGATGATCGTCTCCTCAGAGCCACCAAGGAACCAAGGATAAAGAAGGAAGAAGACGATCGAATCATTGCTGGATCAACCTTTATGAATCCCTCACAAACTCCCCCTCACAAGATCCTCTCTTTCTCTCCCAAACTCTCCCTCTCCTCTAAGCTCTATTTGGAAAGGAAAATAGTAAAATATTTTTCAACATCAGCTATATAAGAGCTTAAATAGAAGGATTCAAAAAGCGCCCTAAATTTTAACTTGTTGTCAAAGATCATCCAGGACGATCTATCGATCGTCCTGTACGATCTATCGATCGTCCTGTACGATCTATCGATCGTCCTGTACGATTAGTACAAAAAGAGCCTTTTCTACAAGAATGATTTCCATTGTCTGGACGATCAGAAGAAATAATTTCAACATATCATCCAGGACGATTCCACGATCGTCTGGGATAATTAGTTCAATTTGAGTGGCAATCAACAAATCATCCAGCCAATTGTTCCGGAAGTTTAGGATGATATCCTGGATGATCAAAAGAAAATAAAGGATTTTGTCCATGACGATTACACAATAAAAAGAACTAGAAAGAGGAACTCTGATCATTTGGAGGTAGTGGTGGCTAAAAGAGTCTGTGAATGGAAGCAAACTGCTCCCTAAACCAGGTAATATCCTGATCGTGCTGTTGCTACTGTTGGGCTATATAGTCATTAAAATGAACAACATCCTCTGTGTGTTGCTCTTCCTGTGCAGCTACGTAGGAGTCAAACTTGGCTTCCCACTGGTCGAATCTCTATACCAGCTGATCAATCTGAGGCTGCTGGTTGATAGGGGTAGGTGTAGGAATAGGACCTTCCTCTTCTTCCTCAGACTCCTCATGTACACGGGGATGATGAGTAATGTGGAGGGTGTGGAAGGAGCTATTTGAGTAGAAGATCGGGTGGTGATCAGGTGGAGTAGGGAATTGAAGATTATATTTTGATTCAAGAATATATGTAATTTGGTGTCCAAGGTCTAGGTTTGGCTTTCTTTTATGGCCTGGATCCCTAATGCATGTTAAGTGCCCGATGTATCAGATAATAAGATCAGCAGTATTAAATTGGTGGTTGGTCATGATATAGTAGGTTGTGAGAGAAAGGATGGGAGTTATGTGAATCCTATCACCAGCTTTTGTAATAATTGAGTTGCAAAGGATATACTGAATTGTTCGTGCATCATTAACTAGGGAACTGACAGATGAGTCATGAAATGGAGCATTGGTATCCCTAAGAGTGTTGTTGACATGGGTCCAGTTGAAGTTAGGATCAGAGGCTAGAAGATGGAGCTTGTCTCTAGTAGTGGATAATTGAAGAAATTCATAAAAATCTTGATATGTTATTTTGACAAGGCGTCAATTAACATAGGACTGAAGAGTGGTGAAATTAATATTGAAGTGGAGACTTACGAAAAACTCGAACAAAAGTTTAGAATTAAAAGGGCAAGCCAGAATGAGAATGAAACCCAGGGTAGTGTTGGCAAAATGGTGTAGTACCTGAAAATATAGGCTGGCTTGATTTATGAATTTGGAGGGGTTGATGCCAATAGATTTGAAGTGGGCATATGCTACTTCAGTGAACCAAGGATCAACAGCGCTCCTGAAAGAGCTGCCTACAAGGGCACGAGATCTTTTGCCGCCACCTGCCATAGCAAGAGAAGAGTTGAAGGTGTGGTGAAGAGAAGAGTTGAAGGTGTGGTGAAGAATAGGTTTCAAATGGATGTTTAAATAGATTTTGAGAATATCATCGAGGACGATCGTGAGATCATCCAAGATGATTAGTACAATTATTATTGTTCAGAACGATTGGCCAAAAAGGTGGTTAGATCATCCAGGATGATTAGAAACAGGCAATTATCCTGAGAAGTCATTCTGGATGATCGTTGATGAAAGTATCATCTAGGATGATGAGGTGGATCATCCAGGATGATTTGTATTAATGGATCGTACCAACCAAATTTAAATCATCCAGTACATTTTTAATATGGCTCATCTAGGACGAACAGGTGGATCATCCAGAGTGATTACTAATAATTATTACAGATCAGCTGTTGGATGTGTGATGAGTGGTGATTTGATCAGATCATCCAAGTTGATGTGGATCATCCAGGACGATGTGAACAAAATTTAGAAAGATTGAATGATGGAGATGAATGATCAAAGGATTTCACAAATACAAAAAAATTGAATCAAAATACCAGGATAAATAAGATAAATAAAAAAACAAATGAAAACAAAAATAAAAAACAAAGTTTTTTTAAATTAATCAGCTCCAATAAATTAGAAATTTTTCTTAATTTTCAATTCAAAAGCCGATGTTGAAATCCAAAAAAGTTAAAAAATTGATTTTTGTAAACTCTACCTTGGACACCTTACAGGTTCAAATTCCTTTCAAACAAAAATCTAATTCAGAAGAAAATAAATTAGATAAGAAAAAGTGATCCTTTCAAGCTTCATTCCAGAAACATATCTGATAAAGTAGTATTGCAAAGTAAAGAACAAAAAATTATGATTTTCTATCTCAAGTGTTTGAATATATTAAGTGGCATATAGATTCTTCTAAGATTTTTAAAGATTTGAAAAAGGAGGAAGCTTATTTCTTTGTGGGCTCATTTTATGCCTCTTTTTTTATTATTTGGCACACTTTATGCATCTTTTGATTTTCGATACACTTTGTGTATCTTTTTAATTTATTGCTGAACAATGTGTATCTTTTCAATGTTGAGCTTATTTTGTGCCTCTTTTTCAGTTGATTGGCACACTTTGTGCATATTTTGCGAGCTTTCTTTCTTTCAAAATCTCTAAAAGACTCTCAGTTGTGAGATTATCTTCCAGATATAAGAGAAGAAAGCATCAATTTCAAGCATGAATATCTATCACACCTAATCTTGTTCTTAAGGTGGTAAAGGTTTCAATGGCCAGTGGCTTTGTGAAGTTATCTACTAGTTGGTTTTCAGTGGCTACATAATGTAGCTCTATGTCTCCTTTGGTAACATGATCCCTAATGAAGTGGTGCCTGATGTCGATGTGTTTGATCCTGGAGTGTTGGATTGGGTTCTTTGAAATGCAGATGACACTAGTGTTATCACATAGGACAGGAATTGTGCCTACAGGAAGTCCTAAATTAAGAATTTATTGCTTTAACTAAAGGACCTGGGCCACATAACTTCCTAAGGTAATGTATTCAGCTTCAGCAGTGGACAATGTAACTAAGTTCTATTTTCTACTAGATCAGGAGACTAAAGATTTTCTTATAAATTGAAATGTTTCAGAGGCGCTCTTTCTATCCACCCTACATCCTGTAAAATCTGAATCAGAATATCCTATAATCTCAAAGGAAGTGCTGTGTCTAGGATAATATATTCCTAAGTTGTGGGTTCCTAAGAGATATCTAAGGATTCTTTTAACTGTAGTCAGGTGGGACTCCTTTGGATCAGCTTAAAATTTAACATAAAGATAAACATTAAACATAATATCAGGTTTGCTAGCAGTCAGGTAAAGAAGTGATCTAATTATTCCTCTGTACTTCTTTTAGTCAACCAATTTTCTATTTGAATCCTTATCTAATTGGACACTGGAAATCATGGAAGTAATAATTAGCTTGGCTTTATCTATTTCATATTTCTTCAGAATGTCCTTAATGTATTTTAATTGATTAAGAAAAATTTCATCATCCTTTTGCCTAATGCTAAATCCAAGAAAGTAGGACAATTCTTCCATCATACTCATCTCAAATTCTTTACTCATTATTTTAGAAAAATCATCACATAAAATTTTATCAGAAGATCCAAAAAGTATATCATCAACATAGATCTTGACAATGAGTAATTCATCTCCTACTCACCTTAGAAAAAGGATGGTGTCTACGATTCCCTTAACAAACTCTCTTTCTAGTAGGAATGTGCTAAGCCTCTCATACCATGCTCTGGGTGCCTGTTTTAATCCATACAAAGCCTTTTTTAATTTAAAAACATAATTTGAAAATTGAGAATTCTTAAAGCTAGGGGGTTGCTCTACAAACACATCTTCCTTTATTATCCTATTTAAAAAGGCACTCTTGACATCCATTTGAAAAAGCTTAAATCCCTTATAAAAGGTAAAGGTTATTAACATTATCTAATGGCTTCCAAATATGCTACATGGGCAAAAGTTTCCTCAAAATTAATCCCTATTATTTTTTTGTACCCCTTATCCACTAATCTTGCCTTATTCCTAACCACCACACTAGAATCATTCATTTTATTTTTAAAGACTCATTTTGTTCCCACTACACTCTGGTCCTTAGGTCTTTCTACCAGCTCCCAGACATCATTCCTAACAAATTAGTTTAGATCCTCTTGCATGGCTAGGATCCAGAATTCATCAAAAAGGATTTGATTGATGTTAGTAGGTTTAGTCACTGAAATGAAGGCAGAGTGGTTCACTTCTTTTCTAAGTCCATGCCTAGTTCTAACACCTTCAAACGGGTCTCCTAAGATCAGTTCTTTAGGATGACTTGAAGAATATTTCCATTTTTTAGGCAGTGAAACTTCAGGTTTAACCCTTTCTTCCAGATTTATAGATTCTACTCCTTGGTTGACTTCTACAACCTTCTCTTCTTCTACCCTAGACCCTTCAAAATTATCAGATTCATCAAACACAACATGAGTGATCTCCTCAAAAATTAGGATTCTTTTATTGAAGACTCTATAGTTTTTCCCAACACTTAAGTAACCTAGGAACACTCATTCATCAGATTTTGGGTCAAACTTTCCTAGTTGTGTCTTCCCATTATTCAGAATGAATACTTTACATCCAAAGATATGAAGGTGAGAGAGGTTGGGTGTCCTACCCTTAAAAATTTCATAGGGTGTTTTATTTAACTTAGATCTAAGATTTACCCTATTCAGAACATAACAGGCTGTATTCACCGCTTCTGCCCAGAAGTATTTAGGAAGTGAGTACTCAGCTAACATGACTCTAGCAGCTTCTACCAAGTCCTATTTTTTCTTTTAGCTATCACATTCTACTGAGGGGTCCTAGGAAATTATGATCTATCCCTTGCTCCTTATAGTAGGCTTCAAACTTCTCATTTTTAAACTCTCCACCATGATCACTATGAATATTCAAAATTTTACAACCTAATTTCCTCTGAATCCAAGTGGAGAAAGGTCTAAATTCTTTGAATGAATCATTTTTTTGAGAGAGGAATCTAACCCAGGTGAACCTTGAATAATCATCAACAATCACATACTCAAAGACTCTCCCTCCTAAGCTTGAAGTGCTGACAGGTATAAAGAGATCTATGTGAAGGACTTCTAAGAGTTTGCTAGTGTTTATGTCTTTAATTGAGTGGAAGGAGGATTTGACTTGCTTTCCCAACTGACAGGCATCACACAGGTGGTCCTTAGTGAACTCTAGTTTGGGGACACCTCTCACTAAGTCTTTTTGGGTGATTTTCCTAAGGCTTTTCATGCTTGCATGACCAATCTATTATGCCATAGCCATGATTCATCAGTAATTAATTTTAAGCAAATAGTAATATTAGCTTTAAAGTAATTTAGATCCAGCATGTAAATATTATTGATCCTTTTTCCCTATAAAATAATTTTATTATTTAATCTTATAATGCAGCAAGTTGGTAGAAATTTTATACTGAAGCTTTTATCACAGAGCTGGGTAATGCTGAGCAAATTATTTTTCAATTCATCTATAAGCAAAATATTATTAATGATGAAATTTTTTGAATCACCAATTATACCTGATCCCACCACTCTCCTAGTGGTGTTGTCTCTAAGTGTTATCTTGCCTACTGCCCTGGCCTCCAGTGAAATGAATTGATTTATATCTACAGTCATATGCCTTAAACATCTGCTATCCAGGTACCACATGCTCTCACAAGGCCTTTTATGAGAGCATCCCTATAAAATCATCAAATGTCAGATTTAGGAATGCAAATAGGTTTGGGTCCCTTATGATGAAAAGAAGAATGTGATGCATGCATGCTATGCTGTAAATTTTTTAATTTTGGTCTCCACATCAAATGTGTTATATGGTGAATGGTGCAAGTGTGGGAGATATATCCTAGCATGCCACAAAAAAACATCTAACACCAGGAAAAGGATTTACTAATCTATTTGGGTTATAGTGCCTCTTCCAAGGTTTGAATGATGCATACTTTGATGATGTTTTATAAAACCCTACAAGTGCAGGTGGTGTTTCATTTTATTCTAATACAATGTTTTTTTCTCTTAAAAACTCATTTGCCTTTTTATAGCTTGCCACTTGCTATTTCAATGCATGCTCACTACTATCTAAATCATATGCCATGGTGTCAAGTTCTTTGAAAGCCTTTTCTAAATCAACATGTAATATTTTTAAAGAATCATGCTTAGCAGTTAAATAAAGATGATTTTTGTTTAAAGAATCAAATTTATCTAGTAAAGCCATGTGATTGCTATCCAGAGTTGAATGATCTTTCATTAAAATTTTATGCTCTTTCTGCATATTTAAAAATTCAACTTTCAGGCTTATATGAGCTTTCCTGAGCTTCCTATATGAAGAATAAATTCTTTTTAAAAATTTTAAATAATTGATCATATGTTAACTCACATACCTCCTCTTGGTCAGAGTGACTAAGATCATCAGCCATTAAGCAAAGATTTGTAATCTCCTCTTCTACTTTAGTTTCAGAGGAGTTTGATGCTGAGTTAGCCTAGAAAGCCTTTTAGATCTTTTTCTTGTCCTTTCTAAACTTAGGGTGAGCTTTCAGGGTTGGGCAATCCAACTTCAGGTGCCCTGGTTTCCTGCATTCAAAATAGATAATGTCAGAAAAACCTTTAGAATGCTTTTTATTCTTACCTTTATTCCACTTTTGATGATGCTTGTGTTTCTTCCTCAAGAAGCTCTTAAATTGCCTTATAATTAAGGCCATATCATCATCATCAGATCTAGACGAGCCAGAATCGGACTCATTAGCCTTCAAGGCTATTACTTTCTCCTTCTTCTTCTCCCCTGCATCAAGCTGCCTTTGGTTCACTCCTTGCTCGTAAGAAATTAGTGATCCAAGTAAGTTATCAATTGAGTAATTATTCAGATCCTTAGATTCAGTAATGGTAGTAATTTTACATCAAAAGAAGAAGTCGAACATCGCAGGATCTTATTCACTTTTTCATAATTAGTAAGTTTTCTTCCTAAGGCATGTAAAGAGGTCACAATCTAGGTAAATCTAGTGTACATCTCAGAAATTGATTCATTTGGTTTCATGCGAAAGAGTTCATAATCATGCAAAAGAATATTTAGTCTATATTATTTAACCTCGTTCCTTCCTTCATAAGTAATGCATAATTTATCCAAAATTTCTTTACCAATTGCACATGTAGAAACACGCATATAATCTTCAGATTTCAATGCACAGAAAAAGCAGTTTAGCATTCAATTGAGAAAGATCTCTATCATTAATTGTCCATTCAGCAAAATAAAGTTTAGTTTTAACACTATTTATAAGGCTATACGGTGCAAAATATCCTTCTCTAACAAGCTTCCATATATGATAATCGATCGATTGTCAAAAGGTGGACATGCATGTTTTCTAAAAATTAAAAGGAATGTTATCAAATAAAAGTGGTCGTGTGATTGAATAACCTTCCATAGTATTATGATGTCTAAAGTTAGCCATGGATCAAAATTCAAAAGTTTTCCAAAAATTGATTTTATTAATCCCGCTCTAATACAACTTGAAAGTTTGTTAAGATTGTTAAGCCCTTACGAACTAGTTCCGAGGCTAACTAAGAGGGGCGGGGGGGGGGGGGGGGGGGGGTTAATTGGTATTTTTAAAATTTAACTTAAATAATAAGGAAAATCTTTTTGCAATTTTTGATATTTAAAAAAAAACTACTTTTATCCCAAGGCGGAAGCAAAATAATATCACAAAAATAGAATTATGATATGTCAACCACACAAATAACTAGGAGTAAATAATACGAAAATTAAAATGCAGAAAAGTAAATGAAAATAGTACACTAGATTTATAGTTGTTTGGTCATCTTGACCTACGTCCACTCCCCGGAACCTCCTTTATAGTTATTGCACTAAACTATAGTGTCTCTCCTTTTGCCCCCACAGCAAGGCGGAGAAGCCCTTACAAAATCTTTCCACCAACCGAATGAGGCAGAGAACCTTGAATCCTTTTTCATCCTCCTAGTTAAGGTAGAGAACTCATAATCTTTTTACTCCTTCCTGGAGTAGACAGAGAACCTGACAATCCTTTTACTCCCTTTTGGAGTAGGCAGAGAACCTGACAATTCTTTTACACCCTCCTGGAGTAGGTAGAGAACCTAGATATGATACTGATGATCATCTCCCTAGAGCCACTAAGGAACTAAGGGCAAAGAAGGAAGAAGACGATCGAATCCTTTCTTGGAGCAACCTTTGTGAACCCCTCACAAACTCCCCCTCACAAGAGCCTCTCTTTCTCTCCCAAACTCTCCCTCTCCTCTAAGCTCTCTTTAGACAGGAAAATAGCAAAAGATTTTTCAACATCAGCTATACAAGAGCTTAAATAGAAGGCTTCAAAAGTTTCCTAAATTTTAACTTTCCATCAAAGATCATCTAGAATGATCTGTTGATCGTCATATACGATCAGTACAAAAAGAGCCTTTTTTGTCAGGATGACTTCCATTATTTGGACGATCAGAAGAAATAATTTCAACATATCATTCGTGATAATTTGTTCAATTTGAGTGTCAATCAACAAATCATCCAGCCAATTATTCAGGACATCCAGGATGATATCCTGGACGAATAAAAGAAAATAAGGGATTTCATCCAAAATGATTACACAATCATCCTGGATGATCTGTTTATTTTGAGTGGCAATCGACTAAACATTCAGACAAAAGTTCGGGACGTTCAGGATGATATCCTGGACGATTAGAAGAAAAATATGATTTTTGTCTGGGATGATTAATGATCGTCCCATGAAATATAAAGGATCATCCGGGATGATTAAGTTGATCATCCTTTATAATGTACTTGATCAATTTAGCTATAATTAGTCTCCTAATCAAGGGATTATTTTAGACAAGATTGTGATGAATCATCTAGGATGATCAGGATCGTCCTGTATGATTAGTTCAAAATATATAAAATAAAATATTGCTTAAAATGTGATTGGCGGCTGATTTTTGAATTTAAATATATCATCGAGGATGATCTGCCTATTTAAATTTACTTAACCTAGATGCCCTAACTAGGGTTTCTATTTTTAACTGATCATCCAAGATGATTTTAGATAATCCTGTAAGATATGATCAAAAATCAGAAAACTCTCTGACTTATAAAATTTCTCCCCCTGAGAGTGTGTGTGCAAGGTTACTTAGCATCAGGATCCACCTTATTACATTTGACCCATAAAGAGATAAAAATAATTGGAATTAAAAAGTTATAGACTAACTATGTCCTAATCTATCCAATCTTGAGCTAGCTTGAATTGCAATTGATCTTGTTGACCTGAAAAGTTAGTAGGCAAGGAAACTAAACAGATGTGTAGTAGTGACAGGAATCTTTGTTATCATCAAAATTATAATGCTTGAATCCATATTTGCAATAAAGTTAACCAAGTTTGACCAAACACACATATACCTTCATCCCTTTCAAACCTCTTGACTAAGGCTTCTCTAAACCCATTTAAACCCATCGGATAAGCCATTAGGTCTCTAGGGAAGCCCCCTTGAGATCCCAAGGCTTTGGGCTCAATTCGGTTAGCCGTTTGGCTTAACCCAAGTGTCCAAAGAGAGGTTTCCTATGAGCCAAGTCTTCTCCTAATCCAAACAAAATCAAACCAATGGTGGCATTGGGTCCCCCATGACCCAACACACCTACCTTAGTTAACCCAGCCCTTGGGTCAACTCAGGTTTGGAATTGGGCTAACCCAAACTGGTAAATAGCACTATGGGTTGAGCCATTTCCCAACCTAGGCCCCATTAACCCAATTCAACACTTCCATTGGCTTTCCCTAGGTCTAACAAAACTACCCAAGTTAGCCCAACCATTAGGTTGACTTGGCTCAACCCCTAGGTTAGCCTAAAGTGGTTAAAACCACTTTGCCCTGAGCCATCTTCCACCATAGACCCAACTAGACCCAACAAGACCTAATTAACACTTGTATTAGGTTCCCCTTGACTCAAACTACCCCCCTCCCATCAATCCTATGACTTGACTAAACCTAGGTCGCACCCAAATTGACCCAAACCATATATGTTTGGGTCAACTTGAGCCATGTTATTGAATTAGGCTTCCTCATGGCAAGCCAACCGGCCCTTAGTTGAGTTCACATGACACCCATACATCTTTCCACTTCATCTTGACCCATCTAGTGGCCAATAGTGGTCGGAATGAATGAAAAACTAGCTCGGGTGGTCCCCCCGACATGAGCTCTGGATGAAGCTTCCCAAGGCCTAGGTTTGATTCCTTTGAGCTTGAAACAACTCCGTAAGTTATCCCCATCCAACTAGCGGCCATCCAACTAAAAGTTTGATAGGGATGTTAAGCCCTAGTGAACTAGTCCCGAGGCTAACCAAGAGGGGGGTGAATTGGTTATTTAAAAATTTCATGATAATAATGAAAAATCTTTTTGATACCTAGCAGTGGAAATAATTAAACAAGAACGAAAAGATCAATCTCAGATATTCACCCACGCAGTTAATATCAAAAAGTAAAGTGCAAAACTGAATCAGAAAAAGCAAATCAGATTTTATAGTGGTTTAGTCAACTTGACCTGCGTCCACTCCCCATAGCCTCCCCTCCGGGTATTGCACTAAACAGAAAGTGACTCTGCTTCTGCTCCCTCAGCAAGGCGGAGAAGCCTGTACAAAAACTCCTTTTCACCACACAGTGAGGCAGAGAACTCGACCTCCTTTTGCTTCCTCCTGAAGTAGGCAAAGAACCTTCGAACTCCTTTTGCTTCCACCTGAAGCGGGCAGAGAACCCTCGAACTCCTTTTGCTTCCACCTGAAGCGGGAAGAGAACCCCGGATCTTCTTGCGAATGATCCTCCCACGACGAACACCAACTAGACGAAAGACGATGAGCGGAGAAGACGACTCTGATCCGTGCTTGGAGCAACCTTATTGAATCCCTCGCTAACTCCCCCTCATAAGATCTTCTCTCTCTCCCAAACTCTCTCTCTCTCTAGGGTTTCTCTAGAAAGGAAGGTGGCAAAAGATTTTTCTTGTTGGAAGAAAAATATCTTTTATAAGAGGGCTTAAAATTTGCCCTAAATCTCAACTGGTCGGCCAAGATCATCCAGGACGATCGATAGATCATCCTGTACGATCAGTTCAAAATCAGCTATTTAAGCCTGGATGATCTGGCTCTTCTGGACGATCAGTAGAAAAAATTGTTCATGTCGTCCCGTACGATCCTGCGATCGTTTGATACGATTAGTGCAAATCGAGGAATATCATCCAGAAGCCAGTTTGGGTCGTCCAGAGAAACTTGTGCTGGATGACCAAAAAATGACTTGATCGTCCAGGATGATACGGGTATCGTCCTGTACGATTAGTTCAAAAAGTGCCCAAATCGTCCTGAACACAGTTCGGGATGTACAACTGAAATGCACTAGACGATCATGATCGTCCAGGACGATATGATCGTATCAATCAAAAAAAAATTGCTTTCCTTAATTACCAGATTAATTTAGGTATGATTGTACTGAATCATCCAGGACGATACACGTATCGTCCGGGACGATCAGACCAAATAACTAAAAATAAAAACTTGCCTAACTTGATCTGGAGGCTGAGAATTTCTGATTTGAGCATATCATCCCGTACGATCCAAAGATTATCCAGGATGATCTGCTTAATCAGATCCTCTTAACTTAGTCGCCCTAATTAGGGTTTCTGTTTTTACCTGATCGTCCAGGATGATGTGAATATCGTCCAGGACGATCTGGACGATCAGAACAAATGAATAAACAGAAACTCTAACTCACTCAAGCTCTCCCCCTGAGTGTGTGTGTGCAAGGTTACTTAGCTGGGGGTTCAATTACATTATAATTGACTCAAGAAAAAGAAAATTAGTACATTGGACACACTTGGACCCAATCTTGAGTTGGCTTGAGTAGCTCGTGGTCTTTTGTGCCTGAAACAGATTAGCCAAGGAAAACACACTGGAAACATGTTTGCCATCATCAAAACCAAATTTGTAACAATCTCCCCCTTTTTGATGATGGCAAATAATTATACAGTAGTTGGAAAATAACATTAACTAAGAGATTGAAACACAAATATATATTTTTTTAATTTTCATTTAACCAAATCAATACAGGAAACATACCGCATAACAAAAAACTGAAATGACTACAACTGACTCCCCCTTTTGACATCATAAAAAAAGGAGAGTGTAAACAGAAATACTACTACAGAACAGAAAAGAAAATAACTACAAAACAGAAAACTAGAACAAAGATGGATCCTGATCGGAAGAAGGAGGTGGTGGTGGTGGGTTGAAGTAGTTGTGAATGTCCTAAAAGTGGGCTCCGATCCAGGCAATGTCCTGGTCATGCTGCTGTTGCTGCTGCGCAGCATAGTCAGTAAAGCGCTGGATGTCCTCGGCGTGCCGCTGCTCCTGGGTAGCCACATATGAGTCAAATCTGGCCTCCCACTGACCGAAGCGCTGCACGAGGTGGTCAAAGGGAGAGGCAATACGAATGGGAGCAGGTGCCTCTGGTGCAGCAGGAACTGGAACGGCCTCTTCCTCCTCTTCCTCAACATCTGGGGCGGGCTCCAGATGTAGTCGGGTGCTGTGGAGGACATGGAAGGAATTATTGGTGAGGAAGGAAGGAGGGACATCTGGAGCTGCGGGATATTGCAGGTTATATTTGGTTTCGAGGGCATAGGCAATGATATGTCCTAAGGCTAGATTTGGACGACGGCGATGACCTGGATCCTGAATAGTGGTGAGATGCTCGAGGTACCGGATAATAAGATCAGATGCATTAAATTCCCTATAGGCCAGGATGTAGTAGGTGGTCAAGGACAGGAGTGGGGTGATAAGAATTCGATCCCCCGCCTTTGGAACGACGGAGGAATGAAGGACATGTTGAATTATCCGGGCGTCCTTAAGAAGTGTAGTGCAGGCATTGTCATGATAAGGGGCATTGGTGTTGCGAAGGAAATGATTGGCGACACTCCAATCATAGTCTGGGTCGGTGATAAGGGTGTGGAGTTTGTCGCCAGTGACGGACAGTTGGAGAATGTTATGAAGGTCCTGGTAGGTAAGTTCGACGGGGCGCTGATTTATATAAGAGCAGAGGGTGGAGTAATCAGCCGAAATCCGCAAGTTTGCAAAGAAAACATGAAGACGTTCTGAGCTAAAGGGAAATGCGAGAGTCATGATGAAGAAGAGGGAGGTGTGTGTGAAGAGGTCAAGGACAGGATAAGTGAGAGTGCGGGGATTTACAATTTTCGACGGTGTAATCCCCACTTCACAATATCGCTAGTAGGCAGCCTGATCGGCTGCATTTGGGAAGCAAGGATCAACAGCTGCTTGGGAGGAGCTTGCCCCCTTTTGATGGGAATGTTTGCCACCAGCCATTAGAAATCAAGAGTTTAGGGAAGTAGAAGAAGAGTGGAAGAAAAAGTGTGAAAAATCCTTAAGAAAACTGCTGTTTATATAGAAAACGGCCTGATCGTCCCGTACGATCGCGACATTGTCCGGGATGATAGGGGCAACGATTGGTCAAAAAAGCGGTCATATCGTCCAGGACGATTAGACACAGGCGATCATCCCGAGGAGTCAGGCTGGACGATCGTTGATGAAAAGTATTGTCCAGGACGATTAGGTGGATCGTCCCGGACGATGTACAATAAGTGTGTCGGACGGGCTGAATTCCAATCATCCAGCGGATGACACGTGGATCATCCCGGACGATGGTCAATAATTGCTGTAGTGCCAATCGTTTGATCAGATCAAGAAGATATGGATCATATCGTCCAGGACGATGTAAGGATCGTTCAGGATGATCACCAATAATTGATGTTTTCAGCAGCAGGAGCAGTGTGGGGATGATTTTGAATGAATCGTCCAGGCCGATATTTGGATCTTCCAGGACGAAAAGGATCGTCCAGGACGATAGGGATATCGTCCAGGACGATGTGAAGAAAACAGAAAAAAGATGGAGGATGGAGGTGACAGATCAGGATCCCAAAAATACAATAACGAAATGAAAATAAAACAAAACGAATAAGACTCATAGCAAAAACACATAAAAGCAACAATTTTTTTTTTTGGATCAAGCTGCTCGAGGAAATTAGAATTTTTCCTTGATTTTAGATTCAAAAACTAATAAGAAGATGATTGACAGCGCTGAAATCAAGAAAAGGTTGGAAAAATTAACTTTTGTAACTTCGACCCCGGGCACCTTATTGATGCAAACCTCTTTCAAAACAAAAATTCGATTCAGAAGAAAAGACGTTAGATTTGAAAAGAGATCCTTTCAAGCCTCGTTCCAGAAAAATATCTGATATAATAGTGTTACAAAGTAAGGAATCAGAAATCAGGATTTCTAAACTCAAGCTTTTGAAAATATTAAGTGGCGCACGGATTTTTCTAAGACATTTAGCAATCTGAAAGGGAAGAAAGCTTGGTTTGGGCTCATTTTGTGCCTCTTTTTCAAATTGGTTGGCGCTTTGCACATCTTTTCATTTTTGATACACTTTGTGTATCCAATTTGGCAATTTCGCTTCTTTTCAGTTTTGGGCTCATTTTATGCCTCTTTTTTAAATTGGTTGGCGCACTGCGCATCTTTTGTAAGCTTTCTCGTTTTCATAATCATTAAAAAGTCTCAGCTGTGAGATTATTTTCCAGACATATGAGATGACTCTCCATAGTAAGGAAGAATGATTCACAAAACAAAATCCATACAGCATATGATAAATGCAATCACTTGGTTTAAAAAATCAAACTAATGACTCAAGACTTTAAAAAATACTATTGATATGAGGTTGATTACTGTTGGAAGATAGAATAATTTCTATTTCAAAAACTAACATTTTAATTGTGAAGAGGATTTTTATCCAAAAGAAACTATACACCAGTTAAGGAGTTAGAGGAAGAGAAAATAATCATCAATGTTTCTTCCCTTTAACAGGTTCAATGGAATCAATCACTGCTTACCAGCTTCCAAATCAAAACAAGGTAAAACTCCCAGCAGAAATTCAGATTATCAGATGTAGTGAGCAGTGATCAGACTTTAAAAAGCATAAAATAGTAAGTGCAAGAGATGAACCAGTTAATAAAATAGATAGAAAAGCACATCAAAGTAAATACTCAAATCATACTAACAGCAAGGCTAAAAATAGAAATCAGCAGAAAAAATAAAATCAACTGAAGCAAATAATCAAACCAAAAACTAACTAATAGAAAACAGAATACCAATCAGAACAATCAGAAATCAGCAGTCATCAGAATCAAGCATTTATATCAATCACTCCTAATCTGGTTCTCAAAATGCTGAATGAGTCAAAGGCCAATGGTTTAGTGAATATGTCAGCCAGCTGATTTTCAATTGCTACATGATGTAGCTCAATGTCCCCTTTTGTAACATGGTTCCTAATGAAGTGATGTCTTATGTCAATGTATTTGGTCCTAGAATATTGAATTAGATTCTTAGAGATACAAATGGCACTAGTATTATCACACAGAACAGAAATTGTGCCAACAGGTAACCCTAAATCCAAGACTTGTTGCTTCAACCAAAGAACTTGGGCCACACAACTCCCTAAGGCAATGTACTCAGCTTCAGCAGTGGAAAGTGCAACTGAGTTCTATTTTCTACTGGACCAGCAGACGAAAGACTGTCCTATGAATTGACAAGTTCTAGAGGTGCTCTTTATATCCACCTTACACCCCGCAAAGTCAGAATCAGAATATCCAATGATCTCAAAAGAGGTGCTGTGCCTAGGGTACCGGATTCCTAGGTTTGGGGTCCCTAAAAGATATCTAAGAATTCTCTTAATAGCAGTCAGGTGGGACTCTTTAGGATCAGCCTGAAACCTAGTACAAAGACAGACACTAAACATGATATCAGGTCGGCTAGCAGTCAGGTAAAGCAGTGATCCTATTATTCCTTTATACTTCTTCTGATCAACAGATTTTCCACTTGAATCCTTATCTAACTGAACTGAGGAGGTCATGGGAGTATTGATTGGCTTGGCTTTGTCCATTTCATATTTCTTCAAGATGTCCTGAGTGTATTTAGATTGATTGAGAAAGGTTCCATCATCCGTTTGCCTTATGCTAAACCCCAAAAAGTAGGACAATTCTCCCATCATACTCATCTCAAACTCCTTACTCATTATTTTTGAAAACTCATCACATAAGTATTTATCAGAAGATCCAAAAATGATATCATCAACATAAATCTGGACAATGAGTAAGTCATCTCCTAATCTCCTCAGAAAAAGGGTGGTGTCTACGCTCCCCTTAACAAACTCTCTTTCTAACAGGAATGTGCTAAGCCTTTCATACCAAGCTCTGGGTACCTATTTCAATCCATATAAGGCCTTTTTTAATTTATAAACATGATTTGGATATTGGGAACTCTCAAAACCTGGGGGTTATTCTACAAAAATATCTTCTTTTATTACCCCATTCAAAAAGGCACTCTTAATATCCATTTGAAACAGCTTAAATCCCTTATAACAGGCAAAGGCTAATAGCACTCTAATGGCTTCCAATCTAGCTATAGGGGCAAAAGTCTCCTCAAAATCAATCCCTTCTATCTGATTATACCCCTTAGCCACCAATCTTGCCTTATTTCTCACCACCACACCAGAATCATTCATCTTATTCTTAAAGACCCACTTGGTTCCCACAATACTTTGATTTCTAGGTCTTTCTACTAACTCCCAAACATCATTCCTTACAAATTGATTCAATTCTTCCTGCATAGCTAAAATCCAAAACTCATCCGACAAGGCTTGATTGATGTTGGTGGGTTCAGTCATTGAGATAAAGGCAGAATGGTTTACTTTCTTCCTAAGTCCATGCCTAGTCCTAACACCTTCAGAAGGGTCTCCTAAGATCAGTTCTTTAGGATGACTCGAAGAATATCTCCAATCTCTAGGTAAAGTGGGTTGAGGTTCTACCCTTTCCTCCAGATTTGTATTTCTAACTCCTTGGGTAACCTCAACAATCTCTTCATCTTCTACTTCAGATCTAGAGTCCTTAGGATCAGATTCATCAAACACTACATGGGTTATTTCTTCCACGACCAAAGTCCTCTTATTGAACACCCTAAAGGATTTTCCCACACTTGAATATCCTAAGAACACTCCTTCATCAGAATTGGGGTCAAATTTTCCTAAGGGTGACTTCCCGTTGTTCAAAATAAAAACCTTACAGCCAAAGACAAGGAGGTGGGGCAGATTTGGAGTTCTACCCTTAATGATCTCATAAGGTGTCTTGTTCAGTTTGACTCTCACATTCACCCTATTCAGCACATAACAGGCAGTGTTGACCGCTTCAGCCCAAAAATATTTTAGAAGTGAATACTCAACAAGCATGGCTCTAGCGGCTTCCACTAAGGTCTTGTTCTTCCTTTTAGCTACCCCGTTCTGCTGAGGTGTCCTAGGAGCTAAAAAATTATGACTAACCCCATGCTCCTCACAGAAACTTCTAAATCTTTCATTTTCAAACTCCCCTCTGTGATCACTATGGATGGTAATAATCTCACATCCTAACTTCTTTTGAATCCAAGTAGAGAAAGATCTAAACTCATCAAATGACATAGATTTATGTGACAAAAATTTCACCCAAGTGAACCTCAAATAATCATCTATAATCACAAACCCATAGACTCTCCCCACTAAGCTGGCAGTGCTAATGGGTCCAAAGAGGTCCATGTGATGAACTTCTAAAGGTCTAGAGGTGCTAATGTCCTTAACAGAATGAAAGGAAGACTGGACTTGCTTCCCTAACTGACAGGCATCACACATGTGATCCTTAGTGAACTTAAGCTTGGGCACACCTCTAACTAAGTCCTTTTGGGTGACTCTCCTAAGAGTTTTCATACTGGCATGACACAATCTCCTATGCCATAACCAAGACTCATCAGCAGCAGTTTTTAAGCAAATTAATTATCAGATTTAATGCAACTTACATCCAGCTTGTAGACATTGTTGATCCTTTGCCCCTGCAAAACAACTTCATCATTTAAGCTTAAAATGCAGCCAGTGGGCAGGAATTTAATGCTGTATCCCTTGTCACAAAGTTGACTGATGCTCAGCAAGTTGTGTTTCAGTCCATCTACAAGCAAAACATTATCAATCATAAAATTCTTTGAATCACCAATTATACCTGAGCCTACCACCTTCCTGGTGGTGTTATCTCCAAGTGTAACCTTGCCTCCAGCTCTGGCCTCCAGCGAAATGAACTGATTTGCATCTCCAGTCATATGTCTAGAACATCCGTTGTCCAGGTACCACATGCTCTCACAAGGTCTTGTGTGAGAGCACTTCTACAAAAATATCAAACGTCAGTCTTAGGAACCCAAATAGGTTTTGGGTTCTTATGAAAAGAGGAATGCAATGCATGCGTGCTGTGCTGTGAAACAGGCAGTTTGGGTCTCCACACCCAATGTGTACTACGGTGAACAGTGCAGGTGTGGGAAATGTGTCCTAACATGCCACATGAAAAACATCTAACACCAGGAAAAGGGTTAACTAATCTACGTGGGTGATAATGCCTCTTCCTAGATGTATATGAAACATGCTTTGATGAACTTGCAACAGATTTTTCAAAAGGTGGCGGTGCATAAAACTGTTCAAAAGTAGGCGGTGTTTTGTTCTTTTCAAAGGCACTTATTTTCACTTTCAAAAACTCAATATATTTATTTAAACTTATAATTTCAAAAGTTCTTACACTTTCATTACTTTCTAAATCACATGCCATATCATTCACTTTCTTAAAAGCAACTTCTAATTCAACATGCGATGTTTTTAACAAATCATGCTCAACAGTTAAATCAGAATATTTTTTGTTCAAATCATCGAATTCATCAAGCAAAGACATGTAATTGGAATCAACAGTGGAATGATCTTTAACTAAAACATCATGCTCTTTTTGTAAAGTCAAATAATCTAATTTCAAACTAGCATGAGTTTTCTTAAGCTTCCTATACGATGTATGAATTTTTTTAGAAACTTTAAATAATTGATCGTAAGTAAGCTCACATATCTCTTCCTGGTCCGACTGACCAGGGTGATCATCAGCCATCAGACACAAGTTTGTTTCCTCCTCTTCAGCTTCAGTCTCAGAAGAGTCGGATGCAGAGTCTGCCCAGAATGCCTTTAGAATCCGCTTCTTGTCCTTTCTGAACTTTGGTTTCTCCTCACCTTTCTCCTTGCTTGGGTGAGCCTTGAGCGTAGGACAATTCGCCTTTATGTGTCCAGACTTTCTGCATTCAAAACAAACAGATTCAGATGAACCTTTAAAGTTTCTACTGGTCTTACCTTTGTTCCACTTTTGAAAGCTCTTGAATTGCCTTGTGATTAAGGCAACATCATCGCCATCAGACCCGGAAGTGCTAGCATCAGAATCTTTGGCCTTTAGTGCCACTATCTTCTCCTTCTTGCACTCACCTGTATCAAGTTGCCTTTGGTTCACCCCTTACTCGTAAGCAATGAGTGATCCAAGTAAGCTGTCAATAGAGTAAGTATTTAATCTTTAGATTCAGTGATAGCAGTAATCTTAGCATCATAAGAAGCAGGCAAACATCTAAGAATTTTTTTCACTCTTTCATAGTTAATAAGTTCTCTACCTAAAGCATGCAAAGAGGTAACAATCTGAGTGAACCTTGTGTACATTTCTGATATAGTCTCACTAGGTTTCATGTGAAAAAGTTTATAATCATGTAATAAGATATTTAACCTAGACTGTTTGACTTCAGTTGTACCTTCATATGTTATACATAATCTATCCTAGATTTCTTTTCCCGTTGTACAAGTAGAAACACGCATATAGTCTTCAGATTTTAAAGCACAAAAGAAATAGTTCAAGCATTTTGCATTTAACTGTGCTAAATCACGATCATCAAACATCCAATCAGTAAAAGGCAATTCAATTTTCACATTATTAATCAATCTAAAAGGTGGTTCGTATCCATCCTTAACTAACATCCACATGCGATAGTTAATTGATTGAAAAAAGTAGACATGCGTATATTCCAAAAATCAAAAAGAATATTATCAAACAACGGTGGTCTTGTAATAGAATAACCTTCAGCAGTATTACGATTGTTACAATTAGCCATAGATCAAATTCAAAAGTTTTTAAATCTAAATTTTGAATCGCTCTCTGATACCACTTGAAAGTTCGATAGGGATGTTAAGCCCTAGTGAACTAGTCCCGAGGCTAACCAAGAGGGGGGGGGTGAATTGGTTATTTAAAAATTTCATGACAATAATGAAAAATCTTTTCGATACCTTACAGCGGAAACAATTAAATAAGAATGAAAAGATCAATCTCAGATATTCACCCACGTAGTTAATATCAAAAAGTAAAGTGCAAAACTGAATCTGAAAAAGCAAATTAGATTTTATAGTGGTTCGATCAACTTGACCTACGTCCACTCCCCAGAGCCTCCCCTCCGGGTATTGCACTAAACAGAAAGTGACTCTCCTTCTACTCCCTCAGTAAGGCGGAGAAGCCTGTACAAAAACTCCTTTTCACCACACGGTGAGGCAGAGAACCTGACCTCCTTTTGCTTCCTCCTGAAGCAGGCAGAGAACCTTCGAACTCCTTTTACTTCCACCTGAAGCGGGCAGAGAACCTTCGAACTCCTTTTGCTTCCACCTGAAGCGGGCAGAGAACCCCGGATCTTCTTGCGAACGATCCTCCCACGATGAACACTGACTAGACGAAAGACGACGAGCGGAGAAGACGACTCTGATCCGTGCTTGGAGTAACCTTAGTGAATCCCTCACTAACTCCCTCTCACTAGATCCTCTCTCTCTCTCCCAACTCTCTCTCTCTCTAGGGTTTCTCAGGGAAGGAAGGTGGCAAAAGATTTTTCTTGTTTCAAGAAAAAGTTCTTTTATAGGAGGGCTTAAAATTTGCCCTAAATCTCAACTGGTCGGCCAAGATCATCCAGGATGATCGATAGATCGTCCTGTACGATCAATTTAAAATCAGCTGTTTCAGCCTGGACGATCTGGCTCTTCTGTACGATCAGTAGAAAAAATTGTTCATATCGTCCCGTACGATCCTGCGATCGTCCGGGACGATTAGTGCAAATCGAGGAATATCATCCAGAAGATAGTTCGGGTCGTCCAGAGCAAACTATGCTGGACGACCAAAAAATGACTTAGTTCAGGACGTACAGCTGAAATGCACTATCCAAGACGATAGGGACATCGTCCTGTACGATTAGTTCAAAAAGTGCCCAAATCGTCCTGAACACAGTTCAGGACGTACAGCTGAAATGCACTAGACGATCATGATTGTTCGGGACGATCCTGCGATCGTCCAGGATGATATGGTCGTATCAATCAAAAATAAATTTCTTTCTTAATTACCAGATTAATTTAGACATGATTGTACTGAATCGTTCAGGATGAT
This sequence comes from Dendrobium chrysotoxum, assembly GCA_019925795.1. Classification (NCBI taxonomy): domain Eukaryota; kingdom Viridiplantae; phylum Streptophyta; class Magnoliopsida; order Asparagales; family Orchidaceae; genus Dendrobium; species Dendrobium chrysotoxum. Next base: position 58,442,457 of record CM034314.1, read on the forward strand.
ACACGTATCGTCCGGGACGATCAGACCAAATAACTAAAAATAAAAACTTGCCTAACTTGATCTGGCGGCTGAGAATTTTTGATTTGAGCATGTCGTCCCGTACGATCCAAAGATCGTCCAGGACGATCTACTTAATTAGATCCTCTTAACTTAGTCGCCCTAATTAGGGTTTCTGTTTTTACCTGATCGTCCAGGACGATGTGAATATCGTCCAGGACGATCTGAACAAAAAATGAACAGAAACTCTAACTCACTCAAGCTCTCCTCCTGAGTGTGTGTGTGCAAGGTTACTTAGCTGGGGGATCAATTACATTATAATTGACTCAAGAAAAAGAAAATCAGTACATTGGACACACTTGGACCCGATCTTGAGTTGACTTGAGTAGCTCGTGGTCTTTTGTGCCTGAAACAGATTAGCCAAGCAAAACACACTGGAAATATGTTTATCATCATCAAAACCAAATTTGCAACACCAACGGCTAGCCCCAGCCATCCCGACCATCCATTGTCATGGGGGTCATCTGAATAGGGCATCTCAATCCAGCTAGCCTCATTCATTCCTAGCATTTTGAAAACTTTCCCAAGAGATCCCTGAGCTTCTTTCGTTTTTCCTCACAGCCCTCTCTAGCAATCAATTCATGTGAGCTCTAGCAAAACCCATCGACATTTGGCTCAAAGTCAGACCTCCAATGGTCCTCTGATTGAGACATTTGAAGGAGAAGTGTTCCCCTACGTCTATTAAAGCTTCTCAATAGAAAAACCTATTAATTGGGGCTTTTATATAGTGATAATTCATTCCTAATCTTCTAGTTAGGGGGTAGCACAAGTGTCAAAAAAATTGCCAAACCATTAAATTTTGACCGTTGGATTGACGGTTTGCATTGGTTAGATCCTCCCTGTGAAATTTCAAAGGAGTTCGCCGGTGGGATCTCTCGAATCACACTAAAGAAGGTCAATGGTGTTGGGCCTGTACGCAAGGTTGAAGAAATAATCATGGCTGTTGATTTTAATCAGCAGCCTAGGTTATAACCCTCGATTCTTGAGCCCATTTGATCACATTCATTTAATCAATGATCCAACAGTTTTATTTAATCCTGTATTTACACAGTCAGCTACAATGATTGGCTTACCAATCGGATGGTGCCCATGTGTAAAGTGCCGACTGACTATGTAATTAAAGGTTTAAAAACTCCAAAAATTACATAGAACTTTGAAAATTAATATCTCCTAGTCTAATTGACCAAATTAGGAGTTCTTAGACTCATTGGAAAGATCTCGTGGAGATCTTCAAAAACCCTATGGTTCCAAGCCTTAATTCTATATGTTTTTAGCTTAATTTTGATAATAGTATTTAAAATACTTTTATATTTATGGTTAAATTATATATCCCCATGGCTTGGAACTTTGGGAGATCAATTTTGGGCCTGACATGCCCAAAATTTCTCCATCCTGTTTGAATTGTCTAAGGGCATGCTTTAGTTAATTTAAACATAAGGGTCATGGTTTGACCCCTAAATTCAAATTAGGCTAATGATCTTTCTAATGAGATTTAGGATCTATGATTTGGTATGTTAATTATACTTAGGATAGTGAGTTTAGAGCCACTAATTGCACCCCCTCTCTTGCCCGAGGTAATGAGTTAGGATTTTTCTAAGGTAACCTAGTGGTTACCTTTGATGGTTTGGTTAACCAGCTTTGGGGATTGAACTTGGGCCAAAATTTAATGGGCTTGGGGCTTGAGATTAGGTGAACTCATGGCCCAAGTTTCATTAGAATTAGTGCCCATTTGATCCACCAACTAGGGAACCCAAAATCACCCCCTAAATCTGACCTAAAACCTTAATTAATTTGTAATTAATTCATTTGAAATCCTAAAAATTTAAATAAGCTCTTTAATTTCTGATAATTCAACCCTCAATCTATAAAAATAAGAAGCCTTATGATCAGAACTTTAATTTAATATTAATTTAATTTCTAAGGAAATCCATAATTAATTAAATTAATTAATTAAAAATATTTTAAAAATTAAAAAAAAACCTAAATAATTGGAAACATCCCCATAGGTCATTTCTAACCTTGGCGGAGATTCCAAGAGGTTTGTTGCTGATTTGGATCAAAATCTAAAAATCCCCTCCAATAAAATAATTTTCAAAATTCTAAAAACACCCATACTTTGAAAAATCACCATTAATTCTAGAAAAATCTAATTTAATCAAACTTAAAGCCATTCAATTAAAATCTAGTATTTTCTAAAAATGTTAAAACTCTAAAATTTGGTCAAAATCAAAAAATTAACTCTCTGGTCAATCGTAGTTAAAAAATAGGCCAAAACTTCAATAATTCATAATTTAATAAAGAAAATTCCAAATTGAGCAAACCTAGAGTCTAATTACTCATCTTAAGGCCTAATATTTAGTAAAAATATTAAGATTATATAAATCACTTTAATTCTAAAAGTTAACTTATGTCCCCTTAATTAATGTAATTAAATAATTCCAAATAATCAAAAGATCCAATAATTCACTAAAAATTCTAATTTAATCATTCAAAATAGTAATTAAATCAATTGATTTAAATTTATCAACCCTTAATTCTCTTCTAATTAAATCAATTCAATCAACACTGATTACTACTAGATAACTCAGGCCTACGAGGCTATTAGTTTAGCCCCAAGGAAGTTGAAATAAACTTCATGGCCCTGGTGAGCAACAAAGATTGTAACCATTTAACAATTAAAATATACCTAAAATAAGATTTAATACATTCATATTTAAACTCAAATATAAATTTTTTCTTTGACCTTTAACAAAGCCGAACACTAGATAACTTCAACAAATTGCTCAGTTTAGGATATACCCAAGCCACACAGCCTGCCTCATACAGTTTAGATAGTTTTTTAGGACAACCGACTCTAGTTTAGGCTAGGCCAGTGTTTACTTTTTACTGTTGTATGCTGGGTTTTTTGAGTTTTCACTACATAATGTGCTTAAAAATTGATTGATATGAGTATTTACTTACTTTAACTGTAATATATGAATTGATGTGATGGGTGATAGATTACCCTTTAGTTAGGAATGATCTGGTTGCTCATTAGGTTTTCTATACGTGGACGATTTTGAAGGGCTATATAAAAGGGGGCTAAAATTTAATAATTATTATAACTACTACAGTTACTTCAGTTGCTTAGCCCCCAAATAAATTAGAATATAGCTAAGTGTTATTTATTTTATTTATTATAAATATATAAACTGCTTGGAATGTATTTTATTGTAAATTACTTAGGATAACCTTGCAGGAGAGTTGACATTTTTTTATTCCATTTTTGATGTAATTTGATTTGAAGTCAAGAGTTGTAAAAGTCATTCTTTGAGTTAGGTTCTATAAATCCAATGTTGGATTCTAAAGAGGAAAATATATCCCTTAGGGGAGAGTCCTTTTCCATTTGGAAGCCCAATTTTGGACTACTTTAATACCCAAAGAGGAAAGAATAACATTTCTTTAGAGGGAGAGTTTTCTTTCAATTTGGGTATCTAGACATGGAAAATCCAAGGAGCCCGAAGGGGAGAAGGATGAAGAGTTGAAGACAAAGAGTATCCCACCCAAAGTCACTTGCGTCCGTCTTAGGATTAGAATCCAATTTTGTTGTCAGTGGTGCCCGGCCACATTTAATTTTTGTAAACTCTGGGTTGTAATAAAGAGGCACTTGCCTATATATATTTAATTTATTTAATTAATTTGATTATTGGATTGATTATGTTGATTTTATTACGATTAAGATTTCTTGTTTTTCTTAGTTTTTATTGGTCGTTTGCATGTCATGTTTTGTTTTAGCTTGGATACAATCGGAGGCTCATGAGGGTATGAATAAAAATATTTTCTACTTAAAAATAAAAATTAAAATTTTAGGCTCACATAAAATCTCTAACGATATAAAAAGTAAGCCCGGGACCATTGAGAGTTCTCATTTATGCATATTAATTGCTTCTCCTCCTTGTTTGGCACCTCTCCACATGTTGGTTATGGCAAGACACCTGACCTGTTAGGGTACAGTCCTGTCAAGGGGATGTTGTGCAATCTCTAGGAAAAAAAATATTTTTAATTCTTTTTAAAATTGCTATATAACATTATGTGCATTTCATCGAGTCAATTAGCATGCATCGCATTAGAAATCAACTAAAAGAGTCTAAAATTTAATTGTGTTTGATTCAAGCATTTTCACCCTATATAAAGTCAAGGAGACAATTAGGATTCGCTTTAGATGTCGGCCCCAGCTCCTTAAAAACTTTAATTAATAATAGCTCACCACTCTTTCACAAAATGATCGTATTCATGGATTTTATTTGATTTGGTAGCTAGCTGGCTCCCCAATCTAAGCTAGAGTAAGTCCAGATTTTATATTACATTAGCTAGGTTTGGGTCACTGTTGTCTAGTGTCCAATTTAAATTTAGGTTTTGAGGTAGGTCTAGGCCTCAAGACCTCATTTTTTGTGAATATAATTCCATCTTTCTAATAAATTGCTCAACTCAAATTAAAGATCCTATCAATCTAAACCTTAAAGCTCAATATTTAGCTTATATTGGGACACTTTTGAATTATTTTAGAATCCCAAAGTGTCTCCTACCTCTCTTTTATTGACTCCAGAAATAAATGTTCAATCTTTATCCATACCTAATTTAAATTTTAAATTCACCTCATTTGATATCACTCATAGAAATCTCTAAATAGAATTTCTGTCATTATTTTGATCAAGAGTTTTCATAGGAGACTTTGGTTTCCTATGATATAATTAACTATGAGGGCTTGTGCACATAAAAATTTTAGAACCCACATCTACTTTTCAAAAATTGATTTTTAAAATTCAGTTAATCTTCTTTGGGAAACTCAAACTTAATGATGATCGTCATCATCATGTTCAAATAATTGATAGTGAATGATATTTTCTTCCTCTGGGAGATATATTACTTACTGACATAACTTTGAATATGAAATTAACGATAATTCATCTAGACTATCGTAGCTAGATATTTGATCAAACTTCACTTTGACCCTTCTGGGTCGTATGCAGTTCTTTCCTAAATTTGGCAATGATATTTTAGATGAGATTTGTAATTCTAAATCTGAACCCATCCAGAGACCTTATTCTGATCTCTTGAGGTGGTATATAGTTTCTAATGGATGTTCAATTTTAGAATTAAAATTCAAAAGTTAATTTCAAACTTTTTCCAAAGAAAATTAACTTTTCAAAACCCTTTCCAAAATTCAAACAAAAAAATGGCATGCCCGAGGGGACTAAATTTCTTTCTCCATCTCTAATAATGGTGAAATTATGTTCCATCAATTATTTTGACTACCTTTCTTCCATTGGTCCCTCTACCCTTTTTTTCCTTAGGGGAGTGTGGCCAACATCAAAAGGACATGTCAAAAAGAGAGGTGAGAAACCTCCATCCGAATCAAACTTTGACATTTTTGCCCCCAAGCTGATTGGTGGAGTGAAAGAATCGAGCCAAATCCTTAGGATCTTCACATCAATTTTATATACCTACATGACTGAGTCAGGCTCAATATGTTGATTCTTAAAATTTGAAGGAGTTCTATCAATCTTGTTGTCAAGATCCAAAACTTTTAACTCCAAGCTTTGACATTTTGCTCCCTAATCGATCAACGGGGTGAAAGAGTCAAGCAAAACTCTTTCAAAGTTTTTTTATCAATTTTGTAAACACTTACGTTGAGTGAAAACTAAACATGTTGAGTTTCAAAATATAGAGAAAGTTTGTCAACCTTTCAAAACCAAAATCCTTTTAAAAATCTGATTCAAATTATTATCGCCATATATTAACTCTACAACATCACCTTGTAGTTAAAATATGCCTTGAAAAATCCAAAATTTCTTTTAAACATAAATGACACTCGTATTTTATTGTTATATGTTGGATCATAACCCCATAACTCAATATATATAATAGAATATAGGGTCCCTTATGACTTTCAAAATTTAATTTCAAAACATCAAATTCAAATTTCTTTCAAATTCAACAAACTCAATCTCAATTCAATGGCTAGCAAGCTGATTTTCACATTTGAGAAGGGCTTGGCTTGTGAAGAAATGAATTTGGGAAGTACAAATCATTTTGGTTTGGGCATTTAGACTATTAAACTATCAATGAATAGAGAGAAACTATTCAAGAATTCATTCCCGAGCTCCTAGTTAGAGGGTAACGCAAGTGTGAAACAAACTACTAGACCACCAAATTTTGGCCATTGGATTGATGATTTGTATTGGTTAGATCCTCACTGTGAAATTTTGAGGGAGTTCACTGGCGAGATCTCTCGAATCACACCAAAGTAGGTCAACAGCGTCGGGCTCATACACGAGGTTGAAGACATAATGTTGGCCATTGATTTCAATCAATGACCTAGATTATATCTCATGATTCCAGAGCCCATTTGATCGTACCCATTCGATCAATGATCTAACGGTTATATTCAATCTCATGTTTACACAGTCAGCCGTAATGATTGGCTGACCGATCGGATGGCGCCCGCATGTAAAGTGCAACGGATTGTGTAATTCTAGGTTTAAATTTTCAAAAAATTATATAAAACTTTGAAAATTAATCTCTCCCAGTCTAATTGACCAAATTTGGAGTTCTTAGACTCATTGAAAAGATCTCAGAGAGATCTTTAAAAGCTTTATAGTTCTAAGCCTTAATTCTACATGTTTTTAGGTCAATTCTAGTAATAGGTTTATAGTATTTTTGCATTTATGGTTAAATTATGTATCCTTATGGCTTAGAACTTTGGGAGAATAATTTTGGGTGTGTGTCTGACATGCCGAAAATTTCTCTCACCTGTTTGAATTGTCTAAGGGCATGTTTTAGTTAATTTGAACTTAGGTGTCATGGTTTTACCCCTAAATTCAAATTAGCCTGATGTTCTATCCAATGGGATTTGGATCTGTGATTTGGTGTGTTAATTATGCTTAGGATAGGGAGTTTAGAGCCACTGATTGCCTCGCTTACCCCAGGTAGTGAGTTAGGTTTTTTCTAAGGTAACCTACTGGTTAGCTTTGGTTGTTTGGTTAACCACCTTAGGGGATTCAACTTGGGCCCAAATTTAGTGGGCTTGGGCCTTTAGATTAGGTGAACTCTTGGCCCAAGTTTCATTGGAATTGGTGCTCATTTGATTCACTAACTAGAGAACCCAAAATTACCCCCTAGATTTAACCTATAACCATAAGTAATTCATAATTAATTTATCTAAAATCTTAAAAATTCATATAAGGTCTCTAATTGCTCATAATTAAAATCTCAATCCATGAAAATTAGAAGCCAATAATCAAATCTTTATTATAATATTAATTTAATTTTTAAGGAAAATCCATAATTAATTAAAAAATTTAAAAATTCCAAAACAAATCCTAAATACTTGAAAACATCCCCTTAGGTTATTTTTGACCTTTGGGAGTGATTCCAAGAGGTTTGGGACTGATTTAGATCAAAATCTAAAAATCTCCTCTAAATAAATAATATTCAAAATTCCAAAAATACCCAAACTTTGAAAAATCACCATTAATTCCAAAAAAACCAAATTCATTCAAACTCAATGCCATTCAACTTTAATTAAAATCTTGTATTTTCTAAAATGTTAAAACTCCAAAATTAGGTCAAAGTTAAAAAATCAACTCTCTAGTCAATCATAGTTTAAAACTAGGTCAAAACTTCAAAAATTCATAACTTAATGCAAAAAATTCTAAATTGAGCAAACTTTGAGTCTAATTACTCATCTTAAGGTCTAATATCTAGTAAAAATATTAAGATTCTATAAATCACTTTAATTCTAAAAATTAACTTATGACCCCTTAATTAGTGTAATTAAATAATTTCAAAAATTCTAAAAATCCTATAATTCACTAAAAATTCCAAAAAATTCTAATTTAATCATTAAAACCATTAATTAAAATATTTAATTTTAATTTATTAACCATTAATTATTAACTAATTAAATCAATTCAATCAACACTGGTTACTAATAGGTAACCCGTGCCTATGAGGCTATTAGTTTAGCCCCAAGGATGTAATAAACTTTACGGCCCCGATGAGCAATAAATGTAGTAACCATTTAACAATTAAAATATACCTAAAATAAGCTTTAATATATTTATTTTTAAACTCAAATATAAATTTTTCCTTCGACCTTTAACAAACCCTAAAACTAGATAACTTAAACAAATTGCCTAGTTTAGGACATACCCAAGCCACACAGCCTACCTTACACTCTTTAGATGGTTTTTAGGACAATCTACTCTAGTCTAGGCTAAGCCAGTGTTTACTTTTTATTATTGTGTGCCAGGTTTTTTGAGTTTTTACTGAATGTTATGCTTGAAAATTGATTAATGTGAGTGTTTACTTACTTTAACTATAATCTATGAATTGATGTGATAGGAGGAAGATTACCCTTAGGTTAGGAACGATCTGGTTGCTCACTGAATTTTCTGTAGGTGGCCATGCTCGTGTAGGGCTATATAAAAAGGGGGATAATTTTAATAATTATTATAACTACTAAAGGTGTTTCAGCAACTTAGCCCCCAAATAAATAAGAGCATGGTAAAGTGTTATTTATTTTATTTATTATAAATATATAAACTGTTTGGGATGTATTTTATTTTAGATTGGTTAGGATAACCTTGCAAAATAGTCTAGATATTTTTTATTCCATTTTTGATGTAATTTGATTTTAAGTTAAGAGTTGTGAAAGTCGTTCTTTGAGTTGGGTTCTATAAATTCAAAGTTGGATTTCAAAGAGGAAATACATCCCTTAGGGGAGAGTCATTTTCCATTTGGAAGCCTAAATTTGGACTACTATAATAACCAAATAGGAAAGAATAACATTCCCTTAGAGGAAGAGTTTTCTTTCTATTTGGGTATGCGGATATGAAAAATCCAAGGAGCCCAAAGAGGAGAAGGATGAAGAGTTGAAGCAAAAGAGTATCCCACTTAAAGTCACTTACGTCCATCTTAGGATTAGAATCTGGGATTGTTGTCAGTGGTGCCCGACCACTTTTAATTTTTGTAAACTCTGGGTTATAATAAAGAGGCACTTGACTATAGACATTTAATTTATTTAATATTTTGGCTATTAGATTAATTGTTTTAATTTAATTATGATTAGGATTACTTGCTTTTCTTAGATTTTTTAGTGATTTGCATATCGTGTTTTATTTTAGTCTGGATATGATCAGAGGCTCGTGAGGGTACGAATAAAAATGTTTTCTACTTAAAATTAAAAATTAAAATTTTAGGCTCACATAAAATCTCTAACGATCGAAGAAGTAAGCTTGGGACTGCTGGAAGTTCTCATTTATACATATTAATTGCTTCTCCTCCTTGTTAGGCACCTCCCTACCTATGAGTTCTAGGCAGCCACCTAACCTATTAGTGTGTAGTTCTATCAAGGGGATGTTATACATGAAAGTTCGATAGGGATGTTAAGCCCTAGTGAACTAAACCCGAGGCTAACCAAGAGGGGGGGTGAATTGGTTATTTAAAAATTTCACGAGGAACAGAAAAAAATTTTTCGATACTTCGCAGTGGAAATAAGTAAACAAGAACGAAAAGATCAATCACAGATATTCACCCAAGCAGTTAATATCAAAAAAGTAAAGTGCAGAACAGAATCAGAAAAGCAAACCAGATTTTATAGTGGTTCGGTCAACTTGACCTACATCCACTCCCCGGAGCCTCCCCTCCGGGTATTGCACTAAACAAAAAGTGACTCTCTTTTTGCTCCCATAGCAAGGCGGAGAAGCCTGTACAAAGAACCTCCTTTCCACCACCCGGTGAGGCAGAGAACCTAACCTCCTTTTGCTTCCACCTGAAGCGGGCAGAGAACCCAACATCCTTTTGCTTCCTCCTAAAGAAGGAAGAGAACCTCGAATCTTCTTACCGACGATCCTCTCCCAAAGAACACCGACACGACAAAAGACAATGAGCGAGAAGATGACTCTGATCCGTGCTTGGAAAAACCTTAGTGAATCCCTCACTAACTCCCCCTCACAAGATCCTCTCTCTCTCTCCCAAACTCTCTCTCTCTAGGGTTTCTCTGGAAAGGAAAGTGGCAAAAGATTTTTCTTGTTTCAAGAAAAAGTTCTTTTATAGGAGGGCTTAAAATTTGCCCTAAATCTCAACTAATCGGCCAAGATCATCCAGAATAATCGATAGATCATCCTGTACGATCAGTTTAAAATCAGTTGTTTCAGCCTGGACGATCTGGCTCTTCTGTACGATCAGTAGAAAAAATTAATCATATCGTCCCTTACGATCCTGCGATCATCCGAAACGATTAGTGTAAATCGAGGAATATCATCCAGAAGACAGTTCGGGTCGTCCAGAAGACAGTTCGGGTCGTCCAGAGAAAGTTGTGTTGGACGACCAAAAAATTACTTGATCGTCCAGGATGATACGGATATCATCCTGTACGATTAGTTCAAAAAGTGCCCAAATTGTTCTGTACACAGTTCGGGTCGTACAACTGAAATGCACTAGACAATCATGATCATCTGGGACAATCCTGTGATCGTCCAGGACGATATGATCGTATCAATCAAATATAAATTTAGGCATGAATGTACTGGATCGTCCAGGATGATACACGTATCCTCCGGGACGATCAGACCAAATATCTAAAAATAAAAACTGGCCTAACTTGATCTAGTGGCTGAGAATTTCTGATTTGAGCATATCGTCCCGTACGATCCAAAGATCGTCCAGGACGATCTGCTTAATCAGACCCTTTAAACTTGGTCACCCTAATTAGGGTTTCTATTTTTACTTGACCGTCCAGGACGATGTGACTATCATCCAGGATGATCTGAACAAAAATTTGGATAGAAACTCTAATTCACTCAAGCTCTCCCCCTGAGTGTGTGTGTGCAAGGTTACTTAGCTAGGGGATCAGTTACATTACAATTGACTCAAGAAAAAGGAAAATAGTACATTGGACACACTTGGACCCGATCTTGAGTTGACTTGAGTTGCTTGTGATCTTTTGCGCCTGAAACGGGTTAGCCAAGCAAAATCATAATAGAGACATGTTTATCATCATCAAAACCAAATTTGCAACAATCTCTCCCTTTTTGATGATGGCAAATATTTGTACAGTAGCTTGAAAAATAACTAGAATATCGAAAAACAATTTTTTTTTTCAAATTTTTATTTAACAACTAAACTAATACAGGAAACATAACACATAACAAAAATAGAAACGACTACAACTGACTCTCCCCTTTTGACATCATAAAAAGGAGGAGGGTAAAACAGAACACTAAAATATAAGTACAAAATAGAAAAGAAAACTAGTACAAAATAGAAAACTAGAATAGAGGCGGATCCTGATCGGAATGAGGAGGTGGCGGTGGTGGGTTGAAGTAGTTGTGAATGGCTTGAAAGTGGGCTCCAATCCAGGCAATGTCCTAGTCATGCTGCTGTTGCTGCTGCGCAGCATAGTCTGTGAAGCACTGAATGTCCTCGGCATGCCGCTGCTCCTGGGTAGCCACATAGGAGTCAAATCTGGCCTCCCACTGATCAAAGCGCTGCACCAGGTGGTCAAAGGGAGAGGCAATGCGAAGGGGAGCAGGTGCATCGGGTGCAGTAGGAACTGTAATAGCCTCTTCCTTTTCCGCCTCAACATCCGGGGCGGGCTCCGGATATAGTTGGGTGCTGTATAGGACATGGAAGGAATTATTGGTGAAGAAGGAAGGAGTGACATTTGGAGCAACGGGATACTGCAGGTCATATTTGGTTTCTAGAGCATAGGCAATAATATGTACTAAGGCTAGATTAGGACGACGACGATGACTTGGATCTCTAATAGTGGTGAGGTGCTCGATGTATCGGATAAAAAGGTCAGTGGCATTAAATTCCCTATGGGCCAAGATGTAGTATATGGTCAAGGACAGTAGTGGGGTGATGTGAATTCGATCCCCCGCCTTTGGAATGACGGAGGAATGAAGGACATGATGAATGGTCCGTGTATCCTTAAGAAGGGAAGTGTAAGAATTATCATGGTAGGGTGCGTTCGTATTGCGAAGGAAGTGATTGGCGACACTCCAATCATAGTCAGGGTCAGTGATAAGAGTGTGGAGTTTGTCGCCAGTGACAGAAAGTTGGAGAATGTTATGAAAGACCTGGTAAGTGAGTTTGACGGGATGTTGATTTACATACGAGTGGAGGGTGGAATAATCAGCAGAAATATGCAAATTGGCAATAAAAATGCGAAGAAGTTCCTTACTAAAAGGAAAGGCGAGAGTCATGATGAAAGTGAGGGAGGTGTGTGCGAAGAGATCAAGAACAGGATAAGTAAGAGTGCGGGGATTTACTATTTTTGACGGTGTGATCCCACCTCACGATAGCGCTCGTAGGCAGCCTGATCGGCTGCATTAGGGAAGCGAGGATCAACATGCTCCCGGGAGGAACTTGCACCCTTTTGCCGTGAATATTTGCCACCAACCATTAGAAAGCAACAACGAAGGAAGGTAGAGGGAGATGTGTGAATAAAAGGATGAAAAAACCTTAAGAATTCAGCAGTTTAAATAGAATTTCTCCTGATCATCCCATACGATCGCGAGATCGTCCAGGACGATAGGTGCAATAATTACTGCCAGGATGATTGGTCAAAAAAGCAGTCGATCGTCCAGGATGATCAGAGATCGTCCAGGATGATTAGACACAGGCGATCATCCTGAGGAGTCAGGCTGGACGACCGTTGATGAAAAGTATCATCCCGGAAGATTAGGTGGATCGTCCAGGATGCTATGCAATAAATATGTCGGACGGGCCGAATTCGAATCTTACATCAGCTTGACATGTGGATTGTCCAGGACGATGAGGTGGATCATCCAGGATGATGGCCAATAATTGGTGCAATATCAACCGTTTGATCAGATCAGGAAGATATGGATCATATAATCCATGACGATTTATGGATCTTTCAGGACGATCACCAATAATTGGTGTTTCTCAACAGCAGGATCAGACTGGGGATAGTTTTGAATGAATCGTCCAGGATGATGTTTGGATCATCCAGGATGAAGAGGATCGTCCAGGATGATCTGGGTATCGTCCAGGATGATGTGAAGAAAATAGAAAAAGATGGATGATGAAGATGACAGATAAGGATCCCAAAAACACAACCATGAAAACTAAAAACAATAAAAAAACATGAACAAAATTCGAAGTGAAAACACATAAAAGAAACAATTTTTTTTTATCAAGCTGCTCTAGTAAATCAGAATTTTTCCTCGATTTTAGATTCAAAAACCAATAAGGAGAAGTTTGACAACGCTGAAAACCAGAAAAAACTGGAAAAATCAACTTTCGTAACTCCCACCTCGGGCACCTTATCGATGCAAATCTCTTTTAAAATAAAAATTCAATTCAGAAGAAAAGAAATTAGATTTGAAAAGAGATCCTTTCAAGCTTCGTTCTAGAAAAATAGCTGATATAAAAGTGTTACAAAGTAATAAATCAGAAATCAGGATTTCCAAACACAAGCTTTTGAAAATATTAAGTGGCGCACGAATTTTTCTAAGACATTTAACGATCGGAAAGGAAAGAAAGCTTGGTTGGGCTCATTTTATACACTTTGTGTATCTTTTAGTTGGCGACATTTCGCATCTTTAAAGCTTTGGGCTCATTTTATGCCTCTTTTTCAATTGATTTGGCGCACTACGCATCTTTTATAATCTTTCTTCTATTCATAATCGTTAAAGAGTCTCAGCTGTAAAATAATAGGAGACGCTCTCCATAATAAGGAAGAGTAATTCACAAAATAAAAGCCATATGTCGTATGATAAGTGCAATCACTTAGTTTAGAAAATTATAACAATGAGTCAAGACTTTGAAAATACTATTCATATGAGGTAGATTACTGTAGGAGATAAACAAATCTCTATTTCCAAAACTAATATTTTAATTTTGAAGAAGATTTTTATCCAAAAGAAATAATACACCAGTAAAGGAGTTAGAGGAAGAGAAACAATCATCAATGTTTCTTCCCTTTAACAGATTCAATGGAATCAATCACTACTTACCAGTTTTAGAATAAAAATAAGGTAAAACTCTCAATCAGAAATTCAGTTAATTAGAAGTAGCGAGCAGTGATCAGATTTTCAAAAATATAAAATAGTAAATAAAAGAGATGAACCAGTAAACAAAACATGTAAAACACTAATAAATACTCAAATCAAACTGACACTAAAGCTAGAACAGAAGGTAGAAGAATAAAAATAATAGAAAGCAAGTGATCAGCACAAAAGCTAACTAATAAAAAATAGAGTAAAAATCAGAGAAATCAGAAATCAGCAATCATTAGAATCAAGTATTTATATCAATCATTCCTAATCTGGTCCTCAAAATGCTGAATGAGTCAAAGGCCAGTGGTTTAGGGAATATGTCAGCCAACTGATTTTTAGTTGCTACATGATGTAGCTCAATCTCCCCTTTTGTAACATGGTCCCTAATGAAGTGATGCCTTATATCAATGTGTTTGGTCCTAGAATGTTGGATTGGATTCTTAGAGATGCAGATGGCACTAGTATTATCACACAGAACATAAATTGTGCCAACAGGTAAACCTAAATCTAAAACTTGTTGCTTTAACCAAAGAACTTGGGCCACACAACTTCCTAAGGTAATGTACTCATCTTCAACAGTGGAAAGTGCAACTGAGTTCTATTTTCTACTGGACCAGGAGACTAGAGATTGTCCTATGAATTGATAAGTTCCAAAAGTTCTTTTTCTATCCACCCTACACCCCACAAAGTCAGAATCAGAATATCCAATGATCTCGAAAGAGGTGTTGTGCCTAGGGTACCAGATTCCTAGGTTTGGGGTCCCTAAAAGATATCTAAGAATTCTCTTAACAGCAGTCAGGTGGGACTCATTAGGATTAGCCTGAAACCTAACACAAAGACAGACACTAAACATGATATCAGGTCGGCTAGCAGTCAGGTAAAGCAGTGATCTTATTATTCCTCTATACTTCTTCTGATCAACAGATTTTCCACTTGAATCCTTATCTAACTGACCAGAGGAGCTCATGGGAGTATTGATTAGCTTGGCTTTGTCCATTTCATATTTCTTCAAAATGTCCTTAGTGTATTTAGATTGATTGAGAAAGATTCCATCATCTGTTTGCCTTATGCTAAACCCCAAAAAGTAGGATAATTCTCCCATCATACTCATCTCAAACTCCTTACTCATTATTTTAGAAAATTAATCACATAAATATTTATCAGAGATCCAAAAATTATATCATCAATATAGATCTGGACAATGAGTAAGTCATCCCCTATTCTCCTCAGAAAAAGGGTGGTGTCTACGCTCCCCTTAACAAACTCTCTTTCTAACAGGAATGTGCTAAGCCTCTCATACAAAGCTCTGGGTGCATATTTCAATCCATATAAGGCCTTTTTTAATTTGTAAACATGATTCAGATATTGGGAACTCTCAAAACCTGGGGGTTGTTCTACAAAAACATCCTCTTTTATTACCCCAGTTAAAAAGGCACTCTTGATATCCATTTGAAACAGCTTGAATCCCTTATAATAGGCAAAGGCTAGTAGCACTCTAATGGCTTCCAATCTAGCTACAGGAGCAAAAGTCTCCTCAAAATCAATCCCTTCAATCTGATTTTACCTTTTAGCCACCAATCTTGCCTTATTTCTCACCACCACACCAGAATCATTCATCTTATTCTTAAGATCCACTTGGTTCCCATAATACTTTGAATTCTAGGTCTTTCTACTAACTCCCAAACATCATTCCTTACAAATTGATTCAATTCTTCCAGCATAGCTAAGATCCAAAACTCATCTAAAAGGGCTTGATTGATGTTGGTGGGTTCAGTCATTGAGATAAAGGCAGAATGATTTACTTCCTTCCTAAGTCCATGCCTAGTCCTAACACCTTCAGAAGGGTCTCCTAAGATCAGTTCTTTAGGATGACTCAAAGAATATCTCTAATTTCTAGGCAATCTGGTTTGAGGTTCTACCCTCTCCTCCAGATTTGCATTTCCAACCCCTTGGGTAATTTTCTCTACCTTTTCTTCTTCCTCAATTCTATTCACCTTAGGATCAGATTCATCAAACACCACATGGGTTATCTCTTCCACCACCAAGGTCCTTTTATTGAACACCCTAAAGGATTTCCACACACTAGAATAGCCTAAGAACACTCATTCATCAGATTTGGGGTTAAACTTTCCTAAGGGTGATTTCCCATTATTCAGAATGAAAACCTTACAGCCAAAGACATGGAGGTGGGACAGATTTGAGTTCTACCCTTAATGATCTCATAGGTGTCTTGTTCAGTTTTGATCTCACATTCACCATATTCAGTACACAACAGATAGTGTTCACAGCTTCAGCCCAGAAGTATTTTGGAAGTGAATACTCGGCAAGCATGGCTCTAGCGGCTTCCACTAAGGTCATGTTCTTCCTTTCAGCTACCCCGTTCTGCTGAGGGGTCCTAGGAGCTGAAAAATTGTGACTAATCCCTTACTCCTCATAAAAGCTTCCAAACTTCACATTCTCAAACTCTCCACCATGATCACTATGAATAGTCAAGATCTCACAACCTAACTTCCTCTGAATCCAAGTGGAGAAGGACTTAAACTCATCAAATGACTCAGATTTGTGGGATAAAAATTTAATCCAAGTGAACCTCGAGTAGTCATCTACAATCACAAATCCATAGACTTTTCCCCCTAAGCTGGCAGTGCTAATGGGTCCAAAGAGATCCATATGAAGTACTTCTAAAGGTCTAGAGGTGCTAATGTCCTTAACAGAGTGAAAAGAGGACTAGACTTACTTCCCTAACTAACAGGCATCACACAGGTGGTCCTTAGTGAACTTAAGCTTGGGCACACCTCTAACTAAGTCCTTTTGGGTGACTCTCCTAAGGGTTTTCATACTGGCATGACACAATCTCCTATGCCACAACCAAAACTCATTAGCAACAGTTTTTAAGCAAATTAAATTCTCAGATTTAATGCAACTTACATCTAGCTTGTAGACGTTGTTGATCCTTTGCCCCTGCAAAACAACTTTATCATTTAAGCTTAAAATGCAGCCAGTGGGCAGGAATTTAATGTTGTATCCTTTGTCACAAAGTTGACTGATGCTCAGCAAGTTGTGTTTCAGTCCATCTACAAGCAAAACATTATCAATCATAAAATTCTTTGAATCACCAATTATACCTGAGCCTACCACCTTCCTGGTGGTGTTATCTCCAAGTGTAACCTTGCCTCCAGCTCTGACCTCCAGCTAAATGAACTGATTTGCATCTCCAGTCATGTGTCTAAAACATCCGTTGTCCAGGTACCACATACTCTCATGAGGTCTTGTGTGAGAGCACCCCTATAAAAATATCAAACGTCAGTCTTAGGAACCCAAACAGGTTTGGGTTCCTTCTTATGAAAAGAAGAATGCAATGCATGCGTGCTGTGCTATGAAACAGGCAGTTTGGGCCTCCACACCCAATGTGTACTACGGTGAATAGTACAGCTGTGGGAAATGTGTCCTAACATGCCACATGAAAAACATCTAACACCAGGAAAAGGGTTAATTAATCTACGTGAGTGATAGTGCCTCTTCCTAGAAGTGTATGAAATATGCTTTGATGAATTTCCAACAGATTTTTCAAAAGGCGGCGGTGCATAAAACTGTGCAAAAGTGGGTGGTTTTTGGTTTTTCTCAAAAGCACTGATTTTCACTTTCAAAAATTCATTCTCTTTAGTTAAACTTACAATTTCAAATTTTAAAGCTCCATTATTACTTTCTACTTCACATGCCATAGTATCTAATTCTTTAAAAGCTCTCTCCAAATCAACATGAGTGGTTTTCAGTGAATCTTGCACAGTAACTAAATCAGAATATTTTTTATTCAATTCATCAAACTCGTCAAGTAAAGACATGTGATTACTATCAACAGTGGAATGATCCTTAATCAAAACATCATGCTCTTTTTGCAAAGTCAAATAATCTAGTTTTAAACTAGCATGGGTTTTCTTAAACTTCCTATATGATGCATGAATTTTTTTAGATACTTCAAGTAATTGATCATAAGTAAGCTCATATACCTCTTCTGGTCTGACTGACCAGGGTGATCATCAGCCATCAGACACAAATTTGTTTCCTCCTCTTCAGCTTCAGTCTCAGAGGAGTCGGATGCAGAGTCTGCCCAGAACGCCTTTTGTATTCGTTTCTTATCCTTTCTGAACTTTGGTTTCTCCTCACCCTTCTCCTTGCTTAGGTGAGCCTTGAGTGTAGGACAATCCACCCTTATGTGTCCAGGCTTCTGCATTCAAAACAAACAGATTCAGATAAACCTTTAAAGTTTCTATTGGTCTTACCTTTGTTCCACTTTTGAAAATTCTTATTCTTCTTCCTTAGAAAGCTCTTGAATTGCCTTGTGATTAAGGCAACATCATTGCTATCAAACCCAGAAGTGCTAGCATCTGAATCATTGGCCTTTAGCACCACTGTCTTCTCCTTCTTTCGTTCACCTGCATCAAGTTGTCTTTAGTTCACTCCTTGCTCGTAAGCAATGAGTGATCCAAGTAAGCTGTCAATAGAGTAAGTATTTAAATCTTTAGATTCTGTGATCACAGTAATCTTAGCATCGCATGAAGAAGGCAAACATCTAAGAATTTTGTTCACTCTTTCGTAATGAGTTAGTTCTCTTCCTAGAGTATGCAAAGATGTAACGATTTGAGTGAACCTTGTGTACATTTCTGAAATCATCTCACTAGGCTTCATGCGAAAAAGTTCATAATCATGTAACAAGATGTTTAACCTAGACTGTTTGACTTCAGTTATACCTTCATATGTTATACACAATCTATCCCAGATTTCTTTACCCATTGTACAAGTAGAAACACGCATATTGTCTTTAGATTTTAAAGCACAAAAGAAACAGTTCAAACATTTTGCATTTAACTGTGCTAAATCATGATCATCAAAAGTCCAATCTGCAAACGGGAGTTTAGTTTTAATACCGTTAACAAGTCTATGTGGTGCTTCATAACCATCTTTAACTAACATCCACATACTATAATCGATTGATTGAAGAAAAGTAGACATGCATGTTTTTCAAAAATTAAAAGGAATGTTATCAAACAACGGTGGTCTTGTAATAGAATAACTTTCAGCAGTATTACGATTGTTATAGTTAGCCATGGATCAAATTCAAAAGTTTTTAAACTTAAATTTTGAATCTCGCTCTGATACCACTTGAAAGTTCGATAGGGATGTTAAGCCCTAGTGAACTAGTCCCGAGGCTAACCAAGAGGGGGGTGAATTGGTTATTTAAAAATTTCATGAGGAACAGAAAAAATCTTTTTGATACTTTGCAGCAAAAATAAGTAAACAAGAACGAAAAGATCAATCACAGATATTCACCCAAGCAGTTAATATCAGAAAAGTAAAGTGCAGAACATAATCAGAAAAGCAAACCAGATTTTATAGTGGTTCGGTCAACTTGACCTACGTCCACTCCCCGGAGCCTCTCCTCCAGGTATTGCACTAAATAAAAAGTGACTCTCTTTTTGCTCCCACAGCAAGGTGGAGAAGCCTGTACAAAGAACCTCCTTTCCACCACCCGATGAGGCAGAGAACCTAACCTCCTTTTGCTTCCACCTGAAGGGGGCAGAGAACCCAACGTCCTTTTTCTTCCTCCTGAAGCATGCAGAGAACCTCGGATCTTCTTGCCGACAATCCTCTCCCAAAGAACACCGACACAACGAAATACGACGAGCGGAGAAGACGACTCTGATCTGTGCTTGGAGAAACCTTAGTGAATCCCTCACTAACTCCCCCTCACAAGATCCTCTTTCTCTCTTCCAAACTCTCTCTCTCTCTAGGGTTTCTCTGGAAAGGAAAGTGGTAAAAGATTTTTCTTGTTTCAAAAAAATGTTCTTTTATAGGAGGGCTTAAAATTTGCCCTAAATCTCAACTGGTTGGCCAAGATCATCCAGGACGATCGATAGATCATCCTGTACGATCAGTTCAAAATCAGCTGTTTCAGCCTGGACGTTCTGGCTCTTCTGGACGATCAGTAGAAAAAATTGATCATATTTTCCCGTACGATCCTGCGATCGTCTGGGACGATTAGTGTAAATCAAGGAATATCATCCAGAAGACAGTTCAGGTCATCCAGAGAAAGTTGTGTTGGACGACCAAAAAATGACTTGATCGTGCAGGACGATATGGATATCTTCCTGTACAATTAGTTCAAAAAGTGCCCAAATCATCCTGTACACAGTTCGGGTCGTATAGCTGAAATACACTAGATGATCATGATCGTCTGGGACGATCCTGCGATCGTCCAGGACGATATGATCGTATTAATCAAATATAAATTATATTCCTTAATTACCAGATTAATTTAGGCATGATTGTACTGGATCATCCGGGATGATACATGTATCGTCTGGGATGATCAGACCAAATATCTAAAAATAAAAACTTGCCTAACTTTATCTGGCGGCTGAGAATTTCTGATTTGAGCATATCGTCCAGGACGATCTGCTTAATCAGACCCTTTTAACTTGGTCACCCTAATTAGGGTTTCTATTTTTACTTGATCGTCCAGGATGATGTGACTATCGTCTAGGATGATCTAACAAAAATTTGGATAGAAACTCTAATTCACTCAAGCTCTCCCCCTGAGTGTGTGTGTGTAAGGTTACTTAGCTAGGGGATCAGTTACATTACAATTGACTCAAGAAAAAGGAAAATAGTTTATTGGACACACTTGGACCCGATCTTGAGTTGGCTTGAGTTGCTTGTGATCTTTTGTGCCTGAAATGGGTTAGCCAAGCAAAATCATAATAGAGACATGTTTGTCATCATCAAAATCAGATTTGCAACAATACAATCTCCAGAAAAAAAATTATTTTTAAGCCTTTTTAAAACTGCTACATATCATTCTATGTATTTTATCAAGTCAATCAGCATGCATCACATTAGAAGTCAATTAAAAGAGTCTAAAATTTAATTGCATTTGATTCAAGTATTTTCACCTTATATAAAGAAAAGGGGCCAATTAGGATTTGCTTTGGATGTTAGCCCCAACTCCTCATAAACATTAATTAACAATAGCTCACCACTCTTTCATAAAATGATCAGATTCATAGATTTTAATCGACTAAGTGGCTAGCTAGCTCCCCAATCTAGGCTGGGGTAAGTCTTGATTTTGCATTGCATTAGCTAGGTTCAGGTCACTGTTGTCCAGTGTCCAATTTAAATTTAGATTTTGAGGCAGGTCTAGGCCTCAAGACCTCATTTCAGAAATATAAATGCATCTTTCTAATAAATTGCTAAACTCGAATTAAATATCCTCTCAATCTAAACCTTAAAGCCTAACATTTAGCCTAGGTTGGGATAATTTTAAATTATTTCAAAATCCCAAATTGTCTCCTACCTCTCCTCCATTGAATTCAAAAATACATGTTCAATCTTGATCCATTCCCAATTTAAATTTCAAATTTACCTCCTTTGATATCACTTCTAGAAATCTCTAAATAGAATTTCTACCATTATTTTAATCGAGAGTTTTCGTAGGAGACTTAGGTTTTTTACGATATAATTAACTAAGAGGGCTTATGCTCATAAAAAATTTAGAACCCACATCTACTTTTCAAAAATGATTTTCAAAATTTAATTAATCTTCTTTGGAAAACTCAAAATTAACGATAATCGTTATCGTCATGTTCGAATAATTGATAGTGAATGATATTTTCTTCCTCTGAGGAGATATATCTCTTGCCTACATAACTTTAAATATGAAATTAATGATAATTCATCAAGATTATCTTAGCTAGATATTTGATCAAAATTCACTTTGACCCTTCGAGGTTGTATGGTGTTCTTTCCTAAATTTGGCAATGATATTCAGGATTCGATTAGCAGTTCTAAATCTAAACCCATTAGGAGACCTTATTCCCATCTCTCGAGTTGGTATATCATTTCCGATGGATGTATGATTTTAGAATTAAAATTCAAAAGTCAATTTCAAACTTTTCCCAAAGAAAAATAACTTTTCAAAACCATTTTCCAAAATTCAACCCAAATACATGACCATCTATCACATCTGCTCCTCTAGTGTTTACTTAAAAAAGCAAAAGACTTAGAGGCATTGGAAAATCTCATCATATAGAACTCTACATATATGCACACACTCGATGATTTTGAGCAAACACCAAAACTATTCTTCAATGTTCATATGTCATTACATTATAACAATTCTGCATCAATAGTTGAGCCTCAAGCATACGAGATCATCACTGGAATTAAATCCAAATTTAGCACAAATATGTCATACATTATAGCTTGGGATTCATGCAGGAAAGAAATAAAGTTTATCTTTGGGAATTATAAGGGCTCGTATTGTTCCTTGTATGTCATGATAGAAGTAGTAAGGCAGGGACCCTTGAGGAAACAACCCATCTTTGCATGGCACATGAAGAGTTCATTTAATGCCTTAGGTTTACATATGATTTATGGAATATTGTGTTGCAAATCTAGATTCAAGCATTATAATTTTGATGATAATAAATATTCCTATTTCTCTACTACTATTACTACTGCACATCTGTTTTAGTTTCCCTGCTTACTAACTTTTCAGGTCCATAAGATCAATTACAATTCAATCTAGCTCAAGATTGGGTAGATTAGGACTGAGTCAGTCTGTAATTTTAATTCCAATAGTTTTTTACCTTTTCTTGAGTCAAATGTAATAATGTGGATCCTGATGCTAAGTAACCTTGCACACACACTTAGGGGGAGAAATTTGGTAAGTCAGAGAGTTTTCTATTTTTTATCATATCATACAGGATGATCCAAAATCATCTTAGACGATCAATTAAAAATAGAAACTTTAATTTGGGCATCTGGGTCAAGTAAACCTGATTGAGTAAATCATCCTAGACGATCCTCCTATCCTCCTAGATGATATACTTAACTCAAAAATACTCAGCCACCAAACTCATTTAGGCAAGATTTTATAACTCAATATTTGCCCTAATTATACAGGATGATCTTAATCATCCGGATGATTCATTACAATCATGCCTAAAATGATCCCTTGATTAGGAGACTAATTATGGTTAAATTAATCAATCACATCATTCAGGATGATCTTCCTAATCATCCCGAATGATCCTTTATTTTTTGTGGGATGATCTCTAATTGTCCAACATGAAAACCATAATTTTCTTCTGATCATCTAGGGTATCGTCCTGGATAATCTGAGATGCTTGCGGGACAATTTGTCGATTGCCACTCAATTTACACTGATCGTCTCGGAGGATCATGTAATTATCCTGAATGATATATAGAAATTACTTCTTCTAATCATCCAAAACACTAGCAATCATCCTAGCTTAAAGGCAATTTTTGTACTGATTGTATAGGATGATTAACAGATCATGGATGATATTATTGGCAAGTTGAAATTAGGGCAGTTTTTGAAGCCTCTTTATTTAAACTTTCTAATTGTCTCTTCAGAAATCTTTTGCTATTTTTTTAATCCAAGAGAGCATAGAGGAGAGGGAGAGTTTGGGGGAGAGAGAGAGGATCTTATGAGGGGGAGTTTGTGAGGGGATTCATAAAGGTTGCTCCAAGCAAGGATTCAATCGTCTTCTTCCATCTTTGTCCTTGGTTCCTTGGTGGCTCTGGGGAGACGATCATCAGCATCAGATCTAGGTCCTCTGCTTACTCCTATAGGGAGTAAAAGGATTGTTAGGTTCTCTGCCTACTCCAAGAGAGAGTAAAAGGATTCTAGGTTCTCTGGCTTCACCAGGAGAGTAAAAAAGGATTCAAGATCTCTGCCTCATCGGGTCAGTGGAAAGATTTTGTAAGGGCTTCTCTGCCTTGCTGTGGGGGCAAAAGGAGAGACACTAACTGATTAGTGTAATACCTGGAACGGGAGGTTCTGGGGAGTGGACTTAGGTCAGATTTAACCGAACCACTATAAATCTATTATGTTCTTTCTACTTTTTTTTATATTTATTTTTAATAGTTTTTGTGATCTGATATGTGTTGAAATCTCTATTTTTGGTTATTTGTTCCGCTTAAATTGTTTGTATTAAAAATATTCAAAAAGATTTTGTTGTTGTTTAAAGATTTTTTTAAAATACCAAATCACCCCCCCTCCCCCTCTTTGTTAGCCTTGGGCTAGTTCTACAAGGTTTAACCACCTTTACAAACTTTCATATTGGACTTGAAAACATAAAATATATATACAACCTCTAACATGATAGCTACCTTATTAGATTTTAAACTTTGTAGCTTATTTTATTTTATACTTTGTAGCTTATTTTATACTTTGGAGTGAGAAGCTGCGGAATTCTAGAGTGAGAAGCTACGGAATTCTAGAGTGAGAAACTGCGAAATTCAAATTTCAGTTTTGGCGGAACGGCAATCCACCAGGATTCGCCGTCGGTAATCATGCCGGAAGATGACCTCCGGTTATCTCCATCCACCAGGATCCGGCGTCAACAGGCATCCTCCAATGGAATTTCTAATAAAGACGACGGTTTAACGCGAAATCCTATAAATACATGAGATGGGTTTGAGGTGCGAAAGAAGGGCTCCGTTGGTCCTTTAGTCATTAGAGAAGGTTCATTTCAAGAAAAGAATAATATTAAAGAGGTTGAAGGTAAGGGCAAAAGCCTTGCTTTTGATTCTTGTTGCAAACGACCCCAATATTTTAACCCTCCAGATTATTCTCCTTCATACGGCCTTGAAGCTTCTTCCTCAGGCACGAAAATCATTGTTAACAGGTTTGGTTTGTCAAATGCAATCCCTGTCATCAGTGACAGTGTGATAAATGCGACTGCCAGTAATCTTGTTAACAAAGATAATTGTGTTTCTAAGAAGGGTTTGGTTAATGGAGATTCATCTTTGACAATGAGGGATAAAATCACTGTTGGTGGTTTAACAATGTCTTCTTCGGCTGTTGGTGACCAGGTCTCTGATCTTCTTAAGGTCCGTTCCTGTGTCAAGGGAGATCTAGGTGGCAGTTTAGCTACAGGACCGGCTAGTGTCCCAATTACTACTGGTAAGGGTCAGTTTAATGCTTGGAAGAAACCTGATAACATCAATGTGGCAGAGCTGGATTTTGGTAATTATCTTTCAGAAGATGGTAATTCTATTCAACTAAATGTGGATAAAGAGAAAGAAAATTCACATAGACTCAGAAATTCTATGGTTGTCAAAGTGTTTGGAGGAGACGCTCCTCTTTCTCTGGTTAGTTATGAGTTGAGGAGGCAATGGGCTCAATTCGGTAAATTTCACATAACCCAACTCGGTTTGAATTGGGTGCTCTGTTCATTCGATGAGGAAGAACAATTGGAAGCTGTTCTGACTTCTGGACCTTGGTTTGTGAATGGTTTAATAATAGGAATTGAAAGGTGGTCTCCAAGTTTCTCTCCCAATTCTCTTGAAGGTTTATCTGCTCCGGTCTGGATTAGACTACCTAACCTTCCACTTCACTGTTGGGACGAGATAAATGTCTGTAGGATAGCTTCCAGAGTTGGCAAACCTTTGTTGATCGATGGAAATATGTTTCAGTGGGGAAAGAGGGAATTTGGTAGAGTTTGTGTTCGTATCAAGTTGGATGCTAAGCTTCCGTTGGGGGTTTGGGTGGAAGGAAGTGAAGGGAAATTTTTCCAAAAGGTTTGTTATGAAAAAATTCCTAATTTCTATTTTTCTTGTGGAAAAATAGGACATGTAAATAAGGATTGTGGGAGTTCAATTATAAAAATCAATGATACCTCAAAGGTTGCTCATGGCTCAGTTGAAACTGTTTGTTCTGCTGATGGTAAGGAAAAGATTGCTATGGAAAAAAATGTTTCTAAAACAAATGTTGAGGATTCTCAGTATGGGCCATGGATGGTGGTTAACAATAGGAAAAGAAGGTTTTTCTCTAGTAATACTCGAAAGAATTTTCCTCCAACGTCGAGTAGTAAGGAGCAGGGTACTTCGGCTGACAAGGAAAAGGTGCTTAATGCAGGTCTTAATCCTACTTCAAATTTGGATCAGGAAGTGGAGGTTGTTTTTCCTCTAAATAAGTTGGATGGTGGCATACAAATGCCTGTTATGGAATCTGTTGCGCTAGAATCAAAGAACCCGTTTAACATTCTAAACGAGAATGTGGATGATTACGGCTTGGACATACAGGTTGAAGCTGTGCCTGTGGTTCCTGCAGTTGAGTCCTGAGGGGAAAAGGTTGCTGATACATATCTGAAGGAGGCTAGTCCTGTGGCTTCTCGAAAGAAGGGATCTAAGCAATTAAAAGGTTTGGGCCCTATTAATTCCACATCTAGAAGTAGGAGGTTGGAGGGGGAAGCGGCAGATAATGTTAAGGTGAAAGTGGGGAGCTCCTCCCCTCTTGTTAAATAATGTCGTCCATTGGATTTTGGAATTGTAGAGGAGCCAGGAAGAGAAGGGCTTCTCTATATTTGAAAGAGTTTATTAAAAACAATAATGTGTTTTTTTTGGCTTTGCTGGAGACTAAGATCTCTCTCGTTGATAGGAGGGAGGCTGATGGTTTAATTGGGCTTGAATGGGATTTTGTCCAAGTTCCATTGGAGGGATTGTCAGGTGGACTTATGGTGATTTGGAAGGTTAGTAAGGCTTCTTTTAAAGTACTAGATTCTTCTAATCAATGTATTATTGGTGATTTGGAGGTGATTAATAAGGGAAGGTGGAGAATTGCATCTGTTTATGGCAGCAAGGACATGTATAGAAGAAGATGCCTTTGGCATAAGTTACAAATGTATTCTGTAAAGGATAATCCTATGATAATTGGAGGAGATTTTAATTGTCTTCTTCACAAAAGTGAAAAGAGTGGTGGTAGAAGATTCAGATTTTCTTTGGGTTCCAAGGAGATGAAGTGGTTTTTAACCAACAATGACTACCATGAGGTGGGTTGTATTGGGCCTAGATTTACTTGGTGCAATAACAAGGCTGGAGAAGACAGAATTCTTGAGAGGTTGGACAGATGCTTTGTTAACTCTTATATGCTGTGTTCTTCTCATCGGTTGATGGTCAGACACTTACCTAGAATTGCGTCAGACCACTGTCCTATTATTTTGAATCTTTTGGATGTTAAAGATAAGGGTGCAAAAAATTACAGGTTTGAAGATTTCTGGGCAGCAAACCCGGCTTCAGCTAAGGTTGTCCGGAAAATCTGGGAGAGGAAATGTTCTGGTGATGGAGCTAAAATTCTGAATACCAAATTGAAAAGATCTCTTAAGGCTTTATTTTACTGGAGCAAGGCTAAATACGGCTCTATTTTCAAGACCAAGGATAAATTATTAAAGGAGATTTTGGAGATTCAGGAAAAGGAGTGCAATGAAGGTGGTCTCTCGGTGGAGGAAAGCTGGATTCTTAAAAATAAAGTAGGTGAATTCAACTCCAATTTGGCTAGGCTTAATACATGGTGGAGGCAACGTGCAAAGGTGAAATGGGTGAAAGAGGATGACTGTAATGCAAAATTCTTTCAGACTTTTGCTACTGCTAGAAGAAACTCTAATTTTATCAATAGCATCAAAGATGATAATGGGATGCTTGTGGAGGATCAGCAGCAAATTGAAGATGTTTTCCTCAGGTTTTTTCAAGGAAAATGGAAGGATCGGGATTGCAATATGGAGGGTTGGCCTGTAGCCTGGAATCGGTTGGATGAAGGTGACATTGGGATGCTGCAAGCGGATTTCTCCTTGGCGGAAGTTGAGGCTGTGGTTATGAATGCTGGCAAGAATACTGCTCCTGGAATTGATGGTGTTACTTATTTATTCCTTAAGAATTATTGGAGTATCATTAAGGGCGACATGTGGAAGGCTGTTAACCAATTCTTCACATCAGCTAATATGAATTCTTCTTGGAAGGAAACGTCTATTGTTTTGATTCCTAGGGTATCGAATCCTATCTCTCCTTCCAATTTTTGGCCCATTAGCTTGTGTAAGGTGGTTTATAAGGTGGTTGCCAAAGTCCTTTTGAATAGGATTACCCCTTGTGTGGATAAACTCATTTCTGAAGAATAAGTGGCTTTTCTGAAAAATAGATCCTTAACGGATCATGTGATGGTGGCTCAAGAAATTTTTCATAAGTTTAGGTATTCAAAATCGTCCAAAGGTTTTGTTTCTTTCAAGCTTGACTTAGAACAAGCCTATGATTCTATGGGTTGGTCTACTTTAAAGAAAGCTCTTGTTTATTTTGCCTTTCCACAAAACATTTCTAATCTGTTTTTGGAATGCGTCTTGAATCCTAAGTTTTGTTTAAAAATCAATGGTAATTCAACTTGTTGGATTGACGCTAAGAGTGGATTTAGGCAAGGATGCCTGTTATCGCCATATTTATTCATTCTCTGTGGACAGTTATTATCTAATGCTTTTAAGCAAGAAGGTGGTACTCTTGGGATTCGGGTGCATCCCAATGGACCTATGATTTCTCATATGCTCTATGCAGATGACATTATTGTTTTTTCTGAGGCAAACATTAAGATGGTTAAGAAGGTTAAAAGCATCCTTAATGATTTTTGTGGTTGGACCGGGCAAAGCATTAATGTGAAGAAATCATGCAGTTTTTTTTGGTAAAAGTGTTAGTAGAAGACGTAGGAAGTCTATAATTCGCATTATGGGTTTTAAAAGTGTTAAGGAGTTCTCTTACCTTGGGATTAAGATGACCTTGAGGAGACTTATTGGAACTGATTTTCAGTTCATCATTGACAAAGCATTAAGGATGATCAATGTTTGGGGTGGAAACTTCATTTCCTTGTCAGGGAAAATCAAGTTGGTTAAATCTGTTTTGCTTTCTTTTTCAGTTTTTCACTGTACTCATTCTTGGATTCCAAAAGGTATTCTGATGGAGATTGATAAGCTGGCCAGGAGTTTTATCTGGAACAAAAGAAATGGTTGTAGTGGATTACACTATGTTAATTGGGAATCTATGTGTCAGCCAAAGGAGCTTGGGGGAAGATCTCTCCACTATGTTTATGTGAAAGTTGGGCCTCTTAGAGTAAGGATAGCTTGGAGATTTTATCAAGTTGAAGATTCTCTATTGCACAAGGTATTTTATCCTAAATATGGAGTTCTGTTTGGGCATGAAGGCTATAAAAAAACCTGTTCTATTGCTTGGAAAATCATCCAGGATGGTGCTTCGTTTCTCAAACCAATTGTTAAATGGAATTTAAGCAATGGTGAATCAGTTAACGTCATGAATGACACTTGGATATTGGATAAGAGTTTGATAAGATGGCCTACTTTTGTGAACTCTCAAGTGCTGGAAGAGGAGACGGTGGACAAATTCATTTCTAATGGAAGTGGAATTTATTGGAGCTTAGTGATAAGTTTGGAAATGATCTAGTGAAACTTATTAGTAATATTCCTATCTCTTCAGATTTATCTAAGGATAGGTTGGAACTTATCTCCTTTAATTCTGGGAAATCTATTGCTTCTCTTTCCTTCCAAGCCACGGTTGAGAGTAAAAGACAGGAGCGGGCTGTGTACTGGAATTGGATCAAAAAAGGGAAGCTCTGCTCTCGAGTTGAAACCTTTTGGTGGAGAATATTCAACAAGGCTATTCCTACTAATCATTTCCTTTGCTACAGGAATTTAACTAATTATAATGCTTGTCCGAGAGGGTGTGGTAAGGTAGAAGACATTGAGCACATTGTCGCCTGTTGCCATAAGCTCGTCAAAATTCTGCAGCTTCTTAACAAATGGGGATTTGGCATTCCTAATTTCAATTCTATTGGCCAATGCTGCAATTGGTTGGCTATGCAAAGAAATTGGATGATAAACTTATATTGTAATGTTATTTACTTCTCTTGGAAAGCTAGGAACAAGCTCGTTCATGATGGTAGAGATGATAGCGATCTGGTGATAGCCTCGGAAGCAGTCAGCTATGCTGCTATTGCCTCTTCCAAGAGTCAAGTTAGATCGGGTATATGGGTTGCTAATCAGCTTCCAAAGCTGTTCAAGTCTCATTGGCATCCCCCTCCACCCGACTGGATAAAGGTAAATATACATGCATCCCTTCTACAGTCTTATAAAGCGGGGATTGGAGGTGTTTTCCGAGATTGCAAAGGCAGGTTTTTATTGGCCTTTGGTCAATCTCTGCTTCATTGGGATATTTCTCGATTAGAGCTTATGGGAATTCAAGCTATAAAAGCTCATTTACAAGGATGGATGTTTGATTACAAGGGGATTATTGTTGAAGGTGACAATGCTAATATAATTAAGTTCATTCATGCTATATCAAAGTCAAATAAAGAGTTGGAGCATCCTTTTTGTTTCAATGAATTTCAATTTGTTGTTTTCAATTGTATAGATAGAGTTGGCAATAAGTTAGCGATCTTTGTGCTAACTATGCTATTTTTAGTTCTTTTGTTTGGGATGATGTTGGTTCTTCTGAGATTCCTCCTTCATTCTATTCTTTGTTAAAGGAGGAATCTGATGGCATTTCCTAGGCCTTTTTCTTTATAATATTCTGGCATCCTTATGCCTTTCTTCAAAAAAAAAGCTTATTTTATTTTACATTTATATATTAACTAGTTTAACTTCACATTATAATGATTAAGTGTATAGGTTAGTAGAGAACATGGTTTGGAAGGTTCCCACCTTTAATATAATGACTTATAATGATGACTTTGATGGCCTGCGATAGAGCCAAAAAAATTAAAGATGTATTAATACTTTGAAAGTTATTCAATAATATTCTAATTTAAACATTGATGCCAGCTTCACAAAGTCTTAATGACATTATAAACTAAGATGATCATGAAAGGCTTGTCCCTAATATATAAAAGTTAATACTTTTAATTTTCTTGAGTCTATCAATGTAAAAAAGTGTATGTTAGCTTAGCAACTGAGCACACATACACGAAGGGGATAAAAAATGAAGATTTTAATTTTTTTGTTCAATTGTATTGCATGATCCCAATTGTACTATACAATCAGTTCAAAAAAAAGTAATTAAAATGATTAATTTAATTAAAAAAATTTAAATTCATATATAACTAATCGTATGTATGACCACACATAGTACTAGATGATCAACTATAACCAGAAACCTCATCTTCAAATCTAACTTACCTAAAATAGGCAAATTTGAATTTTGAAGTTTAAACTTTTTGTACTGTATGAATCCTTTCATATTATACGATCTTTTAAATTATTATATAATTAGGTTAATTAATTAAGCAATCAAATCAAATCTAATTGATTATTGATTGAACTGTATGATATTATATCATATTGTATGAGTCACCTGAGAAGTCTTTAAATGAAGTTTGGTTCATCCAGATGATCAAAAAATCATATTGTCTGAATCACTTGAAGGCTTTGTTGATAATGTTTATTTGTCATGTATGATCTAATATTAAGTTGTTCTAATTATATTTTACTACTATTTATTTGTATAGTATAATCCGTTAATGAACTTTATTTGATTGTCCTGTAATTATTCATTGTACAATACTATAGAAGGATATTTGAACTAATTGTACTGTATGATCCATAAATTATATAGTACAAATAGGTATGACTAAATTAAAAATTAGGGTTTTCTTGAGACATACTATTTAATCACCTCTTATTTTGTGAGAGTCTTTGGTGGTCAAGGGGTGTGTGTCTTCTGTAAGAAAAGGTTTTAAGAGTGGGTTTTGAGCAAGGGGAAGAGAGAGGTGAAGTTTTGAGAGGAAGAATAGCCTTATGGGATCAAAGGAGTGTGAAAGAGCGAGAGTATACACATGGCTGCTATAGCAAACATCTATCTTCTTTCACCATGAGTTAAAGTTTTACTTGAGGGAAACCTCAAAAAGAACCTCTTCATGTTAAAGGGCCACTAGCAATTCCACTACACCGGCGAAGGTAAAAGGGGATTCGGCTATCCCACTGCACCGTGGAAGGTGAAATGGATTCAACTACTCTGTCGTATCAAGGAAAGGTCGAACTGATTCTTATGAAGGCTTCTCTATCTTACTATGTTGGAAAAAAGAGAGACATTAAGGATTTTAGTGCAATACACGGAGAGGAGGACTCCAGGGAGTGGACGCGAGTTAAAGTTGATTAAATCACTATTAATTTCTAGTGTGTTAGTTCTTATTTCATTCAAAACATTTTTTTTATTTGCATTTGATTTTTTTGCACATTTATTTTCTTGAAAATATGAGTTAAGAATTGACATCTTTGTGATACAAAAATATTGAGTTCTTTGAATTTAGTTATTGTTCAAAAGGAAAAGGATGTAAAAATCTAAAAATCAAAAGAACAAAAATTATTTAATTTTTTGTAAAATTAAAAACAAAAAAAAATGTTTATTATTTTCTTTAGCTTAGAAAAATTTATTTTCAAAATTAAGTTGTGTATTTGGCTTATGTTATTCAAAAGCAGATTTTTGAAAGAAAATTTTAAAACACCAATTCACCCCTTCTTTATGTGTCATTGTAGTTCAAGTGGTTTAACAACGATAAATTGAACATTCAATTTATATCATAGCATGTTCTACGAATTAGTGGTTTAAAAAACTTGAGAAAAGATTCATAACACACTTTGAGAATAGAAATACCATTAAGGGTTATTCAATAACTCGTTCATCATTGTTTGTTAATATACTGTTTGATTTCTAGAAAATTTATATGTTTATATTTTTATAATCGATTGACTTTAGAATGTGGCATATGATATAAACTGACTATTGTACTCCATTTTGCATTGTTAATATTGTTAAAATTGAAATCCTATTTACTTAATAGAGTTTAAAAGATAGGGATCTTGCGCAACTAAATGTGAAATGCTTTAATTATTTTTCTTATTCTTTAAAATATGAGGATTACATGTGTGTTTCTACTTGCATTACTGGTAAGGATATTTGGGATAGAATAAGTATTACTTATGAAGGTATAAATGAGGTTAGGTAGCCTCAATTAAATTTATTATTGCATAAATACAAACTCTTCCGCATGAAACCTAGCGAAAGTATCGGATATGTACACTAGGTTTGCCAAAATAGTGACATCTTTGCATGCTTTAGAAAAGTAACTATCTTATTCTAAAAGGATTAATAAAATAATGCATTGCTTGCCTTATAGTTTTGACACTAAATTCATAGCGCTCTATGAATTCAAAGACTTGAATGTATGTTCTATTGATAATTTATTGGGCTCTCTCATTACTTACGAGGAAAATGTGAGTGAAAGAATTTAAGATGAAGGTGATAGGAAAAAGGAGAAGACTCATGACACTAATAGCATTAACTCTATAGTTGAGGAGAATGATGATATAGATTTGAAGAATTGATAGTTCAAGAGCTTCCTGAAGTGAAAGTAAAAGCACCATTATGAGAGGAATAAGGTAAATCAGGTTAATTTAATAAAGTTTCCTTTGATATTATTTTCTTTGAGTACAGGAAGCCAGGACACTTAAGATTTGATTAACCTAACCTAAAGAATCAACCTACCTGGAAAAGGGTAAAAAAAAGTCTAACTCCAAAAAAGGTAAGCAAAAGATGCAAAAGGCTTTCTAGGAGGATCGACCTCAAACTCATCAAAACAAGAGGTAGAAGAGGAAGTAACAAATACATGTTTAATGGCCAATGATTCATTTGTTAACTTTGATCAAGATGACATATGTGAGCTATCAAATGATGAGTTATTTATTATTTCTGAGAAAATTCATCATTCATATAAAAATTAAAAAATAGTGTACCATTTTTAAGATGAAAATTTTCAACTTTGAAAGTAGAGCATGATAGTTTACTTAATGAGCATTCAACTTTCAAAGTAAAACATATCACATTACATAAGGAACATGCATCATTGTTAAATGATTTTGATGATCCAAACAAGAAGCATATTGAGTTAACTAAGTTATAAAACTCCTTGAAAGAAAATCATATTGAGTTAAAAAAAGCATTCAAGGAACTAGAGACACTTGTAGTAGAGTTAGATGACAAAGAGCATGAAATATTAGTTGAACTAGGAGTTGAGAAAAGTGCAACTGAATACTTTTTTAAAAAAATTAGTGCACTTCAACACGACACATAGGCCTATGAATACAAAGCCACAACCTAGGACATAACATGTATCATACATTCCTAGGAAGTAGCACTATCCCCCACATAGGTTAGTGAACATATTTCCAGTGGTTAGGTTTTACTCTTATGGCATGCTAGCACATATAGCATGCACTTGCACTATACATTATATAGCATACCTAGTTTGGAGGGCCAAAGTATCATCACAGGATAACATACATAACATTTATATAAGGAATCATAAGGTGGAATCCAAACTCACTTAGATTTTCAAATATAAACTCTTATTGACTTTATAGGGATGCTCTCATAAGAAGATAAGTGAGAGAATCAGGTACCTAGATAATAGCTGCTCAAGACTCATGATTGGAGACTTAAAGAAGTTCATAATGCTGGAGGCCAAGAGTGGAGCAAAGGTAACCTTGGGAGATAACACAATTAGCAATGTAGTTGGCTCTGATATAATTGGTAAAACTAATAGTTTAGTTATTAAAATATACTTTTAGTAGAAGGATTGAAGCATAATTTACTTAGCATTAATAAATTATGTGATAATGGATTTGATGAGAAATTTCTTTCAAATAAGTGCTCAATTATTTTAAATGGTAAGATCATTCTAGAAGGCAAGAGAATTAACAATGTTTAGATGCTTGATCTAGCTTGCATTAATATTTTTGATAATCTTTTTGCTTAAAACTGTTATGGATGATTTATATCTATGGCATAAGAAACAATGCCATGTTGGTATAAAAACTCTTAGGAAGATTACCTACCAGATCTAATTAGATGGATTTGTAAGTCAGATTTTACTAAGGATCATCTATGTGATGCCTGTCAATTAGGAAGGTAAACTAGGTCATCATTTCATTTTATTAAGGACATCACTACCACTAGAACACTAGAGATCTTACAAATGGATTTCTTTGGCCTTATTAGTATAACCAGTCTAGGTGGTAAGAGCTTTGGATTTGTGATTGTAGATGTCTTCTCTAGATTCACTTAGGTTTTATTCATGGCACATAAGAGTAAGTCATTCAATGAGTTTAAGATTTTGTCCATTAGATTCAAAGTAAGTTCGGATGTTTGATTTCTACTATTCATAGCGATCATATTGGAGAGTTTAAAATGAAAGATTTAAATTATTTTTCAAAGAATCTTGGATTGATCATAATTTTTTTGCCCCTAGGACCCCATAATAAAATTGTATAGCTGAAAGAAAGAATATGACACTAGTAAAGGTAGTTAGGGTATCAAAAGAAAGAATATGACACTAGTAAGTATCTGATATCTTAGACATAGAACCACCTTTAAAATTATATGATATTAGGATTTAGACTTTGCTAGGTGCAGAGTAAAAAAAAACTTTCTAGAACTTGTTAATTCAGAAGGGAATCCTTAGTTTCATAGTCTAGTAAAAAAATATAATCCTATAGCTTGATCCACTGCTGAAGCGGAATACATAATTGTAGAAAGATGTGATGCCCAAGTCTTATATCTAAAGAAAAAAACTTTGATCTTGGACATTCAGTAGGCACTATCCCTATCATCTATGGTAACACTAGTGTAATCTATATCTCAAAGAATATAATCCAACATTCCCACACTAAGCATATTAACATTAGACATCATTTCATTAGAGATTATGTAGCAAAGGGATACATAGAAGTGCACCACGTGGCTACTGAAAATAAATTGGTAGATATCCTTTCTAAACCCCTCAATTATGACACGATCAACACACTTAGGGGTACACTAGATGTCATTGATATTCATGCATAAAAATTGGGGTAGAAGTAAGTTAAAGTGAGTTTGTTTGCTTAATTTGTTTTTGTTGCATGTTTGTTTGTTTCATGTTTATGCTGTGTTTTATTTTTATCAAAAAATTTTTATCTCTGTTGTAAATGGTGATTGTTTATGTGTATTTTTTAGCTTGTAATTGTGCTTTGGGTTTTGTAGTTTATTTAACTTAATTTGTACTTTTCGCTTTGTAATGCTCAGTTAATAGTTCTCCTTTTTGGTGATATCAAAAAGAAGAGTAGAATGTTGTTGTCTTGTATTGTTTTAGTTGTTATACTACTTATTTTTGTTATGGAAGTGTTCTTTATCTTCAATGCTTATTGTGCTTCTATTATCAGGGTTGTGAAATTAAAAAAAAAACTAAAAAAAGATAAAAAAATTCTCTCCCTAGCTTTTAATAAAATAGAAATCACTTAGTAAGGGGGTGAACTTAGGAGAAAAATTAAATTAACTTGTAATTCAACCAACAATATTTTCCATCATCAAAAAGGGGAAATTATTGTAATCCGAGAGCACAAGTTTGTGTTTTAATGATAAAAAATATTATTGAATTGTATTTAGTTTCTCTTATATTTTATTGATGGATATCTTTTTCGTGTGTACTAATATTTCAAGTTCTACATACACCAAGCACTTTCAAAGAATCAGGACTCAAGACTGGGCAGTATAAGTTTGATTTATGAAAGAGTCCATACTTTTTTATTTTCTTTAGTCTATCAATGTAAAAAAGTATATGTTAGCTTAGCAACCATGTACACAGACACGGGGGCAATGAAAAAAGAGAATTTTAATTTTCATGTTCAATCATACTGCATAATCAGTTCAAAATTAAATAAAATGTTTAATTTAAATAAAAAATAAATAAATTCACTTGTAACTAATCCTACAATATAACTATGCATCATACTAGATTACCAGCTATAACTAGAAACCCATCGTCGAATCTAACTTACATAAAATATGCAAATTTAAATTTTAAATTTTAAACTATTCATACTATACAAATTATTTTGTACTATACGATCTTTTAAATTTGTGCTTAATTAGGCTAGTTAATTAAGCAATCAAATTGGATTTAATTGTTTATAGATTGTACTGTACGTATTATATCATACTGTATAAGTCAAGAAGGAGCACATCTATCTTCAAGCTAAGAGATGAAACATCTGAACATACATAAATCATATGGTGAGTCATTAGACATTTTTTTTGCAATTTTGGGCATCTTCATGTAAAGTATAACTTGTACCTTATTAGGATTGATTTTGATTCCATCTGGTTTGAGAAGAAATCCTCTTACTCCTGCTTTGAAGGTGCATTTTTGAGGATTCAATCTCATGTTATACTTCTTGAGAGTAGGAAAAAATTCTTGTAAGCCTTTGATATGTTAATCAGGAGATCAACTCTTGACTAGGAGATCAACCACATAGACTTCATTGTTTCTTCCCATTTATTCTTTAAATAGCTTTCCACCATCCTTTGATAGGCTAATCTAACATTCTTTAGTCCAAAAGGCATGAATTCATAGATGTACAACCCCTCTACTGTGATTAATGCTATTTTTTCATAATCTTTAGGGAGCATCTTAATATAATCGAAGCTTGATAAAGTATCTAGGAAACTCATGACTAGATAATCCACCAAAGAATTGACTAAAGTGGGTAGTTATCCTTGGGGTATGTTGTGTTCAAAATTTTAAAAGTCATACATATTCTCTATTTGCCTATAGATTATGAACCATCTTCACATTGGAAATACAATCCAGATATTAGACTTCCCTAATGAAGTTGGCAGCGAGTAGTTTTTTACTTTTTCTTAGATGGGCTCAGCAAGTAAGGTTGCAGCTTTCCTGATCTTCTACTTGGGACAAGAGTCCCTTCATATGTTTAGCTGATGGCATATGATTTCTTCATTGATGTCTAGCATGTCTATAATTGTTGATGTGAACACTTTGCGATTATCACGGAGAGTCTACATTAACTCATCTCGATGTTCTCTACTAAAGTAGGTGCTAACCCTGAGAGATTTACCTTGCTTACTTTTTTTATAGGCATTTCCCCAATGTATTCAATCATCTTGAGGCATGGAGCTTGAGCTCTATGTCTAGTTGATGGATTTCTTTGGAGTTACTAGTCAGGCCTACTACTCATAGATAGTATGTGTGTGACTAGAATAGGTCACTTTTTACCATTACGTTTTTTTCACTTTACTAGAAATTTGATTGCGATGTGGTACGTGGATACCACAGCTCAGAAAGTATTCAATAGTGGCATGTCAAATATGTCACTATAGGCAGCAGGAGCATCGACAATGATGATGTCAGCCATAGATATTTATTGATGGTTTTCTTTGCCTTAAGTGATTCGTATAGAAATTACTCCCTATGCTTTCCAAAGAATCTGTACTGGGCTCCTATGTAGGAGTGAGCTAAGACGTGAGGATATTCATCTTATCAAAGGTAGTATTAAAGATTATATTCACTAAACTCTTCATGTTTATCAGAATGCTATTGATCTAATAATTAGCAATTAGAGCTGTGATGATAATGGCCTCAATGTGGGGGTTACACTCAGCCGATTCATCTTTATTGATGAAAATGATGGGTTTGTCATCATTGGGTCACGAGTATAAAGCTATGTTGACTTCTCTAGTGTACAACTTCTTTTTACTTGAGGGGGTGTACTTTTTATCACCGTCCATGATGGCGGGCACTACTCTAATGATATGGATTACTCGAGCCGGCTTGGCCACGTTGGCACTCTTCCATTGGGGGTTTTCATGGCCATCAATCTAGATTGGTGAGTATGAATTCTTTGATCTTCCTAATTGTTATAAGTTCCTCGACCAGGTTTCAACAGTTATGGCATTCTTCAGGGTCATGCCCATGATCTTTATGGAATGCGTAGTACCTCAAGGTATCTCGAGCATTGGCAATCTTTATAGGCTGTAAATGCCTAAAAATTCTCTACAAGCTCCGTCATGGATACTCTCAACAAACTATTGGTTAGATATGCCTAAAATATTCTTTTCAAACTTCCTTGGTCCTTTATGTTGTCAATGCTTCCATTCTTAAACATATTGGTCTAGCGAGCATCCCATATGTATTGGGGCACTAGTGATTATATTGGGAGTATGGTCTTTGGACTCTTCTCTCTTGGGATAAGGTTCCTTCTCTACTCCTGCCTTGGGGGAGGTTCTTCTTGTGATAATCTCATAGTTAGAGTGGTTGTGGAAGATTCGGTCACTTAGTTGCATTCATTAGTGTTGACATGAAATTTAGCAAGTTCCAATAGTTATGCTAGCATTTTGAGCAATTAAATGCCATGTACGTATCGGAAAGGACCTTCTCTCAGCCCATGGGTCAGAGTTGCTTGGGCAACTACTAATTCTAGGTCTTTCATGCAAAGCATTTCTATTTTGAACATCAATATGAAGCTTCCCAATGACTCGCCAAGTTCCTATCTCATCTTCAATAGAACTTGCAATCTTTTCAAGGGTTTTGAGGTCCTGATAAATTGTGTAAGAAATATTCTCTTGAATTTGGTGAATGAGGCGATCACCCCACTGGGTAAGTGAGTGAACCATCTTAGCGCCAAGTCTTTGAGAGTGATGAAGAAGAGATGATATTGAAGTGTATCATCAACATCGAGAAGGGAAGCCTTAGACTTAAAAGTCACCATGTTATCCATGGGATCAACCCTTCCTTCGTAAACCTTAAGGTGAGGTACCTTAAACTTGGGAGGTACTCTTGCTTTAGATATTAATCAGAAAAAAGTGTTTACCAGCCCTGGTTTAGTTTCTTTGATCTGTATGGTTAACAGATTGGAATTCTTATCTCTTGCTTAGGGGCAGGCAAGATTGGAGACTGGATCTAAAGCATACAATTCTTTTAGCAGCGCGTAATGAGCATCGGGGTCGGTTAGCCCTTTGGGCATGTTGATGGTTTGAGGCTAATAGCTGGCAGTGGTGAGAGCATCCTGAATGGACTTCAAAAGGTGCTCTTCAATTTCTTGTAGTTTGTGGTGAGTGTTATATTCTTTGTTCATTGTGTTCAATGAAGTCTCACTCGCCCTATAGGTGGCAATTTTCTTGCCTTTGGATATTGATCCATGCTCACTACACCTGAGAGAATGTTAAATTCTATTTTATCTAATGGATGATCTTAAGCACTACTTCTTACCATTAGTGGACGGAGAGCCTTGAGGTGAAGATGATAAAGTTAGACTATGAGGGAGAGAGAGAGAATGAGGAAGGTAGAGAGAGGATGAATCCAGACAAAATCTTTATTATCCAAGCTAGAGATACAAGAACTATAGAAGTGAGAGCTCTGTAATGCAAAGCTTAAGCCAAGAAAGGAAAAATGGTATAATGACTCAATTTTCATGTCTCTCATTCTCTTCCTGTGTGTCTATCCTATTATCCCCTTGTTTCCTTACTTCTACCCTTATTTTAACATCTTGGAGGATTACAGTGGGTATGTACAAGTGTATTAGCTATCTCACCAGTCTTTGATCTAGCTCGGTCATTTATGCTGAGTGAAGTGGTGATTATCATAAGAATGGAAGTGAGTAGGTTGAACTTTATGGATAATATCAGTGTCAATAGGAAGTTAGTTTGAGCATGCTCCATTAAGGTTAGAAGGGTTGAGCAGCATCTTGATGTGGTCGAGAGATTGGGCTAGTGTAGGGTAGAGGCTGGTCCAAGGTCACCTTGTTGAGGTAAGAGGGGGCCAGAGTATCTTGACATGGTTCTGAAGTCGATTAATTTTAGAGGATGATATGTTAG
Organism: Dendrobium chrysotoxum; assembly: GCA_019925795.1. Taxonomy (NCBI): domain Eukaryota; kingdom Viridiplantae; phylum Streptophyta; class Magnoliopsida; order Asparagales; family Orchidaceae; genus Dendrobium; species Dendrobium chrysotoxum. The sequence continues at coordinate 58,483,136 of CM034314.1, forward strand.
AACCCAACCAGATAAGACCCACATATTGAACATGTCCTATCGTGTAGGCTTGCAATAAGCAAACCCCAAGATCTAGTTTTAGAAATTATTTAAATTTTTCTTTCCAATATAAACTTTAAAATAAACATTGAAACCATGAAGCCACTATTATCGTCCAATATACTGAAATTAAAATCATCAATAAAATTCCTTTTCATCTCATCATCAAAATGTATAGAAAATGATGATTACATTATAGTACATGGCTACCTACTAGAGTACAAAGCAAACATAAACAAGTTTAGCCATAAATTTATAGAAATGAAAAGGAAAATATCTATATAGACTTAAATTAGATCCTGAGATGGTACTTAACTAACTCTTTCCCTTTCCCAAACCCTAAAAATAGGAAGCAAAACATTTACAAGTTACACCACTCAATAGGCCACAATTGAACTAATATGAATTTTCAAATATTTCATTTATTATTCATTCATTGAATATTAAAGTCCATATAATAAACCACAATGTTGAGAAGAGAAATAAGTGTAGTTATCAAAACTTGAAGTAGCAATATTGAAAAGGAATACACAAACACTTCATTTATCACAACAAATCATCAAATATAACCCTTATACTTCTTTATAGATAGAGTTCAACAACTCTGATCCTTATGCCTCTTAACAAATAAAGTTTAATAGCTCTAAGAAATAGTTATATTTTAATAACTCTGAGCAAAAAAATATAAATATTGCATCAGAATAGAACTTCCTCCATCCCCTTCAGATCTCCTCAAAATCCCATAATTGAATAAAATAAGCATATTTTTTTTAATTCATGGAGATAATTAAAACATAAATAAACTCATTTTAGAACTTGCCAAAATGCTTTAACGATAGGCAACAAAAAACCTATTTAATAGAATTTCATATTTTAAGAAAATAAATAAAATACCATAGATTATACAAGATATTATTTTAAGCTTTAAATATACTACAATAATATTTTTTAGTATCTTGATTATTTTCTATTCAATTAAAATAGCATAATTCTAAAAATCTCTGGTGTAACATTTTCAGAAAATACCTATTGTTTAGAACTGATGTCTCTACAATATATAGAAAGTTATACAATGATAGTTTTATGGATATAAAGTTATTCACATTTTTTTTGTTATGGAAATATTAATTTATTTAGAAGATTCATGAGAATTCCATATTTTTCAAAATTGAGATAGGCAAAATGTGACCTACCTCTATTCGGAGAGCATTCAAATATGGACCAATAATAGAAAATGACCTGAAGCTGCTCAAACCCAGCTTTCTCTCATTGAAACCCTCCTCTTTCTCTTTCTAAATTGCCTACCCAAATGAATTGAATTGAATGGAATAGTGGATTTAAATATTTAAAATATTAAAATTTATTATGGCAATGCGGAGCAGCACATTGCAAGATTCTGGTCCATTCATAAAACCCACAGTGCCACTGCACTCGCTATGTATAGGGCGTTGAATTAGTTTGCCAAAAACTAGATAGCACTTCTACCAGGGTGCTGCCAATCCTAGTGCTGTGGTGCCTGAGGATGAAGTTCTCAAATTTTATAAACTCAAATAAACCCCCATGACCCACTCTAAAACACATGTAGACTCTCACAAGCATACAAAACACTTTTAGGCACATGAAGGGCTTAAAATATAGATATTCAAGCAAATTTCTTTTTCGAATCAAGTTAGAACAGGCTGATTTGAATACTAAACCTTGGCATTTCACAACTCTCCCCTCCTTAAAAGAATTATAAACCTCAACATTTCAAAACTTATATCTCATATCACATAAATAGATTGTGATATAGTAGTCTAATCTCAGGCTCCTCTTAAGTATCTTCTCTTTCAATTATGTTCTTCCATTAAACTTTAACTATTGGAATATATTTGTTCCTTAATCTTTTAATATCATAAGCTAAAATCCTCTCTAGTTCTTCCGTATAACTCAAATTTGGACATATCTAAATATCTTCAGTAGATACTCAATTTCCAGAATAAGACACTCATTTTCTCAGAAGTGACACATGAAATATATTGTGTATTTTATACATATAATCTGGTAACTATAGCCTATTGACAAGTTGCCCAATTCTTTTAGTAACTTCAAATGGTCCAATGTACCTTTGGCGCAACATTCCTTCCTTTATAAATCTGCTGATGCCTTTCATCAGGTTGATCTTCACATATACTAAATCTCTCACCTGAAACTCCACAGCTCTGTGCTTAACATCAAAATATTATTTCTATATATCCTGTATAACTTTTAATCTATCTCTAATTTTATATATCTTCTAAGTAGCATTATCAACTAAAGTTGGCCCAATCAGATGCCTCTCACCCACCCCTATATAAGATAGTGGTGTTCTATATTTCCTATTATACAGAGCTTCATAAAGAGCCATATCTATGCTGAACTAAAAACTATTATTATAAGAAAATTTAGTCAGAGAATTGTGATCTTTTGAACTTCCACAAAAATCTAGAATACAAAATCTTAAAAGAATTTCCAGTACGTATACAATCCTCTCAAATTATCCATCAGTCTAAGGATGAAAAGTTTTCCTGAAATATAATTTTTTGCACAAACCTTGTTGAATACCTCTTCACAATCAAGAAGTGAATCTTCCATCTCTATAAAAAATAATCACCTTTGGTATCCCATGCAGATAGTTAATCTCACACAAGTATATCTATGATAATCTATCTACATAATCAATTATCAAATCAAAATAAAATGAGAAGACTTTATCAGAAGGTCAACCATAACCTAGATGGCATTATATCACATTCTCGATCTAGGAAAACCCCTAGCAAAATCCATAGTCACTTCTTCCCATTTTTACTTAGGGATGTGTAATGGTTCTTAAAAACCTTCCAGTCATTGATCTTCTACCTTCACTAACTTATAGGCACTATATTTTATAAACAAAATATGCCACATCTTTTTTAATCTGAGCCGCTAGAATGTACCTTTCAGATCACTATACATTTTGTTGTTTTCAGGGTGAATAATACAGCCTAAATAATGCACCTCGTATAAAATTTCCCACCTAAAATCTACAAAAATAGGAACCCATATTCTATTCTTATAGAAAATGATACCATTTACAAACACAGATAGTTCAAATTTCTTATTAGATTTGACTAGATTAACTAGCTTTAGATATTATATATATTTAACATAAGATTCCTAACTCATTTCTTGCTGAGACAATCATATAATCATCTGAGTTTGAATAGAAAAATTGAGATCAATAAAAGAAATCACCTCCAAATATATCCCTTTCATATCCTGAATCAAATACTCATAAAAAATAAGCGGAATGCTTGATATCTCAGAAGACTTTCTACTCAGATCGTCTACCACAACATTTGCATTACTAGGTTAATATTGAATAGTCAAATCATAGTCTCTAATTAACTTAAGCCATCTCCTTCATCTCAAATTCAAATCTTTTGGAGTAAATATGTACTTTAGACTTTGATGATTGATAAAAATCTCACATCTGACTATTGACAGATAATGTCTCAAAATCTTCAAAGAAAATACAATAATAATAAGTTTAAGATTATGCATCAGATAATTCCTCTTATGTGGTTTCAAATGTTTGAAGGCATAGACTATAACCTTCCCATTTTGCATCAGTACACATCCTAGTCTTTTTAGTGAATCATCACTGAATAACAAAAATTCTTTTATATCGGATGAAAGAGTTAGAGCTGGAGAAGAAGTCAAACAGTCTTTCAACTTCTAAAAATTAGCCTCATAATCAGGTGTTCAAATAAAACTATTGACTACTGAGTCAGTCTTATCAAATGTACAAAAAAATGAGAAAATCCTTTCATGAACTTCTTGTAATAATAGACCATGCTTAAGAAATTGTATACCTAAGAAATGATAGGTGGCCTCAACCAATCAATAATTACCTGAACCTTATGGGGATTTATAGAAATACCTGTATTGTTCACTACATGCCCTAGAAATAAAATAATCTTCAACTAGAACTCACACTTGGATAACTTAGCATATAAATTATGTTGCATCGGAGTCTTTAGAATAATTCTTAGATGCCTGGCATGATCTTCCACAAAAGTAAAGTAAATTAGAATATCATCTATAAATATAATCTCAAATTGATCCAAATAATCTCTAAATCCCCTATTCATTAAATCCATAAAAATTGCTGGTGCATTAGTCACCCTAAAAGGTATAACTAAAAACTCGTAGTGCCCATACTAAGTACTGAAAGCAGTCTTCATTAGATTAGACTCTCTTACCTTCACCTAATAATAATCAAATCACATATCAATGTTGAAAAATAAAGAAAATCCTAGCAACTGATCGAATAAATCTGTAATCCTTGGCAAATGATATTTATTCTTAATCATAACTTTTATTCAATTCTTTCTAATTGATGCACATGCGTATCATACCATCTTTCATCTTCATAAATAAAATTGGTGCACCCCATGGAGATACACTAGGGCAGAGGAATCCCTTATCAATCAACTCTTGAAGCTGCATATTTAACCGCTATAGTTTTTTTGGGTGCCATTTAATTTGGAGCCTTAGATATCAGAACCATACCTAAAAATACATCAATACATAACTTAATATTCGTGTACAGAGGCAAACTGACAAACTCATTTGGAAAATATTAAGAAATTTCTTTACTATTGAGACATCAAAAAGAGCACCAGAATCCACTCTACTGTCTCAAAGTGATGTTAGAAATATCGCACAACCCTTATTCCATAATTTATATGGTTTCAAATTAGCAAAAGCTCCTGTTATATTTCATTTGGTTGGTTCTTGGGCTCTTTATCCTGTGTCTTGTGCTGATTTCAAGCTATAATTGTACCATGTTTATTTTAGATTTTAACCCTTTGTGCTGCTCATCTATTCGCTGGTTGGAGTATCTTGCATTGTCCTGCTACAGTTTTATCTGGACTGTGGTTAACAAGAGCTGTTGTCTCATGTGGCATGGCAGATATATAAAAATATTTATATAAACTCAGATCATATGCTAAACTGCTACTCAACTGGCTCTTCAACTTTCCCATACACTAAAAAAAGAGGCAAAATATATACAATCTATACAGCTCAATAGGCCACATTTAAACAGATCTGAATTTCTAAATATTTTATTTATTAAATATTCACTAAATATTAAAATCTATATAATAAACCACAATTCTAAGTAGAGAAATAAGTGTAGATATCATAACTTAAAGTAGTAGTATTGAAAAGGAATACTCAAACACTTTATATATAATAAAAAATTATCAAACAAAATTTTAAGAATTTTCACCCCTATACCTCCTCACAGATAGAGTTCAACAATTCTGATCCTAATGCCACCAAATAGATAGAGTTCAATAACTCCGACCCTCCTAACAAATAGAATTGAAGAACTCCGAGCAACAGATAAAGTTCAACAACTTTGAGTAACAGATAGAGTTAATAACTCTACACAATAGAATGCATATGGCATCAAAACAGAACTTCTTCCATCCCATCATATCTCCTAAAAATTCAACTATTCAATCAAATAAATATAATTTGAATGCATTATAATAATTAAGGCAAAAATAAACTCATTTCAGAACTTGTCAAAATGATTTAACGATGAGCAATAGAAAGCTCTACTCAGTAGAATTTCTCAATTTTAGAAAATAGTCAAATTACTAGATATTGTAAAGAATATTACTTAAAAACTTTAATTATACTATAATAATATTTCTAGAGTTCACATTATTTTCTATTCAAATAAAATACTATAATTCCTAAAATCCCCAATGTAAACTTTCTAGAAAATATCTAATAATTAAGATCTGATGTCTCTATAACATATATATAGAAAGTTACGCAGTAAGAGTTTTATGGATACAAAGTTATTCTCATTTTTTGTTACAGAAGTATAAATTTAATCATAAAATTTTGGAAAATACCTTAATTTTGAAAATAAAGATAGGCAAAATATGACCTACCTCGATCAAGATAACGTTTAAAATTAGGCCAACAACAGAAATGACCTAAAGTAGCTCAAACCTGGCTTTTTCACTCTAAAAACCTCCATTTATCTTTCTAAACCAACTACCCAAATGAAATGAGTCGAATGGAATAGTGGTTTCAAATATTTAAAATATTAAAATTTTTTCTAGCACCGTGGCGCCATGTTATGCTAGACATGGCGCCCTTCACAAAACCCGTAATACTGATGTACCTGTAGCATTTCGAAGCACCAAATTAATTTACAAAAAGTTGAGAGCACTACCACCATGGCATTGCCAAAGTCAGTGCCGCGATGCTCCAAGGGGAATTTCCATATTCCACAAACTTGTAAATAGACCCGAAGTCCCACTCCAAAATATATTCAGACTCTCACATGCATATAAAATACTCTCAACCACATGCAAAAAGGTTCAAAATGTATAGATTCAAGTAATTATCTCTTTTGAATTGAGTCAGAATAGGTTGAGATGAATACTGCATCTGGATGTGTCACATGATATTTGTTGTTAGCTTGATTATTGATGTGTCTTGCATGGGAAACTTGTCTCTTGCTAGGATGAATAAAGATTTGTACGACTTAGAGAGAAACTTCTGAGGTCGCCCTCACTAGGATGGGTAACTGCTTGGAAAATGTGGCCGATCTTGGTCCGTCGTGCTCTAGTATTAAGCTCCTTGCCAGATCCTGAGCGAGTCCCTCAAATGGACTATTCTTAGAGAGAAGAGAGTTCTATTTTTGCTCGAATTGAATGTAACCTACAAGATAACTACAAATGGGTATCTACATATGTAGTCATGGGTGTACAACCACCACTTTAGATGATTCTCTTGATGCTTTATTAGTCCAGGTTAATGAGGAAGGGAAAGATAATGCACTTTATCATCTCAGCTGTCAATTTCTTTTGACCAAAGTCGGTTGTCTACATAGTAAGAAGTAATTATTTAGCCTTAAGTTTCGTAGATAGAAGTTAAGACATTATATGCTTTCTCGTATGGTGAATCTCATTTCATAGATCAATCCTCTTTAAAAACTTAAAAATTGCCTAACAATGCTTGGATGTTTGACATATTGGTCTATTATTTTGCTTTGACATCACCTTTGTGCTCATGTGTACTTAGGGTTGTAAATGAACCAAACATTTGAAGAGCCGCTCATGGCTCAACTCGATAAGAGCTCGTTTATATTTATTTGATAAGTTAAATGAATAGGCTTGAACACTTTTAATAAATACTTGACAGTTAAATAAACGAGTTTGAACAGCTTGTCATTCGGTTCGTTTATGTTCATGAACAATATCATTTAAAGCTCATGAACAAGCATGTTAAGAAGCATGATTGGAGCTTGATTAAGACTCTTGCTTGACTTGAATTAGCTTGTAATAAATAAATAGTTTTAAAAATAAATATTATTAAATTTATTTAACTAATTTAATTATTTAATTCACTCCTTATTTAACTAACGGTTATATTTAATTTACGTTTATTTAATTCACATTTTTGGATATATTTAATAACATAAGGTGACAGGGGGATGGATTGGCCTGCTGTTGGTGGGTTTTAGGCAAGCTACTCGATTAAGGCATTTTATTTTTTCAAACGAGCGACTTGTTAATGGATTCGACAAGCCTAAAATGAACAAAGCATGAACCTGAACATGAGCAAATAGTGATTTTTTAAATGAGCTCGAGCTTGAATAGATACAAAAAAAAACTTGAATATTATTGAGTCGAGCTCAAACATGGCCTTGGCAAATCAACTCAAGGTCAAACATGCAGAAGCTTGGCTTGGCTCAGTTCGTTTATAGCCCTAGTGTACTGTATTATAAACTATAAAACTTTTTCATTTTAGCCAAGGTTTTAAAAATCAGACCATACTAACCAGTTTGGCCTTGGACCGATCAAATGGCCAATCCCGTCTATCTTAAAAATAGTTTTTGTATTGCTTGTTAGAATTATGGTTCAACTAAAAAACCAATGAATCGATCTTGATTCCTTTGAATTGGTTGAATCAATAAATTATTTAAATAATTAAATAAATTAATTTAATATTTTAAAAATAAAATATTAAGAGAAAATTTCTAAGTTATGTGTGACTAAATAATTTGAAGTTCTCAAATTCATAATATATGCAATATATATTTTTAAATGATATATTTTTTAAATAATTTTTAATAATTTGAATAATATTTATCTTTTAGTTAATAATATTTAATTGATTTGTTTATTTAATTATAAATTATTAAATTATATTTTTTTATCTATTTATTAACAATAAATGATCGAACATGAATAATTTATAAATGCAAATTTATAATATGAATTCTGTATATAATCTATAGGAGTAATTTATATTTAAACATATAAAATAAATTATCAATAATTTATATTAAATTTATAATCTTTTACGTGAACTAAATTTATATTAAATATGAATCAAAATTAAAATTTAAAGATATTTAAATTTAAAAATTACAGAAAATATTATTTATGTATGAATTCAATTTATTTTTAATCATAAAATTTTTAATCATTACACCATTATTATGTTATTTAGTTTTTATTTAAATAAATTAAATACTTATTCAACCTCTGATTTGAGCCAATCAAATCATTGAATCTTGAACCTCTCCTTTTTTTAATTATATATTTGATAAGATTTTCTTAACCTTGATTTTAGTATTTAAAGTTTAAGGCAATAAAAGAGAGTGGCTCTTTGCACCAAGATTTTGAAAAGTGAATTGGACATTGTATCGTGAAAAGAAAACAAAGATTTCAATGTTAAAAGATAGTCGGGAAGACATATAGTAAACATTTTATATATTTAATTTTTTAATAATTACTTAATAATACATTATTAATAATAAAAATTAAATTAATAGATAAAAAATTAAAAAAAACATAAAATATAAAACACAATATTAAATAAGATAGCTAAGTGTTTATTTGGGATGGTTGCAAATTTTTTATAAAGTTGATTATGAAGTAATTATGGAGAAAGTAACTTCTCGAAAGCTTCTGCAAAAAGCAGCTTCCTATCCCAAATTTTTTAAAATCAACGAGAAATTGTAGTTGCCAAATAGATGTTGTTGTTGAAGTCTAAAAATTTATCCCAAAAATGCCCTAAATTTAAATATAATTTTCAAATCTATCTATTTATTTTAATTAACAATTTTTGCTAATAAAAATTTGGATTCCATAAAATTTGAAATAAATAATACGGTGAATGTACTCTCAGTTAATCCTAGAGCAAGATTTGAGTAAAATTTCAAATTTGAATCAATTTGAACTAATTTATTCGCAACTAATTTCAATAGTTCATAAATATAAGAGGGGGTAATATCATGTGATATTTCTCTAGAAAAATAAATAATATGTATATTTCTCTAATAATATTTATAAAGGTATATAAAATAAATCCCAACGCAATTATGTTAAATAAAACTTGGCCATAATTTTAGTTGATTTCAATGGCCTAAAATATGCGCACCATTAGAATGTTAGGTTGATTCCACTTACCTAGCATACAGCTCGTATAGTGCTACTGACAGCGAACATTAAAGAAAGGGACGCATTGCTGCTGGTTTCTTTGTTGCTTTCAAACCATGGGCTTCCTAGAGAATATAATACATTTTCTGTCACCTCTCACCAACCCAAAAAGCTATTGAGTAAAAACAAGCAACAGCAAACATACCTCAGGCTCTTAGCCGAAAACCATTAGCTGCTTCGTTCCATTTCCCAACCCTCGCTTATAAATTCACAACAATCCCACCCTCCTCCTCCACCACACACCAAGCTCTTGCATCTCATTTATTCTCCCTTCAGTAGTGGCAGTCATGGCTTCCATCGATCACAAGCTCACCATCGCAAAGCGCTGCGCTCGCGGTATCTTTAAGCTTTCACTTAAAGAGATGTTAGTGTTGCTATCCGTAGCTCAATTATAATTAAATTGGCATTTATTTTTGTTTGTTCTGGAAAATGGTAGATGGGGTCATTGCTGGAGCGAAGGCAGCGGTGGTCGCAACCGTCGCAGCGGCCATACCTACAGTAAGTATTTGTTCTATCATCATGCAAGAAGATATCATTACAAGACTCCTGTTTCTTTGTATAAATTAATATGTCATTACATCTTTCAGTTAGCCAGTGCAAGGATGCTTCCCTGGGCTAGAACATACCTGAATCACACAGCTCAAGCCCTCATAATCTCATCAGGTTATATGCTCTCATTAGCATTTAATGGTTTGGCCTCAATGTTGTCATGAAGGATATATTTTTCCTCCTCTATTCATATTAACAGCTCATAGATATTATTGCAGTTGCTGGTGCTGCATACTTCATTGTTGCTGACAAGACTGTTTTGCAATCGGCAAGAAATAACTCTTTCAAGAAGGCAGACAAAGCAGAAGCAATGTGAATTGTATTTTGTCAGATCTCAGTTATTTATCAAGATCTACGTTTCTCGTATGCTGACTTGGTCTTAGTATGATGGTTTAGTAAGCTCAAATGAGTATTAGTGATTATGAGCTGTAATATCTACGTAAATACAATACGATTGCACTTCTGTTGGATGTCAGAAAATTTGTCAGAATGAAAAGTTTTAAGCATATTTTCTTAGGTCCAAATGTCCAATGATCTACTCCTGTTTAATTTAAGGTGACCCTGTTTCATATAACATTACTCCATCTGCCAACTTTCGCATAGATGTTAGACAGTAGAATATAAATGCCGTGGTCTTCATCCACAATTTCTATAAGCTTGATGGTTACTCAGAAAATTCAATGTTGGCATGGCTTTGACAAGCTCCAAGAAGAGAAGTAAAAATTAATCCCTTGGGCTTCATCTTCACCCTCCTATCAAAGCTTTAGCAACAATAAAAAGCCCACCTTGACCGATAAAATCGATCATACAACCATAGTGTTCCTAGTTTAGGAGAAATCTATGATCGATCCCTTGCCATGCATTTGAAATACTAGTATTAAGGCTTCGCATTAGAACTCAGGATTTTTTGGAAATTCAGTTTTTCTTCCAAGTGGCCACAATGCATATTCCCGAATTTATAGCCTTCCAGGACATGAACTCCTCTAACGCGCATTTCATAAAAATTATCCTTGGCTTCACCTGATTGGCCTGAGAAAATATCATAGCATTAATCAGAGAGCTGAAGGAACTGCGCGCATCTATTTGAGAAGTTTTATCACATCTGTCGGACATCCAAAAGCATGCGGATTCCGACCATCTATACTGATGAGAGAAGTGTATAAGAAAAAGACCAAGGTTAAAGAAGAGTATTGACGTAGATGGCTAATAGATCTGCGCGTGAAATTTTTTCCACCTACAGGATAAGCTAAGGCCAAGGCGCAAGCTTTAAACAGGAAATTTAATAGTAAAGGAGTTGGATTTCCGGCTAGGGAGATGAGTGTTGTCGTCAAGGCTAATAGAGTAGGCGCGAATGGTATTGCGTATGAAGTGGTTTGTTGACGCATTCTGTCGAGCAGTTGATCGGCGTAAGAAAAATGGATGGGAGAACAGACCGCGCAGCTCGATATGCTTGGTAATGGTTAGTTGATGATAGTGGAGACTGGTTTTGATGATTTAGGCATGAATTTGCTGCTTGCCAAGGAGGGCTTACACACGAAAGTGAAAACTAAAAAGTGTATTTTTTTGTGGTTTTGGAACGTGGCCTTTTCTAAGTAGTCAAGATTCTAATTTTGAATCGAATAAAATCAAAACTACAGGAGAGTAGCTGATCGTTGTGGGACTTCAAATGAAGTAATAAAAAATTCATTAGATGGATAAAAATTTGACAGAATATGAACGTTATATTTATAATTTTGAAGAGTATTGAAATAGAATACTTGCTTTAATATTTTAAAGACGTTTAAGAATTCAAACAAAAAAATTAGAGGGAAACTTGACTCTCGAGACGGTGTTTTTATTGCTTTTTAAAATGGAGGTTTAGTATAAAAATTTTAAATTTTTAATTAAATTTTTGTTTTAAGAAGCAATAAAAAGCCGTCCCAAATGAAACCAAAGCCTCTATTATACCTAAAATTGTGTCAAATGAGATCAATGTAAGCTTCTATACTTTTATTTAGAGAAATGTATTCTAAAAATTCTGAATAAAATTGCTCTATTATTGAAATATAAGGGGTATTGCCCCATCCTTATGAAAATGTTTTTGCAAAAATACTGGTATAACTTTTTGCCAGCGACAATTTCATGATTTGATTGAATGGAGCCTTTAACAAAGCTTTTTATATTTGTTGTGAAGCCGTTAGTAAGTTTCAATATGAATTGATTGGCGATAGTTTGCTCATGAAATTGCTAAATCTTCTTGCAAGATAAATGAATTTCATGGTCTACTCTCGCATCTGATGTTATTATCTTTGAATTACAATTTGGGTTAGATCTAATAAGTTGTGGGCTTCGAAAATGCGGCCCCGGCCTCCTCGTGCTTTCGGGGGAGTTTTAACAGATTAAGTTCTGGGGTAAATTTTGGGAAGGCAGATTGATTTTGTAGATAAGACACTACCCAGAGATTTCGCCCTTATTTGCGAGGACTTTATGATCTTAGTTCTGGTTTCCTATAGGCGCAAGCCCCTATAGTTAATTACCCCTCCTGATCACGTGAGAGAACTTTCTATTAAGGCTAGTCATCAATCAGATACGTAGAGATTATGTGTTATCTGACATATAGTAGCAGCATGGGTTGATGTTGGAAATTTGAAGATTTGATATTTAAAATTAGAAATTTCATCATCTTGCACTTAAAGCGAATGGTGGAAGAATGGATGATGGACCCGATCAAGATCCCATGGTTCCGTCATCTGGGGCTATTATGATTCCTAGTCTACTTAGTCAGAGGAGGTAGTCGATCCAATCTAACAGAAGGATCCTTGTCGGCAGCCATGGGTTGCGTCGTCCAGGGGTACCTTGTAGACCGGGGTGGATGTTAGTCTAACAAATTTGAATCTACCTTAGCTAATAGAGGGCTTTATGCCCAATCGATTATACCCTATTAATTCATATCTCAAGGATTTAGTGTCATTGAGGATCATAAGGGTTATGGCCATGACCGTAATTTAGTGGTGCTATTTGGCGACAAACTACTCGGTTCAGAGGGCCCTAGTCATAACTGTTTAGCTGCGATGCCATTTAAAGGTAAGACCGCTGGTTAGAGGATACGTGTCACATCCTTGCTGGCAAGAGATGGTTTGAGAATTAATTCTAGTGAAATTTTTGACTAGACACTAGCTATTTATGAGCTGAAGTGATGTTTAAAATTATCCACCTCAGCAAACTGTTGTGAATGGTGGATGGATTTGCTTTAAACGGTTTTATGGATTTATTTTATTTTTAAATATCTAGATTTGACATTTTTTTTAAATTTTGGATTTTTGGGTTTTCATGGGTATTCAGGTGAAACTTTGGATACTTGAAATTGACCCCTCCGATTGAGATCTACATTCAACACAACCATCATCGGAGTATTTATGGGCATTTTAATTTCATTGGTTGAACTTTGTCGACTCTATTTACTAGTCGATAGAGGATCTGGTCCCTTGTTGGCTGTATGTTTTTATCGATGAATGTTTCTTATCAAGGGCCTTGAAGGCATAATATGAATGTATTAAATAAATACTCTAGTCGATACCGTGACCGTATATTTATTTGATGGTTCGAGCCGTGTCGGCTCCTATCTACTCGCATAGAAGCATCGGGCTCAAACCTAGGTTTATTGTCTGTCCCATGTAGCATCCCTAGACATTATGTGTGTGTACATAATGAAGGTTCGTGTAGGTTATTAAACCTAAAGGAACCAGCCCGAGGCTAATTAAGAGGGGGTGAATTGGTATTTAAAAATTTTAAACAAAAAGGAAGCACCTTAATCCCCTTAATGCGAAAGAAAATAAAAATTACGATAATAGAAATTTAAAATTAGTCAACAACATAGTAAACCACAGAAAAATAAAAGTGCGGAATAATAAAATAGAACACACAAAAAAATATAGTGATTCGATCCAACCAGACCTACGTCCACTCCCTGGAAACCTCCTTTCCAAGTATTACTCTAAAATTAGTGTCTCTCTTTTTACCCCCACAGCAAGGTGGAGAACCCCTTACAAAATCTTTTCCACTAATCTGGCAAAGGCAGAGAACTTAAAATCCTTTTTCACCCACTTGGTGAAGGCAGAGAACTTAGAATCCTTTTTCACCTTCCTGATGATGGAAGAAAACTAGTAATCCTTTTTCTCCCTCAGGGAAAAGGCAAAGAACCTGGGGCTTTTGCTGTATAATGTTTTCCTAGAGCCTCCAGAGGATTAAGGCAGAAGCTTGAAGAAGACGAGGAAGAATCTTGCTTGGAGTAATCTTGTGAATGCCTCACAAATCTCCCTTACAAAAATCTCTCCCTCTCTTCTCTCTCCCAATGCTCTCATATGCACCTCTTTGCTCCCTCACAAAACACTTAGCATCCAAAAGTCTTTTTAAACAAGATAATGGAAGACTTTAAATAGAGAGCCTCCAATAAAGCCCTAAATTTCAATCTAGCACTTCTGATTATCCAGTATGAACCAAGCTTGTACTGTAGGATTAGTACAAAATTCTCCTATTAGTATTGTACGAATTAATAGATCCCATATAATTAGTTCAAAGAGGTGAACTGATCATCTAGGACGATTGAGATCATCATTCAGTATGATTAATATAAAGCAACCTTCTAGATAGTACGAACGTCATTATCTTATACGATCAGTTCAAGAGTTTGCATTGATCGTCTAGTATGATAGGCAACGATAAATTATTGTCCCATATAGAGAATGGTTCATCCAGTACGAAAATGGTGAATCATCCTATATGATTAGTTGAAAACTATAATATTTTATCTTGTATGATAGGTGGCGATTAATTATCGTCCTATACAAGAATTAGGTCATACAGTACGATCATCTTTGATCGTCATGTATGATCTGATTGAATAATTTAACCATAATTAAATACCTAATCACAGAATCAATTTAGGTATGATTGTCATATATTATATAGTATGATGCATATCGTACAGTATGATTAGACACAAAATTTGAATATTAAAATATTATCTAAATTGTGATTGGCATTTATTTTGCTGATTATAACGGATCATCCTATATGATATGTATCATACAATATGATTAGCTTAATTAATCATAATTAACAGAGATGCCATAATTAGGGTTTTTTGTTTAACTTATCATCCAGTATGATATAAATCATATTGTATGATTAGTTCAAAAACAAAAATTTTTCTAACTCATCAACTCACTCCCTTGAGTGTGTGTGTAAGGTTACTTAACTTTAGGATCCACCATGATACATATTTGACTCAAAAAAGATAAAAAGTATAAAAAGATTGAAAAATACAGACTTTCATCCTAGTCTACCTATTCTTGAGTTGATCGAGGATCCAGGTGAGATGTGATCCTGAAATGTTAGTGAGTAGGGCAAAAATAAGTATGCAATAAATTCAATTATTAGGAGATAGCATAGTTAAAAATTTAATAATATTTGTTATCATCAAAATCACTAGACTTGGGTCTAGATTTATAACAATCTCTCCCTTTTTGATGATGGCAAATATTATTGGTTTATGATTGAAGAGTGTTTTGCTATTCTCTAAGTTTTCCCTCACTAAGTGAATTTTTCTAAAAATAGGGGAGGTGTCAACAATTTTTTTTAATTTTATTTTAAAAAAAAAATAACACATAATAGGGGTACACAAAAAATGAAAAAACAAACATGGAATTGAACATTTCAAAGCAAACTACAAGCTACCAAGACATGTTACTCCCTCTTTTGACATCACAAAAAGAGGAGGAAATAACATCAATAAACACAAAACTAAAAAAATAAGAAAAGTACACATATCATAAAATAGAAAAGAAATTAAAATAAGGAAGGATCTTGATCAGATGGAGTTGGAGGAGGTGGTGGCTAGAAGTACTAGTGGAAAGAGGCAAACTAGTTTGCAAATCATGCCATATCCTAATCATACTACTGCTGCTGTTGGGTTATGTACTGATCAAAGTGAGCTAAGTCATTTTCATGTTGTTGTTGCTGCTCAGCTATGTAAGAGTCAAAATGGGCCTCCCACTGATCAAACCTCTGAAGTAGCTGATCTAGTTGAGATTGCTGGCGAATAAGACCTGGTGCTTGAGGTTATTCTTCCTCTCCCTCCTCTGGCTCTCGGTTAGCATATCGAACATTATGGCGATGAACACTGTGAAGGATGTGGAAGGAGCTATTGGAATAGAAGACTATAAGCTGATCATGTGATCCAAAATATTAGAAATTGTATTTGGATTCTAAGATAAAGGCTGTGAGATGTCCTAAGAAAAGATTATGCTTTCTCTTATGGTGAGGATCTCTAACAATAGTCAGATTTTTAAGATAGCGAATAATCAGGTCAGCGGCATTAAAATCAATGTGAGCCATAATGTAATAGGTAGCTAAGGATAAAGCTAGTGTGATATTGATTCGATCTTTAGCTTTTGGAATTAAATTAGGCAAGATTTATGATCATCGTACAATATAATTTGAATCGTATGGTATGATTAATTCAAAATCATGATTTCAAAATATTATCTAATTTATATTTGGAGGTATAAACCTTATTTTCGATTGATCATCCTATACGAATGGTATCATACAGTACAATTAGTTTAAAAAATAATAATTATCCTAATTAGCTGTTATGATTATTTTTTAAATAACTGATCATACAGTACGATCATGAATGTATGGTATGATTATTTTAGAAAATTTTCAATTTTCTCATTCCCTTGTGTGTGTGTGTATGGGCGCCAAATTAACATATACCTTTTACATCACAAGACTCATGTAATATAAAATTAAAGAAATAAAAAATACAGACTCTTTCAACACATCATATGCTACCTAGTTTTGAGCCCTAAATGATCTTGAATGATGTATGATGTATCTGAAATATTAGTCAACACAAAAACAAATATACAATGCAAATGCTAGGTGAAGTCAAAAATTCAATCAATAATATTTGTTATCATCAAAATCACAAGCTTCAGATCCTAAATTACAATAATCTCTTCCTTTTTGATGATGACAAAAATTTTTGGTTGAAGTTATAAGATCAATATGTTTTCACCTAATCTTTCCCTCATTAAGTGAAGTATTTTATTTTTGTAAAATAGGGGAACAACACACATTTCTTTTTTTATTTTAAATTTTTTAAATTTTGAAATGTATAAATGAAAAGCAAAAACAAGAACACAAATATTGAAAGAAAATACTGAACAAGTTAAAAATAAGAATGAACTAGAACCAACACTACCGACACTTCTCCCCCTTTTGATATCACCAAAAAGGAGGAAAAAATAATAGATAAGAATAAAAGACACCACGAGACAACACAAGACTATAAGAAAAACAAGCACAAGAGAAAATCAATCACTTAAAGATATAGAGGATCCTGATCAGGTGGTGGAGGTGGTGGCTAAAAATATTGTTGAATAATAGAGAACTGATCACTGTACCAGGCTCTATCAGACTCATATTGCTGCTGAAGCTGATCATATTTCTATTGAAGTAAATCATGCAGCTGGAGTAGCCTTGCCCATTATTGAGTGATCTCCTTATATTCGGGTACTGACTACATCTCCAGCCAATCAAGTCCCTCCACTATAGAGAAATAGTCATCTGAGTAGGAAGTAGGAGCCGCTACTGGACCTCCCTCTACCCCCTCTAGCTTGGGGTCCCCTATATAATGAGTATGATGGTGACAATAACTATAAAGGATGTGGATGGAGCTATTTAAATAGTAGATTGGAAGATGGTTAGGTTGTGTAGGATATATAAGATTATATATAGATTCCATAACATAGGCTACGAGATGACCTAATACAAGGTTTGGCTTTCATTTATTTCTGGGATCTCTAATATAGGTAAGGTTTTTAATGCAACATATAATCAGATTAACTACATTAAAATCAAGTTCAAGCATGATAAAGTAGGTAGTAAGGGATAGAAGAGGTGCGATGTTTATGCTATTACCTACTTTAGTAATGATTGAATTTCTAAGGATATGTTAAGTGATACAGGCATCTTGAACTAGGGTTTTGACATGAGGAATATGGATTTTTATTAAATTCTCCATAAGGGTGATATTGATAGGGATCCAATTATAGTCAGGGAGAAAGTCTGAGTAAACCTTTTTTACTCATGGTAAAAAGGTGTAGGATTTGATTTTCATATGTGATTTCTACCAGCCATCTTTCGACATAGGATTGAAGGGTAGTGCACTCACTATTAATTCGAAGATTAGTAAAGAACTCATAGAGAAGTTTAGAGTTGAAAGGAAAGGTTAGAGTGAGAATGAATTGGAGTGTGGTTCTGGCAAAAAGATGTAGTACCTAGAAGTTTAGACCTTCCTGATTAATGATTTTAGAGGAAGTGATCCTTGTAGCCTTGTAGTGGTGATATGCTTCTTTATTTGCTGCTTTAAGTAATCGGGGACCTACCAAAAGTCTAGATGAACTTCCTATGAGAGCCCTAAAATATTTTCCTCCAACCATTAGATAAGGGTAAGAAAGGGGTGAGAGGTGTGAATGAAAAACTTAAAATCCCTCTCCTTAAATAGAATTTAGGCATATCATACAGTATGATGCATATCATACAATAACATCAAAAGAATTTAATTCAACCAGTTTGATCAGTAAAAAGGTTGGTCCTATCGTATAATATGATTGGAATTGTACTAAAGCTAAGTGTTAGAATGGTCATCTAGAGGAGTCAGCCTGTACAATCTTTGACTAACCTATCATACCATACAAACAAGTGTATTATATAGTATGATACATTACTTCATATCATATCAACTGAATTAAATTTGCCCAATAACAAGTGACACATGTATCATATAGTCTGAAGAGGTATTTTGCGGTATGATCACTAATAATTGATTACTAAGAGCCGTTAGATGTGCTATGCGAGGGTGATGCAAAATTTTGTGAAAATCATACAATATGATGTTAATCATATAGTACGATGTGAGTAATTTTAATTCTTTTTTTATTTTATTTTATTTTTTAGGAAAAAACTCATGAGTGAAGCTCATAAACAAATAAAAACATAATTAGGCACACATAAAATAAAAAAATGATCTCAAAATAAATAATATAGAACATACAAAAGCATATACTTTGTTGATTTCAATTTTATCCTGAATCAAGTATGAATATCAATAACACCTAATCTAATCCCCATTGAGCAAAAGGTGCCATAGCTTAAGGGTTTGGTGAAGATGTCTGCTAGTTGATCTTTAGTAGCTACATGATACAGTTTTATATCTCCCTTGGCTACATGATCTTTAATGAAATGATGCTTAATGTTTATGCTTAATTCTAAAATGATGAATTGGGTTTTTAGAGATGCATATGGCACTAGTGTTATCACACATAACTATAATAGTGCCAACAGAAAGTCCTAGGTCAATGATTTGTTGCTTAAGCCATAAGACATAAGTAAAACAACTTCCTATAGCAATATATTCCACCTTAGTGTTGGATATGGCTACAAAATTTTACTTTCTACTAGAATAGGATACTAGTGATTTCCCTATAAATTAATAGGTTTTAGAGGTAATTTTTTTATCTATTCTACATCCTGCAAAGTTAGAGTCTAAATAATTTATATTTTTAAAGGATGAGCTATGTCTAGGATATCAGATTCCTAGATTTTGGGTTCCTAGAAGATACATAAGAATTCTCTTAGCTGCAGTCATATGGGACTCCTTAGGATTAGCTTGAAATCTAACATAATGGCATACACTAAATATTATATCAAGTCTACTAGTGGTTAAATATAGAAGTGATCCAATTATCCCCCTATACTTCTTTTGATCTACTAATTTTTCATTTTCATCCTTGTCTAATTGAATGGTAGAGCTCATGGGTGTATTCATAGCCTTAGCATTCTCCATCTCATATTCCATTAGAATATCCTTGATATACTTACTCTAACTAAGGAAAGTTCCATCATCCCTTTATTTCACGCTAAATCCAAGAAAGTAAGTGAGCTCTCATATCATACTCATCTAAAATTCCTCACTCATTATTTTTAAAAATTCATCACACAAATTTTTATTAGTTGATTTAAATAGTACATCATCCACATAGATTTGAATAATGAGTAAATCATCTCCTATTTTCTTTAGAAACAAGGTGATATCTACACTACCCTTAACGAAGGATCTATTTAGGAGAAAAGTGCTCAGCCTCTCATACTAAGCTCTAGGTGCTTACTTCAATCAAATAATTTATAAACATGATTAGGATAAGTTGAGTTTTCAAACCCTAGGGTTTATTCTACATATACATCTTCCTTAATCACCTCATTTAAAAGGCACTTTTTATATCCATTTGATATAGCTTAAAACCTCTAAAGCAAGCAATGGCTAATAACACTCTAATAGCTTCTAACCAAGCTACAGGGCGAAGGTCTCCTCAAAGTTAATCCCTTCTACTTGATTTTACCCCTTAGCTACTAGCTTGGCCATATTTATAGTCACTACTCCAGAGTCATTCATCTTATTCTTGAACACCACTTGGTTCCTAACACACATTGGTCCTTAGGTCTACTAAGCAATTCCTAACATCATTCGTAACAAATTGATTCAACTTTTCTTGCATGGATAGGATCCAGAATTCATCAAATAAGGTTTGATCTATACAATTGGGTTCTATTATGATTTGTGTAAATCTGTTCGTTCAAGTGAATTCTGATACAAGTTATTTTTGATGATTACAAAAGTTTATTCTTTATTTTATTCTTCTCTTAATAAATATTAGAATTTTTTTTGTTGTGTGTACTAACATATTTTTCAAGAAATTTACACTCCAGATTGCTGAAGATTTCAAGTTCATTTATTAATATTTACTGAAAGTGAAGTTTATATTTTTTTTATTTTCTTGAGTCTAAGAAAGTGTAATTATAAGTTGGATAACTGTGCACACACACAATGGGGGTGTGAAAATTTAATTTTTAAACTGATCGTACAGTACGATATTGGATCATATGGGATGATCTGTATTATATGTCCTCCACAATGAACCTATCTGTCTTGAAAATTTTTCTAAGTTCAGTTCATACAGTATAATATAGAGTTCGTATAGGAGATTTTGAGATACGAACGGCTCTGAGTTAGGTTCGTACTGGATTGTACGGGATGAATTGTTCAATTTTTGAACTATTCATACAATACGAAATAGAGTTCGTACAGGAGATTTTAAGGTACGAACGGCTCTGAATTGGGTTCGTATGGGATCGTACGGAACGAATCATTCAATTTTTGAACTATTCGTACAGTACAAAATAGAGTTCATATAGGAGATTTTGAGGTACTAACGGCTCTGAATTGGGTTCGTATGGGATCGTACGGGATGAATCGTTCAGTGATTTAAACTATTCGTACAGTACGATGTGATATCGTACGGGATGATCGGCATGCGTGAAACTTGAAATTTTCAGTTTTTAGACGGTTTTTCTTATCCTAAGTACTTAAGGGTCTTAAAACTGACTGAAGGAGAAATCCTTCTGTGAAAATCTTTTTGAGAGTGAAAGGGAGAGTGATTGGGAGAGTGTTTGGCAGTAAGTTTTGAGAGATCTTTGAAGAGAAAAATTATGAGGGGATTCACAAGGTTATCCAATAGTGAGGTTCTCATTATTTGTACTTCAAGCATCTTCCTAATATCCTTGGAGACTCTTGCAAGAGGATTGTTCGAGAGGTTTTCGATTCTCTGTCGTCACTTGGAGGGTGAAAAAGGATGATTGATTCTTCGCCGACACCTAGAGGGTGTAAAAGGACGATCGATTCTCTGCAGACACTTGGAGGGTGAAAAAGGATGATTGGTTCTCTGCCGACACCTGGAGGGTGTAAAAGGATGTGTGTGGTTCTCTACCTTCACTAGGAGGGTGAAAAAGGATGACGGTTCTCTGCTGCACCGGGTTGGTGGAAGAGAGTTTGTAAAGGCTTCTCCGCCTTGTTGTGGGGACAAAAGGAGAGTCACTTGAGTATAGTGCAATACCTAGAGAAGGAGTCTCTAGGGAGTGGATGTAGGTCATGTTTGACTTAACCACTATAAATTTTGGTGTTATCTGTTCTTGCTTTTTACTTTTCTGTATTGTTACTTTTACGCATTTTATTTTTTTGTGGTTAAAGAAAGTAGTAAAAATTATCTCTTTTCATACTGTACGAAGCTAAATCGTACAGTACGATTTGCTTAAGTTTTTAAATTAAAAATTTTTTTAAAATTTTAAGAGAATTTTTTTAAAAAGGACCAATTCACCTGCCTCTTGGTTAGCCTAGGGACATAAGCAATAGGTCTAACAACCTATTTGCACTTTCAGGTTCTACCACTGAGATGAAAGAAAAATGACTAACTTCCTTCCTAACTCCATGTCTAGGCCTAACTCTTACAGATAGTGTTATGATTTGTGTAAATTAATTCATTCAAGTGCATTTTGATACAAGTTATTTTTGATGATTACAAAAGATATATATTTTTTTCTCCTAACAAATATTGGAGTTTCTTTTTATGTGTACTAACATGTTTTTTAGAAAATTCACACTCAAGACTGTTGAAGACTTCAAGTTCATTTATTAATATTTATTATAAGTGAAGTCAATATTTTTTATTTTTCTTGAGTCTGAGAGAGTGTATTTATAAGTTAGATAACTGTGCACACACACATTAGGGGAGTGAAAGCTTAATTTTTAAAACTGATCGTACAGTATAAAATAGTTTTCGTATGGGATGATCTGTGATATTTGTATGTACCAGCCTGATCAAAATTTTTTCTAAGTAATGTTCTTACAGTATGAAATGTACTTCATACATAAGGATTTGAGGTATGAACGGCTCTGAATGATTCGTATGACATGTTCGTACGGGATGAACCATTGGGATGAACGGCTCTGAATGGTTCGTACGACATGTTCGTATGGGATAAATCGTTGGGATGAACGGCTCTGAATGGTTTGTATGACATATTTGTATGGGACAAATTGTTGGGACGAACGGCTCTGAATGGTTCGTACGACTTGTTCGTATGGGATGAACCATTGGTACGAATGGCTCGGAATGGATCGTACTGGATGGTACTGGACGAATCGTTCAATTTTTTGAACTATTCGTACAGTACAAAATGTGCTTTGTATAGAAGGTTGTAAGGTACGAATGACTCGATTTAGATTCGTATTGGATCGTATGGGATAAATCATTCAGTAATAGGAACTATTCGAATCGTATAATATGCGATCGTACGGGATGATCGGGACGCGTAAAATTTGAAATATTCAGCTTTTGGATGATTTTTCTTGTCCTTAGCATTTAAGGATCCTAAAAATTGACTTATTAAAGATCCTTCTGTGGAAATTATTTTTGAGAATGAAAGGGAGAGTGATTGGTAGAGTGTTTGGGAGTGAGTGTTATGAGATCTTTGAAGAGAAAATTGTGAGGGGATTCACAAGGTTATCCAAGTGTGAGGATCTCATTGTTTGTACTTCAAGCTTCTTCCCAATCTCCTTGGAGGCTCTTACAAGAAAGTTGTTCGAGAGGTTTCTGGTTCTCTGCCATCACTTAGAGGGTGAAAAAGGATGATTGGTTCTCTGCCAACACTTAGAGGATGTGAAAGGACGAGTAGAAACTCTGTCTTCACCAAGAGGGTGAAAAAGGATGATGGTTCTCTGCCACACCAGAATTTGGTGGAAGAGAGTTTTGTAAAGGCTTCTCCACCTTGCTATAAGGGCTAAAGGAGAGTCACTTTGATATAGTGCAATACCTAGAGAAGAGTCTCTAGGGAGTGGATGTAGGTCATGTTTGTTCGAACCACTATAAAATCTAGTATTCTCTATTCTTATTTTTACTTACTGCATTTTCTTACTGTACTACATTTTATTTTTTTTATAGTTGTAAAGAATTGAAAATTATCTCTATTTGACAGTACGAATTATCATCGTACAGTACGATTTGCTTAGGGTTGTGATTAAAAAATTTTCAAAATTTTAAGAGAATTTTAAAAGTACCAATTCACCCCCCTCTTGGTTAGCGTAAGGATATAATTAATAAATCTAACAACCTATTTGTACTTTCAAGTGGTATGAGAGCCTATTTCAAAAATCACTATTTAGATTACTTTTTGAAATTCAATTATGGCTAATTTTGGAAATCGTAACATGTTAGAAGGTTACTTGATCACTAGACCACCTTTGTTTAACAACATTCCATTTGATTTCTGAAAAACTTACATGTCTATTTTTCTGTAATCTCTTGACTATCGCATGTGGATATTAGTTCAGGGTGGTTATACTACACCTACTAGACTTGTAGATGGCATAAGAGTTGAAATACCATTTACTGATTGGACTTTAGAAGAAAGGGAATTAGCATAACTAAATGCAAAATACTTGAATAGCTTTATCTATGCTCTTAAATCTGAAAACTATATGCGTGTTTCTACTTGTAAATTCAAAAAGGAAATATGGGATAAACTTTACATTACGTATGAAGGTATAAATGAATTAAAGCAAACTAGATTGAACATTCTTTTACTTGATTATGAACTCTTTCGCATGAAATCGAATGAATCAATCTCAGACACGTATACATATTTTACACATATAGCCACTTCATTACTTGCCTTAGGTAAGGAATTAATGAATGCAGAAAAAGTAAATAAAATACTTTATTGCTTTCTTACTTCTTATGATGCAAAGATAACCGTAATAACTGAATCGAAAGATTTAAATGTCTATTCTATTGACAATCTTCTTGGATCACTAATTGCTTACGAGCAATCTATGACTCAAAGACATATTGATGCAGGTGATAAGCAGAAGGAGAAGAACATAGCTTTGAAGGTGGAAGGTTTAGACAGTGATCAGTCACTACCTGAGAATGAGAAAGACATTGCCTTAATGACAATGTAGTTCAAGAGTTTTCTAAAGAGGAAGTAGAGAAGATGCCAACAGTGGAGCAAAGGTAAGTTCCATAAAAATATTAAGGCTTCTAATGATGTTATTTGTTATGAATGCAGGAAGCCAGGACACATAAAGACGGATTGCCCCAATCTCAAGGCTAATCCTAGCAAGGAGAAAGCTGAGGAGAAACCAAAGGATAGAAAGGGCAAGAAGATACTTCAATGAACATTTTAGGTAGACTCAGCTTCAGATTCTTTAGAAACAGCACCTGAAGAGGAAGTCATAAATTTATGCTTAATGGATGACAATCTTGATCATTCGGATCAAGAGGAGGTATGTGATTTAAGTTATGAAGAATTATTTGAAGTTTTTGAATGCATTCATTCTACATATAAGAATCTAAAGAAATTGCATGTAAAATTGAATTTGGATTATCTAGAGCAGCAAAAAGAATATGAAATCCTTTTTGATGATTTGAATAAACAACATGAACTTTTAAAATCATCACACACTGAACTTGAAAATGATTTCAAAATATTTATGGATGAATTGGATAGTAGAGAGCATAACTTGAAGATTGAAAATTTGATTTTAGAAAGTGTTAAGGCATATCTTAAGGTTAAGATAAAAGCACTTGAGGAAAATAAGAAACAACCTAGACTTGAAGATTTTCACAAAATTTACCACAAGTCAATTGGTTTAAAATCAAAAAGAAGATCTTATAATACAAATAGATTGGAGAATTCTTTTCCAGGCATAAAGTATTTTTCTTGTGATATGATTGGATATATTTCCTATACTTATACTATTCATCATAGAACACATTTAGTGTGGAAACTTAAGATGCATAAAATACAGCATATCACACATGCATCTATTTTAAAATTTCCAAGAGGAGAACCCAAACTTGTTTGGGTTCCCAAGTCTAACGTTTGATAATTTTATAGGTTCACTCTCATACAAGACCTCGTGAGAGCGTTTGGTACCTGGATAGCGATTGTTCAAAGCATATGACTGGAGATGCAAATCAATTTTTAACGCTGAAAGCCAGGAATGGAGGCAGGATTATATTTGGAGACAATACTACCAAGAGAGTGGTAGGTACAGGTATAATTCGGAATTCTAAAAATTTTTTGATTGAAAATATTCTGTTGGTTGAAGGCTTAAAACATAGTCTGTTGAGCATAAGTCAATTATGTGACAAAGATTATCTTATAAAATTCTTATCTACTAGTTATGATATTAGTCAAAATAGAATTATTGTGTTAAATGGTGATAGGGTGAATAATGTTTACATGCTAGATTTGAATTCTGTAAAACCTTCTACTACTTTTTGTTTGAAAATTTTATCTAATGAATCATGATTTTGGCATACAAGGTTTTGTCATACTAGTATGTAAAATCTTAGAAAAATCACCTAAAAGGAGCTAGTTAGAGGTGTACCCAAATTAGACTTTACTAAAGACTAATTGTATGATACATGTCAATTAGAAAAATAAATCAGATCTTTTTTCAGTTCAATCAAGGAAATTATAACTAGTAAATCCTTAGAAATTCTTCACATGGATCTATTTGGACCTGTTAGTACCTTAAGTCTAGGAGAAAAAAGATTTAGGTATATAATTATGGATGATTATTCTAGATTCACCTAAATTAGATTTTTGAATCATAATAGTGAATTATTTGAGGAGTTTAGAGATTTTTCCACTTGAATTCAGAGAAAATTAGGTTTTAAAATTGTATCTATCCAAAGTGATTATGGGGAGAATTTGAAAATGAATTGTTTGATGATTTTTGCAAATCTCAAGGAATATAACATAATTTCTCAGCTTCTAGGTCACCTCAATAGAATGGAGTTGCAGAAAGAAAGAATAGGATATTAATTGAAACTACTAGAGCCATGTTGGCAGAATATTCACTTCTAAAATATTTTTTGGCTGAAGCAGTTAGCACAACGTGCTATGTACTGAATAGGGTGTACATTAGATCTAAAATAAATAAGACACCCTATGAATTTCTTAAAGGTAGAAGTCCCAACCTCTCACATCTACATATTTTTGGATGTAAAGTGTTCATTCATAATAATAACAAAACTCTCTTAGGAAAATTTGATCCCAAATCTGATGAAGGAATCTTTCTAGGTTATTCAAGTGTTGGAAAATC
Source organism: Dendrobium chrysotoxum (assembly GCA_019925795.1). Classification (NCBI taxonomy): domain Eukaryota; kingdom Viridiplantae; phylum Streptophyta; class Magnoliopsida; order Asparagales; family Orchidaceae; genus Dendrobium; species Dendrobium chrysotoxum. Next base: position 58,510,322 of record CM034314.1, read on the forward strand.
CTATAGAGTTTTTAATAAAAGAATATTGGTAGTTGAGGAGACCACTCATGTTGTTCTTGATGAATCTTATAATAGTGAAGGGTCTAAGTTGGATGAAGATGAGGTTGAGGAGGTAACCCAAAAACTTAAAAATAAAAAAATTGAAGAAAGGGTTGAAAAGGAAGAAAAAAACCAATTGCCTAAAAAATAAAATTTATTAGAAGTCATCCTAAAGAGTTAATTTTAGGAGAATTAAGTGAAGGAGTTAGGACTAGGCATGGTTTGAGGAAAGAAGTAAATCATTCAGCTTTTATTTCAATGATAGAACCCACTAATCTAGATCAAGCACTTTTGGATAAATTTTAGATTTTGGCCATGTAAGAAGAACTAAATCAATTTAAAAAAAAATGATATTTGAGAGCTAATTGAATGGCCAAAGGATCAAATTATAGTTGGGACTAAGTGGGTGTTCAAAAATAAAATGAATGATTCAGGAGTTGTTATAAGAAATAAGGCTAGATTGGTAGCTAAGGGGTATAATCAAATAGAAGGGATTAATTTTGAGGAGAGATTTGCCCCTGTAGCAAGGCTTGAAGCAATTAGGGTATTATTAGCCTTTGCCTATTTTAAAGATTTTAAATTATATCAAATGGATGTTAAAAGTGCATTTTTGAATGGGGTGATAGAAGAGGATGTTTATGTTGAGCAACCTCCAGGTTTTAAAAATTCTAAATTCCCTAATCATATTTTTAAATTGAAAAAGGTATTGTATGGACTAAAATAGGCACCTAGAGTATGGTATGAGAGGTTAAGCACTTTTCTATTAAAAGCATCATTAGTTAAAGAAAGTGTGGACACCACTTTATTTTTAAAAAGAATAGAAAATGAAATACTCATTATACAAATATATATGGATGACATCATTTTTGGATCAACTGATAAAAATCTATGTGATGAATTTTAAAAAATAATAAGTAGTGAATTTGAGATTAGTTTAATGGGTGATTTGAGTTATTTTCTTGGTTTTAGCATAAAGCAAAATAAGGAAGAAAATTTCTTTTTCAATCTAAGTATGTTAAGGACATCCTCAAAAAATATGAAATGAATAATGTTAAACCTGTAACTACACCCATAAGTTCCTCAGTACTATTAGATAAGGATCCTAAGGGAAAATCTGTTGATCAAAAGAAGTTTAGAGGAATAATTGGATCATTACTTTACTTGACTGGTAGTCGACCAGACATTATATTTAGTGTTTGCTTATGTGCTAGATTTCAATCTGATCCAAAGGAATTAAATTTGATAGAAGTGAAAAGAATATTGAGATATCATTTGGGAACTCAAAACTTAAGAATTTGGTGTCCTAAGCATAACTCTTCATTTGAAATCATTGGATACTCAGATTCTGATTTTACAGGATGTAGGGTTGATCGGAAGAGTACTTCTGGGACTTATCAATTCCTTAGAAATTTTTTAGTATCTTGGTCCAGTAGAAAATAAAATTCAGTAAAACTTTCTACAGCTAAAGCTGAATATATTACCTTAGGGAGTTGTGTTGCATAGGTGCTTTGGTTGAAACAACAAATGGTTAACATAAGATTTTCTATTAATATAATTCTAATCATTTGTGATAACACTAGTGCCATTTGCATTTCAAAGAATCCTATTTAACATTTTAGAACAAAGCATATTGATATAAGGCATCATTTCATAAGAGATCATGTAGCGAAAGGGGAAATTGAACTACATCATGTTACTACTAAAGATCACCTTATAGATTTTTTTATAAAACCACTAGCTTTTGATAATTTTAGCACATTAAGGACAAGGCTAGGTGTGATTGATCTTAATGTTTGATTGAAAATTTTGCAAATTTACTTTATAAGTGTTTGTTAGTTACTTTATTTTTAGTTTACTATATTTTATAGTATCATTTATGTCTTCTTTAAAAATAAAAATTAAAAAAAAATATGTTGTGTTTTGTTCTTTATATTAGTACTGAAAAACTATAGAGCTGAAGTGACAAAATTGTGTTTTCATAGTATGATTATACTATATGATAACTGTATTGTATTGTACGATATGTATAGGTTTGTCTATACGCAAGGGTTAGTTTTACGGTTAGCTTCAGTTATTATTGATGATCGTACGTATAAACATATCATTCGTCTGTATGATCAATGTGTCGATTTGGATGAGGACGAACCTAACCGTCGTCTGAACGATCTTTAATTTTCTGATCGTCCCGGATGAACACGTGATCGTCTGTACGATCCAGAAGTCAAAAAGCCTGTACAAAAGGATGCCTTGGGAAGGATAGTTTACAAAAAGCTGTTTCATTTTTGACCGTTTCTATTCATCCCGTATGAAATGTATTTCGTCCCGTACGAAATGTTTTTCGTACAGTATGATTGATCATTTTTCTATATAAAGGAGGGTCATTTTCACTCATTTCACTTCCAATTTCAAATCCTTCTAAGCATTAAGTAGAGATGTAAGGAAGCAGAAATCTAGGGGTTCGTCATCCAGGCAGAATTGGGATGAAAATTTCTTAAGTGCACAAAATGAGGAGGCATACTATAGGTATGTTGCATCCAAAATTACCCCTTCTCGAATACTACTGTAAGAAAACATCCATTTTGCAGTAATGTCTTTGTTCGATTCAACTCAACTCTCATTCTTTCTCACCCTCATATACGCCTACAATAAAGATCTTTTCCATATTTTTCTAGCCAACATGAGATTTAACCAGGACCATACTTGGATCACTTCCTTCGTTCTAAAACAAAGGGTAGAAATTACCAAAGAGGACCTTGGATCATTTCATCATCTGAAAACTCTAGGGATTCAAGCTCATACTCTTACCACTAGATCAGACTATGATTGGTCCGAAGTCAATCAAGTTCTTAGGGGTATTAGCCAACCAACTCACTATCCCAAAGTTGACTCTTTAAACCAAAATGCTAGAATTATTCAACATGTACTTAAGTCCTCCATTATTCTCAAAGCTAGAGATTGAGTAAACATGACCCCCCTTCTTTCTACTGTTACTTATTTGATTATGTCTGTCCAACTTATAGATGAAGCCCAATTACTCTTGGACTATTTTTATGTGCTCATTGATATTAACCAACCTAGTGTAAAAAGAAAGAAGAATAGTGCCCTAAGTCATGTGATTTGCTTCATTCTTGAAAAGAAGTATAATTTGGTTCACCCTGATGGACCTTCTGAATTACCACTCTATTTTACTGATGCTTCTTTTCGAGCGCTTTTTGGGAAAGAGGGAACTAGGGATAGCTCTGAGGACAAACCTGCACCTGCTCCTGCACCTGCTCATGCACCTACACCTTGACCCGACTAAAACTTCTATCAGGATATGATCCATCATTTTGATTAGCTTAATTAAAGGTTTGATAATGTGGAGGCACATTTGAAGCGACAGGATGACAGATATAATGAGGACAGGGGGTGGATTTGAGACCAGTTCGAGTCAGTGAACACCAACATTGTGACACTCAATAGCTATTTTGCTATGTTCACTACTCCACCTCCTCCAGATCAGGGTCCTTCGGACTATTAGTGATGTCCTTCTGCTTGTTTGGCTTAGCTCTTGGTTATCTTTATTGTTCTCTTAGGCTTGGATGCTATGGTTGTTATTGTTGTTCTTAGACATGATTGTTGTTAGTTTGATGGATGTGATTGTAGTTTTATGACGAATTATTCTTGCATGATTTATTTCTTTGTGGGAATTGATATGAATGTAAAAGCTTGCTTTATAAGATGTATGTTAGCATTATGTGAAATGCAAAAAAGTTCAATTTTTTTTGCATATTGTTATCTGATTGTGACTGAAAATATTCTGAACTTTAACACTCGATTGTAATTGATTAAATTTCTAAAATGTTAACTGAATTTGGATTACAATAAAAATTTCTATGCATAATTTAATTTTTCAAAATATTTAGATTTCATTTTGATTTGGTGTAGATTAGAAGATCTTACTTTATTGATTTTTAGACATGTATTACTTAGCATAAATTATTGTATATTTAATGTCTTAATATTGCTCTTGATTTCGATATTAAAGTGTTCATTATTGTACTAGTGATTAAGGGATTATGTTGTTGGAAAGAATTTTATTTAGTCAAAATAAAAAGAGCAAAGCTTGAAAAGATGCATAAAGCATGCCATACAATGAAAAGATACGCAAAGTCACCAAAATTATAAAGAGGCACAAAATTAGCCCAAATATTGATTAAGTGCACAAAATGTGCCCCTTCATTTGAAAATATGCGCAATGTCGCTAATTGTTCTTTCCTTTAACATTTTCTCCAACTTCTCTAATCAAGATCGTCACATTTGACATAGAGATTTGGTAATTTTATTTCATCATTTGTGCAGTAATTGTGGTTACTTAATATGTCTATTAGATTACTGCCATAGATCAACTTCTCTTCTCCTTACTATAGTATGTGATCTAAACCATTTTGAGTCCTTACTTTTTACATTTGATTTTAATATTGTAGTTAATCTTCTTTTAACATTATTTAAATCACCAACACATTTAAGTGTCTTTCCTTTTTGTTTTTGTCAAAAGGGGGAGTTTTGTATTATTTGACTTATTGTATTTTAATTGTATGTTGTATTATATGTTAGTTTGTATAAATTTTGTATGGATATTTGCATCATATGTTGCATTGTATGTTTAATGTGCTTGCTGCTTGCTTGTCTTTGTCTATCCATTTTTTTTCTTCTCCTCTTATCTCCTTTTACCCCTTGGTTCATGTAAATCATTTCTTTAGGGGGCGCTTCCATTTAGGGGGAGCTTAGGAGATCATTTATTTAGGGGGAGCTCATATTTAGTGTGCGCTTAGGAGAAATGTTGGTTTACTTATTCACTCAAATAATAAATATTTTGCCATCATCAAAAAGGGGGAGATTGTTATGATTTGTGCAAATCATGTCGTTTAAGTGTATTTTGATACAAGTTATTTTTTATGATTATAAAAGCTTATTGTTTGTTTTATTTTTCTCCTAACAAATATTGGAGTTTCTTTATGTATGTACTAACATATTTTTCTGGAAATTCACACTCCAAACTGCTGTTGACCTCATTTTTGTATAAGGTCACTAGGAACCATTTGAGTTTCTTTTTAGTGACCTAATGATGGGGATATGTCCATCCCTTAGTTATAAAGGTCCTAATAAAGACCCAATTTAATCCCAATCAAACCCAGCTCTACCTTTCAACTCAATCTTTAATCTAGCCTTCAATCAACATTCAATCAAATTTCAAATCATATCCAATTAATTTCAATCTTTCATTTGATTTCCATGGATATGAATGATTCAAGGTTAATCATTTAAATCTTAAATCCAACCCAAATCTAACATTCTAAATCAAACCTTCAAGGTCAAGGACCTAGATCCTGAAACCCTTTCTGGGTGAACTTTCTGTCACCTAGAAACCCAGTCAAGTGACCTCCAAATCATGATCCATCAATTGCATATTGTCTAGACATATCTATGAGACCAATACTCCAAATTTGAGCTCAATCCAATACTCCTTGCCCCTCAAACTGAATCTTTTCCCAAAGGCTGCAAAACCTTTAATTATTTACAGCCTATGCCACTGTACTTGCCATCCAAAGCAATTTGACCTTGGGACCCTCTCCAAACCCTCCAATCATAGTCATGACCTTTGCTATGATTGGTTGACCAGTAAATTATACTTTCCAGACCCAGTTTGGCCCAGTGTTGACCAGGGGTCAAAATGACCAAAATGCCCTTTATAGGGATTTTTGGTCTTTTCCCCAAAGTTCAACATGACCTTCCCATATCAATATTCAAAACCTATTCCAATGGATCCTAAATATCATTAGGAATACATTGGATCCAAACTCAAGTCTTGGTTTGACCTGGTTGACCAAGTCAACCAAGCTTGACCAAAAATGCCCCTTAAGATTTCAAATGTCAATTTCAATCCAAATGACCTTACCAATGTATGAAACCACCTCCATTGATCTCAAAATGCTCATTTGAACCTTTTAACCCAAAGCCAACCCATGGTTTGACCAGGTTGACCAAGTCAACCATGGTTGACCAAATCAACCCTTAACCCACATTAAGGTCAATTTCAATGCTTGAACCCATTTTAAATCAAATCAATCCCTCAAAATCATTCAATTGGACACCCTTGACATGTCCAAAGCTTTCTAAGTCAAGCTCCTCCTTGGGTTGACTTGGTCAACCCATTTGGAGGAGTCAAAATCCTCTCCAAACCCCTTTAAATCCATGAGAAAGAGCCATATCATGGCCACATCACTATGCCACCTTGGAAAACCTTTATCTCAATCCAAAACATACTCAAACCTGCTAGAAAATAGACCATTTTCCTCTCTTAAGAAGTCCTAAGCCAACCCCTTAAACCAAGCCAAGCTTTGGTTCAACCAAATGGGGGAAAAGGTGTGGTCCCCTTTTCCCATGGACCAAGACAGGTCACACTCACCACCAACCCTATTCCCTAGCTTTGGGTAGCTTAGAGGACACTTGTCATGCATCCAAACTCCCTCCAAACAAATCAAGACCATCCAATCCAAAAGTCAAGTGTTAAGGTGGGAGAAACCAAACATAAGGGAGAAATCTTCATTATTCACTCTCCCTCAACTCTCCCTCAACTCTCCAGCAGCCTCCAACCATCCTAGAGCTTTCCCCATCCTCTCCATCCATCTTCAAAGCTTTCCCAAGCTTCTTCCCATCATTTCCCTGCCTCAAATCACTATTTTAGTGAGGAGAGAGCATTCTAGAGAGAGAAAGAGGATTTTCCAACACAACTTTTGATCTAAAAAGATCTAGCTCTTGGTGTCTTCATCAAAGTTGTAGAGGATCACTACAGCTTTCCAATGATCTTAAGATCTCAAAAATCCGACTATTGGATTATAAGTTATGCTCATTTTAAGTTTAAATTTTAATTTGAAACTGCTCCAAAATTTCATTGCTTGGGGTCTCCAAACTCTAGGCAATGAAAGTTCATGTTACCATGAGCCTATGTTTCAAATTTCATTAAATTTTGACGAGTATCTTGAAAGTTATGAGTATTTCAATTTTCTAGTTCATTTTGAACTAAAACGGCCTTGATTGATCTTGGCCGTCCGATTTTCTATCTTTCTCGATCGGACGGCTAGGGGTTAGTGATGGCATGGATAGGTGGTTGATAAACAGTACTTCTCATGTCAAAATGCCACACGTCGCCGCCGTTTTGGCGCCGATCATTGTCGAAGATTAGCGCCGCTTATTATGAACTTAAAAATTCAAAAAAAAAGTCATAACTTCCAAAATTCATAGTAAATTCATTGTTCCACCAAATTAAGTGTTTTTGGGCTCGTTGGAAAGATAATTTAGCCTAGTATTTATTAAAATTAATTTTAAGTTGATTTGATTACTGGATTATGAGATATTTCTATTTCTTTAAAATCGGTTTTGTGTAATTTTCTCACAATCCAGTGGTCAATTGAGCCCCAAATTTTGGTGGAAGATATTTGGGTATCTTAGGCATGCACTATAATTTTCTTAGGTTTAGATACCCATTGAATTACTGTGATGTGATTTTTTAATGTAATGGGTCCATTTTGGACCCAAAACTTTGAAAATTCATAACTCAATTTTTTTGTAGAATTAGGCTGCATAACTCTTGTGGTGTGATTGCATATGTATAAGGGTTAGACAAACCAAATTTCAAGTCTATTTGAATAGTAGAGACACCTAGGAAAAATAATTAAGAAAAAGTCTGGAAAACTTAGAAAATTTCTACGGGATTCTACACACACCCAATAGGGGTGAAACTTGAACACAAAAAACTTAGTGACATCAAGTACCTTAAGTTTAAATTTCATTGAATTTGGAGGTCATTAAGTTAGAAAATTAATTACCCAAAGTTTTAGCCCTTTTAAGGACCCAGAAAATTCAAAAAAAAAAATACAATAAATCCAAATTAACTTTAAAAAATACAAATAATACCTTAAATTAACCAGAACGTAGTCCTCTATTGAGGAAAAATAAAAACCCCTTGACTAGACTCCTAATTTAACTTTAATTTGACTTGTAATAAAAATCAACAAATAATTATATTAATTAATTAAAAATCATTAAAATCTAAAATAATTTCCAAACACTTGGAGACACTCACATGGGTCATTTCTAGCCGTTGGAATTGATTCCATGCAGTTTGGGATGAGTTTGGATCAAAATGTTCAAAACCTTCCTAATTAAGCAATTTTAAAAAATTTAATAATTAGTGAAACTTTGAAAATGCATAACTAATTATAGAAAAATTCAAATTGAGCAAACTTACTCTCAATCAACTCCAATTAAGGTCTAGTTTTTTTAAAAATGTCAAACCTCCAAAATCTGGTCAAAGTCAAAAAGTCAACTTTTTGGTCAACCGTAATTTAAATCTAGGCCTAAACTTTAAAAAATCATAACTTTTCATAGAGAACTCCAAATTGAGTGTGCTGATAGTCTAACAACTCATCATAAGGTCTAATATTTATTAAAAATCTGAAACTTACAAAATTAATTTTAATTTAAAAAGTGAACTTTTGGACCCCTTAATTAACATAATTAAATAATTCCAATAATTTCTAAAAATCCAATAATTCATTAAAATTCCAGAAAACTTTAATTTAATTAATAAAACACTCAACCAACACTTAAATGCATAACAAACACTCCAAAGATGAAGTTTATTGGATGGACTACTCCAGGCTGCGGGGCTAAGTGTCCTAAGGAGGCTTGGTTCCTCGAGCCTGGTAGCACAATGCCACGAATGAATTCAATAGAGTGTTAAACATCAAAATTGAGTTACTTTTAATTACTTAGCCAAGTTAAAACCTTTAATTCAACTACATCAGTAAGGTTTTTAGGATGGACTACTCCGGGCTGCGGGGCTAAGTGTCCTAAGGAGGCCTGATTACTCGAGCCTGGTGGCACAACGCCACAACCCTATTGATGAAAAATATAAAATAATTTAATTTTTAAAATTAGTAATTAACTAACTTAATTAATATTAATCAATTATTAATTTTCTACAAACTATATCAACTTAATCAACCCCGATTACTACTTGGTAACCTAGGCCTACGAGGCTATTAACTTAGCCCCAAGGAAGGTGAATCAAATTTCATGGCCTCGATGAGCAACAAAGGTGATAATCATTTAACTATTAAAATGGGTTTAATTTAAATTTTAATATACTAACATTTAAACTTTAATTAAACCTCTCTTTGAGCCTTCCACAAATTCAAATATTAGATAATTTGAACAAATTACCCATCCTAGGATCTAGCCCAGCCACACGACCTTCTACACACACTTTAGATGGTTTGCTAGGACAACCAACTCTAGATCTAGGCTAGGCCGGTATTTATTTTTTTGCTGTGTGCTGGGTTTTCTGAGTTTTCATTGCATGTTGTGATTGAAGTTGATTGATGTGTTTATTTACTTTTACTGCACTCTATAGATTGATGTGATGGGCAACTAAATTTTCCTTAGGTTAGGAACGATCTGGATGCTCACTGAATTTTCTGCAGGTGGCCACGCTTGTACATGGAAATAAAGGGGGCTAAATAAATTATAAATATAAATATTACAGGTGCTTTAGCTTCTTAACTCCCAAATAAAAAAGAGCGTGGCCAAATGTGTTTATTTTTTTGTATATATATATATATATAACTGCTTGGGATGTGTTTTAATATTTAAATGCTTAGGATAACCTTGCAGGAGAGTCTAGAATTTTTATTTTTATATTCATGTAATTCATTTGAGTATTGAGTTGTGAAAGTAGCACTTTGAGTTTGGGATACATAGATCCAAAGATTGGATTCCAAAGAGGAAAGGATACCCTTCTGGGGGATAGTCCTTATCTATTTGGAACTCCAAATTAGGATCACTTTACTACTCAAAGTGGAAAAAGTAACCTTCCCCTCAAGGGAAGAGTTATCTTTTCCATTTGGGTATCCGATCACAAAGAATCCAAGGAGCTCGAAGAGGAGAAGATCGAGGAATTGAAGATAAAGAATATCCCACTCAAAGTCACTTGCGTCTGTATTAGGATTAGAAATCGGGTTGTTGTCGGTGATGCCCTGCCACTTTTAATTTATGTTAATCTGGGTTGTAATAAGCAAGGCAATTTGCCTATGGATATTTACTTAATTAATTTGATTATTTAATGTGTTGTGATTTAATTTAATTACGTATAGGGATGCCTGCTTTTCTTAATTCTTTGGCGCTTGCATGTCATTTTTATTTTAGCATGGAATTCGTTAGGCGCTCTAAAGACTAAAAATATTTTTTACTCATAACTAATATTTAAAATTTTAAGATTTAAATAACATAGAAACTTAACGACCTAGGGAATAGCCAGAATCATCCGTGGTCGCATGCATATTACTGCACTTCTCTCCCTCCTTACTATGAGACACTTCCCTGCCTGCGGGTATAGTCCAGATAATCCGACCTATGAGGATGAGGTGCTGGATCTGGGGAAGTCTTGTCTCTTCAAAAAATTACTTTATATGCCTTTTTAAATTTCATGCATACCAGATTTGGATACTTTAACCAGCATGTATCGCATTAAAAACTAATTAAACTAAAATTTAGTTGCATTTTAGTCTAAGCATTCCACCCAACATAAGTCAAAGGGTCAATTAGGAATCTACTCTAGATGTCGACCCCAACTTCTTAAACGAATCTTAAATAACGTCCCTGATCACTCTGCATCAAAAGATCGGACTCATGGTTTTGAGGTATTTAGGTGGTTTAGCTGGCTCCCCAATCCAGGCCGGGGTAAGTCTAGATTTTGCACTGCATTAGTTAGGTTCAGACCACTGTGTTCCAGTGTCCAAATTTAGATTTAGGATCTGGGGCAGGTCTCTTTTTGAATCATCAGACCCCAACCTCTGGAAATATATTCCCAAATTTCTAATAAAATGCTCAACTCGAATTAAATATTCTTTCAATCCAAAATCTAAAGCCCAACACTTAGCTTAGGTCGGGGCGCTTCTGAATTATTTTAGAATCCTAAAGTGTCTCCTACCCTTCCTCATTTGATTCCAAAATAAGTGTTCAATCTTGCTCCAATCCCATTTGAAATTCCAATTTCATCTCTTTGATATCATTCCTAGAAAATCTCTAAATAAAATTTCTGCCATTATTTTAATCGAAAGTTTTCGTAGGGGACTCCGGTCTCCCACGATGTAATTAACTACGAGGGCTTGCGCTCGTAGGAGATTTAGAACCCACAACTAATTTTCAAAATTGATTTTCAAAATTCAATTAGTCTTCATTGGGAAAATTAAATTATTGATTATCGTTACCGTTATGTTCGAACGATTATTAACAAATGATATCTTCTTCCTTCGGGGAGATATATCTTTTGTTAAAATGATTTCAAACATGAAATTAACGATCACTTCCCCTGATTATTATAGCTTGATATTTGACTGAACTTTATTTTGACCCTTCGGGGCCATACAAAGTTCTCTCTTAAATCTGGTTATGATATTCAAGATAGAATTTATAATTCTAAATCTGAACCCCATCCTAAAATTTTATTTTTACTTCCCGAGGTGGTATACTTCTTCTAATGGGATGTTCGATTTTAGAATTAAAAAATTTTAACATCAATTTAAATTTCCCAAAGAAAACTAAACTTTTCAAAACCATCTTTCAAACCCAACACAAATAACTGCTGAAGACTTCAAGTTCATTTGTTAATATTTATTATAAGTGAAGTCTATATTTTTTATTTTTCTTGAGTCTAAAAGAGTGTGCTTATAAGTTGGATAACTGTGCACACACACATTCGGGGAGTGAAAGCTTAATTTTTAAAACTGTTCGTACAGTAGAAAATAGACTTCATACGGGATGATCTGTGATATTTGTCCTTCACAACGAACCAACCTGATCAAAATTTTTTCAAAGTACAATTCATACAGTATGAAATATACTTCATACATAAGGATTTGAGATACGAACGACTCTGAATGATTCATACGACATGTTCATATGGGACGAACCGTTGGGACAAATAGCTCTAAATGGTTCATACAACATATTCGTATAGGATGAATCATTGGGACGAACGGCTCTGAATGGTTCATACGACATGTTCATACGGGACAAACCGTTGGAACGAACAGCTCTGAATGGTTCATATGACTTGTTCATATGGGATGAATTATTGGTACGAACGGCTTGGAATGGATCGTACTGGACGAATCGTTCAATTTTTTGAACTATTTATATAGTACAAAATGTGCTTCATATAGAAGGTTGTAAGGTACGAATGGCTCAGTTTAGGTTTGTATTTGATCATATGGGACTAATCGTTCAGTAATATGAACTATTCGTACCGTGCGATATGCGATCATCGGGACGATCGGGATGTGTAAAACTTGAAATATTAAGTTTTTGGATGGTTTTTCTTGTCCTTAGTACTTAAGGGTCCTAAAAACTGACTTGTAAAAGATCCTTCTACGAAAATTCTTCTTGAGAGTGAAAGGGAGAGTGATTGGAAGAGTGTTTGGGAGTGAGTGTTATGAGATCTTTGAAGAGAAAATTGTGAGGGTATTCACAAGGTTATCCAAGTGTGAGGATCTCATTATCTGTACTTCAAGCTTCTTCCCAATCTCCTTGGAGGCTCTTATAAGAAAGTTGTTCGAGAGGTTTTCGGTTCTCTGCAGTCACTTGGAGGGTGAAAAAGGATGATTTGTTATCTACCGACACTTGGAGGGTGTGAAAGGACGAGTGGGCTCTCTGCCTTCACCAGGAGGGTGAAAAAGGATAACTGTTTTGTGCCACACCAGAATTTGGTGGAAGAGAGTTTTGTAAAGGCTTCTCTGCCTTGCTGTGGGGGCTAAAGGAGAGTCACTTTAATATAGTGCAATAACTAGAGAAGGAGTCTCTATGGAGTGGATGTAGGTCCTGTTTGACCAAACCACTATAAAATCTGGTGTTCTCTATTCTTATTTTTACTTACTACATTTTCTTACTGCACTGCATTTTATTTTTTTGTGGTTGTAAAGAATCAAAAATTATCTCTGTTCATGCAGAATGAAATTTCATCGTACAGTACGATTTTCTTAGGGTTGTGATTAAAAAATTTCCAAAATTTCAAGAGAATTTTAAAAGTACCAATTCACCCCCCCCTCTTGGTTAGCCTATGGACGTAATTAATAGGTCTAACAACCTATTCGCACTTTCAGATAGATCTTCTAAGATAAACTCTCTAAGATGACTAGAAGAATATCTCTAATATCTAGGTAATGGATTATGAGGTTATACTTCATTTTCTAGGTTAATATATTATATTCCTTGGGTGATTTCTATCTCTTCTTCTTCTTCTAACCTAGGCTCAATAGTTCTATCAAATTTATCAAATACTATATGGGTGGACTCCTCTACCACTAAGGTTCTCTTATTGAAAATTCTATAGGCTTTACCTATAAATGAATAACTTAAGAAGAATCCTTCATCAGATTTAGGGTCAAACTTTCTTAGAGGATATTTATCATTGATGAAAATAAAGCATCTACACCTAAAAATATGCAAATGAGAGAGATTCAATGTCCTACCCTTAAGGAGCTCATAGGATGTCTTATTGAGTTTAGATCTAACATTGACCCTATTCAACACATAACAAATAGTATGCACTACTTCTATCTAAAAATATCTAAGGAAAGAATATTAGCTAATATAGCTCTAGTAAGTTCTACTAATGTTTTATTCTTTCTTTTAGTTATCCAATTCTATTGAGGGATCCTAGAAGAAAAAATGTTACGCTCTATCCTTAACTCCTTGCAAAAAGATACAAACTTATCATTTTTAAATTCTCCATCATGATCACTATGAATAACAGATATTTTACATCCTAATCTCTTTTATATCCAAGTGGAAAATATCCTAAATTCCCCAAATCATTCATTCTTATAAGATAAAAACTTAACCCAGGTAAATCTAGAGTAATCATCAACAATCACATACCCATTGGTCTTCCCACCTAAGCTGGTTGTGTTTCAGACTAGTAAGACATTTTTAATGATGAAATTTTTTGAGTTGTCAATCATACTTGAACCCACTACTTTTTTGGTGGTGTTGTCTCCCAATACAACCTTTCCACATGCCTTGGCATCTGACATGATGAATTAATTTATATCTCCAGTCATGTGTCATGAGCATCCATTGTCCAGGTACCACATACTCTTACTAGTCCTTCTATGAGAGCACCCCTACAAAGTTAATTAAGGGTTAGATTTGAGAACCCAAGTGAGTTTGGGTTCCACTTTATGCTTTAATGAATGAGTTACATACATACTATGCTATGATGCACTTGACTTTGGCCTCCACTCTAAATGTGTTATATGGTGTATGGTGCAAGTGCAGGCAATGTGACCTAACATGCCACAAGAGTAACACCTAACACCTAGGAAAGAGTTCATTAATCTATTTGGGGCTTTGTTTATCATCCTAGGAGTTTATGATGTATGCAGTGATGTGGGGTTATACCATTATGTCAATTTAGGTGGTGGTTTATTATTTTTAAGTGCATAAACTTTTCTCTCAAGAACTCATTTGCACTTTCAAAGCTTTTAAATTCACTTTGCAATGCATGCTCACATGATACAATTCAGTTGCAAGTGTTTCTAGTTCTTTGTGTGCTACTTCTAATTTAAGATGCTTGGATTCAAGGATTCATGACCTTTGGTTAATTCAATATACTTCTTATTTAGATCATTGAATTTATCAATTAAGGAATCATGTACTTTATCTATACTAGAATGATCAATCCTAAGATTATCATGCTCTTTTTGTAAATAAAAAAACTTGACATTCAAACTAGCATGCATTTTCCTTAGTTTTTTATATACATGATGAATTTCTTCAAAAACTCTAAATAATTCATCATATGAAAGTTCACATACCTCATCTTGATCAGAGTGATCAAGATTATCATTAGTCATAAGACACAAGTTTGTTACCTCCTCCTCTGCTTGATATTTTGATTATTCTGAGGTAGAGCCCGCCCAAAATGTCTTTTATGTCTGATGCTTCACCAATTTGAAGTTAGATTTTTCTTTACCCTTTTCCTTGGCAAGGTGAGTTTTCATAATAGGGTAGTCTATTCCCAAGTGCTCTTATTTATTGCATTCAAAGAAGATTGTGTTAGAAGAAGCTTTAAAATTTTTACCTGATTTACCTTTGTTACACAACTGATCACATTTGTTCTTTCTCTTCAAAAAGCTTTTGAATAGTTGGGTCATTAGTACTATGTCATCATCTTCCTCAACTATAGAGCTTTCACTTTCAGATTCCTTATCTTTCAGTGCCACTACTTTATCCTTTTTCTTGTCACCTGCATCAAGCAACATTTGACTCATGCTTTACTTGTAATAATGTGTGATCCAAGCAAGTTATCGATAAAATACACATTCAAACCTTTGGATTCATATATAGTAGTTACTTTGGCATCATAGTTACTAGGTAGGCAACACATAATTTTGGTAACTCTTTTAGAGTTTGAAAGTTCTCTACCAAAAGCATACAGATCACTATCTAAGTAAATCTAGTATACATGTCTGAGATAGATCTGTTAGTTTTCATGCAAAAGAGTTCATAGTTATACAATTGAATATTCAACCTAGATTATTTTATTCACTAGTACCTTGATAGGTAATGCATAATCTATCCCAATTTTTTTTCCTAGTGGTACATGTTGAGACTCTATATACTCTTCAAATTTTAATGCGTAGAAAAAAGGTTTAAACATTTAGCATTCAATTAAGCCAAGTCTCTATCCTAATTGCTCCATCCATTAAATGGCACTTCATTTTTTATGCCATTAACAAAATGAAAGCGTGCATAATAACCTTATTGTACCAAAAATCACATGCAAAAATCAATAGATTATAAGAAGGTAGACATGCAAATTTTTTAAAAATCAAATGGTATATTATCAAACAAAGGTGGACAAGTTATAGAATAACCCTCCGTGGTATTTCGATTTCTAAAATATACCATTTGATCTTTTCTTAGGGATTTTTAAATCATAATTCTGAGACCCGCTCTTATACAGATTGAAAGTTCAATGGAGGGTGTTAAGTCTCATTGAACTGTCCCAAGGCACACTAAGAGGAGGGGGGTTGAACTGGTTCTTTAAAAATTTACCCTTTTAAAAATACTTCAAACTAATAACGAGTACAACTTGAAAAACATAATAATAACCAATGTACCTCTACTTTGATTGATTTTCTTAACACTTATCAATGAAAAAAAAATATTTTTTTATTTTCCTTTTTCAATTTTCTTTTTCAATAAGAGTTAAAAGTAAAGTCAACGTGACAAAATAACTCTCAGATTTGCAATAATAATAAGTATGCAAGAAAATAAAAATGAAAAAAATAAAAATATAGAAGGTAAAGTAGAACGAGCAAATCAAAATTTTATAGTGGTTCAATCAACATTGACCTACTCTCATGCCCTAGAGTCCTACTCTCCAAGTATTACACTAAATGTTTAGTTTCTCTCTTTTAGCTTCCACAGTAAGGTGGAGAATCCCTTACAAAAATCTCTTCCACCAACTCGGTGCGGTAGAGTACTATAATCATTTTTCACCCACCTAGTAATAGCAGAGAACCTAATTCTTTTTTACCCTCCTAGTGAAGGTAGAGATCCTTGAAGATCTTCATCCTTGAAGTTCTTCTTCCCAGAGCCACCCAAGAAAACAAGCAAGACACTTGGAGGAACCAAGGAAGAAGCTTGCTTGGAGCAACTATGTAAAATCTCCTCACACTACTTCTCCCTCACACACAACCTCTCCTTCTCTGTCTCCAAGCTCTCCAAGATCTCTCACAGCTCTCTCTTAAAAAAACCCAACAACCAAAAAAACTACATAAAAGTTTATTAAGAGAGCTTAAATACAAAGGGGTCCAAAAATCCTAAAATTTCAATTCTGCCTCTACTCATTATATAGTATGATATTGGATCATACAGTACAATTAGTTCAATTCATCTTGTTAGAGCTATATGAACACAAGCATCCTGTACGATTAGTTAAAATACTTGAACTGATCGTCCAGGTCGATAACATGGTTTTTCTGGTAAGATTAGTTCAACTGAATAGGATTTCTTATCGTACAATATATGGTAATTAATTATCAACCTGGGAGGTGATCAATTCATACAATATGATTAGTTCAATCATATTGTATGATCTGATTAGATCAATTAATTCACATTCAATTCATTAATTATAGGATTAGATTAGCTAAGATTTAAGATCATTGTATAATAAAATTTGGATTATACTGTATGATTAGTTTAAAATTATGATATCAAAATATTACCTAATTTATAATTGGTGGCAGAAATTGTATTTTCAACTGATTATCCTATATGAATGGCATCATACAGTATGATTAGTCTAAAAATAATAATTATGCTACTTAGTTGTTATGATAATTTTTTGAATAATTAATCATAAAGTATAATTATGATCTTACTGTATGATTAATTCAGAAAAAATTCAATTTTAATTTCCTGACTCTCCTGGGTGTGTGTGTACAGTCGCCAAGTTAGCATACACCTTTTACAACTCAAGACTCAAGAAATATAACATTAAAGAAATAAAAATATATCTCTTTCAACACATCTTATTCTACCCAATCTTGAGCCATTAATGACCTTGAATGGTGTATGATGTACCTAAAATGTTAGTCCATACAAAAATGAGTATACAATGCAAATGCTATGAGAAGTGAAAATTCAATCAATAATATTATTATCATCAAAATCACAAGCTCAGGATCCTTGATTGTAATAACTATAACATCATATATTAAATATCTTAAGAGAAACACTTCAAATATACTTTACTTGGCTCTTTCCTTTTACTGAAACACATAAACATAAAGAGTGATTGGATGGCTCAGTAGATTACATGAAACCTATAATTGAATTTAATGCATGAAAGTAGAACAATATGTATGCTATCATATATTGGATTATTTAAGTCAATCATGTGTTGAATCAATATTTCTCTATGCTAATTTTATATATGTATGACAAATAGTTTAGTCATGATTAAGATCACTATGTTAGAAGTATATGCACATGCATCATATATAATGCTATCATGACCAAGATTATCATATTAAAGTCATAATTTGTTTATGGAGTTGTATCATATCGACATTAATTCATTGGTTCATAACATATATAGTAATTCATATCATCATGTGTGGGCTCATATCCTTATGTACATGTATTGACATTAATATATCATTAGTAACAATGCATAGTATGTCATCCCATATACCTCATCATATAAACACACACATACACGCATAAGTGAGGTATTCTAGAGCATCATATAATATTATAATAATCATCATTTACAAAAATACTATTTGTATATGAAATTGTTATATATAATGATGATATACATGATAAGGCTTTTCAGAATAGTCAGTGTTGCAATCCAGGATCCCTAGTTTGTGATTTTGATAATGAAAAATATTATTAATTGAATTGTTACTTTTCTCACTAAATATTTTAGATATTTTTTCTATCTGTGAGCACTAACATTATAGGTAAGACATACACTGCTCAAGGCTACTGAAAGCTCAAGAATGGGTTGAATATGAAGGATAAGTAAACAGAGTGTATAATTTTATTTTTCTTTATTTTCTATTTCTTTAGTCTAGCCACATAAGAGTGTATGAAATTGGGTGAATATACACACACACATATGGGGAGGGATATAAATTTTAAAGACTAAAATTTTCTGTACTAATCATACTGTACGATCAGTATAAAAAGAGTGGGCTTAATAGCTAATTAAAAAATTAGTTTTTATGAACTAATTATACTGTATGATCTTAATCATACTGTATAATTCGTTACGATCTAAAAACCCTAGTAGCTAGATTGATTTAAGTAAGATTTTAAAATTTATTTTTTGAACTAATTATACTGTACGAATATTTGAAATCTTGCTAAAATTAACCCCCATGATTAGTCAATCAAATAATGGTTTAATTAATGATAGCTGATCGTACTATATGATACTAATCATACCAACTAATTAGTAAAGACAAAATTTGGTCATCCCAAAGATCATAGCAAATGAAATCATAATTTTTGAACTAATCATAATGTATGATATTCATATCATACTAGATAACTTACTTGAAATCAACTAACTATACTATATAATGAGAGCAGTACGGGATGATTAGTAGAGATAATTTTCAGTCATCCCAGGAATCGTACCATATGAATAGAAAAAATCAAACAGATCATATTATATAATGTGTTCATAAAATTTGAACTGTTTGTTTGAACAATTTTTTACATCATACTGGACGAGACTAGTTTTGAACTGATCGTACTGTACAAACTATATTTATACTATATAAATATTGATGGGTTACTTAATTTTTTAGGATTTCTTGAAGCCTAATACTTAAGAAAGTTTTAAAGATTCTCTTTGAAATGTACAAAGGATTGTGTGACTCTTGAATATACTTTGAGAGAGAAGCTTTTGAAAAATCTAGGGTTTGAGAGGAAGGAGAAGGTTAGGTTAAGCATGAGGAGAAGGCGTGTGAGGGAATCACAAAGTTGCTCCGAGCTAGCTACATCCTTGCTCCTCAATTGACCTTGGTGAGTCTTTAGAAGCTCTCTAGGGAGAAAGGCTTCTAAGTCAAGTCTTCGAGGCACTCTGCCTTCTCCATGAGAGAAAAAAGGAGCTGAGGTACTCTACCTTCTTCAGGAGAAAGAAAAAGGAGCTGAGGTACTCTGCCTTCTCCAAGGGAGAGAAAAATGAGTCAAGGTCCGCTGCCATCACTGAGAGAGTGACATAGTGACCCGCACTCCACCACATCAGGTTTGGTGAAAGTGAGTCTGTAAGGTCTTATCTACCATGCTATAGGAGTAAAAGGAGAGTCACTTTATTTTAGTACAAATTCTCAGAGTGGAGGACTCTAGAGAGTGGACATAATTGAAGGTTGATCGAACCACTATAAAAATCTCTGGTGTATTTTTTTCCTTTTTGCACTTTTAAATTTTTTGCATTTTATTTTCATCATAACTACTTGGGAAAATTGATGACCATTGCTTTGTTTCATAAATCAATATATCATCATAAGTTAAATCAATATTTCTGATAAACTTGTTCGCTTTTGCAATTAATTAAATTTGATATTTCCAATTTCGGAAAACTTTATAAAAAATATTATCATTGTTATTTTAAGTTTAAAAAATTTTAAATTACCAATTCACCCCCTCCTCCCCCCCCCCTCACTCTCTTAGTGAGCCTCGGGCTAGTTCCTTAAGGTTTAGTAACCTTCATGAACTTTCAGTTAGGTTTCATGATAGGGTGTATCCATATACCTCATTATATTATTTTATATCATAACATATGAAACATTCTATCTTAACATTATGGCATCATATACAAATAACATCAAGACAAAAATTCTTGATAAGCATGTCATATATAATGCTTTTTCCTACATAATATCATATCATATCATCATGTGAAGTGGTGTATCATACATATACAAATTAGTAAGTTAAGAATTTTGGCTAATCATTTCACATGGTGTTTCCCCTTGTTCAATCATGCAGATTTGGTATAACATCATATCATATCATGTCACATCATCTCATGCGTAATAGTTAGATTGCATCATGTACAAAAGTTGTCTTTCTAATCATATTCATATCGTATACCCCTATAAATCCCATCATATTATATACTGAGTTTACCCACTAAGCTTATGTTTAAAGTAAAGCCTGTCATCCTACCCACCTGCATAGCATATCATATCTCAGCCAACATAAATCATATAGTTGCCAGCCTTTCATGCACAATATATATGTATGTATGTATATATATATATATATATATATCATGTGATAATATTTAGTATTTTACTCAAAATTCACTACCTGATATCTTTTTTTTCATGCATGTGAATCAACATGTAAATCATAATAAAGGAAATTTATAAGATAATGTAGTATGCTTATTTTTATATACTAATAACCCTAACATGTGGTTCATAATAGGTGTGCATGCCATAACAAAATAAGTTAAGTTAATTATGAATGTCATGTTAATGAGCCTTCTTAGCCATGCATATTATACACTCTATGTAGATTGAATGTAATAATTGACTTTCACTTTATATGCTTATCAATATACATGTATTATATATGCAAGTATGATAAAATCATCATGTTGGAATCATATGTTAATGTTTCTTCTAATGATCATCTCTCAACATAATATATGCTTGTATGTCAGTGTATGTATCATTTTAGTTAATATATCAATACATATATAATGTTGGTATCATTGTGTATGCTAATAAATTACCATATGCATCATATGTCAATATATCAAGTTTATGTATATCAATGATATGTATACTATTATATTTATATGCATCAATAACTTGTATATATCAATGTTATACATCATATCATCATATTTAATAACACTAGCATATCAATTCTTTTGTATTTATACTATGCTTTACATTAACATCATTATCATATCATATTTCTTATATCTATGTTTATCATGGATTATATCACATTATGATCATTATTATGCATGATAGAACTTTAATCATGTGATGGTATCATGTATGTGATTAGGGATATGTATAAAAGAATTATTAAAATGGCAATGTGTTATCATATGTCATTATCATGCATACTAGTACAATGTATCATATGGTATCATCATATATTTATTAATTGCATGCAAAGTATTAGCACAACGTCAATTACATGTCAGTCATAAGGTGCATTCTTTATATTAATTTTTCATTCTATATCATGTCAATAATGACATCATATCAATGCATCAATATTATATATGTTTCAATAGCAAGTTAAGATTATGGCTAATCATATCACATCAAATGTATAGTATCACCTACTATATAGTATCAATCGTTTCATTTTATGTCAATCTCAATCAAAGTGAGGTTACTTCATATACGAGTCATCACTCCCATTAATCATGTCATATCTCCTTATTCCTCCCATCATATCATAGATATCTTAAGAAAATCTCATCCACCCACTCTCTTATCATATCATATCATATCTTTACTAAACTAAATAAGTCTCATTCAAAAACAAACCTTTCTTACATGCACTATCTTCACAAAATATATGCATGTGTATCATATTTCTTATACAAAGGCAATATTACATAAATCATAGTAATATTATTCAATCACCAATACAAGGCTCATTTTCCTATATACTTATTTCACCAGTAATTTAATACATATATGTAGGTGAAAGTTTGATAAGGATGTTAAGCCCTTATGAACTAGCCAAAGGCTAACCAAGATGGGGGGTGAATTGATAGTTTTAAAAACTTCTTTAACCACAAGAAAGATCTTTTTATAATTTGCAGTGAAAATGAATAAAAATAATAATAATAAGATCAATCACAGATTTCACCCAAGCAGATAACAACAAAAAATAAAGTGCGAAAAAATAATCAGAAAGAACACACCAAATTTTATAGTGGTTCGGCCAACTTGACCTATGTCCACTCCCCGGAGCCTCGCCTCCAGGTATTGCACTACTCAAATCAGTGACTCTCCTTTTGCTCCCACAGCAAGGTGGAGAAGCCTTTACATACCTCCTTTTCACCAACCCGGTGAGGTAGAGAACCCACACTTCTTTTGCTTCCTCCTGAAGTAGGCAGAGAACCCAGACTCCTTTTGCTTCCTCCTGAAGTGGGCAGAGAACCTTACCTCCTTTTGCTTCCTCCTGAAGCATGCAGAGAACCTTGACTTCTTGCTGACGATCCTTCCCACAGAGACACCATGGGACAAGAGATGATGATCGGAGAAGACGACTCGAATCCTTGCTTGGAGTAACCTTTGTAAACACCTCACAAACTCCCCCTCACAAGATTCTCTCTCTCCCTCTCCCAAGCTCTCCCTCTCCCTCTCAAAGCTCTCTTAGGAAAGGACTTTGGCAAAAAGTTTTTCCAATAATAGACAAAAAAGTTTTTATAGAAAGGCACAAAAATTGCCCTAAAATTCAACTTGCCGTGAAAGATCGTCCAGGAAAATCGAAGGATCGTCCTGTACAATCAGTGCAAATCTTCACCAATTGGCCTGGATGATCTTGCTTCTCTAGACTATTAGAAGACATATTTTGTTCTGATCGTCCGGGATGATCCTGCGATCGTCTGGGACGATCCTGCGATCGTCTAGGATGATTAGTTCAACTTGAGAAAATCATCCTAAGGATTGTTCGGGTCGTCCAGGAGGAAATGTTGGATGATCTGAAGAAAAAGATTTGATCATCCGGGATGATATGCCTATCGTCCCATACGATTAGTTCAAAAATGACCAAAATTATTCTGCACATTGTTCGGTTCGTCATACATAAACATGTTATTCGATTGAAAATGACTTGATCATCTGGGATGATATTTCTATCATCTAGGATGATTAGTACAAAAAGGCTTATATCGTCCAGCACATTGTACGGGTCATCCAGGTGAAGTCAACTAGATGATGAGGATTTTTAACATATCGTTCGGGATGATCTTATGATCATCCAGGATGATGTGATCGATCAAATTAATCCTTAATTGCTTTCCTTAATGACCTGGCTAATTTAGGCATGATTGCTATGTTGACCCTGATTTTCCCCCAGACCTAGGTCAAAGAGTTGACCTGATCAAATTTGACCAGGCTAGACCCCAGAACCCATCCCCATGGGTTCAGGGAGTCAAGCCAAGTCTGCTGAGCCAAGACCCAAGTCCTGGGTCAACCTGGTTGACCAGGTCAACCTGGGTTGACCCAAATTGACCCATATACTTTCATTTGATTCCAAATCATATTCTGAGCCTCTTGGGCTTGAACCTCTCCACCCGTGGACTCAGTGGGTCAAACCCAACCCATTGGGTCCAGACTTGTGCCCTGGGTCAACCTGGTTGACCAGGTCAACCCAGGTCAACCCATTTAGCCCTTAATGAGTCTAATTCAAATTCAACTCAAGCCAAACCCTTTCCTAGGACTCCAACCCCATCCTTTGGGCTTAGTTGACTAGTTTGACTAATTCAAGCATTGACTTGGTCAACCCTATCTCTTAATGGGTCAAAATAACTTATTTAGGTCAAATTAAACCCATTTAAAGCTCTAAATACATTCCTAATCTATTTCAATTCAAAACCACGACTAATTGAGCTTATTTTCCCGCCTAATCAATCCCTAATTCGATCCTAGCCGTCCAACCTAGGTATGGAGCTATATATAAGGACTTTAGGGATCCTTCACATGGACCTTTTGCTCTTACTCAATCCCCAAGCCTCCTCAATCCCTGAGACTTCGTGAGTGAGCTCCCAAGACTTCCTCCCACCTTTCCCGACCTATCCCCACTGTCAAACACTCGCCAATGGTGAGATCTCCGGCGAACCAAGGCTAGGGACATTCCGAGATGATTTGCCATCGATCCTGAGCTTTTCTGACTACGATTCCTTCTACAAATAGGAGCGTGGACAGTCTGAAAGTGCAACAAGCCCAAAATCTCCTCAATCCATCAGATATTCTCAATAAAATCCTCAACCCTAGTCTAGGGCCCTTAGAGCGAAATAGAATTTTGAAAAGCTCACATTAAGCTGATTTCTTCATCCCACATGAATGCTCTTCATGTCCTCTACCTGTGTTTAAAATTTTGTGGCATTCTATCGAGCTGTTGGGAAGAACGAGGTGTTTATCTCCTTAGGGTTTTGGATCCATATCTGCATACGTAGGGGAAGCCTTGGACCATTGATCGCATGATCAACGATCCAAATCCCATCATATCTCCTCCTGGATCCACCCCGTGGCTTGATCTCCCATTAAGTTGAGTGTTCGGCTAGATCGTAGCAGTCCGTTCGAAATAGCGAAAGATCTGACGTCCCGCGGTTAGCGCTGCCTAATCCGAGGCCGCCACTTGTCCCAGCGCCGCCGCTGCTGTTATATTTTATTATTTTTTTTAAATTTGTTTTAAAAGCTATTTTTAATATGTTTTAAATCAAAAAAAGTTATATTTTATTATTATTAATTATTATTGTTATTATTATCATATTTATTATTATTATTATTATTTTAAAAATATTATTTTTATTATTATTGTTATTATTTCTATTTATTATTATTATTATTAT
Source organism: Dendrobium chrysotoxum (assembly GCA_019925795.1). Classification (NCBI taxonomy): domain Eukaryota; kingdom Viridiplantae; phylum Streptophyta; class Magnoliopsida; order Asparagales; family Orchidaceae; genus Dendrobium; species Dendrobium chrysotoxum. The sequence goes on from CM034314.1 coordinate 58,535,553, forward strand.
TCAATTTTTTTACTATTAACATTATTATGATAATATTAATAATATTATTAATAATGATATTATTATTTTAATAATATTATTATTATGTTATTATTTATATTATTATAATATTGATATTTTATTATTAACATTATTATGATAATATTAATATTATTATTAATAATAATATTATTATTTTAATAATATTATTATTATGTTAATATTCATATTATTATAATATTGATATTTTATTATTAACATTATTATGATAATATCAATATTATTATTAATAATAATATTATTATTTTAATAATATTAATATTATGTTAATATTCATATTATTATAATATTGATATTTTATTATTAATATTATTATGATAATATTAATATTATTATCATTTTAATAATAATATTATTATGTTAATGTTCATATTATTATATTATTGATATTTTATTATTAACATCATTATGATAATATTAATATTATTCTTAATAATAATATTATTATTTTAATAATATTATTATTATGTTAATATTTATATTATTATAATATTGATTTATTATTATTAATATTATTATGATAATATTAATATTATTATTATTGTTATTATTATCATTTTAATAATAATATTATTATGTTCATATTCATATTATTATAATATTGATTTATTATTATTAACATTATTATGATAATATTAATATTAATATTATTATTAATATTAATATTTTAATAATATTATTATTATGTTAATATTCATATTATTATAATATTGATTTATTATTAATAACATTATTATGATAATATTAATATTATTATTAATAATAATATTAATATTTTAATAATATTATTATTACGTTAATATTCATATTATTATAATATTGATTTATTATTATTAACATTATTACAATAAAATTAATAATATTATTATTATATTAATATTCATATTTTTATAATATTGATTTATTATTATTAACATCATTATGATAATATTAATATTATTATTAATAATAGTATTATTATTTTAATAATATTAATAATATTATTATTATTATTGTGTTAATATTCATATTATTATAATATTGATATTTTGATGATAACATTATTATGTTAATGGTAATATTATTATTATTATTTTTATTATTATTATTATTATTATCATATTTATTATTATTATTATATTTTATTATTATCATTATTATTATTATTATTATTCATCTTAAAAATTAGAAAACCCTTTCTATTATTATTTTAATTTAATTTAATAATTATTTTTAAATATTAATTAATTGAATTATATTAAAATTACTTTTAAATGCATTTATCTTCTAAAATTCATAATTAATTTATTTTAAATCCGATTTTGATGCATAATACCTTGAATTTTTCAGAAAAATATGAACTTTAATTTAAAATTATTTTCTAGATTCAAATTTGTCTATTCTATATGATTTTGGCATTACTTAGTTATTTAACTATTTAAATATTATTTAGATAATTAATATAATTAATTATTTTAAAATAAAAATTATTTCGAAACCCCCCTTGATGGCTGGTTGATTTATCATGCATATACATTTGAATTATTTTTTTTAAATTACTTTATCTTAAAACTTATTTTATTTATTTATTAATTTATGTATATTTTAAAATATTTTAAAATTATATATATTAATAAATTATTTAATTTTGAGAGGTCTGCCTTTTGAAATCTTAAACATAGATCGGGCTCATGAATAGCATTCATGTGGGGAGGATTAGTGGATGATTGGGTCTCATATCATTCATTAATAACTTCATTAATTTTATGTTCCTCAGTATTTCGTAGTCCTTTGCATTTATAGGTTGCACAAGCACCTAGCCTAGGCTCTCTTAGATCTAAGGACATGTTTGGTGTGTTTATGTTTTATTGCATTTCCTCTATGTTACCCCAAGGGTTAGTTTCAAACACTGATTCAAGACCCATTTAACGTAGTGACACCCTAAGGACAATAATTAAGGACCTGTCTAGCAAACTTAGAGAAATTTTAGGAGCTAGGGTTTACCCCTAATTGACTCAAAACTTGAACCCTATGAACTTAGTGACATCCTAAACCCTTAAAAAGTTTTTAGGAATTTTTAGGACTCAATAAACCTCTTAATTGGACCTCAATCTGAACTTTTATTTAATTTTGATTAAAAATCACCTTTTAATTAAATTAAATAATTAAAAATTATTAAAAATTCCAAAATTTTTTAAAACACTTGGGAACACTTTTTTGGGTCATTCCTGACCTTTGGGGCTGATTCCAAGTAGTTTGGAACTGATTTGGATCAAATTTCCTAAAAGAGCCTTAAATTAAATAATTTTGAAAATTCATTAAATAACCCAAACTTTAAAAATTCATAACTAATTATAGAAAACTCCAAATTAGACAAACTCAAAGGTACTCAACTCACATTAGGGTCTAATATTTATTTAAAATATTAAGATTCCAGAAATCAACTTAAATAAAAAAGTTAACAATCTGGTCAAACTTAGTTCAAAACAAGACTAAAACTTCAGAAATTCATAACTTTGGATAGAAGAATCCAAATTGGGCATTCTTACAGTCTAACTAATCAGGTTAAGGTCTACAATTTTATAAAAATATTAACTATTCACAAAGCCCCTTTATTCAAAAAGTTAATTTTGGACCCCTTTGACCTAGTGGATAGGGTGACCCCGGACCTTCTGAAAACCACCGGCTTAACTTAAATTTCAGAAAATATTGCCCTTAACTCAAAGCCAACATACTAACACAATAATAAATAAATTAATATATCCCTTTTCTTTTAACCTTCATCCAACAAAATCAACTTAATTAACCCGTGGTTGCTACTAGGTAACCTAGGCCTACGAGGTTATTGACTTAGCCCCAAGGAAGGTGAAATAAACTTCACGACCTCGATGTGAAACAAAGGTAGTAATCACTGAACCCTTAAAATATACCTAATTTAACCTTTAATACATTAATATTTAAAACTCAAACTTAAACCTTTCCCTTAGATCTACAACAAATCTGAACGTTAGATAACCTCAACTAACTACCTAGCTTAGGATCTATCTCAGCTACACAGCCTTTCACACACGCTTAAATGGTTTTCTAGGGCACCGCTTCTAGACCTAGGCTAGGCCGGTGTTTACTTTTCTATTGTGTGCCGAGTTTTTTGAGATTTCACTATATATTATGATTGAGATGATGTTGATGTGTTTGTTTACTTTCACTGTACTTTGGGAACTGATGTGATTGCATGATAGATTACCTATAGGTTAGGATCGATTTTGATACTAACAATATTTTCTATAAATGGCCATGCTCATGCAGTGCTAATAAAAGGGGGGCAATAATCATGATTTAAGTACTAACGCTGTTTCATACAGGCACTTCAGAAATTGCTCAGCACCCCCCCTTAAATAAGTGAGGGCTAAATAATAAATTATTATAAATTGCTAGAGGTGCTCCAGAACTGCTTAGCCCTCAAAATAATTAAGAGCATGGTCAAGTGTGTCTGTAATAAGTATTTTTTTTATTTCCATTATAAACTGCTTGGGCTGATATATAAACTGCTTGAGACTTTATTAGGATAACCATGTAGGAGAGTCTAGAATTTACTGCTTTACATTAATGTAATCAATTGTAGTATTGGTATGAGTTATGAAAGTATCTTTGAGTTGGGATATCCTTATCCAACTTGAATTCCAAAAGAAGAAGGCATCCTCAAGAGGGAGAGTCTTCTTCCATTTGGAAGATCAAGTTCAGATGGCTTTCAGATATCCAAAGAGAAAAGGCAATACCCTTTTAAGGGGAATTGCCTCTTTATTTGGATATTCAAGCCACGATAAATCTAAGGAGACTAAGGAGGAAAAACCCAAGGAGTCCAAGGAAGAAGTCCAAGAAGACTGAAGATCTGAAGACCTAATATCCCACTAAAAGTCATTTGTGTCATTCTTAGGATTAGAAATTCAGGTTGTTGGCAGTAGTGCCCAGCCACTTTAATTTTCTGCAGACCCTGTGTTGTAATTAAGGGCAGTTGGCCTATGGACATTTAATTAATTTATTTAATTATTTACTGTGTTTGATTTGATGTTGATTGCGTATAGGATACATGCTTTTCTTAGTTTCTTAGTATTTATGTTCCGCTTTTATTTTAGCCTGGATTTCGTTAGGCTCTCTAAGTACTAAAATATTTTCTACTTGTAATCAATATTTAAAATTTTAAGGTTTAAGTAACATAAAAACTTCATGACTTAGGGAACTGCCGGAATCATCCTGGGTCACATGCATATCAATGCATTCTCTCTCTCCTTCTGTAAGATACTTCCCCGCCTGCGGGTAGAGTTCGGATAATCTGGCCTATGAGGATGAGGTGCCGGACCTGGGGAAGCCTAGTCTACTTCTAAAAAAATATTTTTATAAGCTTTTTTTTTAATTCTATTCATACCTAATTTGGATATTTTAACTAGCATGCATTGTATTAGAAATCAACTAAATTAAAATTTTAATTGCATTAGATCTAGCAGCATTCACCCTACATAAGTCCGGAGCCAATTAAGAAATCGTCTAGACGTCAGCCCTACTTCTAAAGAACTATAACCTACCCACCCATCTTTCATAAAATGACTGGACTCATGGTTTTGAATCGTCTAGGTGGTTAGCTGGCTCCCCAATCCAGGTCAGGGTAAGTCTAAATTTTGCATTACATTAGCTAAGACATGGGTATTAGTGTTACATAGAATACTAGACCCACTCTAGATCTAGGATTCAAGGCTACTATGGTTTCATAGTATGCCTCATCGGTAGGTAAGTCTTCTATCGTCAAGAGACTATAAACCCTACCTATCTGCGCCACACGGATGACGCCACCTCCATCCTTCTCTCCTGCATACTTTGAGTGCGTGATTTATTTATTTTCTCCAGTTTCTTCTTACTACCTTAGTCCCTCTGGATGCTGATCTGAGCCATGCATGTTGACTAAGCCTAGTTGAACCTTTCTTTCCCTTTGAGTAGGATTTCCTAGTCTTCTCCCTATGTGCCAATCCTAATTTGGGAAGAATAATGTAGAATCCTTAATCGAGAGTTTTCTTAGGCCTCGGCCTGAGATATAATTAACCACGGGGGCTTGCGCCCATGGGAAACTGAATCCCACTTTCAAATAAACCCCACTCAAGCTGATGTATTGGGTGGGGGAAACCTGTTATGATGATTAGATCGCACATATTATTACCCATCAGGGTGTGCCAGTGAGAGCCGCTATCCTCAATGGTTAATCGTATGTGTGATCGAATCTGCCCTCCCATTGGCAAATACTATCTCCCTTCGTGGGGCGGCGGTATTTTTTTTGTGTCCTTTCAGAGGTCCATATGCTATAAATCATCCAGGATGATTAGATAGAAGAACTAAGAAATCAAAACATGCCTAACTTAGTCTAGCGGCTGAGAATTTCTGATTTGAGCCTATCGTCTTATATGATGGGAGGATCATTCCGGATGATCGGCTTAATCAGACTGACTTAAGTTGACAGCCCTGATTAGGGTTTCTATTTTCAATGGATCATCTAGGATGATATGGCAATCATCTAGGACAATGTGATCAAAAATAGAACAAAAACTCTAACTCATAAAAAATCTTCCTCTGAGTGTGTATGTGCAAGGTTACTTAGCTAGGGGATCAATTACATTACATTTGACTCAAGAAAGGGAAAAATTATAATTAAACATATGCGGACCCAATCTTGAGTTGGCTTGAATTATATTTAATCTTTTGTACCTAAAATATTAGCTAATCAAAATAGAACACAAAAATATTTGTTATCATCAAAATTATAATCCTTAAATCTAGATTTGCAACAATCTCCCCCGTTTTGATGATGGCAAACATTTATTCGGTAGTTTCAAATAAAGCAGATAGGAATAATCAATACACATACGAGAGAAAATTTGTCATTACAAATTTTACTAATCATTGAAAAATAGTGACACTAAATACAACAAAAGAAATAACTACAACACAAAAATAATAAAAGAAACTACTAGTAACACAAAAAATAACTCCCCCTTTTGACATCACAAAAAGGAGGAAGAAAAAGCAAAACAAAATAAACTAGAAACATCACAACACAGAAAACTAATAGAGAGGCGGATCCTGATCAGATGGAGGAGGAGGTGGTGGCTAAAAATAGCTATGGATGGTGGCAAATTGTTCTCCAAACCAAGCCATGTCCTGGTCATGCTGGTGTCATTGCTGGGTAACATAATCATTGAATCATCTCATATCCTCAGCATGCTACTGCTCCTGGGCAACCACGTAGGAGTCAAAGTGGGCCTCCCACTGGTCAAACCGTTGCACCAAGTGATCTAAAGGTGATGCTATACGGAGAGGAGCAGGTGTAGTAGGCTCAAGAGCAACCCCTGCCTCTTCTCCCTCAACATCCGCTGTGGGCTCCGGATGAAGTCTAGTACTGTGGAGAGTATGAAAAGAGCTATTGGAGAAGATGATAGGTGGGATTCTGGCTAGATTTGGATATTCAAAATTGTATTTTGTTTCAAGGGCATAGTGGATGAGATGTTCTAAAGCTAGATTGGGGCGTCTCCTGTGGCCCGGATCCCTAATGGTTGTCAGTTGTTCAATGTAGCGAAAAAGTAAATTAGTTGCATTAAAGTCACGATGGGCCATGATGTAGTAGGTAGTTATGGAGAGCAAAGGAGTGATGTAGATGCGGTCCCCAGCCTTAGGAATGATGGAGGAGTGAAGGACATGTTGGATTGTCCTAGCATCCTTGACTAGGAAGGAACAGGCCTGGTCGTGCTATTGGGTATTTATCTTTCTAAGGAAGTGGTTGACGACACTCCAATTAAAGTCAGGGTCAGATGCTAAAATATGAAGCTTATAGCTAGAAGTGGACAGTTGAAGAATGTTATGAAAGTCCTAGAGGGTTAATTCTACAGGTCGTTGATTAACAAAGGAGTGAAGGTCAGAGTAATCAGAGGTAATGTGAAGATTTGTAAAGAAAACCCTAAGAAGTTCAGTGCTGAAAGGTAAAGCCAAAGTAAGAATAAAGGTGAGGGATGTGTGAGTGAACAGATCAAGTACCAGATAGGTAAGGGTCTATGGGTTCACAGTTTTGGAGATAGTGGTCCCAGCATCAAGATATCGTTAAAATGCAGCTTAATCGGCTACATTAGGAAAGCGGGGATCAGTATTTCCCCGGGAGGAACTAGCACCCTGTTGCCTGGATCTCTTACCACCAGACATAAGAAAGAAATGAGTAGGAATAGAAAGAAGTTGTGGTGAAAAAATGGATGGAAATTAGCTATTTATAAAGAAAATGGCCATATCATCCAGGATGATCACAGGATCATCCAAGACGATTGGAGCAATTATTACGTACAGGATGATTGGTCAAAAAGGTGGTCTGATCGTCCAGGATTATCAGATATCATCCAGGACGATCAGATATCATCCTGGATGATCGGATATCATCCAAGATGATTAGACACAGGCGATCACCTCGAGGAGTCCAGCTGGACGACCTTTGACGAGAAGTATCATCCTGGACGATTAGGTGGATCGTCTAGGACGATATGCAATAAATGCATCGAACAGGCCGAATTTGAATCATCGAGCTGCAGACACATGGATCATCAAGGACGATGAGGTGGATCATCTAGGATAATCACCAATAATTAGTGCATCTCAGCCATTATATCACGGTGTGAATGATTTAAATAGATCATCCAGAACGATGTATGGATCGTCTAGGATGATGTGAAGAAAATTTTTTGACCAAGATAAAGAATGGAGAGGGATGATCCGGGAGTCCCAAAAATACACAAAAATAAAAAAAATCAAAAATCAAAGCAAATTAATAGAAAATATAAACGGGAAAATAACAGTAAAAATAATAGATATTTTTTGAATCGATCAGCTCCAATAAATCAGAGTTTTTCTTAATTTTCAATTCAAAGGCCAATAAGAAGAAAATTGACCACAATGAAATCCAAAAAAGTTAAAAAATTAACTTTTGTAACTTCTACTTCGAACACCTTACAGGTTCAAATTCCTTTCAAACAAAAGTCTAATTCAGAAGTAAAGAAATTAGATTCGATAAGAGATCCATTCAAGCCTCATTCCAGAAAAATATCTGATAGAATAGTATTACAAATAAGGAATCAAAAATCATAATTTTTCATCTCAAGCTTTTGAAAATATTAAGTGGCGTATGGATTTTTCTAAGACATTTAAATATCTGAAAGAGAAGAAAGCTTGTTTCTTTGTGGGCTTATTTTGTGCCTCTTTTATAATTTATTCGGCGCATTTTACGCATCTTTTGATTTTTGATACACTTTGTGTATCTTCTTCAATTTGGCAATATTGCACATCTTTTCAACTTTGAACTTATTTTGTGCCCCCTTTTTTAGCGCTCTTTGCGCATCTTTTACAAGCTTGCTTCCTTTCATAATCGTTAAAGAATCTCAGTTGTGAAATTAGCTGCCAGACATAAACGAGGATCAAAACTCACTCTCTATAATAAGGAGTAATTCAGAGAATAAAAGCCATACATCATATGATAACTGTAATCACTTGATTAAAAAAATATAAAAATGATCCAAAACATTGAAGACACTATTTATATTAGGCAGATTACTATAGGAAGATAAAATAGATCTCTAATTCAAAAACTAATTTTTTAATTTTAAAGAAGATTTTTATCTAAAAGAAATAATACACAATTAAAGGAGTTAGAGAAAGAAAAATAATCATCAATGTTCTTCCCTTTAACAAATTCAGAGGAGTCAATCACTGCTTACAAGCTTCTAAATAAAAATAAGGCAAAACTCTCAGTTAGAAATCTAGTTTATCAGCAGTAGTAAGCAGTAATATGATTTATACGAAAGCAGTAAATCAAGAACATGTAGGAAATCACATCCAAATAAATACTCAAATTAGGAAAATAATAACAAAAAAGAAAATTAGTAGAGAATAAAAACAACTAGGAAACAGATAATCAAATTAAATACAAACTAAATGAAAAATTAAAACAAGAAAATTTAGAAATCAGTAATCATCATATTCATGCATTTATGTCAATCACACCCAATCTAGTCCTTAAAATGCTGAATGAGTCAAGGGCCAGTGATTTAGTAAAGATCTCAGCCAGTTGATTTTTAGTTGCTACATGGTGTAGCTCAATGTCCCCTTTTATAACATGGTCCCTAATGAAGTGATGCCTTATATCAATGTGTTTGGTTCTTGAATATTGGATAGGATTCTTAGAGATATAGATGGCACTAGTGTTATCACATAGAACTGAAATTGTGCCAATAGGTAATCCTAAATCCAAAACTTGTTGCTTCAACCAAAGGACTTGGGCCACACAACTTCTTAAGGCAATATACTCAGCTTCAGTAGTGGAAAGTGCAACTGAGTTCTATTTTTTACTAGACCAGGAGAATAAAGACTATCCTATGAATTAGCAAGTTTGAGAAGTGCTCTTTCCATCCACCCTACATCCTACAAAATTAGAATCAGAATATCCAATAATCTCTTCATCCTCAGGTAGTGACTGATCACTTTCAGAATCATCCACCTTCAAAGTGATATTCTTCTCCTTTTGCTTCTCACCTGCATCAATCTATCTTTGAGTCACAAATTATTCGTAAGCAATTAGTGATCCAAGAAGATTATCAACAGAATAAACATTCAAATCTTTAGATTCTGTTATTACAGTTATCTTTGCATCATATGCAGTAGGTAAACAACGAAGTATCTTGTTAACTTTTTTTGCATTTGTCAACTTCCTAGCTAAAGCATGCAATGAAGTGGCTATGTGTGTAAAATGTGTGTACATACCTGAGATTGATTCATTCGGTTTCATGCGAAATAGTTCATAATCGTACAAGAGAATGTTCAATCTAGTTTGCTTCACTTTATTTGTACCTTCATAAGTAATACAAAGCCTATCCCAAATTTCTTTTCCTGATTTACATGTTGAAACACACATATAGTCTTCTAATTTTAAAGCTCAAAAGAAACTATTCAAACACTTAGCATTTAGTTGTGCTAACTCACGTTCTTCTACAGTCCAGTTTGCAAAAGGTGTTTGAACTCTTATCCCTTCTACAATTCTAGTAGGTTCTGTATAACCATCCTGAACTAACATCCACATGCGATAGTCTAGAGATTATAGAAATGTAGATATGCGAGTTTTCCAAAAAGCAAATGGAATATTGTCAAACAAAGGTGGTCTAGTGATTGAGTAACCTTCCATAGTATTTTTATTTCCAAAATTAGCCATGATCGAATTTCAAAAAGTATTTTAAACAGTGATTTTTGAAATTATCTCTAATACCACTTGAAAGTGCGAATAGGTTGTTAGACCTATTGCTCATGTCCCTAGGCTAACCAAGAGGGGGGGGGGGGGTGAATTGGTCCTTAAAAAAATTACTCTTGGAACTTTGAAAAATTTTAAAGCTAATCGTACAGTACGATCTTACTTCGTACAGTATGAACAGAATTAATATTTGCTCTTTCCTTAAGCACAGTAATTCAACCACAAAGAAAATAAACTGCAGAAATGTAAAATGTGGAAAAGTAAATAGTGAACAGAAAATACCAGAATTTATAGTGGTTCGGTCAAACATGACCTACATCCACTCCCTAGAGACTCCTTCTCTAGGTATTGCACTAAACTCAAGTGACTCTCCTTTTGCCCCCACAGCAAGGTGGAGAAGCCTTTACAAAATCTCTTCCACTAAACCCGGTGCAGTAGAGAACCGTCATCCTTTTCACCCTCCAAGTGCGGTAGAGAACCGTCATCCTTTTCACCCTCCAAGTGCGGCAAAGAACCATCGTCCTTTTCACCCTCCAAGTGTGGCAGAGAACCGTCGTCCTTTTCACCCTCCAAGTGCGGCAGAGAACTGTCATCCTTTTCACCCTCCAAGTGCGGCAGAGAATCGGAATCCTCTCGAACAACACTCTTGTAAAAGTCTCCAAGGAACTATGAAGATGCTTGAAGAACAAGTAAAAGAAATCCTCACAATTTGATAACCTTGTGAATCCCCTTACAATTCTCTCTTGAAAGATCTCTCAATACTCACTCCCAAACACTCTCCCAATCACTCTCCTTAGACTTCTCAAAAGAATTTTCACAGAAGGATCTCTCCTTCAGTCAGTTTTAAGTCATTTATATACTTGGGACAAGAAAAACCGTCCAAAAATTGAATTTTTAAGTTTAATCTGTACCGATCGTCCCGTACGATCGACGATATTACTGTACAAATAGTTCAAAATATTGAACTATTCGTCCCGTATAACTCATGAGATGAACAAGTCAGAGCCATTCGTACGAACATTTCATCTCGTACGAAAGCTTAGAAGATCAAGTCAGAGCACTTCGTACGACCATTTCATCCTGGATAAACCCTTGGACGATCAAGTTAGAGCACTTCATACGAATAGATCGTCCCGGACGAACCCTTGGATGATCAAGTCAGAGTACTTTGTACGATTAGTTCATCCCGTACGAACCCATGGACGAACAAGTCAGAGCAGTTCGTACAGCAAAAAAAATGTATGAAAGGTATTTCGTAATGTACGAACATGCCTTAGAAAAATTTTCTTGCCATATGGGTTCGATATGGAGGACATATTCTATAGATCGTCCCATACGATATCAAATCGTTCTGTACGATCAGTTTAAAAATTTAAGTTTTTTTCTCCCCCATTGTGTGTGTGTGTGCATAGTTATCCAACTTACAATCACACTCTCTCAGACTCAAGAAAAAGAAAATTTATAGATTTTATTTACAGTGAACAAGTGAACTTGAAGTCTTCAGCAGCCTTGAGTGTGAATTTTCTGAAAAATACTTTAGTACACACAACAAAACTCAAATAATTGTTAGGAGAAGAATAAAACAAACAATAAACTTTTGTAATCATCAAAAACATAACTTGGATTAGAATTTACTTGAACAAATTAATGTACCCAAATCATAACAAACCCTTGATCCAATCAATAGTTGACCAAATCAACTAAGCTATGATTTGTCAAGTTTGACCCATGTGACTTAATTCAACACATTCACTCAAATTAACCTATTCAAATCTCATCAAATCACTCAAACTCTCAAAATCATCTCAAAACATGTTTCAAATAAATTACAAACTCATCCCAAGTCAAATCATTCTTTGTTTGACTTGGTCAAATACAACCCACTTGCTCAAATCCCTTTCCAAGCATTCAAACTCTAACATCAAGACATCAAATCATCATTTGATCTATCCTACCAGCATTCAAGGCCCCTCATTGCCACCTCATCAGTCAACATGGCATGTTGACTGGTCAAACAGTCAACAAAAGTATTGCAGATGGTCAAACATGGTCAAATGATTTCTCAAGCTCAATCCACTTTATTTAAACCCTTCCAACCTATCATTCCAGCTCCCAAGCTTCCCTCTCATGCCACCTCAGCTGCCATGTGACATCGGGACTAGTCAAATGGTCAAACTAAGGGTTTAAAGGGGTCAAACTTGGTCAAAACCCCTCTTAAGACTAATCCCCTCTAATCCAAACCCCTCCAGTTGTTTGGCCAGACTCAAGAAGGTTCTTAGAGCCTATCCTAACCATTGGATTTAGATCCAACAACCCTCAAGGCTCCATGTGTCCATAAGAGGGCAAAAGGACACTTTACACCTAAGATGTCCTTCCCTTCTCGTTGCCTCCTGCTCCCAATCACCCTAGGGACACATGGCAGCCATCTAGTAGCCTCCCAAGACAATCTCAACCATCTAAATGGCCTGGAGATGTTTGAATAGGGCAATACCCTATTTTGATCCATCATTCTATTCTACCTATTCTCTAACCTCTCAAGCTTCCTCTAGCCGAACATCCTGTCCATTTGAGCTCCCTTGAGCTTCCCTACGATCCTCCACTCAAATCCGACCATTAAAAGTCGCCGGCGGCAGCCTTTCCGGTGAACTAAGGTCAAAATCCATTTAGCTTGAAGAACTTCAAATCCAGAAGGTTTCAAACCAAGGGTTCTTCAGGAGATTTGAGCGTGGATAAACTACAGTTTCAGAGAATCCAAAATCAATCCAATCCAACGGTTAGATTTCCTTAAAACTCTAACCCTAGATTATACACTTAGAGCTAAATAACATCTCGTAAATTGCATTTTAAACAAAAATACTTATTCCACATCATTTCTCTTAACTTGTGTAGTCTATGTTTAAAATTTCACTTAAAATAGTCCACTCGATCGAGAGAACGAGCTCAAAAACTCATTCTAGGGCTTAGCTAACGTAACTTTCCAGCCACATGAGATCCAGACCATTGATCTTACAATCAACGGTCCGGATACAGCCCTTCCACCATCAGATTCAACCACGCAGTTCACTCTGTCGCTGTAATCTCGATTCGGCGACATCAGAACCGTTCAATCCAAGCAGCGGAGGATCGAAGGGCTATTGAGCGCTGCTGACTCACTTAAGTTATTTGTGTGTGGGCCCTGTCGCTGCACCCATTAATTACTAATGATTTTCGGTGGCACAATCATTAGTAATTAATGCGCCATCGGCTAATCATTAGCTGCGATTTTGATCCGCCAACCAGGAGCTGCCACGTAGCGCATCCAGTAAATTTTACGTTATTTTTTTTAACTATATTTAAATCTAATTTCATTTAAAAATTATATTAAATTAAATAAATATTTATATAAATTTATTTATTTTATATTAAATTACTCATAATTGAAAATATTTTTTTAAAAAAATTAATATAAAATACAATATATATATATATATATATATATATATATATATATTTAAAATATTAAGTATTTAATATTTGTAATTAAGTTTAATTAAAAATAATTAATTTATTTTTAAAAATACAGAATTTTTTTTTAAAGATATTAAACATATTTTGAGTATTAAAATTTTAGTTTTAATATTTATTGTAATTTAAATAATTTATATTATTTAAATGTATTAAGTAAATAATTATTGTAAATTTATAATTAAGTGTTTAAATATTTAATTATTAATTAATTATGATTAAATTTAAATAATTTTTTTTAAAAATAATTTCAAAACTCCAGAAATATTTAAATACTTAATTAAATTTAATTTAAGAGTTATCATGAACTTTAATTAATTTTAAATTATTCAAATTCAATTAATTAACCTTAAACTTCAAAAATTCAAAATAAAATTAAATAAAAATATAAATAAATACAAATGATATATTAAAATTTTCAAAATAATCAAGTATTTTTATTTTAAAATTATGTTCAAGATTTAAAAACTTAATTTATTTTAATTAATGTGAATTACTTGAATATTTTAATATTTAAATAATATTTAATTAAATATTATATTAAATATTTTGAAATTTAAATTTTATTTTCAAATAACTTTTAAAATAGAAGGACTTCCCAAATTTTTTTTTATAAAAAAAAGTTAATTTAATTATTATTTTTTAAATTCTTTTAACTTTAAAACCTATTTATATATATATAGTGATATATATCTATATATATATTTAAAGCTATTTTAAAATTTTATTTATTTTAATCTTGAACATTGAGAGGTCCATTGAGATTTCAAACATAGGTTGGGCTATTTGAATAGGATTTGTGGAGAGTAATGATTAATGAGCAATCACTTTATTAATTATTCATTAATCAATCTTTTAATTAATTAAGTTTTCTCTTGATTTTGCATGTATAGGTGCACACACACACTTTAGGCCCTCCTAGATCTAAGGATTACTTGTGCTTATATATGTGTGCATACTATTAGTGTTAGGTCAGGGTTAGTTAAACTTTGATTCAAACCTACAAAACCTAGAGACATTATTAAGGACAATAATTAAGGACTTAATTAAAAAACTTAGATTATTTTCAGTCATTAGGATTCACCTCCTATTGACTTGAAACTCAAACCATTTGAACATAGTGACATGTTCATCCCATAGAAATTTTCTTGTTGAATTTTGAAGTCATTATGCCACTTAATTAACTTAATCAAATTTAAACCTTAATTAGGCCATTTAAGCTTTCAGAAAATATAATAAATTAATTTTAAATTCAAAAATTACACACAACCCCTCAAATTGACTAGAATTCAATTCTCAACACATGAAAATTAAAACCCACCAGATTTGTCATCAATTTTAAGAATAATTTAATTTTAAGTGAAATTTAATATTTAATTAATTAAATTAATTAAAAAATTCCAAAAAACTCTCAAACACTTAGGAGTCTCTTCTTAGGTCATCCCTGACCTTTAGAGTTTATTCCAAGGAGTTTGGAGGTCATTTGGATTCAAATCATAAAAAAGGCATTGAATTAAATAATTTTTTAAAATTCAATAAATACTCAAAATTTTGAAAATTCATAACTAATTCAAATGAACTCCAAATTGAGCAAACTCAAAGGCATATGACTCATCTTAAGGTCTAGTATTTATAAAAATTGTTAAGTTTTCAGAAATCAGTCAAATTTGAAAAAGTCAACTTTTGGTCAAATCTAGTTCAAAATCAAGTTAAAACTTCAAACCTTCATAATAAAATATAGAAAAATCCAATTTCAGCATACGTACTTTCTAACTGATCGTATTAAGGTCTAGTATTTTAATAAAATACTAACATTCCAGAAAATACTTTAAATCAAAAAGTTAATTTTTGAACCCTTAATTAAATGATTAAAATAATCCAGAAAATTCTAAAATTTAATAATTAATTTCAAATTCCAAAATATATTAAATTGATGTTTAAAATACTCAACTAACCCCCTTAATACATAACAACCAATCTTGGAATGAAGTTTTTAGGCTGGACTACTCCGTACTGAGGGGCTACGTGTCCTAAGGAGGCATTATTCCTCGATGTGCAACAAAGGTGATATCCAATAAATAATCAAAATCAACTTTAAAATTAATTTTAAACCATTAAGACTTAAACTTCAACTAAAATCTCCCTCAAGCCTTTCAACCAACCAGAACTTTAAACAACTTCAATCAAATTATCCTATCTAGGACATATCCAAACCACACAGCCTACCTCACACACTTTAGATGGTTTGCTAGGATAACCAACTCTAGTCTTAGGCTAAGCCAGTGTTTACTTTCCTACTACTTGTGTGTGCCGGGTTTTCCGTGGTTTTTATTGCATGCTAGTTGCTAGATTTAAGTAATTGATGTTGATGAGATTGTTTATTTATTTAGTGCACTCTATGTTAATTTGATTGTATGTTAGATCTACCCCTAGGCTAGGGACGATTTGTATTAATTCAATCTTATGCAAGTGGTCATGTTCATACAGGGCATTAAATAAAGGGGGAAAATTTATAAATAATAAATTGCACAGGTGCTCCAGAAATTTGCTTAAGTCTCCCTTTAATATTTAAAGAGCATGGCCAAGTGTGGCTGTGTTGAGAATTTAAATTTTTAATATATTAACTGCTTGGGATGTTCATATAACTGTTGATTATTAGGATAATCATACAGGTGTTTGAGTCTAGATTTTAATTTTGATTAATGTAATTTGATATTTAAATTGAGTTGTAATTATTACATATTTTGAGAATGGGATGTTTAAGCATCCAATGTGGAATCCAAAGAGGAAGAGATATCCCTTAGGGGAGAGTCTCTTTCCATTTGGAGACCCAAATTTAGATGATTTCAAATATCCAAAAAAGAAAAGATAACCCCCATTCAAGGGAGAGTTTCTTTTCATTTGGATATCCGGACCCAACAATCCATGGAGTTCCAAGACGACAAAGAAGTGAAGAGTGAGAAAACCCATTCTTAAAGTCACTTGAATCTTAAGAGTAGAGTTCGGGTTATTGTAAGTGGTACCCGGCCACTTTACTTTTCCTGTAGACCCTGGGTTGTATAACTAAGTGGCACTTGCCACATTTGACTTTCAGTTTGAGCACTCATTTAATTGATTTAATTATTTAATTGATTTGATTACTTTATGTTGATTGTGATCAAGGACTTGCCTACTTTTCATAATTCTTTGGCGATTATTGCATGTCATATTTGATTTAACCTGGAATTCGATCGGAGGCTCGTGAGGGTACTGTCAAAAACTATTTCTACTTAAACAAAACTTAAAAACTTTAGGCTCAGATAGTAACTCTAACATTTTTAAGAAGTAAGCCCAGACTCGTCGGGGGTTTTTCATACATCATATTGAATCTTCTCTACCTTGTTAGGCACCTCCCCACCTGCGAGTTTTGGCAGATCACCTGACCTATTAGGGTGCAGTTCTGTCCAAGGGGATGTTGTGCAATCCCTAGGATAAAATCTATTTTTAATCCTGATTTTAAAATTATTTCATTCTGATTTCAAAGCATTTGAGTCGACTAGCATGCATTACATTAGTAACAAATTAAATTTGAGTCTAATTCTTAATTGCATCTCTAGCTTAAGCATTTCACTCAACATATGTTAAGGGGCCAATTAGGACCTGCTCTAGATGTCGGCCCCGCTCTCCTTAAAATTAATTTTAAATAATATCTTTAACCACTCTTTCATAAAGACCCGACACATGATTTTGAAGTATTTAGGTGGTTTAGCAGGCTCCCCAATCCAGGCCGGGGTAAGTTTAGATTGCATTGCATTAGCTAGGATCTGGGTTACTAATTTTTAGTACCCATTATAGACTTAGGTTCTGAGGCAGATGTTCAATCCTAAGACCTCAACTCTCGGGAATCTAATTCCCACTTTCTAATAAAATTAATCACTCAAACATTAAATCTCTTTCAATCTAATTCAGGCCCAACAGTTAGGATAGTTTGAGGTGTTTCTGAAGTAATTCAGAATCTCAAAACACCTCCTACTTTTCTTCCTTTGACTCCAGAAATAAGTGTTCAAATTTGATCCAATCGCTGCTGAATTTCCAACCCTTAACATCCTTTGACATCAAACTTTGAAATTTAAATAAAATTCATATCGCTATTTTAATCGAGAGTTTTCATAGGAAATTTTTTGGTTTCCTATAATGTAATTAACTATGAGGGCTTGCGCTCGTAGGAGATTTAAGAACCTAGACCAGATTTTAAAATTAATATTTTCAAAACCCTTAATTAATTATCTTTGGGAAATCAAAACAAAAATGGCGATCGTTATCGTCATATTCAAGCAATTAACAATGAATGATATTTTCTTCATTCGGGATGATATATCATTTATTGATATAACTATGAATATGAAATTAACGATAATTTATCCAAATTATTGTATCCAGATATTTGATTGAACTTCATTTTGATCTTTTGGGGTCATATGTGGTTCCCTCCTGAATCCAGCTACGATATTCAGTATCAAATTTATAATTCTAAATTTGAACCCATTAGGAGATTTTATCTCTACCTTTCAAGGTAGTATATTATCACTAATGGATGTTCAATTTTAGAATTAAAATTTAAATATCAATTTAAATTATTTCCAAAGATAATTAATATTTTCAAAACTACAATATTTTTCAATCAAATAAAAAATGGCAACTCCATTGGGGATAAATCTCTCTCTCCATCTTTAATTGTGATGCAAATTTTGTTGCATCGGTAGTTTTGACTACCTTTTCTTCCGTTGGTCTCTCTCCCATTTCTTTCTTGGGTGAGTGAGGCCAACTCAACTAAGACATGTGAAAAGAGAGGTGAGTGTAGGATACCTCCCTCCTGTTACAAATCTGGTTTTGATGATGACAAACATGTTTCCAGTGTGTTTTGCTTGGCTAACCCATTTCAGGCACAAAAGATCACAAGCAAATCAAGCTAACTCAAGATCGAGTCCAAGTGTGTCAAATGTATGATTTTCCTTTTATTGAGTCAATTGTAATATAACTGATCCCCTAGCTAAGTAACCTTGCACACACACACTCAGGGGGAGAGCTTGAGTGAATTAGAGTTTCTTTTCATTTTTTGTTCAGATCGTCCTGGACGATATTCACATCATCCTGGACGATCCAACCAAAACAGAAGCCCTAATTAGGGCAACTAAGTTAAGAGGGTCTGATTAAGCAGATCATCCTGGACGATCTTTGGATCGTACGGGACGATATGCCTAAATCAGAAATTCTTAGCCGCAAGATCAAGTTAGGCAAGTTTTTATTTTAAGTTATTTGGTCTGATCGTCCCGGACGATACATGTATCATCCCGGTCGATTCAGTACAATCATGCCTAATTTAATATGGTAATTCAGTGAAGCAATTTATTTTTGGTTGATATGATCATATCGTCCTAGACGATAGTAGGATCGTCCCGGACGATCTTGATCGTCTAGTGCATTTAAGCTGTACGTCCAGAACTATGTACAGGACAATTTAGGGCCTTTTTGAACTAATCGTACAGGATGATGTCCCTATCGTCCTGGACGATCAAGTCATTTTTTGGTCGTCCAGCACAGATTTCTCTAGACGACCCGAACTGTCATCTGGACGATTTTCCTTGATTTGCACTAATCGTCCCGGACGATCGCAGGATCGTATGGGATGATATGAACATTTTTTCTACTAATCGTCCAGAAGAGCTAGATCGTCCAAGCTGAAACAGCTGAATTTGAACTGATCGTACAGGACGATCTACCGATCGTCCTGGACGATCTACCGATCGTCCTGGACGATCTTGGCCGACCAGTTGAGATTTAGGGCAAATTTTAAGCCCTCCTATAAAAGAACTTTTTCTTGAAACAAGAAAAACTTTTGCTACATTCCTTCCCTGAGAAACCCTAGAGAGAGAGAGAGAGTTGGGAGAGAGAGAGAAGATCTTGTGAGGGGGAGTTAGTGAGGGATTCACTAAGGTTGCTCCAAGCACAGATCAGAGTCGTCTTCTCCGCTCGTCGTCTTTCGTCTAGTCGGTGTTCGTCGTGGGAGGATCGTTTGCAAGAAGATCCGGGGTTCTCTGCCCACTTCAGGTGGAAGCAAAAGGAGTTCGAAGGTTCTCTGCCTGCTTCAGGAGGAAGCAAAAGGAGGTCGGGTTCTCCGCCTCACCGCGTGGTGAAAAGGAGGTGTTTGTACAGGCTTCTCCGCCTTGCTGTGGGAGAAAAAGGAGAGACACTTTTGTTTAGTGCAATACCCAGAGGGGAGGCTCCGGGGAGTGGATGTAGGTCAAGTTAACTGAACCACTATAAAATCTGGTTTACTTTTCTGATTCAGTTTTGCACTTTACTTTTCTGATATAAACTGCTTGGGTGAATATCTGTGATTGATCTTTTCGTTCTTGTTTACTTATTTCCGCTGCTAAGTATCGAAAAGATTTTCATTATTATCATGAAATTTTTAAATAACCAATTCACCCCCCCTCTTGGTTAGCCTCGGGACTAGTTCACTAGGGCTTAACATCCCTATCGAACTTTCAAGTGGTGTCAGAGAGGGATTCAAAATTTAGGTTTAAAAACTTTTGAATTTGATCAATGGCTAACTGTAACAATCGTAATACTGCTGAAGGCTATTCCATTTCAAGACCACCGTTGTTTGACAATATTCCTTTTGATTTTTGGAAAACACGCATGTCTACTTTTCTGTAATCTATTGATTATCGCATGTGGATGTTAGTTAAGGACGGATACGAACCACCTTTTAGATTGATTAACAATGTGAAAACTGAATTGCCTTTTGCTGATTGGACGTTTGATGATCGTGATTTAACACAGTTAAATGCAAAATGCTTGAACTGTTTCTTTTATGCTTTAAAATTTGAAGACTATATGCGTGTTTCTACTTGTACAACGCGAAAGGAAATCTGGGATAGATTATGTATAACATACGATGGTACAACTGAAGTCAAACAGTCTAGGTTAAACATCTTGTTACATGATTATGAACCTTTTTGCATGAAACCTAGTGAGACTATTTCAGAAATGTACACAAGGTTCACTCAGATTGTTACCTCTTTGCATGCTCTAGGTAGAGAACTTACTAACTACGAAAGAGTGAATAAAATTCTTAGATGTTTGCCTACTTCTTATGATGCTAAGATTACTGCTATCACTGAATCTAAAGATTTAAATACTTACTCTATTGACAGCTTACTTGGATCACTCATTGCTTACGAGCAAGGGGTGCACCAAAGGCAACTTGATGCAGGTGAACGCAAGAAAGAGAAGACAGTGGCACTAAAGGCCAAAGATTCAGATGCTAGCACTTTCGGGTCTGATAGCGATGATGTTGCCTTAATCATAAGGCAATTCAAAAGCTTTCTAAGGAAGAAACATAAGAACTATCAGAAGTGGAACAAGGGTAAGTCCAATAAAAATTTTAAGGGTTCATCTGAATCTGTTTGTTTTGAATGCAGGAAGCCTGAACACATTAAGGCTGATTGTCCTACACTTAAAGCTCACCCAAGCAAGGAGAAGGGTGAGGAGAAACCAAAGTTCAGAAAGGATAAGAAGCGGATTCAGAAGGCGTTCTGGGCAGACTCTGCATCTGACTCTTCTAAGACTGAAGCTGAAGAGGAAACAAACTTATGTCTGATGGCTGATGATCACCCTGGTCAGTCGGACCAGGAAGAGGTATGTGAGCGTACTTACGATCAATTATTTGAAGTTTCTGAAAAAATTCATACATCGTATAGGAAGCTTAAGAAAACTCATGCTAGTTTGAAGTTAGATTACTTGACTTTACAAAAAGAGCATGATTCTGTAGTTAAAAATCATTCCACACTTGATTCCAATCACATGTCTTTGCTTGATGAATTTGATGATTTGAACAAAAAATATTCTGATTTAACTGTTTAGCATGATTTGTTAAAAACATCGCATGTTGAATTAGAAATTGCTTTTAAGAAAGTGAATGATATGGCATGTGAGTTAGAAAGTAATGAAAGTGCAAGAACCTTTGAAATTGCAAGTTTAAATAAACATATTGAGTTTTTGAAAGTGAAAATCAGTGCTTATGAAAAGAATAAAATATCGCCTACTTTTGAACAGTTTTATGCACCGCCACCTTTTGAAAAATATGTTGCAAGTTCATCAAAGCATGGTTCATATACATCTAGGAAGAGGCACTATCACCCACGTAGATTAAGTAACCCTTTTCCTGGTGTTAGATGTTTTTCATGTAGCATGTTAGGACACATTTCCCACACCTGCACTGTTCACCGTAGTACACATTGGGTGTGGAAACCCAAACTGCCTGTTTCACAGCACAGCACGCATGCATTACATTCATCTTTTCATAAGAAAGAACCCAAACCTGTTTGGGTTCCTAAGACTGACGTTTGATATTTTTGTAGGTGTGCTCTCACACAAGACCTCGTGAGCGCATGTGGTACCTGGATAGCGGATGTTCTAGACATATGACTGGAGATGCAAATCAGTTCATTTCATTGGAGGCCAGAGCTGGAGGCAATGTTACACTTGGAGATAACACCACCAGGAAGGTGGTAGGTACAGGTATAATTGGTGATTCAAAGAATTTTATGATTGATAATGTTTTGCTTATAGATGGACTGAAACACAACTTGCTGAGCATCAGTCAACTTTGTGACAAGGGATACAGCATCAAATTCCTGCCCACTGGCTGCATTTTAAGCTTAAATGATGAAGTTGTTTTGCAGGGCAAAGGATCAACAACGTCTACAAGTTGGATGTAAGTTACATTAAATCTGATAATTCAATTTGCTTAAAAATTGCTGCTGATGAGTCTTGGTTATGGCATAGGAGATTGTGTCATGCCAGTATGAAAACCCTTAGGAGAGTCACCCAAAAGGACTCAGTTAGAGGTGTGCCCAAGCTTAAGTTCACTAAGGATCACCTATGTGATGCCTGTCAGTTGGGGAAGCAAGTCCAGTCCTCTTTTCACTCTGTTAAGGACATTAGCACCTCCAGACCTTTAGAAGTTCTTCACATGGACCTCTTTGGACCCATTAGCACTGCCAGCTTAGGGGGGAGAGTCTATGGGTTTGTGATTGTAGATGACTATTCGAGGTTCACTTGGGTTAAGTTTTTGTCACATAAATCTGAGTCATTTGATGAGTTTAGATCTTTCTCTACTTGGATTTAGAAGAAGTTAGGATGTGAGATTATTACCATCCATAGTGATCACGGAGGGGAGTTTAAAAATGAATGATTTGGAAGTTTTTGTGAGGATCATGAGATTAGTCATAATTTTTCAGCTCCTAGGACCCCTCAGCAGAACGGGGTAGCTGAAAGGAAGAACAGGACCTTAGTGGAAGCCGCTAGAGCCATGCTTGCCGAGTATTCACTTCCAAAATAATTTTGGGCTGAAGTGGTGAACACTGCCTGTTATGTGCTGAATAGGGTGAATGTGAGAGTCAAACTGAACAAGACACCTTATGAGATTATTAAGGGTAGAACTCCAAATCTGTCCCACCTCCATGTCTTTGGCTGTAAGGTTTTCATTCTGAACAACGGGAAATCACCCTTAGGAAAATTTGACCCCAAATCTGATGAAGGAGTGTTCTTAGGATATTCAAGTGTGGGGAAATCCTTTAGGGTGTTCAATAGGAGGACTTTGGTGGTGGAAGAAACAACCCATATAGTGTTTGATGAATCTGATCCTATGGAGTCTAGATCTGAAGTAGAAGATAAAGAGATTGTTGAGGTTACCCAAGGAGTTGGAAATACAAATTTGGAGAAAAGGGTAGAACCTTAAACCACATTGCCTAGAGATTGGAGATATTCTTCGAGTCATCCTAAAGAACTGATCTTAGGAGACCCTTCTGAAGGTGTTAGGACTAGGCATGAACTTAGGAAGGAAGTAAACCATTCTGCCTTTATCTCAATGACTGAACCCACCAACATCAATCAAGCCTTGTCGGATGAGTTTTGGATTTTAGCTATGCAGGAAGAATTGAATTAATTTGTAAGGAATGATGTTTGGGAGTTAGTAGAAAGACCTAAAAATCAAAGTATTGTGGGAACCAAGTGGGTCTTTAAGAATAAGATGAATGATTCTGGTGTGGTGGTGAGAAATAAGGCAAGATTGGTGGCTAAGAGGTATAATCAGATAGAATGGATTGATTTTGAGGAGACTTTTGTCCCAGTAGCTAGATTGGAAGCCATTAGAGTGCTACTAGCCTTTGCCTGTTATAAGGGATTTAAGCTGTTTCAAATGGATGTCAAGAGTGCCTTTTTAAATTGGGTAATTAAAGAAGATGTTTTTGTAGAACAACCCCCAGGTTTTGAGAGTTCCCAATATCCAAGTCATGTCTATAAATTAAAAAAGGCCTTATATGGATTGAAACAGGCACCCAGAGCTTGGTATGAGAGGCTTAGCACATTCCTGTTAGAAAGAGAGTTTGTTAAGGGGAGCGTAGACACCACCCTTTTTCTGAGGAGATTAGGAGATGACTTACTCATTGTCCAGATCTATGTTGATGATATAATTTTTGGATCTTCTGATAAATATTTATGTGAAGAGTTTTCTAAAACAATGAGTAAGGAGTTTGAGATGAGTATGATGGGAGAATTGTCCTACTTTTTGGGGTTTAGCATAAGGCAAACGGATGATGGAACCTTTCTCAATCAATCAAAATACACTAAGGATATTTTGAAGAAATATGAAATGGACAAAGCCAAGCCAATCAATACTCCCATGCCCTCCTCACTTCAGTTAGATAAAGATTCAAATGGAAAATATGTTGATCAGAAGAAGTATAGAGGGATAATAAGTTCACTGCTTTACCTGACTGCTAGCCGACCTGATATCAGTTTAGTGTCTGTCTTTGTGCTAGGTTTCAGGCTGATCCTAAAGAGTCCCACCTGACTGCTGTTAAGAGAATTCTTAGATATCTTTTAGGGACCCCAAACCTAAGAATTTGGTACCCTAGGCACAGCACCTCTTTTGAGATCATTGGATATTCTGATTCTGACTTTGCGGGGTGTAGGGTGGATAGAAAGAGCACTTCTGGGACTTGTCAATTCATAAGACAGTCGTTAGTCTCCTGGTCCAGTAGAAAATAGAACTCAGTTGCACTTTCCACTGCTGAAGCTGAGTACATTGCCTTAGGGAGTTGTGTGGCCCAAGTTCTTTGGTTGAAGCAACAAGTTTTGGATTTAGGGGTACCTGTTGGCACAATTTCTATTCTGTGTGATAATAATAGTGCCATCTGTATCTCTAAGAATCCAATCCAACATTCTAGGACCAAACACATTGATATAAGGCATCACTTTATTAGGGACCATGTTACAAAAGGGGACATTGAGCTACATTATGTAACAACTAAAAATTAGCTGGCTGACATATTCACTAAACCACTGGCCTTTGACTCATTCAGTATTTTGAGAACCAGATTAGGAGTGATTGATATAAATGCTTGATTCTAATGACTGCTGATTTCTGATTGTTCGGATTTGTATTCTGTTTTCCGTTAGTTAGTTTCTGCTTTTATTATTTGTTTTTAGTTGATTTTATTTCCTCTGCTGATTTCTGTTTTAGCCTTACTGTTAGTTTGATTTGAGTATTTACTTTGCTGTATTTTTCTACCTATTTTTATTCACTGGTTCATATCTTGCACTTACTATTTTATGCTTTTCAAGATCTGATCACCGCTCATTACTTCTGATGATCTGAATTTTTGACTGGGAGTTTTTACCTTGTTTTGGTTTGGAAGCTGGTAAGCAGTGATTGATTTCACTGAATCTGTTAAAGGGAAGAAATATTGATGATTGGTTCTCTTCCTCTAACTCCTTTACTGGTGTATGGTTTCTTTTGAATAAAAATCCTCTTCAAAATTAAAATGTTAGTTTTTGAAATAGAGATTATTTTATCTTCCTACAGTTATCTGCCTCATATCAATAGTGTTTTTCAAAGTCTTGAGTCATTAGTTTGATTTTCTAAACCAAGTGATTGCATTTATCATATGTTGTATGGTTTTTGTTTTGTGAATCATTCTTCCTTACTGTGGAGAGTCATCTCCTATGTCTGGAAGATAATCTCATAGCTGAGACTCTTTAATGATTATGAAAAGGAGAAAGCTTATAAAAGATGCGCAGTGCGCCAGATAATTTGAAAAAGAGGCATAAAATGAGCCCAAAACTGAAAAGATGTGAAATTTTTAAATTGGATACACAAAGTGTATCAAAAATCAAAAGATGCGCAAAGCGCCAACCAATTTGAAAAAGAGGCACAAAATGAGCCCAAACCAAGCTTTCTTCCCTTTCAGATTGTTAAATGTCTTAGAGAAATATGTGCGCCACTTAATATTTTCAAAAGCTTGCATTTGAAAATCATGATTTCTGATATTTTACTTTGTAACACTATTATATCAGATATTTTTCTGGAACGAGGCTTGAAAGGATCTCTTTTCGAATCTAATATCTTTTCTTCTGAATCGAATTTTTGTTTTGAAAGAGGTTTGCATCGATAAGGTGCCCGGGGTCAGAGTTACGAAAGTTGATTATTTCCAACCTTTTCTGGATTTCAGCGCTGTCAATCGTCCTGTTATTAGTTTTTGAATCTAAAATCAAGGAAAAAATTCTGATTTACTCGAGCAGCTTGATAAAAAAAAAAGTTGCTTTTATGTGTTTTTGCTGTAAGTTTTATTCATTTTTGTGTTATTTTGATGTTATGATTGTATTTTTGGGATCCTAATCGATCATCTTCATCCTTCATCTTTTTTTATTTTCTTCACATCGTCCTAGACGATACCACGATCATCCTGGATGATCCTCTTCGTCCTGGACGATCCAAACATCATCCTGGATGATTCGTTCAATATCGTCCTAACACTGCTCCTGCTGCTGAAAAATCCCAATTATTGGTGATCGTCCTAGACGATCCTTACATCGTCCTGGACGATATGATCCATATCTTCCTGATCTGATCCAACGGCTGACATTGCACAAATTATTGTCCATCGTCCTAGACGATCCACCTCACCATCCCGGATGATCCACGTGTCAGCCGCTGGACGATTGGAATTCGGCCCGTCCGACATATTTATTACATATCATCCCGGACGATCCACCTAATCATCCTGGATGATACTTTTCTTCAACGGTCATCCAGCCTGACCCCTCGGGATGATCGCCTGTGTCTAATCGTCATGGACGATCGGACCGCCTTTTTGACCAATCGTCCAGGACGTCATAAATGACCAAATCGTCCTGGATGATATCGCGATCGTACGGGACAATCAGGCCATTTTCTATATAAACAACAGTTTTTCTTCAGATTTTTCCACACCTTTCTTCTTCCACTCTCTTTCTACTTCCTTACCCTATGGATTCCTAATGGCTGGTGGCAAAAGGTCTCGTCAAAAGGGTGCCAGTTCCTCCCGGGGACATGTTGATCCTCGCTTCCCGAATGCCGCCGATCAGGCTGCTTTCGAATGTTATCGTAATGTGAGGATCACGCACTCTAAAATTATAAATCCCCGCACTCTCACTTATCCCATTCTGGATCTGTTCGCACACACTTCTCTCACCTTTATTCTGACCTTAGCCTTTCCCCTTAATCTTGAACTCCTTCAAATCTTCTTTGCCAACTTGCGCATTTCCACGGACTATTCCACTCTTCGATCATACGTCAATCAACGCCCCGTGGAACTCATGACCCATGATTTTCACAATATTCTCAACCTGTCTGTCACTGGCGACAAACTTTATATGCTTATCACCGATCCTGACTATGATTGGAGTGTCGCCAATCACTTCCTTCACAATACCAACGTACCCTATCATGACAACGCCTGCACTTCCCTTCTCAAGGACGCACGGACCATTCAGCACGTCCTTCGTTCCTCCGTCATTCCAAAGGCGGGGGATCGAATTCACATTACCCCGCTACTGTCCTTGACCAGCAACTACATCATGGCCCGTCGAGAATTTAATGCCTCTGATCTGATTATCCGCTACATAGAACACCTAACCCCCATTAGAGATCCGGGTCACAAGTGTCGCCCAAATCTAGCTTTAGGTCATCTTATTCACTATGCCTGAGAGACAAAATATGACCTTCAGTATCCTGTCCCTCCTGATGTCCCTCCTTCCTTCTTCACAAACAACTCATTCCACGTCCTACACAGCACCCGACTACATCCGGAGAGGAAGAGGCCATTCCAGTCCCTGCTGCACCAGAGGCACCTGCTCCCCTTCGCATTGCCTCTCCCTTTGACCACCTAGTGCAGCATTTCGATCAGTGGGAGGCCAGATTTGACTCCTACGTGGTTGCCTAGGAGCAGCGGCACGCCGAGGACATCCAGCACTTCACTGACTATGCTGCGGAGCAGTAACAGCAGCATGAGCAGGACATCACCTGGATTGGAGCCCACTTTCAGGCCATTCACACTACTTCAATCCACCACCGCCACCTCCTTCTTCTGATCAGGATCCGCCTCAGTTTTAGTTTTCTATTTTTTAGTTGGTCTCTTTTATGGTTTGTACTTGTGTTTCCATTTCTGTTTCCCCTCCTCCTTTTTGTGATGTCAAAAGGGGGAGTCAGTTGTAGTCGTTTCTATTTTTGTTATGAGTCATGTTTCATGTATTGATTTAGTTGTTAAATAAAAATTTGAAAAAAAAAATTTGTGTTCGGATCTCCTAGTTTACTTTTATTTTCAAACTACTTTACAAATGTTTGCCATCATCAAAAAGGGGGAGATTGTTGCAAATCTAGTTTTGATGATGACAAAAATGTTTCCAGTGTGTTTTGCTTGGCTAACCCGTTTCAGGCACAAAAGATTACAAGCAAATCAAGCTAACTCAAGATCGAGTCCAAGTGTGTCAAATGTATGATTTTCCTTTTATTGAGTCAATTATAATATAACTGATCCCCTAGCTAAGTAACCTTGCAGACACACACTCAGGGGGAGAGCTTGAGTGAATTAGAGTTTCTGTTCATTTTTTGTTCAGATCGTCCTAGACGATATTCACATCGTCCTGGACGATCCACCCAAAATAGAAACCCTAATTAGGGTGATTAAGTTAAGAGGGTCTGATTAAGCAGATCGTTCTGGATGATCTCTGGATCGTACGGGACGATATGCCCAAATCAGAAATTCTCAGCCGCCAGATCAAGTTAGGCAAGTTTTTATTTTAAGTTATTTGGTCTGATCGTCCCGGACGATAAGTGTATCATCCCGGATAATTCAGTACAATCATGCCTAATTTAATCTGGTAATTAAGGAAAGCAATTTATTTTTGGTTGATACGATCATATCGTCCTGGACGATCGCAGGATCGTCCCGGACGATCGCAGGATCGTCCCGGACGATCTTGATCGTCTAGTGCATTTAAGCTGTACGTCCAGAACTATGTACAGGATGATTTAGGGCCTTTTTGAACTAATCGTACAGGACGATGTCCCTATCATCCTGGATGATCAAGTCATTTTTTGGTCATCCAGCACAGATTTCTCTGGACGACCCGAACTGTCATCTGGATGATTTTCCTTGATTTGCACTAATCGTTCCGGACGATCGCAGGATCGTACGAGACGATATGAACAATTTTTTCTACTAATCGTCCAGAAGAGCCAGATCGTCCAGGCTGAAACAGCTGAATTTGAACTGATCGTACAGGATGATCTACCGATCGTCCTGGACGATCTTGGCCGACCAGTTGAGATTTAGGGCAAATTTTAAGCCCTCCTAGAAAAGAACTTTTTCTTGAAACAAGAAAAAGTTTTGCTACCTTCCTTCCCTGAGAAACCCTAGAGAGAGAGAGAGTTGGGAGAGAGAGAGAAGATCTTGTGAGGGGGAGTTAGTGAGGGATTCACTAAAGTTGCTCCAAGCACGGATCAGAGTCGTCTTCTCTGCTCGTCGTCTTTCGTCTAGTCGGTGTTCGTCGTGGGAGGATCGTTCGCAAGAAGATCCGGGGTTCTCTTCCCGCTTCAGGTGGAAGCAAAAGGAGTTTGAAGGTTCTCTGCCTGCTTCAAGAGGAAGTAAAAGGAGGTCAGGTTCTCTGCCTCACCGCGTGGTGAAAAGGAGGTGTTTGTACAGGCTTCTCCGCCTTGCTGTGGGAGCAAAAGGAGAGACACTTTTTGTTTAGTGCAATACCCGAAGGGGAGGCTCCGGGGAGTGGATGTAGGTCAAGTTGACCGAACCACTATAAAATTTGGTTTGCTTTTCTGATTTAGTTTTACACTTTACTTTTCCGATATAAACTGCTTGGGTGAATATCTGTGATTGATCTTTTCATTCTTGTTTACTTGTTTTCGCTGCTAAGTATCGAAAAGATTTTCATTGTTATCGTGAAATTTTTAAATAACCAATTCACCCCCCTCTTGGTTAGCCTCGGGACTAGTTCACTAGGGCTTAACATCCCTATCGAACTTTCACCTCCAAGTTTGGCTTTGACATTTTGCCTCCAAGTTCATTGGTAGAGCAAAGGAGTCAAGCCAAGCCTTTTAAAATCTTCTTGTATATGTTGTAAACTCACATGCAAACAAATCTCAGCGTGCTAAGTTTCACAATTTACAAATGATCATTCAATTTCAAAATTAAAGTTTCAAGCCTTCAATTGAACCATACCTCTTCAAATTTGGTTTAGAACTTTAATCCTTCTGGTATAGTCGGTCTCTGACATTTCACTCCCAAACATTTACTTTGGATGAAAGAGTCGGGTCGACTTTTAAGAATTCCCCCCAAAAATTTGTAAACCTTTATGTTGAATGCAAATTCAACACATTGGGTTTCAAAAATAAGGGGAGATTCTGCCATATTTTTGAATTTTTCTTAAATCTCCTTCAAAATTTTTCAAATCAATTTCAGTTGTCGTTGCCATGTGTCTTCTACAATACTCTGTCGTAGTTGAACATATGCAACACAAGTTCATAATTTCTGTTAAATCTAGGCTTTGATACTTCACCCTAAATCGCTTGGTAGGGTGCAAATTGTCAAGCCTAATTCTTAAGATCTTCAGGTTACTTTTGTAATCCTGCACATTTGAATACAAATCAATGTGTTGAGTTTCAAAGTTTGAAGAAGATCAGTTAAATTCCAGCCTTAATACCAAATTCAATCTTAAGTCAAAATGTAATTTCAAAATTGAATTCAAATTTGATTCTAACCTTAAAATCAACTTCAGTTTTGGTTTCAAATTTGAATTCGGGCTTTGACATTTCAACCCAAGTCAATTGGTAAAACAAAAAGAGTCAAGCCCGATCCTCGGATCTTTCATATTAATTTTATGCACCTACATAATTGAGTGAAACTCAATCTGTTGAGTCATAAAATTTTAAGAAAGATCCATTTGACTTGAGCTTCAAGTTCAAATTCAAACTTCGAGTACAAATACAATTTCAACCTAAAATTTGAATTTAATTTTCACTTTAAAGTCAATTCAATTTTAATCAAGCTTTCACATTTCGACCCTAGTCAATTGGTAAACTGAAAAGAGTCGAGCCCGATCCCTGGATCTTTCATATCGATTTTGTGTACCTACATGATTGAGTGAAACTCGATCTATTGAGTCACGAAATTTGAAGAAAGATCTATTCGACTTCAAACTTAAGTTCAAATTTAAATCCAACTTTGACTCAAAATACAATCTTAACCTTAAGTTCAAATTTGATTGTCACCTTAAATTTTAAATTCAATTTTGAATTCAAGTTCGAGTTTAAACTTTGATATTTTGCCCCAAGTCAATTGGTGTAGCGAAAGAGTCGGG
The DNA here is from genome assembly GCA_019925795.1 of Dendrobium chrysotoxum. Taxonomy (NCBI): domain Eukaryota; kingdom Viridiplantae; phylum Streptophyta; class Magnoliopsida; order Asparagales; family Orchidaceae; genus Dendrobium; species Dendrobium chrysotoxum. The sequence goes on from CM034314.1 coordinate 58,567,129, forward strand.
TTCAACCCGTAAGTTCTCCGTGTCAATTCTTTGAATCACCATGTTGAGTGTAAACTCAACATGATTGAGTTTTAAAATTTTGAATAAAATCGATCGATTCTAGAATTCAAATTCAATTTCAAGATTAACTAATTCAAATCACCTTTCATTAATTTCAGGAATTCAAGCACTCAAATGGCTGAAAAACTTATCTTCTGTATGGATAAAAACTTGATAGTCGAAGGAATCACTTCTGGTAATTTCATCCAGTTTGAAATGCAATTCTAAAACTTCAAGTTATCAGTCAACGGAGAAGAAATGATTGATCTGTCTGCCAGAATACGAAGGAATGTCCCCTTGGTTGAGATTACTTTAGGGTCAGGAGTTAACTCACCCATCTCCGAGATGGAGGCCGACGTCGCCCCTTTACCCATTGTACCCTCTGCCCAGGTGGATAAGAACCAAAACTCAATAACAATAGAAGAGCTACCATCTAAACTTGAGATCAGGTCAAGTTCTAGTACCCCTGTCATCAGTAAGGTCATCAAGAACAAAATGAAGAACTATCTTCGTAGAGTCAGAAAGAAGGCTGTTAAGGCCAGAAAGGCTGCTGAGGCGAAAGCCTTAAAGCATGCCAAGTCTAAGGCTACTAAAAAGTTTGTTGCTCCTTCTATGTACCCCTTCCCTGGTGGAAATCACTTCCACCTTTCTCCTGTTACTCAGAGGAGGGAGGTTGTAGAAACGAGAGCACAATCTTCAATACACCTTCTCGACTACTACGTGGCAAGAATTAATCAAGCCAGAACTGAACAAATATCAGCACTAAACCCTAGGCCCCCAGTTGAAGGTTATAACCCATCCACTCTACTAGAAGATGTTAGGGCACGTTTCTATACATGTCCTGCTACATCAACTAGAGAGGAGGAGGTATAGAAACCACTCAGGGTGTCACTCTCCTAATTACTAGACCACTAGTAATGAGAGGGAAAATAATCCAAGATTATATTAGATAGTGATACCGTCAAAATTCAACTTTTAACGAGGTCATATCGAGATAAATCTTTTTGATTAAAATGAAGCCACTAGGACAATGTATACTCTATATTAGTATCTCCTTCCAAGGAGATCATAGGAATTTAATTCCACACTGGTGGGTCTTACCACCTAGATTTGAAACTTTTAAGGAAAAGCTTCCAATTTTTCAAGTGTACCGATTTCAAATTTCAAGATAGTTGAGTTATCTTTTTAATGAAAATTGACCTCTACTTTAAGTCTTAAGCAGGAGAAAGTTGTTGTTGACTCCATCAAATATTTGAATACCCCTCCCTCCCACCTCTTTTATGGGATTGATTTAACTCTTGAACTAAAATCTGCATCAAATTTAAGTTGATCTTTGAAATGAAAATCTTTTCAATCTTCTTGCAATTTTCTATCTTAATAGATATCTCTTACGTGCTTAAAATCTGTTCAATGATTTTCAAAAGCCAAGCCAATACTCTTTTTAAAAAGATTGGGTCTTGCCTGAAGGATTATTCGTCCTTGCATAGGAGAATGAGTTTTCTTCTCTTATACTTGAGATGTAATCCCAGCATTGAAATAAAGAAGGTGTAGCCTTTTCTCAAATTTAATTGAATTCAAAGGATGCACACTGGGCGCCACAAGTTAAGAAACAGTGCAAAATGCACTATAAATCAAAAGATGCGTAATGTGCGCCACCAGAAAAAGAAAGAAAAAGGCTCCCTTCTTCTAAATCATTAAATCTCAAAAGACCTTGTCAATTTTAAATTGCTTAATTTTAAGAATCTTGAATGCAGAATTTTTGTCGTGCATCGATAACCTATCAAGATACAAAAATCTCTCGTGCAAGAGAATTGAAAAAATCAAATTTCTTTACTCGACTTAAACCCCTTTGAAATTGATTTTAATTGAAAATATTTAAGGGAATCCCAGTTTAGTTTCTATGAAACTTGGTCTGTGTTAACAAAACCTAAATCTTGAAATCTTTTCAGGTTTGCTGGAGTCACTCAAATTTTTCATTCTACTTCTAAATTTCTTCCCGTTTGTCATTCCGACAGGGTCCAAATAGCTAGAGGAAATTTTCCAATAAGAAGAATAAATCTTCTATTCTTGATAAAAATTTAAATCCTGTCCTTGAGTAGTGTGTGTAAGTCCTTGCACGTAAGAATATTTCCATCAAAGCCTTCTTTATAAAATTACACTCTATGCTGGGTCCAAGATCAATCCCGTTAGAGGAGTATTTTATAATGCTAGAAATTATCATTCAAAATTAAACCACACCATATGCTGGGTCCTAGATCATTCTGATCTAGAGGCGTAGTTTCCTTTGTTGGGACTTACTGTTCAAAATCAAACTATAGTTGAGCAAAGTGCCCGACTCTAATTCAAGGAGCTCGAGAGCCTCAAATAAAAAATTAAATTAAGCTCAACAAAGTTTGAAAGCTCATAAGTCATGTTTGATTCGAGATACTGATAAGTTGTGTCACTTTAGAACTCCCCAAGTGGAGACTCGGTTGTAGTCTTTTGTAGACCACTTCTAATCCATTATAAACTCAATGGAAAGCTTGAGTCAACGTTGACTGGATCGTTCATTCTAATGATGAACTTTAAAAGAATTTCCAATCAATTGATCAATCCTGAAGATTGCCACCTAATGTTTTTTAAAAATTAGGGAGGCCCTTCAGGAAGTATCATGCCAGATGAGTGTCAAAATTAAAATTAAATTCAAAACACTTCAAAATTCAAAATCAAATTCAAACAAATCAAAATCAAATCAAACACAATCAAAATTCAAAATTTAAAATCAAATTCAAGATGAATCATAATCAAACAACTTTTAAATTCAAATTCTTTAAATTTAAATATAATTCAAACTAAATTCAAAACACATCACAAATTTAAAACCCTTTAATTTCATTCAAAACTTAATTAATTCAAATTCAAAAATCTTTCAAATCTCAAATTCTAGAATCCAGATTGGATCCTCTGTGTGGAGCAAGCTTCCTTCACATATGATCAATCCAGACCCGATCCTCTGTATAGAGTAAGTTTCCTCTATACATGATCATTCTAGAATCCAGATCTGATCCTCTGTGTAGAGCAAGCTTCCTCCACATATGATCAATCCAGACTCGATCCTCTGTGTAGAGCAAGTTTCCTCTACACATGATTATCCAGACTCGATCCTCTATGTGAAGCAAGTTTCCTTTGCATATGATCAATCCAGACTTGATTCTCTGTATAGAGCAAGTTTTCTCTACACATGATCATCCAAACTCGATCCTCTATGTGAAGCAAGTTTCCTTCACATATAATCAATCCAGAATTGATCCACTATATAGAGCAAGTTTCCTCTATATATAATCACCCTGACTCGATCCTTTGTGTAGAGCAAGTTTCCTCTACACATGATCATCCAGACTTAATCCTTTATGTAAAGCAAGTTTCCTTCACATATGAAAAATCCAGATCCGACCTTCTATGGGAAGTAATGCTTCCTTCCCTCAGGGTCTTCTGGCTTTCTTTTCCTTAAGGTTAGATGTGAGTCATCGTGCTTTCTTTCCTTAGGATTATATCTTCTAGTGATGGAGCTCGCCCTTTGAAGCACTATCCTAGGAATAAAATCTCAACCCGATTCTGTGCGAAGCAATACTTCCTTCTCATAGGATCACTCAGTTTTCTTTTCCTTAAGGACAGATGTGAGTCATCGTGCTTTATATCCTTAGGATTAGATCTTCTAGTGGTGAAGCACGCCCTCTGTGGCACCATCCTAGATTCAAAATCCAAATCTGACTTTCTGTGGGAAGCAATGCTTCTTTCCCTCAGGGTCCACCAGTCTTCTTTTTCTTAAGGATAGATATGAGTTATCCTGCTTTCTCTCCTTAGGATTAGATCTTCTAGTGATGGGTAACACCCTCTACGGCACCATTCTAGTTTCAAAATTCAAATCTTTAAGCCCGACCTCCTATAGGAAGTAATACTACCTTCCTATGAGATCATCAAGTTTTCTTTTCCTTAGAGTAAGTATTCTCCTTCTCTTAGGATTAGACTCCCCAGTGATGGAGCAAGTCCTCTGTGGCACTATCCTGGGTTTAATTCTAAAATTAAACTCCCTTCTCCTCAAGGTTAGGCTTTTCTCCTTCCCTTAGGATTAGATTCCCCAGTGATGGAATAAGTCTCCTGTGGCACCGTCCTGGATTCAGTCTCAAATATATAATCAAACTTTCTTTTTCTTAAGGTTAGATTTTTCTTCCTTCCCTTGGGATTAGATTTCCTAGTGATGGAGTAAGTCCCCTGTGGCATCATCCTAGATTTAATTTCAAGTTACAAAACAAAGCTTTTTTTTCTTTAGGGCTAGGTTCTTCTTTCCCTTAGGATTAGATCTACTAGTGGCAGAGTATGCCCTTCATGGCACTACCCTAGTATCAAAATTCAAACTTGATCCTCTATAGATAGGAATTCTTCCTTCCTATACGGTCATCCAGATCCCCTTTACCTTTAGGGGTAGATTTTCCTCCCTTCCTTTAGGATTAGATCTACTAGTGGTAGAGTACGCTGTCCCCAGCACTACCCTAGTACCATTTCAAATTCATTTCCCTAGGGTTAGGTTTTCCCCTTCCTTAGAATAAAAATCTTGACTCAGTCCCTTATAACTAAAAGTTTCTTCTTTCTATATGACCACTCAACTTCCTCTCCTTAGAGTTAGATGTCTCTTCCCTTAGGATTATATCTACTAGCGATAGAGTACGCTACCCCCGGCACTACCCTAGTATCATTTCAAATTCAATCTTCTAAGGTTAAGGTTTCCTTTTCCTTAGAATCAAATCTAAATATGATCCTTTATAGTTAGGAGTTCATCCTTCCTATACAGTGGCCCAGGTCTTCTTTTCCTATAAGGATAGGATTCCTTCCCTTCCTTAGGATTAGATCCATTAGTGGTAGAGTATGCCCCTTGTGGCACTACACTAGTATCAAATTTCAATTTGATCCTCTGTAGTTAGGATTTCTTCCTTTCTATACAATCATCCAGACTTCTTCTTCCTAAGGTTAGGACTTCCCTTCCTTTAGGATTAGATCTACTAGTGGTAGAGTACGCTGCCTCAGCACTACCCTTGTATCATTTCAAACTTAATCTTCTAGGGTTAGGTTTTTCTTTCCCTTATAATCAAATCTAGATTCAATCCTTTATGGTTAGGAGTTTCTTCTTCCTATAGTATCACCCAAACTTTCTTCTCCTTTAGGGATAGACTCTTCTTTTCCCTTAGGACCAGACCCGCTAGTGGAAGAGTACATCTTTTGTGACACTACCCTGGTATCAATTCAAACATGATTCCCTAGGGATAGACTTTTCATTCCCTTAAGATCATAACACCAGACTTGACCATTCTATTCGGTCAACACCAATATGTGCAATAGAACTTCATTCTATTACACATATTGGGGGTCCATTTTTTGACCTCATTTTTATATGAGGTCAGTAGGACCAATCAAAACCTTAAGATATTTCCAATCCTTTGAATTAATCTTAACCCAAGATCAATCTGATCTTAGATCAATCCAGACTTTAATATCAATCCAGATTTAAATTAATTCAAACCCCAGGATCAATGAGATCTTGGATTAGATCCAGACCCTAAAAATTATTTAGATCTTAGGATTCTCTTAAACTTTTCCTAGACTCCAGATCTTAGGATCTACTCTAGACCCTAGTATTCTCTCAAATTAGTCTAGATCATAGGATCTATTCTAGACCCTAAGTCTCTTCTAGATCAATCTAGGTCTTAGGATCTTCCTAGACCTTAAGATCTACTTTAGACCCTTAGATCTATCTAGATCTTAGGATCCTTTTAAATCTGAGAAATTAGGACTTCTAAACTTTAGAATTCTCCTAGATTTTAAACTCTAGGATCCCCCTAGATTCTAGACTTTAGGACTTGTGGATTTTAGAATCTTCCTAGGCTTTAAATTTTAAAATCTCCCCAGACTTTAAATCAATTTAGGTCTTAGGATTCTCCTAGACCTTAGATCTATCCAGACCTCAAATCTATTCAAACTCTAGACCAACCCAGACTTTAAATCAATCTATTCAAAGACTCAAATTAATCTAGAGTTTAACTCAATTCAAACACCTGATCAATCCTAACCTTTAAACAATTCAGATCCAGCTATCACAGCCTCTGACCTGACTTTAATCCTATCTAATCATCTATAATAACCAAAATGATTGTAAATGATTTAGGTTGTTTAAACACTATCATTCAAACCCAAAATCCAACTCAAAAAAGAAATCTAGATCAAATTGCAAGGCTAATGGTCTAAGTCCTGAGAGCCTTTTCCAGTAAATCTTTGAACACTTTAAAACCATATCAAATGACCTCTAATTCAAGGTCTGTCAGTTCCACACTGATGTGACATGTCTCTAGAGGCAACTCTCCAAATTTGAGCTTATTCTGAGGTCTCTAACCCCAGAAATTAAATTGAAATTCAAAGGCTGTAAAACCTTTAAATATTTACGGCCTATGTCATTGGAGTTATCACCCAGTGGATTTTGACCTTAGAGACTAACCCAAAGCCTCTAATCATTTGCAAACCCTTGATTATGACCCATTGAGCATTGAACTGTATTTTATTGGACTCAATTTGACCCCTAGTTGACCAAGGGTCAAAATGACCAAAGTACCCCTATGGGGTGTGAATAGTCACTTTGAACCAAATAAGCTCCAAATCAAATGCAACCACTTCCAATAAGTTTTAAATATCAAACCAGACCTGTTGAACCTAAACCTAGACCCCGGGATAATATGGTTGACCAAGTCAACCAGGTTGACCAAATAGACCCTTAAGGGTCAAAACAGGTCCTCTTAACCAAATGACCTCCTCAGACCTTGGGACCACCTTTATTGGTCTCCAAATATCAAATTGAACCTGTTAAGCCCATTCTCAGACCTTGGACCCACCTGGTTGACCAAGTCAACCAAGGATGACCCAATAACCTATTAAGGGCCCAAGCAGGTGATTTGACTCAAATGATCTTTCTGATCCCTCAAACCACTTCTATTAGACTTCAAATATTATTTGGAATTGATTGAGTCCAAACCTTGACCCTGGGTCAACCTGGTTGACCAAGTCAACCTAGGATGACTAATTCAATCCTTAAGCCATTTCTATTTCAAATCAAATCTCAAATACATTCAACACCTTCTCAAAACTTCTGAGACATATTCTTAGATGATTTGGCTATAATTGGACCCTTGATCCAATCAATAGTTGACCAAATCAACTGAGCTATGATTGGTCAAATTTGACCCATATGACTCAATTCAATACATTCACTCAAATTAACAAATTCAAATCTCATTAAATCACTCAAACCCTCAAAATCATCTCAAAACATGTTTCAAATAAATTCCAAACTCATCCCAAGTCAAATCATTCTTTGTTTGACTTGGTCAAATACAACCCACTTGCTCAAATCCCTTTCCAAGCATTCAAACTCTAACATCAAGACATCAAATCATCATTTGATCTATCCTACCAGCATTCAAGACCCCTCATTGCCACCTCATCAGTCAACAAGGCATGTTGACTGGTCAAACAGTCAACAAAAGCATTGGAGATGGTCAAAGATGGTCAAATGATTTCTCAAGCTCAATCCACTTCATTTAAACCCTTCCATCCTATCATTCCAGCTCCCAAGCTTCCCTCTCATGCCACCTCAGCTGCCATGTGGCATGGAGACTAGTCAAATGGTCAAACTAAGGGTTTAAAGGGGTCAAACTTGGTCAAAACCCCTCTTAAGACTAATCCCCTCTAATCCAAACCCCTCCAGCTGTTTGGCCAGACTCTAGAAGGTTCTTAAAGCCTATCCTAACCATTGGATTTAGATCCAATAGCCCTCAAGGCTCCATGTGTCCATAAGAGGTCAAAAGGACACTTTACACCTAGGATGTCCTTCCCTTGTCCTTGCCTCCTGCTCCCAACCACCCTAGGGACACATGGCAGCCATCTAGCAGCCTCCCAAGACAATCTCAGCCATCCAAATGGCCTGGAGATGTTTGAATAGGGGAATACCCTATTTTGAGCCATCATTCTATTCTACCTATTCTCTAACCTCTCAAGCTTCCTCTAGCCGAACATCCTGTCCATTTGAGCTCCCTTGAGCCTCCCTACGATCCTCCACTCAAATCCGACTGTTAAAAGTCACCGGCGGCAGTCTTTCTGGCAAACTAAGGTCAAAATCCATTTAGCTTGAAGAACTTCAAATCCAGAAGGTTTCCGACCAAGGGTTCTTCAGGAGATTTGTGTGTGGACAAACTACAGTTTCAGAGAATTCAAAATCAATCCAATTCAACGGTTAGATTTCCTTAAAACTCTAACCATAGATTATAAACTTAGAGCTAAATAGCATCTCGTAAACTACATTTTAAACAAAAAATACTTATTCCACATCATTTATGTTCACTGTGGTAATCTATGTTTAAAATTTCACTTAAAATAGTCCACTCGATCGAGAGAACGAGCTCGAAAACTCATTTTAGGGCTTAGCTTACGCAACCTTCCAGCCACGTGAGATCCAGACCGTTGATTTTACGATCAACGGTCTGGATACAGCCCTTCCGCCTTTGGATTCGACCGCGCAGTCCACTCTGTTGCTCTGATCTCGATCCGGCGACATTAGAATCGTTCAATCCAAGCAGCAGAGGATCGAACGGCTATTGAGCACTGCTGACTCACCTAAGTTATTTGCGTGTGGGCCCTGCCGTTGCACCCATTAATTACTAATGATTGACGACGGCGCAATCATTAGAAATTAATGCACCGTCGGCTAATCATTAGTCGCGATTTTGATCCGCCAACCAAGAGCTGCCATGTGGCGCATCCAATGAATTTTACTTTTTTTTAATTATATTTAAATCTAATTTCTTTTAAAAATTATATAAAAATAAATAAATATTTATATAAATTTATTTATTTTATATCAAATTACTCATAATTAAAAATATATTTTTTTTAAAAAATTAATATAAAATACAATATATATATATATATATACATATATATATTTAAAATATTAAGTTTTTAATATTTGTAATTAAGTTTAATTAAATATAATTCATTTATTTTTAAAAATATAGAATTTTTTTTTAAAGATATTAAACATATTTTGAGTATTAAAATTTTAGTTTTAATATTTATTGTAATTTAAATAATTTATATTATTTAAATATATTAAGTAATTAATTATTATGATTTTATAATTAAGTGTTTAAATATTGAATTAATAATTTCAAAACTCTAGAAATATTTAAATACTTAATTAAATTTAATTTAAGAGTTATCATGAACTTTAATTAATTTTAAATTATTCAAATTCAATTAATTAACCTTAAACTTCAAAAATTCAAAATAAATTTAAATAAATAAATACAAATGATATATTAAATTTTTCAAAAGAATCAATGATTTTTATTTTAAAATTATCTTCAAGATTTAAAAACTTAATTTATTTTAATTAATGTGAATTACTTGAATATTTTAATATTTAAATAATATTTAATTTAATATTATATTAAATATTTTAAATTTTATTTTCAAATAACTTTTAAAATCAAAGGTCCTCTCAAATTTTTTTTATAAAAAAAGTTAATTTAATTATTATTTTTTAAATTATCTTAACTTTAAAACCTATTTATATATATTTAGTGATATATATCAATATATATATTTAAAGCTATTTTAAAATTATATTAATTTTAATCTTGAACATTGAGAGGCCTATTGAAATTTCAAACATAGGTTGAGCTACTTGAATAGGATTTGTGGAGAGTAATTATTAATGATCAGTCACTTTATTAATTATTCATTAATCAATCTTTTAATTAATTAAATTTTCTCTTGATTTTACATGTATAGGTGCACACACACACTTTAGGCCCTCCTAGATCTAAGGATTACTTGTGCTTATATATGTGTGCATACTATTAGTGTTAGGTCAAGGGTTAGTTGAACTTTGATTTAAACCTATAAAACCTAGAGACATTATTAAGGACAATAATTAAGGACTTGATTAAAAAACTTAGATTATTTTCAGTAATTAGGACTCTCCTCCTATTGCCTTGAAACTCAAACCATTTGAACTTAGTGACATGTTCAGCCCATAGAAATTTTCTTGCTTAATTTTGAAGTCATTAAGCCACTTAATTAACTTAATCAAATTTAAACCTTAATTAGGCTATTTAAGCTTTCAAAAAATATAATAAATTAATTTTAAACTCAAAAATTACACACAACCCTTCAAATTGACCAGAATTCAATTCTCAACACATGAAAATTAAAACCCACCAGATTTGACATCAATTTTAAGAATAATTTAACTTTAAGTAAAATTCAATATTTAATTAATTCCAAAACTCTCCCAAACACTTAGGAGTTTCTTCTTAGGTCATCCCTGACCTTTGGAGTTGATTCCAAGGAGTTTGGAGGTCATTTGAATTCAAATCATAAAAAAGGCCTTTAATTAAATAATTTTTAAAAATTCAATAAATACTCAAAACTTTGAAAATTCATAACTAATTCAAATGAACTCCAAATTGCGCAAACTCAAAGGCATATGACTCATCTTAAGGTCTAGTATTTATAAAAATTGTTATGTTTCCAGAAATCAATCAAATTTGAAAAAGTCAACTTTTGGTCAAATCTATTTCAAAATCAAGTCAAAACTTCAAACATTCATAATATAATATAGAAAAATCCAATTTTAGCTTACTTACTGTCTAACTGATCGTATTAAGGTCTAGTATTTTAATAAAATACTAACATTACAGATAATACTTTAAATCAAAAAGTCAATTTTTGAACCCTTAATTAAATGATTAAAATAATCCAGAAAATTCCAAAATTTAATAATTAATTTCAAATTCCAGAAAATATTAAATTGATGTTTAAAACACTCAACTAACCCCCTTAATACATAACAACCACTCTTGGAATGAAGTTTTTAGGCTGGACTACTCCGTACTGCGGGGCCACGTGTCCTTAGGAGGCTTTGTTTCTCGAGCCTGGTGTCACAACGTCACGAATGTATTCTAAGAAGTGTTAAACTAAAAATGAATTAATTCTTAATGATTTAACTAAATTTAAAATCCTTAATTAAAATACATTAGCTTGGTTTATCGGCTGGATTACTCCGGGCTGCGGGGCTACGTGTCCTAAGGAGGATTTGTTCCTCGAGCCTGGTGACACAACGCCACGAACCGGTTAATGGAAAATCTAAATAATTTAAAATATTAAAACCAACAACCAACCAACCTTAATTAAAATTCAATCAATATTCAAACCTTAATCAAACTCAAAATACTTAATTATACCGGGTACCACTAGGTAACCCAGGCCTATGAGGCTATTAAATTAGCCCCAATGAAGAAGAAAGAAACTTCATGGTCTCGATGTGCAACAAAGGTGATATCCAATAAATAATCAAAATCAACTTTAAAATTAATTTTAAACCATTAAGACTTAAACTTCAATTAAAATCTCCCTCAAGCCTTTCAACCAACCAGAACTTTAAACAACTTCAATCAAATTATCCTATCTAGGACATATCCAAACCACACAGCCTACCTCACAAACTTTAGATGGTTTGCTATGATAACCAACTCTAGTCTTAGGCTAGGCCGGTGTTTACTTTCCTACTACTTGTGTGTGCCGGGTTTATCGTTGTTTTCATTGCATGCTGGTTGCTAGATTTAAGTAATTGATGTTGATGTGATTGTTTATTTATTTACTGCACTCTGTGTTAATTTGACTGTACATTAGATCTACCCCTAAGCTAGGGGCGATTTGTACTAATTCAATCTTATGTATGTGGCCATGCTCATACAGGGCATTAAATAAAGGGACAAATTCATAAATAATAAATTATACATGTGCTCCAGAAATTTGCTTAAGTCCCCCTTTAATATTTAAAGAGCATGGCCAAGTGTGGCTGTGTTGAGCATTTAAATTTTTAATATATTAGCTGCTTGAGATGTTCATATAATTGTTAATTATTAGGATAACCCTACAGGTGTTTGAGTCTAGATTTTAATTTTGATTAATGTAATTTGATATTTGAATTGAGTTGTAATTGTTAAGTATTTTGAGATTGGGATGTTTAAGCATCCAATGTGAAATCCAAAGAGGAAGAGACATCCCTTAGGGGAGAGTCTCTTTCCATTTGGAGACCCAAATTCGGATGATTTCAAATATCCAAAAAAGAAAAAATAACCCCCTTTCAAGTGAGAGTTTCTTTTCATTTGGATATCCGGACCTGATGATCCAAGGAGTTCCAAGACGAGGAAGAAGTGAAGGGCGAGAAAACCCATTCTCAAAGTCACTTGAATCTTAGGAGTAGAATCCGGGTTGTTGTCAGTGGTACCCGGCCACTTTACTTTTCCTGTAGACCCTGTGTTGTATAATTAAATGGCACATGCCACATGGACTTTTAGTTTGAGCACTCATTAAATTGATTTAATTATTTAATTGATTTGATTACTTTATGTTGATTGCGATCAAGGACTTGCCTGCTTTTCATAGTTTTTTGGTGATTATTCCATGTCGTATTTGATTTAACCTGGAATTCGATCGGAGGCTCGTGAGGGTACGGTCAAAAACTATTTCTACTTAAACAAAACTTAAAAACTTTAGGCTCAGATAGTAACTCTAACATTTTTAAGAAGTAAGCCCGAACTCACCGGGGGTTTTTCATACATCATATTGAATCTTCTCTACCTTGTTAGGCACCTCCTCGTCTGCGGGTTCTGGCAGACCACTTGACCTATTAGGGTGCAGTTCTGTCCAAGGAGATGTTGTGCAATCCCTAGGATAAAATCTATTTTAAAGCCTGATTTTAAAATTGCTTCATTCTGATTTCAAAGCATTTAAGTCGACTAGCATGCATTACATTCGTAACAAATTAAATTTGAGTCTAATTCTTAATTGCATCTCTAGCTTAAGCATTTCACCCAACATATGTTAAGGGGCCAATTAGGATCTGCTATAGATGTCGGCCCCGCTCTCCTTAAAACTAATCTTAAATAATATCCTTAACCACTCTTTCATAAAGACCCGACACATGGTTTTGAAGCGTTTAGGTGGTTTAGCTGGCTCCCCAATCCAGGTCGGGGTAAGTCCAAATTGCATTGCATTAGCTAGGATCCGGGTTACTAATTTTTAGTACCCATTTTGGACTTAGGTTCTGAGGTAGATGTTCAATCTTAAGACCTCAACTTTCGGGAATCTAATTCCCACTTTCTAATAAAATGAATCACTCAAACATTAAATCTCTTTCAATCTAATTCAGGACCAACATTTAGGATAGTTTGAGGTGTTTCTGAAGTAATTCAGAATCTCAAGATACCTCCTACTTTTCTTCCTTTGACTCCAGAAATAAGTGTTCAAATTTGATCCAATCCCTGTTGAATTTCCAACCGTTAACCTCCTTTGACATCAAACTTTGAAATCTAAATAAAATTCATATCGCTATTTTAATCGAGAGTTTTCGTAGGAATTTTTTTGGTTTCCTATGATGTAATTAACTATGAGGGCTTGCGCTTGTAGGAAATTTAAGAACCCAGACCAGATTTCAAAATTAAGATTTTCAAAACCCTTAATTAATTATCTTTGGGAAATCAAAACAAAAATGGCGATCGTTATCGTCATATTCGAGCAATTAATAATGAATGATATTTTCTTCCTTCGGGATGATATATCATTTATTGATATAACTTTGAATATGAAATTAATGATAATTTATCCAGATTATCGTAGCCAGATATTTGATTGAACTTCATTTTGATCCTTTGGGATCATATGTCGTTCCCTCCTGAATCTAGCTACGATATTCAGGATCAAATTTATAATTCAAAATTTGAACCCATTAGGAGATTTTATCTCTACCTTTTAAGGTAGTATATTATCACTAATGGATGTTCAATTTTAGAATTAAAATTTAAATAATAATTTAAATTAGTTCCAAAGATAATTAATATTTTCAAAACTACAATATTTTTCAATCAAACAAAAAATGGCGACTATAAATCTCTCTCTCCATCTTTAATTGCGATACAAATTTTATTACATCAGTAATTTTGATTATCTTTCCCTCTATTGGTCTCTCTCCCATTTCTTTCTTGGGTGAGTGTGGCCAACTCAACTAAGACATGTGAAAAGAGAGGTGAGTGTAGGATACCTCCCTCCAAGTTTGGCTTTGACATTTTGCCTCCAAGTTCATTGGTAGAGCAAAGGAGTCAAGCCAAGACTTTTAAAATCTTCTTGTATATGTTGTAAACTCGCGTGTAAACAAATCTCAGCATGCTAAGTTTCACAATTTATAGAAGATTATTCAATTTCAAAATTAAAGTTTCAAGCCTTCAATAGAATCATACCTCTTCAAATTTGGTTCAAAACTTTAATCCTTATGGTATAGTCGGTCTCTAACATTTCACTCCCAAACAGTTACTTTGGATGAAAGAGTCAGGTCGACTTTTAAGAATTCCCCCCAAAAATTTGTAAACCTTTATGTTGAATGCAAATTCAACATATTGGGTTTCAAAAATAAGGGGAGATTCTACCAGATTTTTGAATTTTTCTTAAATCTCCTTTAAAATTTCTCAAACCAATTTCAATCGTCGTTGCTATGTGTCTTCTAAAATATTCTGTCATAGTTGAACATATACAACACAAGTTCATAATTTCTGTCAAATCTAGGCTTTGATATTTCACCCCCAAATCACTTGGTGGGGTGCAAAGTGTCAAGCCTAATTCTTAAGATCTTCAGGTTACTTTTGTAAACCGGCACATCTGAATACAAATCAATGTGTTGAGTTTCAAAGTTTGAAGAAGTTCAGTTCAATTCCAGCCTTAAAACCAAATTCAATCTTAAGTCAAAATACAATTTCAAAATTGAATTCAAATTTGATTCTAACCTTAAAATCAACTTCAGTTTTGGTTTCAAATTTGAATTCGGGTTTTAACCTTTCAACCCAAGTCAATTGGTAAAAAAAAGAGTCAAGCCCAATCCTTAGATCTTTTATATTAATTTTATGCACCTACATGATTGAGTGAAACACAATCTGTTGAGTCATAAAATTTGAAGAAAGATCCATTTGACTTGAGCTTCAAGTTCAAATTCAAACTTCGAGTACAAATATAATTTCAACCTGAAATTTGAATTTAATTTTCACTTTAAAGTCAATTCAATTTTGATCAGGCTTTGACATTTCGACCCAAGTCAATTGGTGAAATTAAAAGAGTCGAGCCCGATCCCTGGATCTTTCATATCGATTTTGTGTACCTACATGATTGAGTGAAACTCGATCTGTTGAGTCACAAAATTTGAAGAAAGAACCATTCGACTTCAAACTTAAGTTCAAATTTAAATCCAACTTTGACTCAAAATACAATCTCAACCTTAAGTTCAAATTTGATTGTCACCTTAAATTTTAAATTCAATTTTGAATTCAAGTTCGAGTTTAAACTTTGACATTTTGCTCCAAGTCAATTGGTGTAGCGAAAGAGTCGGGTTCAACCCATATGTTCTCCATGTCAATTCTATGAATCACCATGTTGAGTGTAAACTTAACATGATTGAGTTTTAAAATTTAGAATAAAATCGTTCGATTCTAGAATTCAAATTCAATTTCAAGATTAACTAATTCAAATCACCTTTCATTAATTTCAGAAATTCAAGCACTCAAATGGCCGGAAAACTCATCTTCTCTATGGATAGAAACTTGATAGTCGAAGGAATCACTTCTGGTAATTCATCCAGTTTGAAATGCAATTCTAAGACTTCAAGTTATCAGTCAACGGAGAAGAAATGATTGATATGTCTGCCGAAATATGAAGGAATGTCCCCTTGGTTGAGATTACTTTAGGGTCAGGAGTTAACTCCCCCATCTCCAAGATGGAGGCCGACATCGCCCCTTTACCCATTGTACCCTCTGCTCAGGTGGATAAGAACCAAAACTCAATAACAATAGAAGAGCTACCATCTCAGCCTGAGATCAGGTCAAG
Source organism: Dendrobium chrysotoxum (assembly GCA_019925795.1). Lineage (NCBI taxonomy): Eukaryota > Viridiplantae > Streptophyta > Magnoliopsida > Asparagales > Orchidaceae > Dendrobium > Dendrobium chrysotoxum. The sequence continues at coordinate 58,583,179 of CM034314.1, forward strand.
TTCTAGTATCCCTGTCATCAGTAAGGTCAGTAAGAACAAAATGAATAACTATCTTCGTAGAGTCAGAAAGAAGGCTGTTAAGGCCAGAAAGACTGCTGAGGCGAAAGCCTTAAAGCATGCCAAGTCTAAGGCTACTAAAAAGTTTGTTGCTCCTTCTATGTACCCCTTCCCTAGTTGAAATCACTTCCACCCTTCTCCTGTTACTCAAAGGAGGGAGGTTATAGAAAGGAGAGCACAATGTTCAATACACCTTCTCGACTACTACGTGGCAAGAATTAATCAAGCCAGAACTGAACAAACACCAGCACTAGGCCCAAGGCCCCCAGTTGAAGGTTATGACCCATCCACTCTACTAGAAGATGTTAGGCCACATTTCTACACGTGTCCTGCTACATCAACTAGAGAGGAGGAGGTGTAGAAACCACTCAGGGTGCCACTCTCCTAATTACTAGGCCACTAGTAATGAGAGGGAAAATAATCTAAGATTATATCAGATAGTGATACCGTCAAAATTCAACTTTTAACGAGGTCCTATCGAGATAAATCTTTTTGATTAAAATGATGCCACTAGGACAGTGCAGACTCTATAATAGTATCTCCTTCCTAGGAGATCATAGGAATTTAATTCCATACTGGTGGGTCTTGCCACCTAGATTTGAAACTTTTAAGGAAAGCTTCCAATTTTACAAGTGTACCGATTTCAAATTTCAAGATAGTTGAGTTATCTTTTTAATAAAATTCACCTCTACTTTAAGTCTTAAGCAGGAGAAAGTTATTGTTGACTCCATCAAATATTTGAATACCCCTCCCTCCCACCTCTTTTATGGGATATATTTAACTCTGTATCAAATTTAAGTTGATCTTTGAAATGAAAATCTTTTCAATCTTCTTGCAATTTTCTATCTTAAAAGATATCTCTTGCGTGCTTAAAATTTGTTCAATGATTTTCAAAAGCCAAGCCAATACTCTTTTTAAAAAGATTGGGTCTTGCCTGAAGGATTATTCATCCTTGCATAGGAGAATGAGTTTTCTTCTCTTATACTTGAGATGTAATCTCGGCATTAAAATAAAGAAGATGTAGCCTTTTCTCAAATTTAATTGAATTCAAAGGACGCGTACTGGGTGCCACAAGTTAAGAAACAGTGTAAAATGCACTATAAATCAAAAGATGCGTAATGTGCGCCACCAGAAAAATAAAGAAAAAGGCTCCCCTCTTCTAAATCATTAAATCTCAAAAGACCTTATCAATTTTAAACTACTTCATTTTAAGAATCTTGAATCCAGATTTTTTGTCAAGCATCGATAACCTATCAAGATACCAAAATCTCTCGTGCAAGAGAATTGAAAAAATCAAATTTCTTTACTCGACTTAAACCCCTTTGAAATTGATTTTAATTCAAAATATTTAAGAGAACCTCAGTTTAGTTTCTATGAAACTTTGTCTGAGTTAACAAAATCTAAATCTGAAATCTTTTCAGGTTTGCTGGTGTCACTCAAACTTTTCACTGTACTTCTAAATTTGTTCCCGTTTTTCATTCCGGCAGGGTCCAAATAGCTAGAGGAAATTTTCCAATAAGAAGAATGAATCTTCTATTCTTGACAAAAATTTAAATCATGTCCTTGAGTAGTGTGTGTAGTCCTTGCGCGTAAGCATATTTCCATCAAGGCCTTCTTTATAAAATTACACTCTATGCTGGGTCCAAGATCAATCCCGTTAGAGGAGTATTTTATAATGCTAGAAATTATCCTTCAAAATTAAACCACACCATATGCTGGGTCCTAGATCATTCTGATCTAGAGGCGTAGTTTCCTTTGCTGGGACTTGCTGTTCAAAATCAAACTATAGTTGAGCAAAGTGCCCGACTCCAATTCGAGGAGCTCGAGAGCCTCAAATAAAAAATTAAATTAAGCTCAGCAAATTTTGAAAGCTCATAAGTCACGTTTGATTCGAGATACTGATAAGTTGTGTCACTTTAGAACTCCCCAAGTAGGAGACTCGGTTGTAGTCTTTTGTAGACCACTTCTAATCCATTATAAACTCAATGGAATGCTTGAGTCAACGTTGAATGGATTGTTCATTCTAACGACGACCTTTGAATGAATTTCCAATCAACTGATCAATCCTCAAGAATGCCACCTAATTTTTTTTAAAAATTTGTGGAGGCCCTTCAGGAAGTACCATGCCACATGAGTGTCAAACTTAAAATTAAATTCAAAACACTTCAAAATTCAAAATCAAATTCAATCAAATCAAAATCAAATCAAACAATGAAAATTCAAAATTTAAAATCAAATTCAAGATGAATCAAAATCAAATAACTTTTAAATTCAAATTCTCTAAATTCAAAAATAATTCAAACTAAATTCATAACACATCACGAATTTAAAACCCTTCGAATTCAAATTTATCAAATCAAGTTTCAAATTTAAACATCTTCAAATTCAAAACTCAATCAATTCAAATTCAAAAATCTTTCAAATCTCAAATTCCAGAATCCAGATCTGATCCTCTGTGTGGAGCAAGCTTCCTCCACACATGATCAATCCAGTCCCGATCCTCTGTATAGAGTAAGTTTCCTCTATACATGATCATTCTAGAATCCAGATCTGATCCTCTATGTGGAGCAAGCTTCCTCCACATATAATCAATCCATACTAGATCCTCTGTATAGAGTAAGTTTCCTCTACATATGATCATCCAGACTCGATCCTCTATGTGAAGCAAGTTTCCTTTACATATGATTAATCCAGACTTGATCCTCTATATAGAGCAAGTTTCCTCTACACATGATCATCCAGACTCGATCCTCTATGTAAGCAAGTTTCCTTCACATATGATCAATCCAGACTTGATCCTCTATATAGAGTAAGTTTCCTCTATATATGATCACCTGGACTCGATCCTCTATATAGAGCAAGTTTCTCTACACATGATCATCCAGACCTGATCCTCTGTGTAAAGCAAGTTTCCTTTATATATGAAAAATCCTGATCCGACCTTTTGTGGGAAGTAATGCTTCCTTCCCTCAGGGTCTTCTGGCCTTCTTTTCCTTAAGGTTAGATGTGAGTCATCCTGCTTTCTTTCCTTAGGATTAGATCTTCTAGTGATGGAGCTCACCCTCTGTGGCACTATCCTAGGTATAAAATCTCGACCCGATTCTGTGCGGAGCAATACTTCCTTCTCATAGGATCACTCAGTTTTCTTTTCCTTAAGGACAGACGTGAGTCATCGTACTTTCTATCCTTAGGATTAGATCTTCTAGTGGTGGAGCATGCCCTCTGTGGCACCTTCCTAGATTCAAAATCCAAATCCGACTTTCTGTGGGAAGCAATGCTTCTTTCTCTTAGGGTCCTCTAGTCTTCTTTTCCTTAAGGATAGATATGAGTCATCGTGCTTTCTCTCCTTAGGATTAGATCTTCTAGTGATGGGTAACACCCTCAGCGGCACCATTCTAATTTTAAAATTCAAATCTTTAAGCCCGACCTCCTATAGGAAGCAATACTACCTTCCTATGAGATCATCCAGTTTTCTTTTCCTTAGAGTAAGTATTCTCCTTCTCTTAGGATTAGACTCCCCAGTGATCGAGTAAGTCCTCTGTGCCACTATCCTGGGTTTAATTCTAAAATCAAACTTTCTTCTCCTCAAGGTTAGGCTTTTCTCCTTCCCTTAGGATTAGATTCCCCAGTGATGGAATAAGTCCCCTGTGGCACTGTCCTGGATTCAGTCTCAAATATACAATCAAACTTTCTTTTCCTTAAGGTTAGATTTTTCTTCCTTCCCTTGGGATTAGATTTCCCAGTGATGGAGTAAGTCCCATGTGGCATCATCCTGGATTTAATTTCAAGTTACAAAATCAAGCTTTCTTTTCTTTAGGATAGGTCCTTTTTCCTTCCCTTAGGATTAGATCTACTAGTGGCAGAGTATGCCCTTCATGGCACTGCCCTAGTATCAAAATTCAAACTTGATCCTCTATAGCTAGGAATTCTTCCTTCCTATACGGTCATCCAGATCCTCTTTTCCTTTAGGGGTAGATTTTCCTCCCTTCCTTTAGGGTTAGATCTACTAGTGGTAGAGTACGTTATCCCCAGCACTACCCTAATACCATTTCAAATTCATTTCCCTTGGGTTAGGTTTTCCCCTTCCTTAGAATAAAAATCAAGACTCGGTCCCTTATAACTAAAAGTTCCTTCTTTCTATATGACCACTCAACTTCCTCTCCTTAGAGTAAGATGTCTCTTCCCTTAGGATTAGATCTACTAGCGATAGAGTACGCTACCCCCAGCACTACCCTAGTATCATTTCAAATTCAATCTTCTAAGGTTAAGGTTTCCTTTTCCTTAGAATCAAATCTAAATTTGATCATTTATAGTTAAGATTTCATCCTTCCTATACAGTGGCCCAGGTCTTCTTTTTCTGTAAGGATAGGATTCCTTCCCTTCCTTAGGATTAGATCCATTAGTGGTAGAGTATGCCCCTCGTGGCACTACCCTAGTATCAAATTTCAATTTGATCCTCTGTAGTTAGGATTTCTTCCTTTCTAAACCATCATCCAGACTTCTTCTTCCTAAGGTTAGGACTTCCCTTCCTTTAGGATTAGATCTACTTGTGGTAGAGTACGCTGCCTCAGCACTACCCTAGTATCATTTCAAACTTAATCTTCTAGGGTTATGTTTTTCTTTCCCTTACAATCAAATCTAGATTCAATCCTTTATGGTTAGAAGTTTCTTCTTTATATAAGATCACCCAAACTTTCTTCTCCTTTAGGGATAGACTCTTCTTTTCCCTTAGGACCAGACCCGCTAGTGGTAGAGTACATCTTTTGTGACACTACTCTGGTATCAATTCAAACATGATTCCCCATGGATAAACTTTTCATTCCCTTAGGATCAAAACCCCAGACTTGACCATTTTATTTGGTCAACGCCAATATGTATAATAGAACTTCATTCTACTATATATATTGGGGGTCCATTTGTTGACCTCATTTTTGTATGAGGTAAGTAGGACCAATCCAAACCTTAAGATCTTTCCAATCCTTTGAATTAATCTTGACACTAGGATCAATCTGATCTTAGATCAATCTAGACTTTAATATCAATCCAGATTTAAATTATTTCAGACCCAGGATCAATGTGATCTTGGATCAGATCCAGACCATAGAATTATTTAGATCTTAGGATTCTTTCAAACTTTTCCTAGACTCCAGATCTTAGGATCTACTCTAGACCCTAGGATTCCCTCAAATTAGTCTAGATCATAGTATCTATTCTAGACCCTAAGTCTCTTCTAGATCAATCTAGGTCTTAGGATCTTCCTAGATCTTAAGATCTACTTTAGACCCTTAGATCTATCTAGATCTTGGGATCCTTTTAAATCTTAGAAATTAGGACTTCTAAACTTTAGAATTCTCCTAGATTTTAGACTTTAGGATCCCCCTAGATTCTAGACTTTAGGACTTCTAGATTTTAGAATCATCCTAGGCTTTAAAATTTAAAATCTCCCTAGACTTTAATCAATCTAGGTCTTAGGATTCTCCTAGACCTTAGATCTATCCAGACCTCAAATCTATTCAAACTCTAGACTAACCCAGACTTTAAATCAATCTATTCAAAGACTCAAATCAATCTAGAGTTTAACTCAATTCAAACCCCTGATCAATCCTGACCTTTAAATAATTCAGATCCAGCTGTCACAGCCTCTAACCTGAGTTTAATCCTATCTAATCATCTATAATCACCAAAATGATTGTAAATGATTTAGGTTGTTCAAACCCTATCATTCAAACTCAAAATCCAACTCAAAACCAGAAATCCAGATCAAATTGCAAGGCCAAAGGTCTAAGCTCTGAAAGCCTTTTCCAGCAAATCTTTGAACACTTTAAAACCCTATCAAATGACCTCTGATTCAAGGTCTGTCAGTTCCAAAATGATGTGACATGTCTCTAGAGGCAACTCTCCAAATTTGAGCTTATTCTGAGGTCTCTAACCCCAGAAATTAAATTGAAATTCAAAGGCTATAAAACCTTCAAATATTTACGGCCTATGCCACTGGATCTATCACCCAGTGGATTTTGACCTTAGAGACTTACCCAAAGCCTCTAATCATTTCCAGACCCATGATTATGACCCATTAAGCATTAAAATGTATTTTATTGGACTCAATTTGACCCCTAGTTGACCAAGGGTCAAAATGACCAAAGTACCCTTATGGGGTGTGAATAGTCACTTTGAACCAAATGAGCTCCAAATCAAATGCAACCACTTCCAACAAGTTATAAATACCAAACCAGACCTGTTGAACCCAAACCCAGACTCTGGGTCAATATGGTTGACCAAGTCAACCAGGTTGACCAAATAGACCCTTAAGGGTCAAAACAGGTCATTTTAACTAAATGACCTCCTCAGACCTTGGGACCACCTTCATTGGTCTCCAAATATCAAATTGAACTGTTAAGCCCATTCTCAGACCTTGGACCCACCTGATTGACCAAGTCAACCAAGATCGACCCAATAACCCATTAAGGGCCCAAGCAGGTGATTTGACTCAAATGATCGTTCTGATCCCTCAAACCACTTCTATTAGACTTCAAATATCATTTGGAATTGATTGAGTCCAAACCTTGACCTTGGCTCCACCTGGTTGACCAAATCAACCTAGGTTGACCAGTTCAATCCTTAAGCCATTTTTATTTAAAATCAAATCTCAAATACATTCAGCACCTTCTCAAAACTTCTGAGATATATTCTTAGATGATTTGGCTATAATTGGACCCTTGATCCAATCAATAGTTGACCAAATCAACTGAGCTATGATTGGTCAAATTTGACCCATATGACTCAATTCAATACATTCACTCAAATTAACAAATTCAAATCTCATTAAATCACTCAAACCCTCAAAATCATCTCAAAACATGTTTCAAATAAATTCCAAACTCATCACAAGTCAAATCATTCTTTGTTTGACTTGGTCAAATACAACCCACTTGCTCAAATCCCTTTCCAAGCATTCAAACTCTAACATCAAGACATCAAATCATCATTTGATCTATCCTACCAGCATTCAAGACCCCTCATTGCCACCTCATCAGTCAACATGGCATGTTGACTGGTCAAATAGTCAACAAAAGCATTGGAGATGGTCAAAGATGGTCAAATGATTTCTCAAGCTCAATCCACTTCATTTAAACCCTTCCAACCGATCATTCCAGCTCCCAAGCTTCCCTCTCTTGCCACCTCAGCTTCCATGTGGCATGGGGACTAGTCAAATGGTCAAACTAAGGGTTTAAAGGGGTCAAACTTGGTCAAAACCCCTCTTAAGACTAATCCCCTCTAATCCAAACCCCTCCAGCTGTTTGGCCAGACTCTAGAAGGTTCTTAGAGCCTATCCTAACCATTGGATTTAGATCCAATAGCCCTCAAGGCCCCATGTGTCCATAAGAGGACAAAAGGACACTTTACACTTAGGATGTCCTTCCCTTGTCCTTGCCTCCTGCTCCCAACCACCCTAGGGACACATGGCAGCCATCTAGCAGCCTTCCAAGATAAGCTCAGCCATTTAAATGGCCTAGAGATGTTTGAATAAAGGAATACCCTATTTTGAGCCATCATTCTATTCTACCTATTCTCTAACCTCTCAAGCTTCCTCTAGCCGAACATCCTGTCCATTTGAGGTCCCTTGAGCTTCCCTACGATCCTCCACTCAAATCCAACCGTTAAAAGTCGCCGGCAGTAGCCTTTCCGACGAACTAAGGTCAAAATCCATTTAGCTTGAAGAACTTCAAATCCAGAAGGTTTCAGACCAAGGGTTCTTCAGGAGATTTGAGCGTGGACAAACTACAGTTTCAGAGAATCCAAAATTATCCAATCCAACGGTAAGATTTCCTTAAATCTCTAACCTAGATTATACACTTAGAGCTAAATAGCATCTCATAAATTGCATTTTAAACATAAATACTTATTCCACATCATTTCTGTTCACTATGGTAATCTATGTTTAAAATTTCACTTAAAATAGTCCACTCGATCGAGAGAACAAGCTCGAAAACACGTTCTAGTGCTTAATATACGTAACTTTCCAGCCACGTGAGATCCAGACCGTTGATCTTACGATCAACGGTCTGGATACAGCCCTTCCATGTTCGGATTCGACCATGTAGTCCGCTCTATTGCTCTGATCTCGATCTGGCGACATCAGAATCGTTCGATCCAAGCAGCGGAGGATCGAACGGCTATTAAGCGCTGCTGACTCACTTAAGTTATTTGTGTGTGGGCCCTACCGCTGTGCCCATTAATTACTAATGATTGTTGGCGGTGCAATCATTCGTAATTAATGCGCCGTCGACTAATCATTAGCCTCGATTTTGATCCGCCAACCAGGAGCTGCCATGTGGCGCATCCAGCGAATTTTACTTTATTTTTTTTAACTATATTTAAATCTAATTTCTTTTAAAAATTATATAAAATTAAAAAAATATTTATATAAATTTATTTATTTTATATCAAATTACTCATAATTGAAAATATTTTTTTAAAAAAAAAGTAATATAAAATATTATATATATATATATATATATATATATATATATATATATATATATATAATATTAAGTATTTAATATTTGTAATTAAGTTTAATTAAAAATAATTCATTTATTTTTAAAAATTCAGAATTTTTTTTAAAGATATTAAACATATTTTGAGTATTAAAATTTTAGTTTTAATATTTATTGTAATTTAAATAATTTATATTATTTAAATGTATTAAGTAATTAATTATTATGATTTTATAATTAAGTGTTTAAATATTTAATTAATAATTTCAAAACTCAAGAAATATTTAAATACTTAATTAAATTTAATTTAAGAGTTATCATTAACTTTAATTAATTTTAAATTATTCAAATTCAATTAATTAACCTTAAACTTCAAAAATTCAAAATAAATTTAAATAAATTAATAAATAAATAAATACAAATGATATATTAAATTTTTCAAAAGAATCAAGGATTTTTATTTTAAAATTATCTTCAAGATTTAAAAACTTAATTTATTTTAATTAATGTGAATTACTTGAATATTTTAATATTTAAATAATATTTAATTGAATATTATATTAAATATTTTGAAATTTAAATTTTATTTTCAAATAACTTATAAAATAAAAGGACCTCTCAAACTTTTTTTATAAAAAAAAGTTAATTTAATTATTATTTTTTTAAGTATTTTAACTTTAAAACCTATTTATAGATATATAGTGATATATATCTATATATATATTTAAAGCTATTTTAAAATTATATTTATTTTAATCTTGAACATTGAGAGGTCCATTGAGATTTCAAACATAGGTTGAGCTACTTGAATAGGATTTGTGGAGAGTAATGATTAATGAGCAGTCACTTTATTAATTGTTCATTAATCAATCTTTTAATTAATTAAGTTTTCTCTTGATTTTGCATGCATAGGTGCACACACACACTTTAGGCCCTCCTAGATCTAAAGATTGCTTGTGCTTATATATGTGTGCATACTGTTAGTGTTAGGTCAAGGGTTAGTTGAACTTTGATTCAAACCTACAAAACCTAGAGACATTAATAAGGACAATAATTAAGGACTTCATTAGAAAACTTAACTTATTATCAGTAATTAGGACTCACGTCCTATTGACTTGAAACTCAAACCATTTGAACTTAGTGACATGTTCAGCCCATAGAAATTTTCTTGCTGAATTTTGAAGTCATTAAGCCACTTAATTAACTTAATCAAATTTAAACCTTAATTGGGCCATTTAAGCTTTCAGATAATATAATAAATTAATTTTAAACTCAAAAATTACACACAACCCTTCAAATTGACCAGAATTCAATTCTCAACACATGAAAATTAAAACCCACCAAATTTGACATCAATTTTAAGAATAATTTAATTTTAAGTGAAATTTAATATTTAATTAATTTAATTAATTAAAAATAATTAAAAAATTCCAAAACTCTCTCAAACACTTAGAGCCTCTTCTTAGGTCATCCCTAACCTTTGGAGTTGATTCCAAGGAGTTTGGAAGTCATTTGGATTCAAATCATAAAAAAGGCCTTTAATTAAACAATATTTAAAAATTCAATACTCAAAACTTTGAAAATTCATAACTAATTCAAATGAACTCCAAATTGAGCAAACTCAAAGGCATATGACTTATCTTAAGGTCTAGTATTTATAAAAATTGTTAAGTTTCCAGAAATCAATCTAATTTGAAAAAGTCAACTTTTGGTCAAATCTAGTTCAAAATCAAGTTAAAACTTCAAACCTTCATAATAAAATATAACAAAATCCAATTTCAGCGTACTTACTATCTGACTGATTGTATTAAGGTCTAGTATTTTAATAAAATACTAACATTCTAGAAAACAATTTAAATCAAAAAGTCAATTTTTGAACCCTTAATTAAATGATTAAAATAATCCAGAAAATTCCAAAATTTAATAATTAATTTCAAATTCCAGAAAATATTAAATTGATGTTTAAAACACTCAACTAACCCTCTTAATACATAACAATCACTCCTTGAATGAAGTTTTTAGGCTGGACTACTCCGGGCTACGGGGCTACGTGTCCTAAGGAGGCTTTATTCCTCGAGCCTGGTGACACAACGCCACGAATGAATTCTATGGAGTGTTAAACTAAAAATGAATTGATTCTTAATGATTTAAATAAATTTAAAATCCTTAATTCAAATACATTATCTTGGTTTATCGGCTGGATTACTCCGGGCTGCGGGGCTACGTGTCCTAAGGAGGCTTTATTCCTCGAGCCTGGTGGCACAACGCCACGAACCGGTTAATGGTAAATCTAAATAATTTAAAATGTTAAAACCAGCAACCAACAAACCTTAATTAAAATTCAATCAATCTTCAAACCTTAATCAAACTCAAAATACTTAATTATATCGGGTACCACTAGGTAACCCAGGCCTACGAGGCTATTAAATTAGCCCCAAGGAAGGTGAAATAAACTTCACGGCATCGGTGTGCAACAAAGGTAATATCCAATAAATAATCAAAATCAACTTTAAAATCAATTTTAAACTATTAATACTTAGATTTCAATTAAAATCTCCTTCAAGCCTTTCAACCAACCAGAACTTTAAACAACTTCAATCAAATTATCCTATCTAGGATATATCCAAACCACACAGCCTACCTCACACACTTTAGAAGGTTTGCTTGGACAACCAACTCTAGTCTTAGGCTAGGCCGGTGTTTACATTCCTGCTACTTGTGTGTGCTGGGTTTTCTGTGATTTTCATTACATATTGGTTGCTAGATTTAAGTAATTGATATTGATGTGATTGTTTATTTATTTACTCCACTTTATATTAATTTAATTGTACGTTAGATCTACCCCTAGGCTAGGTATGATTTGTACTAATTCAATCTTATGTAGGTGGCCATGCTCATACAGGCATTAAATAAAGGGGGCAAATTCATAAATAATAAATTGCACAAGTGCTCCAGAAATTTGCTTAAGTCCCCCTTTAATATTTAAAGAGCATGGCCAAGTTTGGCTGTGTTGAGCATTTCAATTTTTAATATATTAACTGCTTGGGATGTTCATATAACTGTTGATTATTAGGATAACCCTGCAGGTGGTTGAGTCTAGATTTTAATTTTGATTAATGTAATTTGATATTTGAATTGAGTTGTAATTGTTAAGTATTTTGAGAATGGGATGTTTAAGCATCCAATATGAAATCCAAAGAGGAAGAGACATCCCTTAGGGGAGAGTCTCTTTCCAGTTGGAGACCCAAATTTGGATGATTTTAAATATCCAAAAAGAAAAGATAACCCCCTTTCAAGGGAGAGTTTCTTTTCATTTGGATATCTGGACCCGACGATCCAAGGAGTTCCAAGACGACGAAGAAATGAAGAGTGAGAAAACCCATTCTCAAAGTCACTTGAATCTTAGGAGTAGAATCCGGGTTATTGTCAGTGGTACTCGGCCACTTTACTTTTCCTGCAGACCTTGGGTTGTATAATTAAGTGGCACTTGCCACATGGACATTCAGTTTGAGCACTTATTTAATTGATTTAATTATTTAATTGATTTGATTACTTTATGTTGATTGCGATTAATGACTCTCCTACTTTTCATAATTTTTTGGCGATTATTGCATGTCATATTTGATTTAACCTGGAATTAGATTGGAGGCTCGTGAGGGTACGGTCAAAAACTATTTCCACTTAAACAAAACTTAAAAACTTTAGGCTCAGATAGTAACTCTAACATTTTTAAGAAGTAAGCCCGGACTCGCCGGGGGTTTTCATGCATCATATTGGATCTTCTTTACCTTGTTGGGCACCTCGCCGCCTACGAGTTTTGACAGACCGCCTGACCTATTATGGTGCAGTTCTATCCAAGGGGATGTTGTGCAATCCCTAGGATAAAATCTATTTTAAGCCTGATTTTAAAATTTCTTCATTCTGATTTCAAAGCATTTGAGTCGACTAGTATGCATTACATTAGTAACAAATTAAATTTGAGTCTAATTCTTAATTGCATCTCTAGCTTAAGTATTTCATCCAATATATGTTAAGGGGCCAATTAGGATCTGCTCTAGATGTCGGCCCCGCTCTCCTTAAAACTAATCTTAAATAATGTCCTTAACCACTCTTTTATAAAGACCCGACATATGGTTTTGAAGTGTTTAGGTGGTTTAGCTGGCTCCCCAATCCAGGCCGGGGTAAGTCCAAATTGCATTGCATTAGCTAGGATCCGGGTTACTAATTTTTAGTACCCATTTTAGACTTAGGTTCTGAGCCAGATGTTTAATCTTAAGACCTCAACTTCCTAGAATCTAATTCCCACTTTCTAATAAAATTAATCACTCAAATATTAAATCTCTTTCAATCTAATTCAGGCCCAACACTTAGGATAGTTTGAGGTGTTTCTGAAGTAATTCAGAATCTCAAGACACCTACTTTTCTTCTTTGACTCCAGAAATAAGTGTTAAAATTCTATCCAATCCCTGTTGAATTTCTAACCCTTAACCTCCTTTGACATCAAACTTTGAAATCTCAATAAAATTCGTATCGCTATTTTAATCGAGAGTTTTCGTAGAAAATTTTATAGTTTCCTATGATATAATTAACTACGAGGGCTTGCACTCGTAGGAGATTTAAGAACCCAGACCAGATTGCAAAATTAAGATTTTCAAAACCCTTAATTAATTATCTTTGGGAAATCAAAATAAAAATGGCGATCGTTTTCATCATATTCGAGCAATTAACAATGAATGATATTTTCTTCCTTCGGGATGATATATCATTTATTGATATAACTTTGAATATGAAATTAATGATAATTTATCCAAATTATCGTAGCCAGATATTTGATTGAACTTTATTTTGATCCTTTGGGATCATATGTGGTTCCCTCCTGAATCTAGGTGCGATATTCAGGATCAAATTTATAATTCTAAATTTTAACCCATTAAGAGATTTTATCTCTACCTTTCAACGTAGTATATTATCACTAATGGATGTTCAATTTTAGAATTAAAATTTAAATATCAATTTAAATTATTTCCAAAGATAATTAATATTTTCAAAACTACATTATTTTTCAATCAAACAGTCATGATAGAGAAACTCAACCTCAAAAGGGGCTTATGAGGGAAACTCACCTAGAAATATGTGATTTACTACTCACCTCAAGGCCATAGAAGAGCTCATACAATACAATAAAAAAGCACTACTCTCTTATGCTCATTAAAGATCTAACCATTTTTATGGGGTAGATAATGGATCCTTCATCAAGCTAATAACTTGTCATCTATCATGTGTCTGGACTGTTCTCTCATCCATTCACTCTCTCGCTAAGTGATCATCCTCCTAGAAGCCCAATTATACAAAATAACTCATTCTTGGACCCTCAATTTATCTTGATGTAATCACCTAACTTGATTCCTAGCCCTTCCTATGATGACACCTCACTCACCTCTTTCCCTTCATGCAACTTGAGATCTCTCACATTAATCACTAGCAAAAATAGCAGACTTGCTAGTCATGGGACACCTCATCTTAGCATTCACCCATAGACTCACCTAAGAAGATAACCTACTTGGCATAATAAAGCTCATCCAAAGATCACTTCTCAAAACATTTATATCCTCACACACTTTTTGACAATTTAATGGATAATATGTGTTTTGGGTAGTCTGTGTTGTTTAGTGTGGATGTTCTGTATACCATTATTCTTTTCTTCTCTTTGTGTAGCCATTTTTTAGGCTCTCAAAACCTTATAACGAAGGGATGTTGTGGAGTAGTTTCAAACTTTTGGCCAAACTTTTGGTTAATTTATTACGATTCCATGCTGGCTTAAGATTCATAATTTTCTTGAGCTCTTAACAAATTCTCTCTTTGTCTCTACTCTACTCTCCATTCTCATAGTTTCTAGATCACTAGCACACCAGATAAGCTTGCTAGTAAAGTCTGGTATCACCCATGAATATAACTAGATTCAACAGAAAGAGAACATTATATTCATAGTAAGAAAATTATTAAAGTTGTTAATATTATTATAGGAATACTAGCATAACCTACTTATACTCAAGAATCGGAAGAAGTGCTAAAAATGACTTTTGATTACTCTAACTTGTGGGAATATATTATCCATATCACTATTCTCTAATCATTAGTAACCAGGCATCTATCATAAATTCTATAAAGTTTTGGTTGATAAAGGTAGTCCAATGGATATTATAATAGCTATTATGAATATTGGATTAACTTACACTGAGCTCCTACCTTATTCTCATGACATTTATGATTTTGGAGGACACATATTCCATGTTTTTTTTTTTTGCATAACAACTCCTTCAGCCATCTTGGGTTAATAAGCTTTATAATAAACTCTTTCAATCCAATTTGTTATAGTAGACATTGATTCAATCTTTGACATAATATTCAGCCAACCATTACTATCTAAATTTATGACTATTACATATATTTGCAAATTAAAGATCAAATTTATTATATTAAGAGTTATTGGAGAACTAATGGGAAAGTAATAATTAGCTCACTCAAGTTACCTTCAATAAATCTAATGAGAGAATTTCATCACTAAAGCAGACAAAGAAATTGAGCTCAATGACTCATTAGGAATTTTAATAGAATTTATATATCAAAAAAATTTAATCTCTATCTCCTCAATGTAACTTAATATCTACCTTTTTATAGAAAGTTGCATTTTAATTATTATGTATCACATATTAGATAACACTAATTTCTTTTTTTTTTAAATCACTTCTAATATTTTCAACTAAAAATACTATATGTGAAAATGATAAATAAGATATCCACTATAAATTCCTAGAAAGCATGACTGTAAGGAAGCCTTAATGGGAAGCTGAAAGTAAAAAAACATCCTAACTAGAAAGACTTCATAAGAGCACATGGTTAACTGGTCTACATTTATCTAATAATATTTTATGGTATAAACCCTAAATGGTATATGTTCTTTCTCATCTTAAGAAAATTTAGAAGGCACAAGTCTCAGAATATAATTATTCATTTTCATTCAAAATCTCATTAGGTGTAAGTCTCAAAAGGAACAAAATTTTTATACATTTAAAAATATTAGAAAACAAATGCCTAGGAATGTATATATATCTCAAATTATTTACCATAAACGCTTTAGAAGGCATATGTTTCAAAAGGTAGAAGATTATTTATTCATATAAAAATCTAATAAAGTATGAAACTTAGAACGTATAACATCCTTATTCATCCAAAGATAAGACAATTATATGCTCAGCTAAAAGCCTTAAAAATCACATGGTCTATGATAAAATATTTATCAATAAAGGAAATGGGGCCTATATATTTGAACTGTTGGGTGGGGGAAAGGAAATATCTTTTTATTACTCACTTAAATATTTAGCTATGACATACTATATTTTTATCAAGACATGAGGATTTAAAAAATGTCCAAAAGACATTTAGTGGGCTTAATCTCCTGTGAGGGGAACTTTACAAAAAATGGATTGCTTTTACATAAGCTTGTGGGTTCATAACTTGCCATAATTACTTTCAATAATTTAATTGTAAAGGCCAATTAAGCTTTTATATTAATATATATATATAATATTATATACTCACATATGCTTTTTTAGATATTAAATAGTTACTCAGTGAGTCATAGCAGGTGGACTCATACCTTAAGGGCCCTCAAGGAAAACCACATAAAGAATGCCAAGACCTAACTTGATAGTATTTCTTGAGGGGAGAAACCCATCACAAGGATAGTTAAAGGTCCCCATAAACTAATCAATTCATCACTCATTGCCCATCAAGGGGTGGCTATCAAATCCACTCATTGTTATCTATGACAAAGCATTGCTAACCATACTTGACACCTTAGCTGTAGAAAATCATCCTTCTAAGGGGTTCTAACTCACCCATCATAGTCAGGCAACCATGGTGCTCATTATCCTTGTAACATACACGTACTCACCTCTTACCACTAAGCAATCCAAAGCTCCACTACAAGTTTCCTACCTTATCCATTATGAGAATTAAACAGAACTAACAAATTTATTCTCTGACGATATCAGAAATGATAGACTACCTCTAAAGTTCAAGGAGCTAAACTTGGTGTCCTAAAGGGGGAGAATTGATCTAGTAGATTATGTGGCCACCTTTGGGTCTATAAGATCATTGTTGGATATCAAAGATGCTTTAAAGTGCTGATTATTCTTCATAATCCTCAAGAAGTATGCATTAGGATGGTTCACACACCTATGACAGGGAGTCAACACATCCTTCTTAAAATTAAAGAGAATTTTTGTAGCCTAGTTCACCAGCATGCAGAAGCCTTAGAAGAGCTCACAAGCTCTCCTTAAAAAGATGTAAGAACTAGGCAAGTCTTTAAGGAGCTTTATCATAAGGTTATAAAATGTAATACTGGAGGTGAACGAATTGGATCCTATAGTTATCTAAGCTTCATTTCAAGGACTTAAAAAATATCCTTTTAGCTATACAACTATCCTGTAAAAGTTGAGGACATTGGTTGAATTATTGAAAATTGCTAATATGTTAATATAGAGGAATATAAATACTGGACAAATATTCTTTGACCACTCTTCCCTAAGAACTTGTTGTGAGAAGAGAGTAGCCACAAAGGAGAGATAGTGAAAGAGGTTGCCCAAGAGACAAGAGGGACAAGAGGCCCCTTGTTCTTTGAGATTATCATTGAGAACTTCAAAGAGATATTTTGTTATCCAGACTACTCAGGATTACTAGTTTTGCCACTCTATGAATAGTGGAACTCCCTTGTGCCAGTAACCCTTACAGAGATGAAGATGTGCACCACACTCCTCATTATGCAACTTAAACTCCTTTAAGAGTATCAACTTTTAAGCTAGTGGAGGCCATTCAAAATAAAGAATTTTGTAAACACCTTGCACCAATGTAGGTTATTGCATAAACATAGGATACATCAAGGTATTAAAACTTCCATAATGATCATAGCAATGACATGGAGGAATGTAGCCTCCTCTGAGTATTGGTTAAGAAAATCATCAATGATGGCATCAAGTCGTTTATACTTTCCAAACCTTATCAACACCCATGTAAATCTCTAATGAGTGGTAAAGGAAATGAGGTCATTTTAGCTTGCTCCATTCATATCACAAGAGTGGTGCCTAAGAAGGCGAGGGATTCGGAGGGTTGAGTGAGTTGACTCCCTAGTGGTGATTAATAAATTAAAGGTTGAAGATATAAACTCAACATCCACCTTATGAACACCAATGAAAGACGCTTCCCGAGTAATATTTTGTAAAGCATATAGATCTATAGGAGGGAACCCCTATAATGATACTATGGTCATTACTGCCTTAGTCTCCAAATATTAAATAGGCAGCATCTTAGTTGATATAAGGTGTACTATTAAAATTATCTATGAATCCATCTTTGATAAGATGAACCTCCTTACATTATAGCTTGCTCCTACTTTAATCCCCCATATATGGTTTCTCTCAAGAATCTCAAGGAATATGAGTACTCACCCTACCAATCACCTAGGGTGAGGCTCACTAGCAGTACATAGCTATGGAATACTTCATCAATATGGATGCTCCTACCACATACAATGCCATATTTATTAGGCGATTATTGAACACTTTTAGGGTGCGAGTATTAACCTACCATGTAGTGGTCAAATTTTCTTGTCAATGGAAGTGAGGTAATCATAAGAGATAGCCTCACGCAATCTTACACCTATAATTTGATAGTTATGGAGAAGGCAGTGACTTCCCCAGAGGAATAGCTTGATATTGAGTGAGTCTCAAAGTTGTAGACCCTTGAGGGAGTAGATGAAGTTTTAGTGCATTAGAGAGAGCTATAAGAGTAAGTGCCTCCTTTAGCATGAAAAACTAAGGAAAGCTTGTCTAAGCTTTTAAATAAGACTTGGATGTCTATTCTTGGATGATAGCAAAATACTAAGCATCAATGATGAAGTCTCATACCATAAATTAAATTTTAGGATATATGTTAAAATGATCAAGTAAAAATAAAGAAATATAGTTACTACACTAGCTCATTTAGCCTATTAAGCAGGAGGTAAAGAAGCATTAAGGACGTAAAATACCCTAAATAAATTTCCAATGTAGTGATGGTACATATGGTGACTGTGAAGTGCAGAATGTGCATTGACTTTACAGATCTTAACTTGATATGCCAAAATAATGCTACCCACGGCCCAAGATAGACTCACATATTGACTCAGCGGTAGGATATTTGATGATGACATTCATGGATACTTTCACTTGTAATCACTAAGTAATAATGCAACCTGGTGACTGTGAAAAACATCATTTATCATGGGTTAAAAATTATACTGCTACAAGGAGATGCTATTTGGGCTGAAGAATGTAGGAGTTACATACGAGAGGATTATGGATTAAGTATTCAAGGACCAAAAAGTAAGAAACATTAAAGTGTATGTGAGTGATTTGTTAGTGAAGAGCAAGTTGCCTAGGTAGTACATCAAATACCGAAAGTAGACATTCATAACACAAAAAAGGTATAATAGAGACCTCAATCATCTCAAGTGTACTTTTGAAGTAGCTTCAAGAAATTATTTAAGATACCTCCTCACCTTAGAAGGCATCATGGTTAATCTTGATAAGGTGAAAGTAAACATGGAGACATTATTGTTAAGGATTGTAAATGATCTATAATGACTCACTCGATAAGTCACTAGGTTAAATCATATCATGTATAAGCTAGGTAAGAATTGTTCATTATTCTTCAAAGTATTAAGAAATGATAAGAAGTTCATCTGGAATAAAGAATGCATGGTCACCTTCTAATAACTTAAGCTTCTTCTCTCCTCATTGCCTATACTCCAAATTCCTTAGATTGGTCAGGACTTATTGCTATACTTAGAAGTGGGCAAGGATAAAATTAGTTAAGTGCTCATTTGAGAAGAAGGTAAGAAGTAATGGTCAATTTATCATGCAATTAAAATTTTAAGAGGTACTGAATAAAGGTAACCAATCATCAAGAAGATTGCATGATCTCTAGCTCTATCAACTCAATAACTTATATGATACTTTCAAGTTCATTCAATTTAAGTCATCATTTATCATCCACTCAAAGTAGTACTCTCCATGCTAGGCCACTTTGGCATATTATTAAAATGGTCAATGGAGCTGTGTGAGTTTCAAATCACTTATAACCTGAGGATAGCTTTCAACACTCAAGCATTGGTAGACTTCTTAGTTTACTATAATACCTAGGTAAGTGAGCAAGAGCATTCAAAAATGTATTAATATCCTTAGATCCTCTTTATTGATGGGTCCTCAAGGGATAATGGCTTAAGGGTGGGCATGGTAATGTATAATTAAGTGAAGTACAAGGATTGGCTCATTCACTAGTGACTCATCATGGCAACTCATGGTGTACTCAAACTCTCAACTTATGGTGTGAGTATGAGTTAAGGAAGCAAAGATCAATAAGTTGGCATACCTCAAAATAATCCAGATATCCAAAAAGTAGAACAAACCCACAAACCAACTCTCAAAGTAAGGACATTCAATTGGGTGGACAACTATGAAATTAATAAAGCTAGTTATTGAAGAAGAAAAAATATGCAAGTGGAAGGTAGCCACCTATTGAGTTGGATAAATACCATCTAGGAGAATTTGAAGATAGGAATAATAAATGCCATAGTTAATAATAAACAAAGATTCAAAAAAGGGTGAGTAAATACTTAATAATTAGAGGAGAATTATTTAGGTGATCAACTACTTCACTAAATTTGAGGTATGTCAAGGAAGATGTAAAAGAGATTGTGCTTAAGGAGGTCCAGATGAGTGTGGTAATCATTCAATAGGAAGAACATCACCCATAGAATATTAATGCGAGGATCTGTCTAGACAACCCTAAAGAAAGATATTGAAGAATTCTCAAGAAGGTACCCTTAGTGCTACAAATTTTTTCCCCATGCACCTGTAATTGTAGACCTCATTTTTAAGTTAGGTCACTCAAACCCTAAGTCTTTAAAACTCCATCTGAAGCTTGACACCATTTTTATAGTGTTACATGACTTTATCATGCATCGGGAACCAAGTCCTAGGATCCTTAATTGGCCTATCAAACCCTATCTTATCTCTTACCCTATCTTGGATCTAAAACTAATCTAGGTGATTTAGATATAGACATTAGGCTCCAAAATCCTCAAATCTAAACTCAAATAAGTCTGAGCCAATCTAAACCCAAAACCATACCATAGTTAACTGAAGAGCTAAGGGCTAAACCTAGATTTACATTATACTTACCTAATAAACTACACAAAGCATGACACTGGCTTGTTTAATTCAAACCCTATCTAAACTTCCACCCTAGGAGCTTCATACACTAAATTCATCAACCCTAACTCCCCAAGTTGAGGGTTGAACCAGTCAAACTACTTGAGCTATGTTAAACTAGCCCAATAGGTCAAACCCTTATGTAGAACTTATATAAAATGCATTATTCCATAAAACCTCACCCAATTGAACCTTTGAAAGCTCCTAAAGGATTGGACATGTTTGGTCTACTCCACTGAATCAAAGGATGACTAGGTCAACTCAAACCAAAATTAGTCAAACCAGCCTAGGTTGGGTGAAATCCAAGCATTTGATCAATTATACTTGCCCCATTACTTAAACTTAGTATATTTGACATCCTAATCACATCTTAACCATGGCTTAATCATTTCAAGTTGAGTTTACTTGGTTAACCAACATAAAGTGCTCAAACCCAACTTGCCTTCATCTCATGCATTTAAACTTCAAACCCATTGCATGAAACCCTTTATACTTGATCCAAATAGCTTCTAAGGACTCCCTATGGTTTGTCCTAGGTGGCTTGAACATGTTTGACCGGTTAAAAGGGTCAAAACCCCATGAATAGTCAAGTTTGGTCAAACCTTATTTAAACTTAAGCCTAGTTGGTTTGCTAGGACTGATCTCTAAAACTTTCCTACATTCCTCTAAACCTATCCAATGATGGTTTATCCTAGACCTAACCCAAATGGTCCCCACTTTAAAAATGACTGCAAGTCCTTTTTTTTCTTTATATAGCCACTACCCTATGCAGTTCTTTCTCCCCAACAACCTAGGACACTTGCAAACATTAAGGGAATAAGACTAAGTCAACCCATCCCTTGGATCAATCTCCATTGGTTGGAATAGGAAAAAATAAGGTAAACCTTTATTATGGATTCATTCATTATATAGAGCTATGCCAAGTAGTTTCTCTTTTCATTCTTGCTTCCCACAGCCTCCTTTGCACTTCCCCACTATTTTCCAATCTTTTGGAAGATGCAGGTGATGAGATTCAAAGAGCTATGGCCATCCTCCATCTAATACTATCACACTCCCTACCTAGACCTTTTCCAGCTGTGACTTATTCAGTAAAGTTGTTTACCATAAGTTAAGGAGAAAAACTATCCAAAAATCTAAACCTAAGGTTGCTTATTCACTAATAAATTTTAAACCCTAGCCATAACCCTAGGTTTTAAAATAGCTTACATGTCTCATTTTAAAAAAAAGCTTGCATGTCTCACTGCATGAAGCTTCAAAACTTCATACAATGGTAGTTTAGGCGATTATAAGTTTTCTAAGAGTGATTTTATCCATTGAGATGCATGGTAAAAATAGTTTAAGGCAAATGAAAATTAAGGGTTTTGGTTATCTGGAGGCAGGAGACGTAATCTGGATCATCTGGCCCATTTGTATTATGATGGATTGTCTAGATGGCATTTCATGGAGTACTTGCGCTAGATTAAATCCAAATTATTTGATCATTATCATACGAGATCAAATGGTTGGGACAAATGCCGACTTGTTTAAGCACTAACCATCGCCATTTCAAATACCCAATCCTAGTGTTTGACACTTTGGTGCCAACAGTAATTAAATGCTTTAAATTAGTTATTAAATGTATTTTAATGCCTTGAGTTCATAAAAATCACAATAATTCACTCACTGAGCCAAAAATGCATAAGGTCTTTATAGATTTAAGGGAGAGCACTACATTTTAAAAATAAAATTTACTAAATTTGATGAGTGTTTATGAAGTAATGGACTTTGAATACTAACTAATTTTTCATTATTACTTTATAAATACTCAACCATTGGGCATCAAACTTGACTAAGTAATATTATGGGATGTCCCATACATACTATAATTTTTCCAAGCATGATTGAAGCCTCCACTACACTTGCTTGATTTTTTAAATACTTAGTTCACAATTTGATCTAAATATTTGGAAAATTAGAGTGGTCAATCCATAGAGCATTAGGCTTTGGGTTTCCTATGGTTTGTGTAGTTTTTGTAAGGGTTATAGATAATTAATTGCATGCCTTGATGAATAATAAAGATACTTAGATAATTGAACATATAGTTAATCAACTTAGACAAACTCTAGGAAATTCATGTTAGACCAATAGGGATGAAACATAAACCTAGCATACTTAGTCATATTCTAAACCCAAAAACTTAATTTGATAATAACCCTATAATTAACGTGTAGGCCCTACTATGGGTTTTAACCATAAAAAATTCTAAAATTCATAATTAATTAAATCAAAATTATAAAAATGTAAAATAAATTGCATTAGATCACATGTTTAATATATAATAAAAAATTAAAGCCGTATCAAATTTAATCTAAATTAACCCTAATTTTAACTTAGGATTTAATTAAATATTAATTAAATTAAATCATATAAAATTAATCATTAGTTCAATTGGACCCAATTTTTTAGTGATTGTACGTTGGTTTACCCCTTACCCAAGGTATCAAACATCTAATCAATTGAGGTAAGTTGATTAATCGATTATATACCCTAAGTTCCTTCTATAAGGAGGGAATTTAATAAATACCTTAAACTAATAAATTTTATAAGTAATTAAATATAAATCACAAAAATATCAACTAAATTGCATCTAATCCAAAATAAATATAAATATAAATATAATATTCATTAAATTAAATAGTCAAACTTTGGTCAAACCAATCATTAATGGTTTAAAATTTTACTAATCCAAAAAATAAAATAAATAAATTAAACAAAAGTAAAAAATATTAAATAAATTACATAAAAAAATTAAATAAATATGATAAAAATTTGTAAGAATTAAATATAAAATTTAATTAAATAATTTAATTTGAATAAATAAAGGAAATCAATTAAAAATGCAAATAAAAATTTTAAAATTTAAAATTAAACAAATAAGATAAAAATATGAGAATATTAAATAAAATGTAAATGATTTAAATTAAAATAAAATTTAATAATAAATTAATCTAAAATTTAATTTAATTAATCAACACATTAATTAAATTTTAATAAATCATTAATAAATTTGAAGGCCTCATGTCTTTGGCATATTCCTAAGGGAGGGAAAAATTGCATTAAATTGATATGCCTATGATGTTTTAATTAGAGCCTTCAATGAAATTTGAGAGCTTTAATTCACATGTTCTTTAAAATTAAAATAAAATGTTAAATAAATTCAAAGGTCTCTATGCACTTGCTCCATCCTTTCAAGGGGGAAAAATACATTACAATTATGAGCCTTAGGATTTGATATTTTTAACTCGAAACTTCACTTGGAGTTCTTAATATTCAAGATTCTATATAACTTAAATCTAAATAGCATTAACTCTTAAAATAAAATTTATTAATAAAACTTTAAAAATACTAACACATAAATTCAAGTTAAAACATCATTAAGCCTATAATAAAAGAGTAAATTTAAATGTAGAGAACTGAAACATAAAGTCCTTTAAGAACTATCAAGCCATACATGAATCAATACACATTATAGAATTTGTTTGCTAGAACAATCGACTGTAGTCTAGGCTAGGCTGGTGATTATTTTTGGTGTAATTAGATACCTTGCTTGGAAGGTGTCCTTTATTGTGTCTACTTAGTTTTACACACTATAGATGTCATGTCATACATTCTGCACACTTACTTTTCTTACATTGCATTTAAATTAAATGTATTTCATTGCACTATACTTCATTGGCTTACATATATATTTGCATTTTTTGTGCTTGTTAAGAGTTAATGTAGAATGTAAATAGGATAACTATAAATGTTGGGAGTCGTTATGAATGTTGATTATAGATTTTCTATATACATAGATCGAGTTATAAAAAGTAAAAGAGTTATAAAAATTAATAGAGGTGCTTATATATAAATATATATATAAGGCTCCAAAAGGTAATGATTCCTTTTCTTTCCTTCAAAGAAATCCCTTTTAGAATTCAATAGAAGACTAGGAGCTAGAAGACCAAAAGACTAAATAAGCAAGCATATCTATATAGATTTGTGTCATCATAAGTGTAGAAATCTATACTTTCTATGGTGGAGCTTGGCTACCTTTCTTTCCTACAGACCTTGGGTTGTATTGTGTAGGTGTGTGTGTGTGTGTGTGTATACATCATAGCCATTCTTTTATACATTATTTCATATACTACTTCATATGCATACATAACATTCATTGGGGTTGTAAATTATTACATTAGATGGGTAGATAATTTCTTAGGTTTTGGTGGCGTATGTGTACTTTCCTTTATAGGGACTCATATGTTAGATATAAGATGATATAGTTTGGTACTGCATACCCAAACACCTTTACATATTAATGCATTAATTTAACATTTCTGCAAAGTACACTAACCCAACACAAAAAATAATATCAAAGAATGAGGAGCCTAAGCAATGGGGCTGATGTAATGTTTCTTAGTGGTATAAGGTCATCATGTTACTCAATTTTTCTAGAAAATGTGGACTTAGAATAAATTTTATAAGAATTATAGGTAGATATAGAGTCTAAGATAAAGTAAGTTTAAAATGCATTAGTTAGATGTATTGCATTTTATAAAAATCCTTAATAAGTCTAAATCCAAATGCTTAATTCCAATTAGATGATAGATATCTATCTACATGCATCAAACCTAACATCATTTTAAAGTGTGCTTACATGGTTAGCTCGTTGTCCATTCTAAGCAGACATAAGTCCATTTTTGCATACACTTCTCTCATACTTCCTTTCAAAGGATAATCCTGACCTTCTAATAAACTATAAAAAGAAATTTGATCCCACTCTAAATGGTTAAAGCCAAATATTATTATAGGTCAGAGTGTTTCTAAGTATCTATAATCCCAAACACTCTCTATCTTTCATCCATTGACCCGTAATGAAGTGTTCAATATTTAAACCATTCCCAATTGGTAGGATGAGAATCCAAATCCTTGATCTAAAATTTTATAAATCTAAAGAAGTCTAGTCATCACTTTAATTGAATGTTTTCTCAAGTCTTTTCTTTGGATGTAATTTTCTATAGAGGCTTGCCTCTATAATGATCTTAGAACCTAGTAAAAAATAAATCCTTCTTTAGTTCATTGAGTAGGAGAAAAATATTTGGGCATAGATTAAATTATATTCCTTGGTTAGTATCATTTTCAAAATGTAAGTGAATGTCTTTTTTACCTTTTGGGATAATATTACATTCTTTATACTGAGTTTGATTATAAAATAAATCCTATTTCTATTATTAAATTGATGGTGAAGCATCAGTCTGTCTTTTGACATATCATATTGTTAGCTATGTAGATTTGATTAAAGAAACATAAAGCAAAATTGTTAGTTTAATTTATTTACCCATAGCAGTCATCTCATAAGCTCTGACCAATTAGTAGCCCATGGGCATTCACTATTTGGGGAATGGATGTTTTAGTCCTTCTGACCTTCCACTAGGTAGATGAAGTTTATATTAATCATGACTAACTTCTTCACTAAGTAGATTGAAGCAAAGGTACTCACAAAAATGACCTCCACCATCATCAATAATATTGCAGAAAGATTTAATTTATATATATGGCATATACCTTACCATCATCACTAGTAAAAGACCTCATTTTACTAACATGGGACTCAAAGACTTTTGCTAGTCACATCACATTCAACACAAATTTGCCTCGTTTACTACCCACAGGCCAATGGGTAGGTCAAAGAAGCAAACAAATAAATTTTAGTCTCCTTAAGAAGAAGGTAGAAAGAATAAGAGAAAATTAAGTAGAGGCACTTCCTACTATTCTACGAGCACTAAGGATAATTTCCTCCTTTGTAACTACCAAATACCATTCTCACTCTCTCATTGCACTATGACACTACTCTTAGTAAAACTTAAACAACATATCTAGCGAGTCCTTGTCACTGTGAACTTTGAAAAAGGCAAGTTCAACGAATAGATGTAGAGGAACAAGGAAGACTTGGAAACAATAGCCAGTCTCATAGAGGAAATCCTAGCACTAGTCACACTCAAATAGGAAGAATTGAATAGGAGAATTCTCTTTTTAGCTCATCAAGTATTTTGAAAAATTCAATCATTCGATGATTTGACATGTTTTTCTATAGCAATAATTCAACATAGGAATCATTAATCAATAGTAACTTAAAAGGTTTTTTTTTTTTTTGAAAAGTCCTCTTGAAGAAAAAAAAAATTTTAGGGACCTATAGATCAATAGTAGCATCAAAAAAAATTTACCAATTTTGAATTTGTTGTTCATAAATGGTATACCTTCTACTATCAATTAAATGGCATATTATACGAATTTGTTGTTCATAAATGGCTACCTTCTACTAAATGATAATATTTTAATATAATAAAGTTTATAGGGAAACCAAATATATTGTTAACATTCACAAAAAATTTAGAACTATTCAATGATTTTTGTGATCATAGAAATTAATAAATTGAAACATCATAATTTCAAAAATAAGACATCCAAAAAACAAATTAAAAAATTTTGAGAAAATAATTTGTGGGAGAAACATACACATTCACATGATCATCCAAGAATTAAAAAAAAATAAAAAGAAAACTCTGATAGATAAAGTGTACAAATAAGCATGAAAATTGCTAAAAAATGATAGGTCATAATACCAAACATATTTTTCATTTTTTATTTTATTTTGATAGGGAGAGGGGCCAGACAGGGGGCTTCCTTCATTATTATTTTTATATCATTACACCAAATACACATAGCTCAATGAATCATTATCTCACACTCGAGTTATATTGGGACATTTAAATCTAGTTGGGGTGAAAATTAGATATTCAAAATAGGGTAAAAATTCATTATAACCCATAAAGGAATCTATATCATTTTTTCTGTTTTAAAAAATTTAAAAATTATTTTCTTGAAAATTTAGAGAAACATAATCTATTTTTTAAAAAGAAAAAGAAATATATTTTCTTATTCCCATGAGGGTATGTGATCCTTCATAGGGCATTATATTGATATACATCACCATCAACTGCATCATCCAGTCATCCCAGGTTATGTGGGCCAAATTAGGCCCAGGCAACATGGTCTAATATTTTTAGAGTTCCCAAGATTAGTTTTGATATTCTTGACTTGATTTTGACACTTTTAGTGGCTAACACAACCTGAATGATTAATTTTAAGCAAATTTGGAGAGTTCGGAGCAAAATATTTGATCAATTTTTCTTTCAATTTAAGAATGGGTAAAAATTTGTTCACAATCTCACGAAAAGGTCTAAATTGAGGTCCAAGGAGTGACCGCACTTTAGCATTTTTTTTCAAAAATATAATTTTTCATCATGAAGTTTCAAGACAATTTATTTTTGGATACCACATATTTTGACATTAAAAAATAAGAGAGCAAATAAGGTCACTAAAAATTAATCTCATCAAGCACTAATCCTAATGCATTATTTGAATTGAAAGCTTTCAGAATTATAGAAAAATGAGAATTCCACTTTTAGCAAACTTATAATCAAATTGAATATTTTAATGAGACAAAACTAACAACAATAAAAGTGATTTGGTTCACCTCTAAATGAGCCCAAAGGAATTACTTGATGCATAGTTAAGAACCTTGGAGCATTAATTGAAGGACTCACATGTGTTTATAGTGAAAATGAGTGTCTTTGATCATAGCTTCACTCTTTTTGATTAAAACCTTAATTGAAGCATATGTTTAAAAGTGATCTAGTTCACAAAGAAACATTATTTGAAGGACTCACATGTGCTTATATATTTCTGAATTGGAGGAATCCAGTGAATCCAAAATTACTCAATTCTGAGGACTTTAAGACTGCTAAATAACAAAAGAATAATCTATAATCAAGGAAATCAATATGTTGACTAAAATTATCTTGACTGACCCCTGATCCTGGTCTACCAAGTACTCTTTAGGAATCACAATGTTACCTTGCTTAAGATTTCTCTCAAGCTAATCTTTAAAGACAATACAGTCTTCAATAAGGTGGCCTAGCATGCAGTAATAAGGGCAGAACATAGGATCATCCTTTTTATTTGCATCCTCAGGCTGCCTGGCCTCCGATAATTAAAAATTTGGTTTCTTGAAAAGACTTTTAAAGATCTTCCTTACTGATTCTCTCTTAAAGGGATATGGTCTTGCCAATTTCTCTTTAAGATAGTTAGAGTAAGGTTCCCTAGTAGGTTGAAAAGTTATTTGAAATGGTTGCTTTGAAATATGAGGGGCTGGAGGAATATTGGGTTGACTGGTAGTTGGTTGTTTTCCTTTCCCTTTGTCTACTATAGATACCATAACTGCTTTCTTCTCAAAAGATTTCAATGGTTTTGAGACTTTCTTCTCATTGAGAAGGCCCTTTAAGAATGGCATCCAAGGAGCCTCTTCCTACATGTTACTTGCCTTATTTAGAAGTTTTTCAAGAGTTTTTATTATGAAACCCTTCAGGAGAAAAGTAATAGGTCCATGGATATTCTTTAAAAGAATTTTCATCGCATGTTGCTCTTGCAACGAGGGTTCACATTTCATTGAAAGATTTCTCCATCTGAAGATGTATTCCGTTAGAGACTCTCCTAGCTTTTGCTTTTTAATAACAAGATCACCCACGATTGTATGTTGTTGTGCTCCCAAAAATCTTTTTAAAAAAAGATTTTTAAGTTCACTAAAAGATCTTACTAAACCAATGGGAAAATCAGCATACCATTCAAAAGCAATGCCAGAAAGACTACTCACAAATTGGCAAAATAAAATAGCATTATTAACCTCATTTTTATATGAGGTCAGTAGGACCAATCCAGACCTTAGGATCTTTTCAATCCTTCGGATCAATCTTGACCCTAGGATCAATATGATCTTAGATCAATCCAGACTTTAATATTAATTCAGATTCAAATCAATCTTAATCCCATATTAATTTTAAACTCAATTCAATCAAACTCCAGGCTAATCTAAATCCTAGGATCCTCTTAGGCTCCATCCCCTGAGATCTATTTAGGACCTAGGATTCTTCTAGATTATAGATCTTAGGATTTCTAGACCTTAGGATCCTTCTAGTCTCTAAATCCTAGGACTTTCCCATACCCTAGGTTTGTTTTAGATTCCAAAACCTTTTGACCTTCTTAGGTCTTAGGATTCTAGAAGACCCCATACTTTAGGGTTTCTTAGATTCTAGAACCCTTCCAGAATCTAAACCTTAGGATCTATCTAGATCCCATGATCCTTCTAGACTCTAGATTCTAGGACCTTCTTAGACCCTAGGATTCTTTTAGACTCCATATCATATGATCTTCTTAGGCCCTAAGACCTACTCTAGATTCTATGATCAATTTAGATCTTGTATCAATCTAGATTCAAATTAATCCAAACCCCAGACTTTAATCCAAGCTTCTATCTAGACTTTAATCTATATTCTCAATTCAAACCTCAATCAAAATCAAAAATTCTATCCAATTCAAAATCCAAACTCTAGTTCAAACCTTGATTCTATCTTTGATTAAGGTTTAACCCTATCCTATCACTTATGATCTCCAAATGATCATAAATGATTTGGGTAATTCAAATCCAGTCTTTTAAATCCAAAGTCCAATTCAAAACCAAAAATCCAGACCCAAATCCAAGACTAAAGGCTTAGGTCCTGAATGCCTTTTCTAGTGAATCTTTGAACACTTCAAAATCCTACCAAATGACCTCTTATTTAGGGTCTATCAATTGCATATTGATGTGACATATCTCTAGAGGCCACCCTCCAAATTTGAGCTCATTCTAAGATCTCTAACCCTAGAAATTGAATTGATCTCCAAAAGTTACAAAACCTTCAAATATTTACGGCCTATGCCACTAGGCCTCTCACTCAGTGGATTTTGTCCTTGGAGCTTTCTCCAAAACTTCCAACCATATCCAGACCTTTAATCCTGACCTCTTGAATATTAAATTGTATTTTGTTGGACTCACCTTGACCCCCAGTTGATCAGGTGTCAAAATGACCAAAATACCCCTTAGGGGTTTGAATGCACATTTCAAACCAAATGACCTCCAAATTGCTTGGAATTACTTCCAACAATTTTCAAATGTTAAACCAAACCTGTTGAACCCAAAACTAGACCCTGGGTCAACTTGGTTGACCAAGTCAACCTAGGTTGACCTAAAGGCCCACTAAGGGCCCAACCAGGTCATTTTAACCAAATGACCTCCCTAGACTTTGGGACCACCTTCATTGGTCTCCAAATGTCATTTTAGATCTGTTGAGCCCATTCCCAGACCCTGGACCCACCTAGTTGACTAAGTTAACCAGGGTTAACTCAATCAACCATTAAACCTTTTTTTATTAAATCAAAATTTAAATACATTCAAACCATATTAAACCCTCAAACCTATACCACTTAATGTTTTGGATATCCCCTAACCTCTTCATGAGTCAAATCATCTATATTTGACTTGGTCAAATATTAATTCATAGGTAAATTATATATCTAATGCATTCTGCCACTCAAACTCCTATTTTATTATTTTGGAAATCTTTAAGTTCATTCCAGTTAATACTTTGAATATTTTTTTTGAGCATGCCATGAGTCACATCATGGTCAGGTCAACCAAGTCAAGCTTTTGAAAACCTTGGTCAAACTTACATGATTATGGTTTGATCACCCAAACTCCTAGCAAATTGTTTTAGGATCTCTCCAACCAGCATTCTAGGCATCCTTATATGCCACCTCACCAGTCAACACTCCAAGTTGACTAGTCAAGCTATCAAATCAAGCTCTAAGTGGGTCAAATATGGTCAAATGACCTATTTAAGTTGATCCCTTTCTTCTTAATCCACCTCAGCAGCTTTATAAGGTTTTAGAACCTTCCTAAGCAAATTCTAACCCTTTGATTGAAATCCAATAGCCTTTAATCCCCCATGTGCTTACAAGGACAAAAGAGCCCTCCACATGGCTTGTCCTTGTGTCCTTTTATTCCCTACCACCTCAACTACTTTGGGACACTTGGCAAGCATCAGGAGATGCTGCCAAATCAATCCCAGCCATTCAAGAAACTTAGAATGTTTGAATAGGGGAAAATATGCAAAATCAAGGGGATTCTAATCCATCCATTATCTCACCTCTTAAGCTCCCTCCAGACCAATGGAAATTTCGTTCGAGCTCCCAATAGTCTTCTAAAAACTTTCCAAGGTCAAATCCTCCAGTCAGTGGTCGCCAGCGGTGAGCCTCCGACCACACAAACCTTGAATCAGTCTAAGTCTTCTCTAGCTCGATCCGTAGCTCCTTCGACCGTGACATCAACTAGGGAAAGTTGCATGGACAATCAACAAGCTCAGAGATTCAAAAATTTTCCAAACCCATCGGTTAGATCTTCTTAAATCCTAAACCCTAGTTATTGCACCTAGAGTCAAATAACATTTTTAAAAGCGCTTTTCAAGCAATATGAGCACATCTACATGAATTCTATTCATTACAGCTAGCTAGGTTTAAAATTTCAATTTATTTGGTTAATTCATTTGAGAGAATGAGTTGAAAATGAGTTCTAGGCCTTTGGTTCGCTATTGTATCAGCCATATGGATTGTCAGCCATTGATCTTGAGATCAACGGCTGTAATTATGCTGTTTTGTGTTTTCCTTCAACCGTATATCCGATCCCACGGATATGCTTCTAGTTCGACTCGATCAGGGACGTTGAATCAAATAGCGAAAGATCCAACGGTGAGCGGGATCTGTTAACGTGGTTAAGTGACCGCAGGACCCAACCGCGCCGCCACCGCAATCATTTACAATGATTGCACGATGGTGCAATCATTGCAAATGATTACCCATGCCTTTGCTTTCCACCAGACGAATCCAAAGCCACCACGTGGCGCCTCCACCACCAAATCATTTTTTGATGTATTTTAATATTATTTTAAATGCTTTTTAACTGCTTTTTTTTTAAAAAAAGTCATAGAAAATTTATTTTTTTAGCTCAAAAATTTTGTTTAATATATCAAATTTAATCTCTTTAATTTAAGATTAAAATCAATTAAGAATATTTAATATAATTTAACTTATTTTAAATATTTAAATATTTTGATTTTAATTATGATTTAACTTAATATTAATCTAAATATTTAAAGAAAATTTTGCAAATAAAATTATTTTAAATAATTTTAGAATTTCAACAATATTTAAAACTTAATTTAACTTGATTTAATAATTATTTTAATTATTAATTAATTTTAAGATAATTTTAAATACCTTAATTGGCTTAAAATTTTAAATTTTGAAATTAAATTCAAGTGAATTCAAAAAAATTTAAATCAAAATTTTTAAAATTTTAAATACTTTAATTTAAGATTAATATTACAATTTTAATTTTATTTTATTTTAAATAAATTGAATCATTTGAAGATATAATATTTATTTAATACTTAATTAATATTTAATCAAATATTTTAAAATTGAAATTTATTTTGAAATAAATTTAGGAAATTAAGGATCTCTCATTTAGATATTAAACTTATTTTGATGATACTTATAAGTATTTTACTTTAAAACTCATATTTATATATAGGTTTGTATATATATATGTAGATATATATGTATATATTTTAAAATTATTTTAAAAACTTATATATATTATAAACCTTTAATGTTGAGGGATCCTTTTGAAAGTTTAAACATAGCTTAACCAGAATTGAATAGGATTTGTGGAGAGTGATGACTAATGAGCAATTATTTTGTTGATTGTTCATTAATCTTTTAATTAATTATGTCTTCTCTTTATTTTGCATGCTTAGGATGCACACACATACACTTAGGGCTCTCCTAGTTCTAGGGTGTGATTGTGATGATTATATGAGTGCCTACATGTATATATATCAAGTTCAAGGGTTAGTTAAGACATTGATTCAAAACCATCAAACTTAGAGAAATCTTAAGGACAAAAATTAAGGACTTGATTAGATAACTTAGAAAATTTCTAATAATTAGGATCCACATCATTTTGACTTGAGAATTTGAAAATTTGAACTTAGTGATACTCTCAACCCATAGAAAATTTCCCTACTGAAATTTGAAGTCATTAAGCCCCTTAATTATCCTAATTAAAATTAAACCTTAATTAAGCCTAGTAACTTCCAAAAATTTTAATAAATTAAAAACTAACCCAAAAATTATAAATAACACCTCTAACTGATGAGAATTGAACCTTTAATCGATAAAAAATAAAATCCCCTTGACTGGACTTTAAAATCAACTTTAATTTAATTTTAATTAAAGTTTAATATTTAATTAATTTAATTAATTAAAAATAATTAAAATTCCAAAAATCTCTCAAACACTTGATAATCTCTCCTTAGATCATTTCTGATCTTTGGAGGTGATTTCAAGAAGTTTGGAGGTCATTTGGATTCAAATCATCAAAAGCCCCTTAATTAAACAAATTAAATAATTCAATAAATTGTCAAACTTCAAAAATTCATAACTAATTCAAAAAAACTCCAAATTGAGCAAACTTAAAGGCATTCAAATCATATTAAGCTCTAATATTTATTAAAAATATCAAATTTTCAGAAATCAATCAAATTTAAAAAAGTCAACTTTTGGTCAAACTTAGTTTAAAATCAAGTCAAAACTTTAAACCTTCACAATAAAATATATAAAAATCTAAATCCAGCATACTTATAGTCTAACTGATCATATTAAGGTCTAGTATTTTAATAAAATAATAAAATTTTAGAAATAATACTTAATCAAAACGTGAGTTTTTGACCCCTTAATTAAATGATTAAAATAACCCAGAAAATTAAAAAATTCAACAAATCATTTAAAATTTCAAAAAATCTTAATTCAACATTAAAACCAGCAACTAATCAATTTGAATAAAATTTATTAATTATCAAACCCTTAATCAATTAAAACATTTAATTATATGATTATCTCTGGGTAACTTAGGCCTACGAGGCTATTTGCTTAGTCCAAAGGAAGGTGAAATAAACTTTATAGCCTTGGTGTGAAACAAAGGTGGTAATCAATAATCATTTAAACTACTCTTTAAAATTAATTCTAAGCCATTAATACTTAAACTCAAACTTAAAATCCCTTAAGCCTTTCAACCAACCAGAACGTCAAACAACTTCAATCAATTATCCTATTTAAGACATATCAAATCCACACAGCCTACCCCACACACTTTAGATGGTTTGCTAGGACAACCAACTCTAGTCTTAGGCTAGGCCGGTATTTACTTTTCTGCTGTGTGCTAAGTTTTTGAGCTTATACAGCATGTTGTTTGCTAGTAGTAGAATTAATTGATTGTTTATTTATTACTGCACTCTATGTTGATTTGATTGTACGTTAGGTCTATCCCTAGGTTAGGGATGATTTGTACTAATTTAATCTTATGCAGGTGGCCATGCTCCGATAGGGCATTTAAAATTAAAGGGGGCAAATAATAATTAAGCTTTCAAAATTAATAAAGTTTTTTGCAGGTGTTGCTACGCTTAAGTCCCCCTTTAAAAATTAAAAGACCATGGCCAAGTGTGACTGTGATTGAGTATTTCTAAATTTCAAATATATAATTGCTTAGGATATTTATTAACTGTTAATTATTAGGATAACCCTACAGGATCGAGTCTAAATTTTTGAATTTTAATTAATATAATTCGATTTGAATTGAGTTAAACTGTTAAGTGCTTTAAGAATGGGATGTTTAAACATCCAATTTGGAATTCAAAGAAGAAGGGACATCCCTTAGGGGAGAGTTCCTCTCCATTTGGAGATGTAAATTAGGATGACTTTCAAAGTATCCAAAGAGAAAAGATAACACCCCTATTCAGGGGAGTTTCTTTTCATTTGAATATCCGGACCCGACGATCCAAGGAGTTCCAAGAAAATGAAGAAGTGAAGAACAAAGAGAAGAATCCCAATTCTCAAAGTCACTTGAGTCTTAGGAGTAGAATCCGGGTTGTGGTCAGTGGTACCCAGCCACTTTTAAATTTAAGTAATTATGGGTTGTAATAATTAAGTGGCACTTGCCACATGGACTTTCAATTTGAATTTTAATTTAATTGATTTGATTAATATTGATTATCTGATTTTGATTGTGATTAAGGATTTACATGCTTTTAGTAGTTTTTTGGCACTTCTTGCATGTCGATTTTGTTTTAACCTCAAACCCGATCGGAGGCTTATAAGGACACGCTTAAAACTATTTCTACTTAAAACAAAACTTAAAATATTTAAGCTCAGATAGAAATTCTAACTCCTTTAAGAAGTAAGGCCGGGCCGGCCGGGAGGTTTTCATGCATACATATTGCACCTTCTTTCCACTTATTAGGCACCTCCCCGCCGCGGGTTTTGGCAGACCACCTAACCTATGAGAGTGTAGTTCTGTCCAAGGGGATCTGTGCATCTCTAGGATAAAACTATATTTAAACCTGATTTTAAAACTTCTTCATCCTGATTTAAATATTTAATCGAGTCAATTATCATGCATTGCATTAGTACCAAACTTAAGAGTGTCAAAATCTTTAATTACATTTCTAGCTTAAGCATTTCACCCAACATAAGTCAAGGGGTCAATTAGGAATCTGATCTAGATGTCGACCCCAACTCCTTAAAACTCAATCTTAAACAATGTCCCTAACCACTCTTTCATAAAAGACCTGACCCCTAATTTTGAAGCGCTTAGGTGGTTTAGCTGGCTCCCCAATTCAGGCCAGGGTAAGTCTAGGATTGTATTGCATTAGCTAGGATCCGGGTCACTGATTTTTAGTACCCATTTTAGACTTAGGATTTGAGGCAGATTTTAATCTTAAGACCTCAACCTCTGGGATCTAATTCCCACTTTCTAATAAAATCAATCATTCAAAATTTAAATCCTTTTCCATCAAATTTAAGCCCAACACATAGGATAGACTAGGGCACTTCTAAATTATTTCATAATCCTAAGTGCCTCCTACCTCTCTTCCTTTGACCTCCAGAAAGAACTGTTCAACCTTGAACCAGTCTCATTTGAAATTCCAGTCCCTACCTCCATTGAAATCAAACTTTAAAATCTAAATGAAATTCGTATCGCTATTTTAATCAAGAGTATTCATAGGAAATTTCTAGTTTCCTACGATGTAATTAACTACGAGGGCTTGCATTCATAGGAGATTTAGAAACCCAGACCAGATTTTTAAAATTAAGTTTTCAAAATCTTCAATTAATTATCTTTAGAAAATTCAAACCTGACGATCATTATCATCATATTCAAACTATCGATACTGATTGATATCTTTTTTCTTCGGATAGATATGTCAATTATAGTCGTAATCTTGATTATGAAATTAATGATCCCTTTTACTAAGATTAACATAATCAAATAGTTGATTAAGCATCATTTTGATCTTCTGAGATCGTATGATGTCTCTCCTTGAGTCTGACTATGATAATCGAAGTAAATCCAAAGATTTAAAATCTAAACCTATTAAGGAACGATATATTTGCCTTTTGAGGTGATATATCATTCATAATATGTGTTCGACTTTAAAATTAAAAATTTCAGAAATTAAATATTTCCCAAAGAAAACTAAATCTTTTTCAAAACTATATACAATTTTTCAATCAAACCAAATAAGCATCTGACCCTCCCGCATTACAATAACTTGCTCAGAAGTGGGCTAGATACTATCTAAGATTTTCAATACCAGTGAAAATTTTAAAAGACGGTGGCACAAAGCCCTTAGGGTAAGATACTAAATCATATTCTTCGGGATAAGATCTTCACTTTGGAATAGATGTAGTTCCTTGTGAATGAGCTATGGCCTCCCTTACCAGATCTTCAATTATTTGTTTAATATCTTTCTAGGCTGGTGCTGGAGGGATTAATGAAATTACTGGTTGAACTAAAATTGAAGAAATAACTGGCTGAACTGGAGAAGTAACTAGTTGATGGGGAGAAACTACTGGCATTGACTTGTGCTCTGATTCTTTATCTTGATTGGCCATTGCTTGAACTGTGGAACATAGTTCCTGAGGAAAAGCTTGTTTTGTTCAAGCCAACTGTTCTTGCATTTCTTTAAGTTGTAATGACATTTCAGTAACTTGTGCTTCCAAACTCTTAACATGCTAATCATCCTTTATGACTTTCATCTACCCATCAAAATATGAATCAGTATCTACTAACTTTTTATTTTTAGTAGACTATTGCTTATTGGATTCTCCCTCTTTAGTTGAGGCTTTGGTTTCGACCATACAAATGTCACCAGTAGTTATATCATCATCTATCAATAAATCATCAAGCTCTTGGTCAAAAGATGGTTCTACTTCTTTATTTTTAAGGATATCCCCAATTTCTTGTACCACTTCATCAACTGGTCCATCACCTATCAATTCATAATCGATAGGTAAATATCCCTTATATTCCATTACATTATCAAGAACATTTTGAATATCAAGATCATCAGTTGTTAAAGGCACTGCCATCATTTGACAAATCATTTCACGATCTTCATCAGGAATTATCCCTTCCTCTTCAACTGTCTTAAGATTGGCAGTCCCAAGGGTGGCATCTTCTATAGGGTGAGGGACATGTTTCTTAGGAGATAAAATGGGAACTCGAAGAGTAAAGTCTCCCAGATCAAGTAAAGGAAATTCCTTAGATTCTTGAATAGGAAGCCTACAGACAACAAGCAGAATATGGGAAACATCAATCGGGGAATGGTGAACATCAACTGGAACATCAACTAGAATCTGGG
This sequence comes from Dendrobium chrysotoxum, assembly GCA_019925795.1. Classification (NCBI taxonomy): domain Eukaryota; kingdom Viridiplantae; phylum Streptophyta; class Magnoliopsida; order Asparagales; family Orchidaceae; genus Dendrobium; species Dendrobium chrysotoxum. The sequence continues at coordinate 58,621,756 of CM034314.1, forward strand.
GAATAATATCTGGAGGTTGAGGTAGATCAACTGAAAGAGCACTAACTGGGAGTTGAGGTAGATCAACTGAAAGAGCCCTAACTGGGGTTGAGGTAGATTAACTGAAAGAGCACTAACTGGGGGTTGAGGCTAATCAACTGATGACTAAAGGACATCCACTCAGCTAATTTTCTTAAAAAAATACTATTTTTCAGGGGATTTGGGCCTCTTGCCCTTGACTTTAGCAGCTTTCTCAATTTCAGTATTCCCTTTGATCATAGCTACTACTGAGACTAACTTTGTGAATTTAGAAGGAGGGACCTATGGTCTGCCAGTAGGATGAGGGCCCCTACCAGGTCCGGTGAGTATAATTTCCTCTATTTTAATAGATGGAACACGTGGCACCCAATGATATCCATCCAACAATATAGATGTCACAGGCTGTCTTACAAATTTCTTATTCTTTCTAACTAGTTATGGAGTCTAATTCCTTACCTCAGATCTTTCTTCTTTAAGAATCTCTTTCTCAAATGTATGAGAAATTAATCCTTTCAAATGTTTAACATATTATTCTTTTGTTTCCCCTACCTGGGCAGCACAGGTGTGGATTATATTTCTTAACATTCTGGTCTTTTATAATTGCCTTTCTTTAAGTGTTCTTTTTGTGGAGTAATCCACCAGGCTAGGTGAGAAGCTAGTTATCCTAACTGCCCTCTCTTCGCCTGTAGCAGTAGTGAGGGGGTAAAAATGACTCCCTTTAAGAAGTGGAGAGGAAGCAGAAATAGGAAGTTTCTCACCAGATTCTAACTTAATTTGTCCCATGGCTTTGAATTCAGTAATTTTTCTCAACTTGGCTATTTTCTTTCTCCGTCTTCTTAGGTAATTTTTTCTCTGACTTGCACTTGTGAATGGGATTTGAGAACTTTCTCCCTTTTCAAAAGTAGGTTTTACTTCAACAATCTTAGAAAAAAACTTCTATTTTTTCTTCCTTAATATCAGGACTAAGAGATTCAGTTCCTGATCACAGGACCAACTTCAGTACAAGATTACCTACTTTAGTAGCATTCAGGTCAACTAATGTCTCCCATTCATTGATAGTTCAATGGTCTGAAATCCCATACCAAACTGAATTATTTTCCCCAAGTCAACCTCTTCACAAGTCAAACCCTTCTCAAAAGTGAAGATTAATTTTCCAGCCATTGAATTGAATTAAGTTTCTAAAATTTGAAAGAAGAGTTAGAATTAGATATCTTACAATTCAATTTTAAACCTTGTAAAACCTTGTATCTTACCACGTATGCCAGGTTATAAAAAGTTATAATCTAACACACGATGATAGAATATAAAGATTATTTATAATTTTGAAAAAATAGATCAAAATTTTCACTATATACACTAGACTACAAGGAAGTGTAGTATAGTAGCATATGATAGTGTAAATTTCAGATTAAGTTTTTGACTTTGAAAAATTAATGAATTTTCTCCAAATTTTGAAATGTGACGTGTTGAATGTTCACTCAACCTGAAGGCTTACAAAAATAACAAGAAAATTCAAGAAAGTCATTTGCTTAACTCTTCCACATCATTGATTGATTTAAAAGTGGAATGTCAAAGCTAGAAGATTGAAAGACTGAAGATTTTGAAAAATAATATTAACGGAACTCCTTGTAATTTTCACAACTCAACATATTGGGATAGGCCTAATAATGCAGGTTCATAAAATTGCGAAGGTAATTTTAAGAATTTGGCTTGACACTATTTCCATACTAATTAATTTGGGGGTAAGAGGTCAAAGCCCAGTTTATGGATAGAGGTTTCACCTCTATTTTTTTGACATATCTTTTCTTTTGATGTTGGTCATACTTACCCAAGGGGCAAATGGATAGAGAGATCAATGGAGGAAAGGTAATATAAATTGTCGATGCAATAAAATTTATGCTGTTATTAGAGATAGAGAGAGAAATTAAGTCCTACCGGGTGTGCCATTTTTTGTTGGTGTTGAAAGCAGGTTTTGAAAAACTTAGTTTTCTTTGGGGAATTTAGAATCGATATTGAATCTTAATTCTAAAATCAAACATCCCATTGAAAGAAGTATACCACCTCGGGAGGTAGAAATAAAATTTTAGAATGGGGTTTAGATTTACAATTATAAATCCCATCTTGAATATTATAATCTAATTTAAGAGAGAACTTCGTACAGCCCCGAAGGTTCAAAATGAAGTTCAACCAAATATCTAGCCATGATAATTCAAAAGAATTATCGTTAAGTTCATAACCAAAGTTTTATCAACAAAGGAAATATCTCCCCTAAGGGAAAAAATATCATTTGCTATCAATTATTTTGAGTATGACAATAATTAGAGTGAATGATTTAATTTTTTCCAAAGAAGACTAGTTATGTTTTGAAAATTTATATGGGTTCTAAATCTCCTACGAGCATAAGCCCTCATAGTTAATTACATCATAGGGAGATTTAATTCTCTATGGAAACTTTTGATTAAAATAATGGCAAAAGTTTTATTTAAAGATTTTCTAGGAGTGATATCAAAAGAGGTGAAAATAGAATTTTAAATGGGATTGAAAGAAAATTGAGCCCTTATTTTGGAGTTAACGGAAGAAGGGTAGGAGACAATTTGGGATTATGAAAATAATTTAGAAGTGTCCCTACCTAATCTAAGTGTTGGGCTTTAAATATTGAACTGAAAGAAGATTTAGTTTGAGTTATTCATTTTATTAGAAATTTGAGATTATATTCATAGAGGTTGGAGTCTTATGATTCAAAATTTACCCTACATCCTAAATCTAAATTTAGATAATGGATCACAGTAGTTTGAACCTAACTAATGCAGTGTAAAATTTGGACTTACCCAGGCCTGGATTGGGGAGCTAGCTAACCACCTAGGCGATTGAAATTCATGAGTCCAATCATTTGATGTAAGAGTGGTAGGGATGTTATAATTAAGGTTTTTTTGGGAGTTGGGGTTGACACCTAGAGATTGCCCTAAATGACCCCTTGACTTATGTTGGGTGAAAATGCTAGAGCAAATATAATTAAAATTTTAGACTCTTTTTAATTGATTTCTAATATAATGCATGCTAATCGACTTGATTGAATGCTTAAAAATGAAATGAAGCAGTTTTAAAAAGGCTTAAAAAATAGATTTTATCCTCTAGTGTACAGATTCCTCTTGACAGATCTGCACCCTCATAGGCTAGGTGGTCTACCAGAACCCACAAGTGAGGAGGTGCCTAACAAAGGAAATAAGATGCATCAAAATGCTATGAGAACTCACGGCGGTCCCGGACTTACTTCTTAGATCATTAGAGTTTCTATGTTATCTTAAAATTTCTATTTTTAATTTTAATAGAAAAATTTTAGTGTACCCTCACGAGCCTCCGCGTATCGAGGCTAAATTAAAAATGACATGCAAATGTCAAAAAACTAAGAAAAGTAGGCAATCCTATGCGTAATCAAATTAAATAAAATATATTAAATAATCAAATTAATTAAGTAAATGTCCATAGGTGAACTGCCCTTGCTTATTATAATCTAGAAATGCAAAAATTAAAAGCAGTCGGGAACCACTAACCATAAACTGGGATTTTACTCCTATTACAGATGCAAGTGACTTTGAGTGGGCTACTATTTTTCTTCAACTCCTTGGTCTTCACCTCTTCAAACTCCTTGGATTCTTTATAGTTGGATACTCAAATGGAAAAAAGAACTCTTCCCTCGAGGGGAAGGTTACTCTTTCCTCTTTGGGTAGTAAAGTGATCCAAATTAAGAGTTCCAAATGGAGAAGGACTATCCCCCAAAGACAGTTATTCATATGTGCAGAAAAATAAACACACTTGGCGATGCTCTTTTTATTTGGGGGCTAAGTAGTTGATGCACCTGTAGCAATTATATTGATTATTTATTTAGCCCTCTTTACAGCCTTGTATGAGCGTGGCTACTTGCGAAAAACTCAATGAGCATCCAAATCATTCCTAACCTAAGAGTAAACTACACCTATCATATCAATCCATATAGTACAGAAAAAGTAAACAAATACATCAATCAAATTAAATCACAACATGCAACAAAAACTTGAAAAATATGGCACATAGCTGAAGAGTAAACATCGGCATAGCCTAGATCTAGAGTCGATTGTCCTAACAAATCATCTAAAGTGTGTGCTAAAGGTCGTGTGGCTGGGGTAGATCCTAAGTTGGGTAGTTAATTTAAGTTATCTAATGTTCAAATTTATTGGAGATTTAAAGGAAGATTCAATTGAAGTTTAAATATTAATATATTAAAGTTTAAATTAAATCTATTTTAATGGTTAAATAATTACTATCTTTGTTGCTCATCGAAGCCGTGAATTTTATTTCACCTTCCTTGGGGCTAAGTTAATAGCCTCATAGGCCTGGGTTACCGAGTAACAATCAGGGTTAATTAAGTTGATTTAATTTATGGGAAATTAAAATTTAATTAATATTAATTAATTCAATTAATTACTAATTATAAGAATTAAATTAGTTTATGTCTTTCATCAATAGGTTTGTGGCGTTGTAAACCAGGTTCGAGGAACCAGGCCTCTTAGGACACATAGCCCCGTAGCCTAGAGTAGTCCATCCTAAAAATCTTATTGATGTAGTTAAGTTAAAGATTTTAATTTGGTTAAATAATTAAAATTAAATTAATTTTTATGTTTAACACTCTACTCAATTCATTCGTGGCGTTGTGCCACCAGGCTCGAGGTACCAGGCCTCCTTAGGACACATAGCCCTGCTGCCCGGAGTAGTCCATCCAATGAACTTCATCTCTAGACTGGTTGTTACATATTTGAGTGTTGGTTGAGTGTTTTATTAATCAAATTAATTTTTTTTTTTTGGAATTTTAATGAATTATTGGATTTTTTGGATTATTGGGATTATTTTAATCACATTAACTAAAGGTCCAAATGTTGACTTTTTAAATTAGAGTTAATCTTGAAGGTTTAATATTTTTGATATATATTAGACTTATGATGAGTAAGTAGACTGTTAGTATACCCAATTTGGATTTTCTATAAGAAGTTATGATTTTTCAAAGTTTGGGCCTAGATTTGAACTATAGTTGACTAGAAAGTTAATTTTTTGATTTTCACTCAATTTTGGAAGTTTTATATATTTAGAAAATATTAGCCCTAAAATGGACTTGAATGACACTAAGTTTGGTTAATTTAGAATTTTTTACAATTAGTTATGAATTTTCCAAGTTTTCTTAATTATTTGAATTTTAAAATTTGTTTAATTAGGAAAGTTTTAGGAGTTTTGATCCAAATTAACTCCAAACTTCATGGAATCACCTCCAAACACCAGGAATAACCCAAGGAGGTTTTTCCAAGTGTTTGGAATTTATTTAGGATTTTTAGTTATTTGTAATTAATTAATTTAATTAATTGTTAATTTTCATTAGAAATTAAATTAAAGTGAAATTAGAGGTACAATTAAAAGGTTTTTATTTTTTCTAGATAGAGGAATAAGTTCTGGTCAGTTTGAGATATTATTTATATTTTTTGGACTTAATTTAGATTTACTAGATTTTTTTAAATTTTCTAGGTCCTTAAAAGGGCTGAAACTTTGGGTAAAAGATTTTTTTAACCTAATGACTTCCAAATCTAGTGAAATTTAAACCTAAGGTACATGATATCACCAAGTTTGTTGTGTTCAAGTTTCATCCCTATTGGACATGTGTACAATCCCCTAGAATTTTTTTAGGTTTTGTAGACATTTTCTTGATTAATTTTCCTAAGTGTCTCACTGTTCAAATGGGTTTGAAATTTTGGTCATCTAACCCAGGGAGATATGCAAGCATACCACATCGATCAGATATCCTAATTCTATTAATTTGGAGAGTCATGAATTTTCAAAGTTTTGGGTCCAAAATGGACCCATTACCTTAAAAATTTATATCACAATAATCCTTTGAGCATCTGGACCTAAGAAAAATGTAGAGGATGCCAAAGATACTCAAAAATAATTCACCAGAAGTTGGGCTCAGTTTGACCCTTGGATTATGAGAAAATTACTAAAAATAGATTTTACACAAACCTAAATAACTCACAATCTAGTGGTCAAAATACTTTGATTTTGATTTTAAAAAATAGTAGGGCTCAAGATCTTTACAATGAGCTTAAGAATACAAAATTTGGTGAAAAAATAGATTTTCTATGAATTTTAAAAGTTCAGGCTATTTAAATTCAATTTTTAATTCAATTTTGAATTAATTCGGCCAGCGGGACACGTGGCAACTTGACGGCACGACGCTTGGCTGACCCGGTGACTCGATAGTGCAAAGGACACGTGGCAGCATATACAAGCGCCACGTAACATGTGATCCAAGGTCACTTGAATGAGTCAGCACTGGATCTGGCCGTTGATCCAAACGGTGGGTGATCGACGGCCTGGATGGAGCCATGTCACCCGTAGATCGATAACGCATAATAAGCTATGAGATCTGTCAGATGAGCTATGCCGTCCGACGTCCTCTGGGTTATCTGATCACACGTATATCGCGATCGGACGGCTCTGCTCTTACTAGAGCCTTTTAGTTCATTTTGAACTAAATTTTTAAATAGGTATAACTTGAAAAATACTCGTCCAAATTTGATGAAATTTCAAACACAGGTTTATGACAACCAATCTTCCAACACCTGAAGCTTAAAGGGTTCATGTGTTGTAGATTTTATGTAGTTTCAAATTGAAATTTTAGAGAAAATGTGGGATAACATACAATCCTATTGATAGATTTGGGTGTTTTTGGACTTGTTGGAAAGGCATTTGAATCCTCCACAACTTCCTTCAAGGGTCCAAGAGCTGTTGATGGCTGGTTTAGGATCTATTATAGTAATTATCTTTTCTCTCTCTTTCTCTCTCTCTCTCTCTCTCTCTCTCTCTCTTCTCAAATTTGGTTCCTTAGGCTTGCAACAACTTGGGAAATGGTTGGGGAAGGCTTATTTATAGACGAAGGAGCTAAATGATCATTTAGATGGGCTTAGCACTACTGGAGATGAGTGTTCTTTGGAAATGAAATGTCATTATAAGCTTTGGGAAGAGTTATGGTGGTTATCCTTATCCCTTAGGTTTTAATGGCTAGGATTGAGTAGGAAAATATTAGATTAACACCAAATATCCTTAATGCTACTTACAAGAATGGGGAGAGCAAGTGGTAAGAAAAGCCTATACCAATTCATGATGAGAGAGAGGGTAGTTTAGTCTCTTAAAGCCTTCTCTCTCTCTCTTTTTTTATGGCTGGTTTGACCAGTCTACTTACCATGTGGACTGATGAGATGGCATGGGAAGGAGCTTTGGGTGCTGCTTAAACTAAGTCTTGAAGGCTTGATTGAGGATACATGAAGGTTTAATTTGAACCATGGGTATTTGACCAAGTGTATGAGTTAACTTAGTCAAATAGGCTAGGGTTAGACTCAACGTAAGTCTAGAGATATTCTATGTATCAAATGGAATGGATTTGAGGGGAGTATGAGACCATGGAGCCAAGGTTTTGGATGAATACAATAAATAGACTCATATGGGTCAAGTTTGACCAAGTTCAGGCTTAGTTGACCAAGTCAACTACTAGCTAGCTCAGTAGTCCAATCAAATCCAAATCACCAGGGGAAGTGATCATGCGAGTTTTGACAAAGTTTTGAATACATATGAGCTTGATTCAAAGTTGAAAGGTTTAAGGGTTTGAACTGGTCAAACTGGGTTTACTTGGTCAACTAGATTGACCAAGGGTCAAGATTTAGGTTTGATAGGTTTGAAATAAAATTTTGAGTCTATTAGAAGTGACCCCAAGATTTGGAGAGTTCAATATGGTCAAAATGACAACTTGGGCCCTTAAAGAGGTACTTTGTTCATTTTGACCTCTAGTCAACTGGGGGTCAAACTGAATTCACCAAAATATAATTTAATGCTTAACAAGTCATGATTGAAGGTATGGATGTGATTAGAAGGTTTGGAGAAGGCTCAAATGTCAAAATCCACTGGATGGCAGGTCCAGTGGCATAGCCCATAAATATTTGAAGGTTTTACATCCTTTAAATTTTAATCCAATTTCTTGGGTTAGAGGCCTCAGATTGAGCTCAAATTTGGAGGATAAATACTTGAGACATGCTTAATCAACATGTAATTGATAGATCATAAATCAGGGGTCATTTGACTAGGGTTTGCAGTGTTTGAAAAATCAATAAAAAAAGGCTTTCAGGACCTAAGTCTATGAACCTTGAATTTTGATTTGAATTTCTAGATTTGATATGGATTGATCTAAGATCTGGGTAGATCTTAGGGTCTGGATTGACCCTACAGATCTCATACAAATGATTATGCGGCGCTGCTATTTTATTATTAAAAAATTAAAAAAAAATTATTTAAATAGCCAAAACTTTAAAAATTCATAAAAAATTCAATGTTTCACCAAATTGAGTGTTCTTGGGCTCATTGGAAAGGGCTTGAGCCCTACTATTTACTAAAATTAAAATTAAGTTAATTTGATTAGTAGATTGTGAGATATTTAAATTTGATTAAAAATTAATTTTCTCAATTTCTCACAATCCAGTGGTCAAATTGGACCCAAATTTTGGTGAAATATTTTTTGGGCATCTTAGGCATTCCCTATAATTTTCTTAGGACTAGATGTCCAATGGATTTATGTGATGTGAATTTTTAAAGTAATGGGTCTATTTTTGACCCATAAATTTAAAATTTTATAACTCTCTAAATTGATAGAATTAGGTAATCTGATTGTTGTGGTATGTTTACATATGTCCTAGGGTCAGGTGACCAAAATTTCAAACCCATTTGAACACTAGAGACACCTAGGAAAAATACTTAAGAAAATGGTCTAGTTAAATTAGAAAATTTTAGGAAATTATACACACATCCAATAGGGGTAAAACTTCATAACATTGAACTTAGTGAAATTTTATACCTTAGGATCAAATTTCACTTGATTTGGAGGTCATTAGGTCAGAAAATTAACCAAGTCAAACTTCAGCTCTTTTTAGGGCCCAAAAACTTTAAAAAATTATAATAAATCAAAATTAGATCCAAAAATTATAAATAATATATCAAATTGACCAAAACTTAACCCTATGTTTAGGAAAAATAAAAGCCCTATCGTTGGACTTTAAATTTAACTTTAATTTAAGTTTTAGTGAAAATTAAGAATTAATTAAATATAATAATTATAATTTATAAAAAAATTTCAAATAAATTCTAAACACCTGAAAACACTCCCATGGGTCATACCTGATCTTTGGGAGTGATTTCATGCAGTTTAGAATAAGTTTGGATAAAAATAATCAAAACCTCCATAATTAAGTAATTTGAAAAAATCAATTAATTAGTTAAACTTTGAAAAATCATAACTAATTGTAAAAAACTCCAAATTGAGAAAACTCAAAGGCATTGTACTCCATGTAAGGTCTAATATTTATTAAAAATATCATATCACAAAATTCACTTAATAAAAAGTCAACTTTTTGGTCAACTTCATTTCAAATTTTAATTAAAACTTCAAAAATTCAATTCTAGCAAACTCAAAGTCTAATTACACATGTTTAGGTCTAGTATTTGAGAAAAATATCAAAATTCTAGAAATCAAGCTTAATCAAAAAGTTATCTTTTAACCCCTTTAATTAATATGTTTAAATAATTCAAAATAATTCTAAAAAATTCAATAATCCACCAAAAATTCATAAATTATAAATTTGATTCATTAATTAATCAACCAACCCTTTAATACACAACAATCACTCTATAGATGAGATTTTTTAGGATGGACTACACCACGCTATGGGGCTAATTATCATAAGGAGGCCTGGTTCCTCAAGCTCGGTGGCACCACGCCACGAATGAATTCAAAGGAGTATAAAAATTTATATCAGATCATTATTAATTATTTAACTAAATTAAAATCTTTAATTCAACTATATCAATAAGGTTTTAAGGATGGACTACTCTTGGCTGCGGGGCTAAATATCCTAAGGAGGCCTAGTTTCTCGAGCCTGGTGGCAAAATGCCACGAATTAGTTGATAAAAAAATGAATTAATTTAACCTTTAAAATTAGCCAGTAATCAATTTAATTAAAGTTTATTAACTCTTAATCTTTATTCAATAAATTAACTTTTAAAATCAATCCTAAATTAAACTCTAATATACCGATACTTAACTTTTAACTTAAATCTTTCCTTTGACCTTAACAAACTTAAACTTTAGAAAATTGTAACAAATAACCCAGTTTAGGATCTACCCCAACCACACGGCCTACCTCACACACTTTAGATGATTTGTTAGGACAACCAGTTCGAGACCTAGGCTAGGCCGATGTTTACTTTTATGGTGTGTACCGAGATTTTCGAGCTTTCACTGTATGCTGATTGTTAATATTTCTATGATTGTTTATTTAATTTTTGTACTCTGTGATATGATTGATGGGCATTAGATTTACCCTTAGAATAGGGGCAATTTAAATGCTGATATAATCTTATGCACCGGCTATACTCATACAGGACATTAAAATTAAAGGAGACAAAATTAAATTTAATTAGTCAAATTTTTACATGTGCTCCAGAATGCTAAGTCCCCCTTTAAAAATTAAAAGAGTATAACCAAGTGTGGCTGGTTTGAGCCTTTTAAATTTCATTATATTAACTGCTTGGGATGATTTAAATATAATTACTTAGGATAACCCTACAGGTTGTTTGAGTCTAAATTTTTAATTTTCATTAAATGTAATTCAAATTTATTGAGTTGTAAAACAAAGTGACATTTGAGAGGGAATACATAAGTATCCAACTTAGATTCCAAAGAGGAGAGAACATCCCTTAGGGGAGAGTTCTCTTCCATTTTGAAGACTAAGTTAGGATCATTTTAAATATCTAAAGAGAAAAGATAACACCCCTTTTATGGGGGAGTTTCTTTTCATTTGGATATTCGGACCCGAGGATCCAAGGAGCCCCTCAGAAGGATGAAGAAGTGGAGATCGAGAAGAATCTCATTCTCAAATTCACTTGAGTCTTAGGAGTAGAATCCGGGCTGTTGTCAGTGGTATCCGACCACTTTACTTTTTGTAAATCCTAGGTTATAATATTAAGTGGCACTCACCATATGGACTTTTAATTCGAATATTAATTTAATTAATTTAATTAATGTGTTGATTGTAATATAGAATGATATGCTTTTAGTAGTTTTTGGCGACTTTGCATGTCGATCTTTGACTTTGCCTGGAACCCGATCGGAGGCTCGTGAGGGATCGTTAAAACTTTTTCTACTTTAATTAAATTAAAATTTTTAAGATAATATAGAAACTCTAATGCTTTTAAGAAGTAAGCCTAGGATCGCTAGGAGTTCGCATTGTATTTTGTTTCACTTTTTTCCTTTGTTAGGCACATCCCCACCTATGGATTATAATAGATCACCTGGCCTTTGAGGGTACAAATCTATCAAGAGGAATCTATGCAATCTCTAGAGAAAAACTTATTTTTAAGCCTTTTTAAAAATTTTCATATTTGATTTAAGTATTTATTGAGTTAACTAGCATGCACTTTATTAGAAACAAATTAAAATGAGTGAATAATTTAATTATATTTACTTTAATCTTCATATTATCCAACATAAGTCAAAGGGCCAATTAAGGACTGCTCTAGATGTCGGCCCAAACTCCTTAAACTTAACTAAATAATGTCCCTACCACTCTCACATAAAAGATCAGACTCATGGTTTTAAAGCATTTAAGTGGTTAGCTGGCTCCCAAATCCAAGCCGGGGTAAGTCCAGATCCTGTATTGCATTAGCTAAGTTTGGATTACTAATTTTCAATACACAATTGAGACCTAGGTTCTAAGGTAGGCTCAGGCTATAATACCTCAACCTTCAAGAATTGAATCCCAATTTTTTAATAAAATTGATAACTCAAACTTAAATCTCTTTCAATCCCAATTCGAACCCAACACTTAGGATATGCTGAAGTGCTTCTAAAATATTTCAGAATCCTAAAGCACCTGCTACTCTTCTTGCTTTAACCTCCAGAAATAAGTGCTCACTTTGATCCAATCCCAATTAAATTTCCAATTCTCACCTCCCTTGATATCAAACTTTGAAATCTCAAAATAAAATTTCTACCACTATTTTAATCGAGAGTATTCATAGGAAACTCCAGTTTCCTATGATGTAATTAACTACGAGGGCTTACGCTCATAAGAGATTAAGTAACCCAGATCAAACAAAAATTTTAAAATCAATTTTTCAAAACCTTAATTAATTATCTTTGGGAAATTTTAAGTCAAAATCAATGATCATTATCCTCACTTTCAAATAATTAATAATGATTGATATCTTCTTCCTTCATAAAGATATATCAATTATTGTTGTAACTTTGATTATGAATATAATGATAATTTATCCAAATTTTCATAGTCAAATACTAGAGTGAATAATCATTTTGACCTTCCAGGGTCATATATAGTTCTTACTCAATTTGACTATAATAATCAAGATAAAATTTTAATCCTGTAAATTGAACCAATTAGGGAATGATATTTTTGCCTCTCAAGATAATATATTATTCATAATGATGCATTTAATTTTAGAATTAAAATTTAAGAAATTAAATCACCCAAAGATAATTAATCTTTTTAAAAGCTAAACACTTTTTAATTCAAACAAAAACCTACCCGATCATAAGGACATTACCCTTATTAGGGGGCAACCAGTGAAAAAAGTTATAGAGCAATCACCAAACAGTTGGCAAGATTAACACCATCGCTAGGGGCCCATTATTAGCTAACCAAGTCTTGCTCATGATAAATGATGAGCCAATGCAAAAGAAGTCTTATGCTAGCCACTCTATTACTTTCGATGACTCCAACTTGGAGGAGGCCCAAACCCCACATCAAAAGCCACTTGTGATTAACATAAGGATTGGCGATCCATGTTATAATGTCAAAATAATTTTAGTCAATAATGGAAGCTCAGTGGATATTTTTTTCTACTCGACCTTTTTTAGCATGGTCCTAATTAGGGAAAGCCTCCAACCCGCTGCATGACCATTGCACTAATTTGATAATCAACCTAGGTAAGTAGAAGGAACAATTAGCCACTTTGTCACACTTGGGGAGTTTCCTCAGTAGGCTACTCACACAATCCAATTCATTATGACAAAATTAAAATTAACTTATAACACTATTTTTGGGATGCCCCTCCAATCAATTTTTGGAGTTGTTGCTTCCATTTCACATCTTAAACTAATTTTTTTGACTCTATCTAGGATTAGCATTGTGCATGAAAATTAATAAGGGGCATAATTACGTTACCTCAAGAAAGCTCAACCATGCCCATCAATTATCCTAAGCATCAAGAACTTTGACCTCCATAATGAGGATGTCCCTCAAAGGGATTCCTCCATGGAAGACCTTACTTGCATCTCTATATCAAATGAGAATCCATAAGAATGATACAAATTGGATCTTTGCTCTAGGATATGTAGATTTTATATATATGAATCAGGATATTTTTGCATGGAGCCTAGCAGATATGCTTTTGACTCTAAAATAATCATACAGTTCCTCAAAATAAACCTATTAGTTATCCAAAAAAAGTAAAATTTTGCACCAGATCACCAGTAAGCAATCAACTAGGAAGTTGATAAATTTCTAGAGGATGGTTTCATATGGAAAGTACACTACCCCATATGGCTTGCAAATATCATCATAGTTAAGAAAGCTATCAGAGCTTTAAGGATGTGTGTGGACTATACAAACCTTAATAAAGGTTGCCCAAAGGATAATTATTTTCTTCCTCGTATTGATCAATTAGTCGATGTCATATTCAATTATTAAATGTTGAGTTTCATGGATGCCTACTTTGGCTACAACCAAATAAAGATAAATCCTAGAGATGGGGAGGCGATAGTTTTCCAAATTGATAAAGGATTATACTACTATCAGGTCATGTCATTTGGACTTAAGAATGTTAGAGCCATGTATTAGTGCCTCATGAATAAGATTTTTAAAGATCTCATAGAGCAAACTATAGAGGTATATATAAATGATATGCTGGCAAAAAGTCTAGAGAGATCACAACATAACTCTTACTTGGAATGATGTTTCTGCCTCCTTCAATACAATAACATGCGGCTCAACCCTACCAAGTGTGCTTTGGAATCACATAAGATTATTCTTTAGATTCATGGTTACGCACTAGGGATTGAAGCTAATCCTAAGAAGATTAAGACACTAAGAGATATGATGCCCCTAATGAATATCAAGGAAGTCTAACATCTAAAGGAAGAATTATATCCCTTTCTTACTTTTTGGCCCACTCGAGGGATAAATATCTTCCTTTCTTCAAGATACTAAGAGGAGATCATAACTCGAGGTTATAATGGATATAAAATACCAGGAAGCTTTCGAACAGCTTTAAACATATTTAACCTCACCTCCACTACATTCAAAGCTAATATCGGGCAAAATGTTATACATATATTTTCTTATATTTTTGCATGCTATAAGTTCGATTTGGTATATGAGGAGAATGTTGTATAATGCTCCATTTATTATGTTAGGAAGATGCTCTCTAAGACAGAGGGCCTCTACCCATTAGTAGATAAAACAACATTGGCATTACTAGTTTCAGCTAGAAAAATTATGCCCATATTTTCAAGCTCATATAATCAAGATCTATATAAATCTTCTATTGAGAAATATTCTCTAGAAACTTGAGTCATCCTGAAGATTAATCAAGTGTTCAATGGAATTCAGAGAATTTGACATTCATTTCCTGCCAAGACCTAACATCAAGTCATAAGTACTTACAAACTTTGTGGTCGAATACACCATCCCTGCCTCTGATAATTCACCTTCCCCTCCTCCTCATTCCCCTTGATGGACATTATATGTCAATGGAGCTTCTAGGATCTTTGGCATCGGGGATGAAATCTTATTAATCTCCCATTAATAGATTACTTTTGAATGTGAGCTCTGACTAAAGTTCCCCACAATAAATAACATTATCGAGCTCACAACCTAAATTTGGAATAGTATTACAACATAGTAAAATCACTCCTTGCTCATGTAAATAAGTATCAAATCATCCATGTACTTTGAGAATAGAATGCATGAGAGAATGCCCTCTCTAAACATGCTACATTAACAACCAAGGATCTCTTCAAGAGAAAGTGTATCGAAGAAAATACTTTCCGAGCATTCAAGATCCATGGGTTATACAATCAATTAATTTGTAAATGGAGGTCTCTTGGATTGATGCTATCTTATCCTTCTTGCAAGATGGTGTGTTGCCCAAAGTCGACAGCTGCAATGCGACTCTTAAGACAAGCAGCTAACTTTACCTTATTGGTGGGGAGTTATATAAGTGGGCTTTTATTGAAACATACCTTAAGTGTCTCCCACCATCAGAGGTTGATTATGCATTAGGGGAGGTTCACTCAGGCATATATGGAGAACACTTAGGGGAGAAAGCACTTGCTCTAAAAATTATGGTAAAGGATTTTATTGGCTTACAATAAAATAAGATGCACTAGACTTCACTTAAAAGTGCAACAACTACCAGTTGCACTCCAACCTCACCCATTCATCTGCCATAGAGATCTCTTCACTCCCAATCCCATAACCTTTCACCTAATGGGGGATTAATATAATGGGGTCTTTTCATGTGGCTACCATATAGTAAAAAATTATCATCTTGGTCATGGACTACTTCACTAAATGCGTGGAGGCCAAACCCCTAATAAACATCACCAAAGAAAATGCCAAATAATTTGTTTAAAAAAATATAATATGCCATTTTGGCCTTCCCGTAAAGATCATCATTGATATTGGAACTTAGTTTGCTGGAAAAACCTTCATAACATTCTATAAGGATCTCCATATCCAATTGGTTCACAGAGCTAGGTCCTTCCCTAAACAAATAGGCAGACTAAGGTTATGAATTAAACTATATTAAAGGGATTGAGGATGTGCCTCAAGAAGGATAGGGAGAAATGGGCTAATGAACCCTCAAATTTCCTTTGGGCCTATTGCACCACCTCTAAGACTCCAATAGGAGAAACTCCATCCTATCTTTTCTTCAGTATTGAGGCAGTCATCCCAATCGATATTGGGATTCAAAGCCTGAGAGTACAGACTTTTAATTTCAATAATAATGATGAGAAACTCTAGAAATAAGAGATGTGGCCTTACTTAATATTGTTGCTTACAACTAGAGAATAGCTCGTCACTATAATCAAAAGGTGAAACCTCAGTGCATCTCTATCATAGACTTAGTTCTATGTAGTCTCGAGGTAGCAGGGCGGGTCCCCAGTGTAATAAGCTCTCACTCCTATGGGAAGGCCCTTATATAGTACCATTTATGATTAAGTTCAGGACTTTAAAGCTAAAAGATGCTGATGGAAAAGTAATATATTGAACTTAGAACACTAAAAATCTTCGCAGATATTATCAGTAATAATTAATAAAACTATCTACTATATAGCTTATATATTTGGAATTAAGTATTATGTAGCTCTTATGTTTCATAAGCTATGTTATAGTATCATTGTATTATCTTTCTCAATAAAATAAAATTTTGTTTGTCCGATATTATTAATGTCTCCTTATTCAACCGAGATCACAATGTTGATCCCAAATAAATTACAATCCAACAAAATCCAAACCCTACCACTTATTTGAGAAATATACAATGTCCGTTGTATCTCAATCATTAGATGATCAATCCCATGAGGATTCGATCCGACCTCTTTCACACATGTTAATGTCATCAAGCAAGGCTTTGAAAAATAATCTCGGATAGGTCAACCATCCTAGATGGATGTCTCTCAATCACTTCCCAACTAGCTAACTTCATGAAGTAGCTTTCCATCATATAACTTGGGATAGGTTAAAAAATATTTGATAAACTCTCTCTAGCCTCAAAAAATGTGAGGTTACCTATGAAAGAAGCTTTATTATGAATCATACAACCTTAAAATAACTCATAATTCTACTCCAAAAATATATTATTTATTTAACATCAAGATGTAGGCATCTGAGTAACTAAACATACACACTGAGATAAATAAAATGAGACAACCATATAATTGAAAATACTCCATATTACATGATCTCAATATCCTCATCATCACTAGAGAAGGCCTTCCTTAGCTCACATTCAACACCATCGTCATCTAAATTTGGAGGGGAGTCCTCAGAGGCTTGGTTGGGAGATAACCCTTCAACCACAACCCCTATCTCACATTATACCACTTGAACTTCTTTTTAAAAGCCATAAATAAAGCCTTCCTCAAGGTATTAATGCTCCAGTTTTCTCGCTTCAGCATCAAATAACTTATTATAAGCCTCTTGAACATGATTCTAAATCTCTAAGGGATCAGATGAGGATGCCTTGAATTCTTCCACAGCCTTTAGTGATATTGCCTCTGTGCAAGCATCAACATCTAATATGGCAGCCTCTTTTTCTAGAAGATGATCTTGCAATTCTTTATTCTCCATGTGAAGAGCATCTTTTTCAACCTGAAGGTCACTCTTCTCTATTGTAAGTACCTTTAAAGCTTCATTTTTCTAATTGGTCTCTATGTGAGCCTTAATTAACTCGGTGCGAGAGCAATCAGCTTCTTAATTTTTAAGGGAAATAGAGGTGGACATCATCACTATCTCATCTCAACACTCTACTAGTTAGATTTCTAATACTGACATCTTTTTAATTTTTGCTTCCAACTTCCATTTCTACTCCCCATGTAGATATTTAACATTCACAAACTTAGTATTCCACTCATCCATCATTGTGTTAAGTTAGAACTCGACATCCATCTTCCAAAAAATCTACAGTAGACATATGATTACAAACATCTGAGAGGAAAAAGAAAAAGAAGAGGATTAAGTTATCTAATCACTTATTTTGTACATTATCATCTAACACAATCATGTTTTAGCACCTTTTTAGGGATAGGTATCTTGAAGAGCCAATTCTCACTAACTGAATTAAGGGGAACAATATAAATCATTAAAGGACAAATAACCTCCCTGTATATTTCTCCATCACTTGGCAAGGTCACTACATCATTTACTCTTCTCTTCTTTATGAAGGAAGATTCATCCTCCCTTTGTCCTCCTAAAGGGTTTTTGGATGAAGACTTTAAATCATTGGGAGTTTCTTCATGAACTTTCCTAGACTTCTTCAATAAAACAACATAAGATCTTCTTGCCTGAATAGAAAAGCCAACTTTAAAAAGTTTTTTCTCTAGCATGTACTAGCTGATATGATACAACTCATCCTGAACATTCTTTGTATCCAAAAAATTAAGAGTTCTTAATATCTCATCCTTTTCTAGGTGAGGAAAGTCTAGCAGCTTCATTAACCTCTCCTATTTTTCAGGAAGGTCCTAATAATTCTTCACAAAAAATAATGAGCTGGATTAATTCTTAAAAGGGTCACATGTTGAAAAATCCAACTATTTTTCACCTCTACATGAAACATTCCCTTGATAATCACCTATAACACTACAGGAAACTTACCTTTTTGTGGAGAAAATTTTTTTCACAAAATAAGGAAAATTATTTATAAAATTCGATTTGTGGCGAATTTCTTTCAATCATTAAAAAGCTATGTAGCAAAATTATTTACGATGGAAAAAATTATTTACAATGGCAAATTTGAGGTGGAAATTAAATAAAATATAAAATCAAACTTGACTTGCTGCTCAAGCCTGACTTCCCTCCTGGACATCTGCCCGAGCCTGACTGCCCTCCTAACCGGCTGCACGAGCCTGACCTCCCACCTGACTGCTGCCTAGGCCTGACCAGCCTACTCTCGCCTGACCGACTGCTTGACCAGACTTCTCATGCCACATGATATGCCTGGAATTCAAACCTACTCCTCTTGCAAACCAACCCCTTCTCCATTCTGCTGTGGAGATAAAACACAATAAAAAGCTTTTTTTTATTTATATGATAATGTAGCTTACGGTGAATTCGTGATGGCAAATTCTATCACATATTTGTAGCAAAAATTCTACCGTAAATCTATCATAAAAATTTTATCAAAGAATTGTCGCAAATCCATCGTCATTTTTGACAAAAAATAATCCACCATAAAGTATGCTGCAAATCTGCCATAAATCCATCACTTTCCTGTAGTGTAAGTCTACACATCTTTAATAAGTATTCAATAATTAGCCTGGCCCCTTGCTCTTTATAAAAGATCATTAAGCCCACTATAATCGAGATAGTCCTACATAAAAATTAGGCCAAGGGGACACCTCATGCCCTAAAAATCTTTTATAACTCAGGGGATAGAGGGAACCTCAACTCGGCATGTAACTTCATCTCGTACACTATAATAAACCCACTTGGAGGATCGCATGCTCGGTCATACCTTTTAGGAGCAGCCATCACTAAGTTATTACGTAGATTAATCTTTTGCATATAATTTTCAAGCCATCTGAAGTAATGGATGATGCAACATCATTGATCAATGTGGACTTCCTACTCTCATCAACTTGTAAGATCATAAAAAATTGCATGATCTAATGAGATAAAGAAAATTCTATAAGAAAAATGGTTCTTACCTCTGTAGTCCAAGGAACTTGCATTAGCTCAATAATTTCATGAACAGAATATAAAACTTCTTACATTTTTTACGGCTTACCATCTGGAGGAGCATGCAGAAATAAATAGATAATGCTTGAAATTTAATATAACATAAGGAAAGGATGAGAAGGGGAGAAGAAAAGGAGAAAGAGTATACCTAATGGACAATGGTGGAGCCAGAAATTTTATTTAGGGGGGCCTAAATTAAAATAATTGTGTTTGTTGTCTTATTTGGAAGGTTATAATACATTAAAATAGTTTTGTTTGTCGTCTCATTACCAGATCCAAGAGGAGAATGTAAATAACATGGCCCTTAGAGCTTAGAAGACAAACATCTGCCACAAGCAGTCTTCATTTGGGGGAGAGAGAGGAGCGAAAGGGACAATGAAAGTCGTGCTTGAGGTCGTGAGTCGCGAGTCACGAGAGAGAAGAAAAGGGGAAAACAAACTATTGATGCTTTTCATGTGTCCAAAAAATGATGTTAGTGGCTTCTTTGGATTAATAAATAATTTTAAAAGGAAGAATTACAAAAATTACTGCACGTTTCCTCGTTGGTGAACTTGTTGCTCTATTAAGCCACTAAAATAATCAGTCTTAATCCCCTTTAGGCTTTCAGTTTTAGCTTTAGCCAAATCCTTTAGAGGAGATCTCTTAAACTTGCTGACCAAAATCTCTTTTCATTTTTCCTCTCATAATAGAAAGTCATCCCTCCCTCTCTCTTTCAATTTTTTACCCCATTAATCTTTCTCTCTGAAAGTGCGAATAGGTTGTTAAACCTATTAACTATATTTCTAGGCTAACCAAGAGGGGGGTGAATTGGTACTTATTTTTTAAAAAAAAACTTGGATTTAATGAAACTATTATCACAATTAAAATTGATTTTTTAAAAGTAATTTTTCAACCTAAGAAAAATTTATAAGTGCAGAAAATAAAAATTGATAAACAGTATAAGAAACGAAGACACCAGAATTTATAGTGGTTCGGTCCAACACGGCCTACATCCACTCTCCAGAGACTCCTTCTCCAGGTATTGTACTATATCAAAGTGCCTCTCTTTTTTCCCCTACAGCAAGGCGGAGAAGCCCTTATAAACACACTCCAACCAACCCGGTGCAGCAGTGAACAGTCATCCTTTTTCACTCTCCTGGTGAAGGCAGAGAACCTAATGTCCTTTTTCACCCACCTGGTGATGGCAGAGAACCAAGCATCCTTGTCCACCCTCCTGGAGATGTCAGAGAACTGGGCGTTCTTTTTTACCCTCCTGGTGACGGCTGAGAATTGAACGTCCTTTTTCACCCTCCTGGTGACAGCAGAGAACTATACCTTCTTTGACAATTCTCTTGCAAGATTCTTCAAGGAGATTGGGAAGAACATTGATGAACAAGTAAGAGAATCTCACTATTAGGCAACCATGTGAATCCCCTCATAGTTTTCTTTTAGTAGATCTCTCACACTTCACTCTCAAAATACTCTCCCAAACACACTCCTAAAGAACACTCAAGAGAAATTCGTGGAAGATCTATAGGACAGTCAGTTTTTAGGACTCTTATATATAAAGGATAAGAAAAATCATCCAAAAATGAAAAATTTTAAGTTTAACGAAGTCGAATCGTACCGTACGATCGAAAATCGTCCCATACAAACAGTTCAAAATATAAACAATTTATCTCGTACGATCCTATATGAACTTGTGAACCCCAATTTTTGTACTCTGGAAATGATATACGAAACTATTTCATACTGTACGAACAGTTCAAAAAATTGAATGGTTCGTCCCGTACGATCCTGTACGAACCTATGAACCCTATATTTTGTACTCTAGAAATGATGTACGAAAATATTTCATACTGTACGAATAGTTCAAAAAATTGAACGGTTCATCCCGTACGATTCTGTACAAACCATTGAAACCAAGTTTTCGTACTCTGGAAATGATGTATGAAAAATATTTCTTGCTGTACGATTTATACTTAGAAAAAAAATTTCACTCGTAAACCAAGCAGCTTTATTTTAGAGGAGAAATTACATAAATCATCTCGTACAATCTCACATCGTACAGTACGATTAATTTTAAAAATTAAGTTTTTTTGTCTCACTCCCCCAGTATGTGTGTGCATGATTACCCAATTACAATCACACTCTCTCAGACTCAAGAAAAGAATAAAAAGTACAGACTCCAAGACTAATACACTCTAATCCAATTAATTTGAAGTCTTCCACTGTCTGGAATGTGATTTCTCTGAAATGAAATATTAGTACACAAAAATAGACTTTTTCAGTATATGTTAGGAGAAATAATAAATAAACAATAAGATTTTGTTATCATCAAAAACTCACTTGAAGAAACAAATTTGCAACAATCTTAGCACTCTCTCTACAGCTGAAGCATTGCATGGTCCAAGTAGAAGGTGGATTGAAGACTTGAAATAGAAAAAGCCTGTAATAAATAAAATGAAAGCTGACAAGGGGTTGTACAATAATGGATGTTTAAGTTTTATATGTGGTCTTATGCCATTATTCTAAGTTTGTTTTTTTTATATAGGGGGTAAAGGGGGGGGGGCACGTACCCCCGCTTGCCCCCTCCCTCCACCCATGCTAATGAATCCTCAGGGTTCTTCAAAACTCTTCTCCTATTAGACAAATCAAAATCACTTCTTCGATCTCTAGTTAAGGAACTATCACCTCTAGTTGACGACATTACCTTCGACCAGGGGAGAATTGGAGCTTGCGTAAGAGTACCAGGTCTTAATCATTGTCGCCACCAGTATGTAAACTCTAGCTAGATAGTTTTTCTTCCATCATGGGAGAACTGGATCCTATGTAAGAGTATCAGGTCTTGACCGTCACCACCACCAAAATTTAAACTATTGCCGGACATTTTTTCCCCCACTGAGGGAAAACTAGAGCTTGTACAAGAGTACCGGGTCTTGATCACCATCGCCGCTGGTATTTAAACTCTTGTCAGATAGTTTCCACCCACCGAGGGAGAATTAGAGCCGATGTAAGAGTATCGGCTCTCGATCGTCGTAACTGTCGGTATTTAAACTCTTATCATATAGTTTTTCACCCACCATAAGAAAACTGGAGCATGTGTAAGAATATCGGGTCTTGATCAACATTACTGGTCTTCATCGCCGCTAAAAGCCTTCAACATGGGTGCTCTCTCCCTAACCCCTAAGGGGGTACTTATAGATTTTTGAAAGGGGTTAACGAAAAAAATTTTCTAATTCTTTCAAAAAACTTTGGGATAAAAAAAGAAAATTATTTTTTTAAAATCATTAAAAAAGGAATATTAAATTAAATTAAATAATGGTACCACCTCAAGAGGCTACACAGGTGCTGCCTCCACAAAAAATGAATAATAAAGGGTGTGGTACACACACATCAGGAAAGCGCGGTCGCTGCCGCTGGTAAGAGGCAACCAGCCAGTTTGACCATCAATCCAATTTGGATGCATTTGGGGTCCCTATGATCACTTTTTGACGTTCCAAACTTAATTGTGACACTTTTAAGGCCCAACAAAGCCTTTACAGTCGATTTCAAGCCATTTCAAAAGTTTTGGAAAAATATATATTTTGATATTTTGTGCTCCGATCATCATGCCAACTTCATGGAGCGCTAAAATTATAATCAAGGGTTTTTTACTTGGTTCACGGCCTCGTGGGGAAGTCCATGTTGACGTCTAAGGGTGTGGTTGTGCCATGTAATTATTCAAAAAATATATAATTTTATATTCCAACAATTTGAAAGACTCAAACATATATTTTTGGACTCCGCGAGCTGCGACATCTAAAAATAGGGGGGAATTAATACGTCACCAAAAATTGCCTTGATCAGGCATGAATCATGAGGCATATCCAAGTTGAAAACTTCTGAAATTAAATTTGTGACCATCTGAACTCTAGTTTTAACAAACTTATAGTTAAATTGAACATCTCAAGGAGACGAACCCAACAACATCAAAATTGGTCCGATATGGGCCCAAATGACTCCAAATTAAGGGACTGAAGTGTATTTAGAAGATTTAAAGCATTAATTGGATGACCAAATGATCTTTAAATAATTCATGTGTTTAATCAAATCGAGGGGCTCGACGAGACCAACTCAACAAGCCCAAAATTGCTTAATTTTGACATCATTAAGGCACATAAATGCTTGAAAATTATTCTATTATCCAAGGAATCAGAATGGGTCGTCTGATGGAGCAATCCAAGCCTACCCTAAACATAGAGAGACTTGCGACACATCCACATTTGTCGAATACATCTGTCACATTTCCAATTAAAAATTAAAAAAATAAAAGAGCATCTAGACATGTGTAGAAGTCCATATTTCATAAATTTCAAATTAAAGTAGGGTTTAATAAATAAGTTAAGTTCAAATGAGTAAAAATTTTATTATTTATATCTTAAATTTTATTCTTTCTTTGCCCACAAATATACTTTATGAAAGATAAGAAAACTTTTTATTTACCTATTTACATCCTTAAATAACATTATTTTTTTCTTCCTTATAATACTAATATTTAATAACTCATTTCATATTTATTTAATTTTAACAATTTATATAAATTATTGTTTATTTTTTAAGATTTATAAAATATAATGTTGTTTTAAATATATGTGAGTAAATTCATATCCTAATGTGTTGTGTGTGTACATGCTCATTCATATCAATGCATACTACAGCAAGAGCTCTTTTCCAATAAAAAAATAATCTATGTTGATCCATCTTTTTTTTTTTTTGAAAAGTGCAATTTGCATTGGAAAATAAAAAAGACTAATTACACTTGATAAATGGGTTACATTCCTCCTTTAACAAATCAAACAAAGAGGAAGGAATGTTACCAAAAGAGAAACTATCAAAAGTAAAACTATTCTTTAAAGCCAAAGTAGCACACGAATCAACAACTTTATTATATTTTCTATCAACATGATGAAATATGACTTTATTGAAGTCATTAAGAAAGAAAAGCTCCTTATCCACCCAATTTTCCAATTTCCATTTTGCCTTATTCATAGAATCTTGAATGAATGTAATAATATTGAGATTGTCACTCTCAATGATAACACCTTTGCTTTCTAACATCCACCTTTGAATGAAATCCCTTATTGCTAAGACCGCCTCCATCTCCAATTGTGCAACGTCCCAATGAACTCTATTCTTCCCAAATGCTAGAAGAAGCCTTCCCTTGTGGTCTCTAAAAACTCCCCCAATACCAGCTAGATTTGACCTCAAAACTGCAGCATCCACATTAATCTTGATCCAATCTAGCGGTGAAGGACATCAAGTTTTTTGAAACACCCTAAGGAGATTAGCACCCCAGCTATCTAGAAATGGACTAGATTTTAACATAGCTAAAGATAAAACATTAGCTACAACCAATGAACTGGACAAAGCAGCCTTTCCATGCTTCACATTATTACGGTTTTTTCAAGACAGATAAACTGCAGCACAATGCAACTTCACCATATTTGGATTTCAACGTGACCTTCTTCTCAGCTCCTCCAAACAACTATCCAGGGACTGAAAAACAGGAATAGCAAAGCCCCATTCTCTAATCTTTGAAATCACATCAATAAGAAATTTGCAATGAACCACTATATGATCATAGCTTTCAGCCTCTTGACAGCCTCTAGCACAAAAATCTTCAAAACAAAGCCTGCGATATCTGAGAAATTGATTAGTAGGGATAGAAAACTTACTTAAACGCCACCAAAAAAGTTCCACCCTTGGATTGAGTTTTAACTTCTTAAGCCATTTGAAGAAACCGCCATCATCCTCTTTGCTTCTTCTTTGCATCACAAAATCATAAGACAAGGCAGAAATTGTTCTACCCAAGTGCTGGAACAAAGCTTCCACTTGATCTTCATTCCTGATGGAGTCAATAGGTGTTTGCATAATCAGCATGATAAGTTCTCTATGGAAATACCTCTGCAATTCCAACACAACCCAACCACCGTCCCTTGAAATGAATTGTTCAAGGACCATTCCCTCCATAGCCCCACAATCAGCCAAAGTAGGCCAAGCATAAGACATTTATCAAGCAACAAAATGTCATTTAAGACATTAATTTTATCACCTCTACCCACTTTCCATTTGACAACGGTTTTAAGATGTTTTCCCCCATCAATCAAAATTTGCCAAGCACTAGATGCATTCTTCTTGCAAGCACCTTTGAAGATGTTATCACCATATTGTGCACTTAAATTTCAGTGGAGTAAGGAGTCAGGATTTTGGACATAATTCCATGCCAACCTTGCTCTAAGAGGGCACAAATTTTTGAATTAAAATCTTTAAATTTACAGTCAAGACTATTTAACTTTGATTGCAACAAACTCGATTAAATTGAATGGTTCAATGAAGAAAAAAATAATAGTAAGAGTGATCCAATCCAACTCCAAACTCCAAACGAATCCAAAATTAAAGTCTAGCTGACAACTTTGACATGAATAAAAAGATAAAATAATCTTCAAATATCATGTACTTACAATCAAAATGAATATCTCAATAGAATAAATCAACAATTCTAAAATCCCAATTTTTAAATCAATAATATAGAAAGAATGATCTATAATCAATAAAATCAACATCAAATGTTCTGAAAAAATTTATTAGAATTATCAAAACACCACTCAAGAAACCTATAACGGGTAGATGGAGAGATTGGATAGCCTAATTTATTAGAATTATCATTTCCAGACCACCATTGCCCAACTTCTATCGTCCAACTACTATCACTTGATTGTCATGACCACCCACCACAAGTTCTCAAATAATACTTATTAAAACTACATGAGATCAAATTAAAGTTAGCATTTAGAGACCAAACTACATGAGATCAAATTAAGTTAGCATTTAGAGAGAAACTATTAATTTCACAAAAGATACTATCAGCTACCCCTAATTTCTCAACCACGTTTAACTTTTCTTTTATTCAATAAAAAATTGGGAAAAATTCAAAGCACAAGTTAAGAGACTACAAATCTAGCTAAAAGAACTTTGGAAAAGAGTTGAGCCCCATGCTAAACTCGCTGAAAGCAGCTTCGAATTGGATAATGAAAATAGAAACGACCAATATATCTCTACCAATTCAAGAGAGAATAACAATTCTAACAAAGCTATTCGCCCATCGCTTCAACACATCAAAAGTAGAGTGGTCCTTCTCAACTCATCTATCAAAATAGCAATCATAAGATTATCTGAAGTAGCCTCCTTTAACGCGTGTCATTTCATTTGTGTGCTGGCACGTGTAAAAGAAATATTGCTATAATAAAAGCCGCTTAAAAGTTAAAAGTGTAAATTTCACTTAAAATTGAAAATTTGAAGGCAAGGGGTTGAAGGTAAATTAGGCGCGCAACAGTACTACAATTTTTTGTTTTGAATTACTTCCAACTCAAACCTGCACAAAATATGCAGAACATAAACAAATAAATCAACTCATACCACAAAATATAAGTACAAAATATTATGAGCTAACATAAGAGTGAGCATATGATAAGCAGTACGTAGATGCTATCATACTACATTAGCAATTCAATCTTAAAACAAGTCGACTTTCGAAAATCTTAACTTCACCGAGTGCTACTATGATCTATTCTTCATGATCACGTCCATTTTTACATTTAAAATTCTACAGATAAAACTACATTTTTTGTGTCTAAAACATAACCCAGCAATTAATCTGCTGTATTTCTAAATTTTAATCAGATAGATGTGTTGGTGACAGCGGCAGATCAGAACAACTTGCTCATCTGAAGAATAGCGGAAAGCTCCTGACAAGGAAAACCAAACTTCTCATATAAAGGACAACGCAAGCCACGTGCCTGGCCTGAAAATGCCATGATGAAGTGCCAGACTCTGCATTTTTTTTTTTTCTCTCGATATTTTCGGTCTGGTAAATGTGCTTCAGACCCACATACGCGCCAAAATACCTCAAAGCATGGTGTGAAACAATCATTACAGTATAAAGATGGCATCATACTAAAGGAAGATCAAAGCAGCTTGGTTCTTCAACAAAAAAAGAAATCGTACAATGTACACTAGTCAGTATTCCTTGACACAATATTCTCTTGTTTTTAAATAGTTAATAAAATTACAAAAGAAAAATCAAATGATCGCAACGCCCAATACAATGATCATATAAACATGCACCCACAAAAAAAAAAGGAAACAGGGCAAAAGAAACAATAAAAAGGACAGTCAAGGTCTTGCAAATTCAAGCTGACCCAAGTCTCTTCTATGAATGCAATTCTGCCTTATTTCTATACATCATAATTAGATAAAATCTTCAAGCTATACAAAAACATCTTGGAATCTGAGTTCTCTCATCAAGATCATGATCAAAAGTGGATGAAACTAACCATGAAACTGCGCCACATAATTCCATGTCAAGACTCTTTTGTACAATTGGATACGTCCTAGCCAATCATGAATTGCCACAACAATGCTATTGTATACTGCCTCCTTTCAAACTGTTCTTCTCTCGCTTGTCACTTATGTTGCTATTTGGACTTTCTGGTGCATCTCCTAAAATGGTTCCATCTTGCTGACGCACAAATATATTCAAACCAACTGACGTCACAGGTTCCTGGAAAATACCTCCCAGGCTTAAAAGAGAGAACAAAAGAAAAGAGCAAAAAATAAATACTACAACAACAACAACAATAAGCCTTTAGGTCACTACGTGAGGTTTGTTACATGATTTTTTTTTCTCCATTATGTTATGTTAAGAGTTAAATTCTCATTTAAATCTAAAGAAAAAAGTCATTTCTAATATTATCTAACCAAGTCTTTTTAGGTCTACCTCTACTTTTCTTAACATAGATCAAATCTAATACATCTACTCTCCTAACCGGATCATTGAAAAACCTGACATTTTATGTGACCAAAACATCTAAAGCGACTCTCTCTAATCTTATCTGCCTGGAGTTACTCCAATCTTTTCACGTATATGCTCATTTTGCATTTTGTCTCTAAGAGCAAAAAATAAATAAATGTAACAAATTTAATTAAATGCACGAAAAAATCATAATATGGTTAAACTCAAGAAAATGATTCCGGAAATTTAAAAAAAAAAGATTCTCATATCTTATGAACAAACTAGTAATTAAGAAATTTAACTGACCACCATTTCAATGCAGCATCCTGTATCATTATATCATTTTTCTTCACTAAGCAAAATAATACATGAGGCTCATAGAACTTAAATACCTGATGTACCTCATTGCCAGCATCTGATCCTTCGGAATGAAAGAGAATGGGACGGCATCGCTTGTCCTCGTTCATTAAGCTTGAATTTTGAAAGTGGCTAACAAGTGCTACCTTGCCCTGAATACGAGCATACGCGAGAGAGGCAACTTTCTCACTGTTGAACTTCTCCCATTTCTTTCCATTAAATGTCTGCACAATCAAGGGGAAGTCATTAAGTTTAATAGTGATCAATCATTTAGCATGGTAATTTTAATAGACGAGGATCAAATAAGAAACTTAAGGCATAGAAAGTCAGATCTGATTCACGCTTCACAAATAATTTACTCAGACACTAATTGTCACCGCATGGCAACGCTTGAAAGTCAATAACACAGAAAAGTTTCCGAAATATAAATAGGAAATATTTAAAAGAACACTCAAAAAATACCTGATAAAAAGGGTGGATGTGGGCAGGAGACAACATGTTGATGAACGCATATCCCACATTGCATTTGTTCTAGAAACAATTAAAAGCAAATCACTGAAAAGCCCAAATGAAAAATATTTTCAAATATAGAAAGTGAAATTCATGAACTCATAGTAATCACCTTAAAATCAATAGGAAGATAAAGAAAGTCATAAGTACCCTTGTGGTTCTCATCGATGGTGGCTAACAGCATTTTTGAGGTGTACCTTAAATTAAAAGAAAGTTTAAGCATTAGCATGAAATCTTCAAATTCTACAAGCATTAGCACACTATGCTATCTCATGAACATACTTATTTGGAATGTTTTTAATCATCAAAGTTGTCCTGGTGTCTTCTCCACTGATTATCTTTTCCAAGTCAAGCTGATACTGCTTCTTGCTGTCCAGTTGAGTGCCATAGTTGTCAGCTCGTCGATTGCGAGCTCGCTCATTCACACCATCGGCTCCAAAAAAAGGACCACTTCCAAAGAGTGAGTTCCCCAACCTCTGCGAGGCTAATAGCCTAAAATTAGATTGACTACCCTCTAAAATGTTCCCAGATAGACCAACTCCATGGTTCAGAGGTGTCTTAGCACCAATGCTCGGTGTTAAACTTCCATCATTTCTACCCATGCCTACACTTCCAAATGGGGATGTACTAACGAAAGAAGTCCCTGGATTCTCAGGAAAATAGCCAAAAGGCCTTTCAAATGTTATACCAGATGGAGCAGATCCTACATGATGGTAGAGATGATTATGGGAAGATGGTGAACCAATGAAAGGGACATGATGACCCGGATATAGAGCTCTCTGCCCTTGGCCTTGGCCATTAGATGAAATTTGATGTCTCATAGATTGCCAAGAAGGATGAGAAAGATCACTAAATGGAGGGCTACCCCATAGAGACTGGGATCCAGTAATTGTGCTAACACCAGATGCATTCAATCTGGAAATAAGAGAAGATCCACTTTCCGTATTTGAGACCATATTGAGCATCATTTCACTTCTCTCTGGAAAGGAATGAGAATGCTGATATGCTAATCCTTGTGATCCTTGTGATAGTTGGTTGCTATGTACATGATCAGCATGGTTAATCCTGCTTTGTTCTTTCCCAATAGGAGCAATCCTCATAGAGTTTGACGATGTAGGCACTAAAGATGCTAATCCAGGCAAATAGTTGCCACCTATGGGACCACTCGTACCACTAGACCGACTAAGAGATGGAAAGGATTCATTTTCAATTGGACTTTGTGCCCATATACCTATCATTGGTGTAAACTCAAACATAAAAAAAAAATCCAGTTATTTCAAGAACTACATATAATTAGAAACAAGAGTTATGATATTTGAACCTGGAGGAGAACTGGCTATAGGTGAACCCCCGTGTTGTCCATAAATTCTGGTTTCATCCTTTTCCATGTCTTGGTTAATTTGATGAATTAAACTAGTTTTAGAAGAAGAACTGTTTTAATTCTTCATAAATAAACCATGTAAAGGGTAGACATATAAGAAGCTAAAATATACTAACACCAGTAAAAATCATGTTGGAGTAAAACTGTGATATAGTTTTATGTATCCTACAGAAGGATGGCATATGCTTAGTATATTGCAGCAAACAACACCATTTGCACAAAAAAGGCAGTAAAAAGCTAGTTTCAGAAGAACTCTTTAAATCTCCATAAACAAACCATGTAAAGGAGCTAAAATACACATATAAGAAGCTAAAATATACTAATACCAGTAAAAATCATGTCGGAGTAAAATTGTTATATAGTTTTATGCATCCTACAGAAGTCTGACATATACTGAAGTATATTGCAGCAAAAAACTCTATTTGCACCAAAAAAAAAAATCTTGGTTTGATGCTCAATGGTGAAAACTATGCTATTTAGATGTAGAGCTAAGGACACCTAGTAACCTAGAACTAAGAACAACTAGAGACCACTGTCTGATTGCACGAGGCTCATGTAAAAACTTTTTCTGAGGAAAAGAAGCGTACTAAAATCTTACATCTGAATGGGATTGTTTGCAATTACCATGTCCCAAACGGATACATTAACAAAATCAAACTTCGGTGTACTTTTAGAGGTATTTTTTCAAATTAAGATAAAGAACCCGTTCTATATTAAGTGCAGCAACCCAAGGGCTAAGCTGATAGAGGAAAATGTCAAGCAAATAACATGAAAATAAAAAAAAGCAAGCAAAAAATGTAGAAAGAGAACTAACAATAACACAGATGAATAAAGTTACCTTCTACGAGCACCACCAGGACGACTAGGTTCAAGCTTTATGCGCTTACCAGCTATGTCACTCTTGTTCAATGCTCGAAGGGCTGCTTCAGCAGCTCGAACATCATAAAATTCAATAAATTTATGATGTCTTTTGTGTGGCGTTTCCCTTATCTGTACCAGGGGGAAAAACCAGGCATGGATGCAAAAGTCAACCTAAATGAAAGAAACAACATAAAAAAAATATCCCACCTCCTTTACTTCTCCAAAATTTCCAAATAGCTGAAGAAGGTCATCATTTGAAACTGATGGTTCCAAATTAAATATCACAAGAGTTCCTTGGTTCAAATCTTTGTCTGATGGATTCTCCTGTAAAAAATAATGAAGGAGAAAAATGTTAAAAATATGTAAGATAAGGACTTGCAATTTAAAACATAACAGATTTGTAGAAGTGACAAATTTTCTTCAACCTTAGGTATGGAAAAATGGATATCCAGCTTTCTCCTCCGCAAAGGTTTATTTTGTAATGCACGCATAGCAGTCCGAGCAGCTCGAATGTCATAGTAAGATATCATAACAAATCCCCTATTCTTGCAAGTTGTGTACATGGTTCTGATATCACCATATTGCTACAGAATCAGGCAATTCAGTGACATGAATGAGACACAGCCATCAAAGAAATAAGTATACCTAGAAACTTCCAATTAAGAAAGCAAGAAATGACAAGCAAAAAGAAGAAATAAGACGATCATTGAAAAAAATAAGTGCTTACCAGCTAAAAGGCGTTCAATTTGCAGAGCTATAAAGCCAAAGTTAAAAAACTTTAAAAAGTTATTACAGCAGAGTAACAAAATATATGATTTTATGACTAGCATGTAAAGCTAGCGGTAGCCACTTTTCAGAGGTGAAACTAAAGTTTAAATTGATTGCCATAATAAATAGGAAAGGCTTGTCAGAGATCAATCATAAGTGACATACCACAACTTAACCCTATTGTAATAAAAAATAGGCAAGGGTTAGCGAATACAGTATTGGCAAGTGGCACACCATCGCTTAACTGAATTTAAGTGAAAAATTAGCAAGGGTTGGCCAAAACTAAAATAAAGACTAATGGATTGACAAAATGTTGTGACTATGAATATAAAACAAGAAAGTATGTAATGATGTTTGGAAGAAGAATAAATATTGTTGGCTTGCTAGAAACAAAAAAGAGAAGGGAAATTCAATGGACATTAGGAAGGCCCTAAGCTTATTATGCATTGAAAATATATAGAATAGAAAACAAGGTAGGAATAGTAGCATAAAGTAAGCAAAAAGAGAAAATTATTAATGTGAGTAGAATTAGCAATCGGCTGATTTCTATTAAAGGGTTGTGGTTGGATTCACTAATTTAACATGCATTTTAGAAATGCACAGTAAAAAAATAATTTATTTTTATTTTCAGAAGTTGGTTGGATAAAAATTAAATACAATGAATTTTTTTTCTGTTAGGATGCATTTTGAATGCAAAGCATCTCTCTCTCCCTCTTCTTGGTAAGGTTGGTATCTATGTTGTAGGAAGAAATCCAAGTCATATGAGCAATGATGCCACTTGTGATGATCATTTTCCCAATACCCTTGTTAATGAAAACAACATTCAGTGATTGTAGATCACAATGTGTCACATCCCATGGTATGGTAATTGCATAATTGCCACTTGCATAATCTAATGGTTGCATTTGCCAATGATAACAAACAATAAGATCTAACAATAATATATGCCCCTTAAATAACAATTTTTTCTTATATGCTATTACATTTAAAATATATGCAATTAACAACACACTAATCATTCTTGTTGAACAGGGAAGAGAAAAGTGGGTAGGATTGAGGATGATGAAGATTTGGCATTCATAAATTCAATTGGAGATGAAGATGCCTCCACTGAAGACCCATTTAGTGATGGGACATGATTGAATTTTAGATGTTCTTTCTTATTTGTACTTTGGGAGTTCTGATAGACTTCAATTTGTAGTTTTGTATTTTGAATTATATTATGAGATGCATATATTGCATCTATTTTATTGTTTTTCACTAAGTTCACTTCTCATTTAGATGTTTTAATTGTATCATAGGCTCTTACTGTTTTTTACCTGCTAGAATACTTAAATTTGCATTTACGCAATTCTTCGTCTGTGAGGCTTACGCCTCACACCGCCTCGAGGCTTACGCCTCGCCTCACAGACGAAAAATGCCTCGAGGCTTATTTACGCAATTTTAAACCTTGACACTGACAAATCAAGTTGCGACTCAATGTCAAGGGTGAAGGCAGCAAATTCAACCATGTAACATCACGCTTGATCTGGAACAGTGCTTAGAGAGGTAGCAGTGTGAAAGCATGGTTGGAGAATGATCATCATGAGGACATTGGAAGTGGGTCAAAGAGGGAATTAATGAAGGGAAGGTTTGGCCAGCTAGTCAGTGAAGTTGACATACTAAAGGTGAACCAACCATCTTATTGGTACAAAAGGGCAACTCCATTGAAGGAGAGGAAATTGGTGGAGATGGTGGTGGATAGAATTGGAGAGGCCACAAGTATTAGGGCGGTTAGGATCACGAGTGAACATGTTCGAGCATAGCAATGCCTTGAAATTCAATCAATTGTGAAGAATTTGGCATGCACTAAAAATTAGGCTGTTGAGGATTCCAAATTCCTTAAAAAAATAGTTTGCTCTATTTTAAAACAATATATGCATTCCTTTTATTTTACATCTTCGATACTTGCAACAGTGTAGCCTTTAAGTTGATTATCAATGAGGATATTATAAAAATGGTTAGTGCTTATACACCAACTAGATTAGAAGATAATTTGAAAAACCAATTATGCCAACAGATGGATGAACTATTACAACATTTGCCCAAGGAAGACGATGAAGTTATTGGGGAGGACTTAAAATGGATATATAGGTTCTAATTGATGAGCTATTGGGAGGAAGTGGTTATGAAATAAGGTTAGGAAATACTAAGAGGAAGATGTTATAATTGATTTTATAGTAGCTATGATTACATTTGATCATTAGTAAATTTGTAGTTAAAGAAAACAGAAATATCTTTTTGAAAATTTTGTTAGGTAATTCCAAGAGAATTGTTTATCATTCGACATTAAATTATAGTGACAGATGCATATCTTCAGATAAAATATTCACAAGAAATAATTTCTCAGGCTAAATGGTAGAATTTAAAAAGGGAGATACTAATCTTCTAAAATAGATTCTTAAAAAGGTTAAAATGAAATCATTTAATTGGACCAAACTTCATGAGGGATAAAATAAATAAATCTATTAAGAATAGTATGATCGAAATTTTAGGCGAACTTAAATATATATCATACTTTAATAAAGAGAAAGGTGGAAATGAGAGATATACAAGATTCTTAATGCAAAATTGTGCAATAAAGAATGACAAAAGTAAATATTACTGAAAATTATAATGGTTGCAAATAAACTAGAAGACTTAAAAAGAGGATTGCAAGCAAAACAAAAACTATACATTTTTTATGATTTATATAACATGCCAGGTACTAAAGAAGAAAATGAGATATATAACATAGCTAAGATAAGAGATATAGAGAGTTTGATCAAGTAAATGATTTAAAAGTAAAGATAATAGTTAGAAATAAAGGAATCAATGAAAGATGGTAGTTATTTTAAAAATATTAAATGACAGTTTATAAAAAAAATAAAAAATTTGAAGAACAAACAAAAAAGAATAACATAATAATATTATAGATTGATTCGAAAAAGTAAATTACACTTAACTTTAAAAAAAATGCATAAAATAAATGTTATAGGTTTACATAATATATATCTTGAGATTTGAAGGGTAAATAGGTGATATTCTAGTAGTTTTGTCAAAAAATCATTTTCATGAAATTTTGAAGACTTGGGGGAGATGCCAAATAGTTGGGGAAGAAACATTTCATACAAATATATTTAAGAAATTAAGAACAGTGAAATTATTAAATTTTAATAATTACTGTGAAATCAAATTTGCCTAACCATGGCCCACGCTCAGAAAATATACTTGTAAAGCTAGTCAATGTTTCAATAATGGAATAAGATTTCTAAAAAATTATGTAATTGTTGTAAAATCAATTTAATTTCATGCTAGGGATATCTATTATGAAGACCACTTTTGTGTTAAAACAAGTAATGGAAAAAATGCATAAAGAAAAAAAAGTATCTTAGTGTCATTATTATTAATCTTAAGAAACCATATGATGTACCATGACAATTGATTTTGGTGTTATTGAATATATATATATATATATATATATATATATATATGCAAAATGTATCTTGAGATTAAAGATATATATATAATGAAACATTGACTAAATATTACAAGTAAATAAAGAGAATCAAATCACAATATAATTACATGAAGAACAAACATCAAGTCAGTACTATTTTATATTGATTATATAAATGTCTATTTAGGATATACAAAAAGAGGTCTCTTACTATATAGGCTTTCACAAATGACAACTCTAATTGATTAGATAACTGTTCAAATAATTGGAAAATTTAAAATATTTAGAAAATAAATGAGCATAGGATTAATAGTAAGAAGCTACGTCTATAATAAGCAATTATAGTGAAAGTGAAATTAATAATTATCAGGGATTATTACTAAAACATAAAATGATATTTATGTGTCGTAGATTTATGCATTTTGGATCAATAATACAAAAGATGATAATATAAATGACCATAAAATTTTTAGGGTCAAAGTTTGAATGGTCAAAATATATCAGTTTTTTAAATTGTGCTACATGATGCGATAATGACATGAAAAAGATAATTTTTATAAAATTATAATAAGATTGGCTATTTATTGGGCGATGAAGAATTTACTAGTACGCCAGTGAGTGTGGAAGGAATTAGAATATTTAAGATA
Organism: Dendrobium chrysotoxum; assembly: GCA_019925795.1. Lineage (NCBI taxonomy): Eukaryota > Viridiplantae > Streptophyta > Magnoliopsida > Asparagales > Orchidaceae > Dendrobium > Dendrobium chrysotoxum. The sequence goes on from CM034314.1 coordinate 58,658,189, forward strand.
GATGTGTGGCAAAACTAATAAGCATGGATTGAGAAAGTACCATGAATTAAACATAAGGTTGTGAAAAATAAGATAAGTTTATTTGAATATTTCACTCAAACCCAACATATCGACTATCTTTAAACGAATTCAATTCCTATTTTCCTTGATAGCTAATAAGTTTTTCATGTTATTAAGCATGAAAATCAAAAGCAAGAAAATGCACTCAATGTTATGAGCGGATTAAATAGACAACATCAATTAGGTCTCCATTTATCATTCCAATTATTACATATTTTGTTTGAATGATAAACAAACATGCAAGCATAAGTTTCACATTTGCACAAATAAGACAGGTAGATATTGAAGGATTACAAGAGTAGACAAAAAGAAAGCATGGATAGAAGCTAGGCAAAATGACTTGCATGGATGAAATTCATGATGAAGATGCTGTTTGGCATTTAGAAGAAAATAACTTTAGTTATCATTTTCAAAACACTTTGAAGCAAGCATACTTTGTGTTATTAGACTAGAATGGTTAATGACAATAGATTTCCATTTATTACTTTCAGATAGAAACATTTGAGGAGATTATTATCAACTATTATAACAGATGGTTCATGACTATTTGAAAGAACCTAATAGAAAGTACATCAAGCAATTAAAACACAATGTCAGGTTGAAAAGCAATGCTAAAATTGTTGCCACCTTACTAAATGCAGATATATGCTTCAAATGACAATAAGAAAATAGCTGAACAATCCCAAGGAATACATAGCAAGGGTACAAATCATCAAAAATATATAAACAGAACGGATGCCTGATTCCCATAGGTTTGGTGGTGTGAAAAGGGATTAAGTGGTGTTAGGTATGAAGCATTGGGTTCAAGAGGGTTCAATGATTAATATATATTGTCCCTTCATATAATCGATATTGTAAAGGCCAGTAATCATAGGGAGAATTGAGTTTAACAATGCTGATTTAATGGCATTGATGCATGAACCTAATTGGAATTTTCTAGTAATAACCCGGATCTTATGAATCACAATGCTATTTCAAGTTGAAACAAAGAGACTAGCTTGGCCTATATTTTGTGTTTCAAAGTTTGGGGAGCTCAAGGAAATATAAGTTTATCTTCACTTGAAATAAGATTTTGCTGCCAAAATGTAGCTATTCACTTTTGAACTCAGTATTAAAAAGGTACAATTAATTGCAATAAATAGAAAAAAAAAATTAGGAACAAGAAAAATAATCTCAAGTAAATAGCAAACAGCAAACAAATGTCAACTTTGTGCCTTATGAAGAGACAGCTTCTCACACCAAAATGAATCAACAACATCCAGGGTTGATGGCTTATAGTATATGTTCAAGATAGTAAAAATGAGAAGCAACTGTTGACCTCTGCTTCAATTCCCTCTAATCATTGGATGTGGACTTGACTCAATCAACCCATCAAATGATCCCAAAAGAAAGTCCATTTTGATTTCTCCAAATGTAATTGTAAACAATAAATCATTGGATACATCACGTTTTGAAAATGCAATAAAAGCTAGCCCTCATAAGTGGCGTCCAATAGAGTGGGAGGAACGATTGTTGACAAACCTCTAACCACCAACAAATAGTGTTTTCAACCATACTATTGCCATCGTAGCAATTAGGATCATGACTTTTGATCCGCAATTATAATGAATTTCAATAATTAGGATCATGGTTCATTGATGGATCCACCGAAATCAATTAAAACCCCAAGCCATGCATGTTTAATCATAAAAATAAAAAAGAAACTTTGAGCCACATTTTAGAAGCAGGGAAAGTACCACAATAACGAATGCCTCCAAACAGAGCCTATCCTCCACCTCCATCAACCCAAGGACCCTTGGGTAATTTTCTTCGCTTCATGTTTCGTTAAGAAAAAAAATATCCACCTAATTTTTACAATGTAGCAACTCCTGCGTTGTACCAGAGTTGTGGGATCTTATGAGCTTACAACATGGTACTACAGCAGCTTTTGCTACTAGTTAGAGGTTTGTTCGTTATGCCTAATAATTTGTGCTTTCCTTTAGGAGCAAGGATTCAACCATATGTTTCCTTCATTATTTTCTATTGTAATTGGGAATCAAATACTTCTTTGCTTTGACAGCCAACTTGTGCACTATAATAGAATCGAAAATTAGTTGTTTATGGTTTTGACGGTTTGAGACTTGCAATTTTGAACCGAGCCATAATTTTGCTATTTTATGCATAGAAACTAGTTTAATGATATAACCTTGATTTTTGTAAAGCCATCGAATACGGGTCTAAATTTTATCATAAGTAGAAAATTTATAGCCATGTAAAGTTCAATAATTGTTCAATGGAATTTCAATTTTCTCATAAATTTGTGTGTGCTAGTTGGACGTACTTTTGACAACAACTTCAAGCGAAGCTTTCTCTTCATATTGTCATTAAGCCTAAATTAACACGGTGGTGATCCTCTACTTAATCTCTCTCATCTTTTTTGAGTTATTGGTTTAAATGTGATTGAAACTTGTGCGCACAATTTTATTTTTCCTTTTTGTTTTGTGATTTCCATTCTATTTTGGATTTTTTTGTAAATTTAAGATTTTAATAATTGTTAAATTAGTTTCTGAAATAACCTTATTGGTTTCCATTTCTACATCAACAGAGACAAAATGTTGCCTAAACTAATAGTATAGTAAAAATTTTGATATTTTGTGCGTGTGTTGTACATCTCATCCTAGGTATATATTATAAACCCAAGATCTTCAAAGGTTGTGCGTTAGATTTATATTAGAAACTATGGTTATATCATGTCAAATAGAGATAGGATATAATAATTTGGTCAATCAAGAAAATAATAAATGATGCCATTTAAATGAAATAAGGCAAACAATAATTCCAGGTTTAAAATTGCGTAATTGGGTATTGAGGCATTTTTTATTCGTAAGGTGAAGCAAAGCCTCAAGGCGTTTTGAGGCGTAAGCCTCAAAATCCAAAAATTGCATAAAGTGAAAAAATATTAAAAGTGATTTTTTATAAAATACTCAAATAATATGTTAAAGGATGACATTAATTTTACATTGAACTATGAAGTAATAAATTGACATACCCATGAAATAATAAATTGCACAAGACGTAAAGTGGCAAATGATAAATTGTACGAAATAGAATTGAAATTAAAAAATTACAATAACAAAATAATATAAAATATAAGAATTGTATAAAAGTATCATATAACATCAAGTTCAACTCCAAATTCCATCTTTCTCAATCCCCTACTCATTCACATTTAATTCCTAAAAAAAGCTAAAATAGTTTTCAACAACTCATAAATTATTTGCACCATCATCACTGAGGAGATCTTTATTAGAGTTATCGTCATAACAAATTGATCTCTCTCCTGCCTCATATTGTGGAGTCTTATGCCTCCCAATCTACTTCTTCATTTTCTCAAGTCATCTTCCTCATTCATAAATGTTTGTCATCAATATAAAGACGAGGGTAATACTCCTAAATTTTTTAGAGGTAGTGGTGGTGTGTGACTTTCAAGTTATCCGCAATAGAGGCTACAATGGTGATGGTTGCGATGAAGGCAGCAGACTAGAGGTCGAGGCAGTCAAGAGAAAGTTGTTGCGGCTCAAGAATGCATGAAAGAGTGATTTGTTCAGGGCTTTAGTTTAGAATTTAGGCAAGTTTATATATATATATATATATATATATATATATATATATATATATATATATATATATATATATATATATATATATAGGGTGACACGTATGTGACACGTATGCCTCACACCAATGAGGCGAGGCGGGCCTCAGCCAAGCTGAGGCGCAAGCCTCATAAAAAAAGCTCAAAGCATAAGCCTCAAGTTACTGGAATTGCACTGAGGTGGGCCTCAATGCGAGCCTTATATTGCGCAAATAATGCAATGACTCTACATAACAAGTGATTATTATATTCAAAACTGCTATGATGAGAGGCGTAACTTCGAAAAGATTTCACACTTTATTGATCATAGGAAAGACTTATTTAAACAATACAATCTGCTTAACTCTAAAATATTAAAATTATGAAAAGAAATTAGTGGGGCATGTTCAATTATTTGGCGAAATATTGTTAAGTTAAACTAAATTAATATGGGCTGAAATGAGACAAGATTAAAGATCAATATTTATCATTTGTTGAATATAGGGATCAATTGCATAATCAATTAAAAAGTTGTCAACAAAATTATTCTAGCATTTTTTTTACTATTATTTGAAGTTTATCTATCTTGAAGCTACATACAGTTTGCTTCTAAATTATTTTATTACGATTATGCGTTTCATTAGTCCTAAGTGAAAGATGAGAAATGAATTAAGTTATAATTCACTAAAAATACTATCTGATACTTTGACAAGATCTTTGACTATTAAAGCATCTTATAACAATTGTGTTATAACTATCACACATATAATTAAAGTCCGTGGAAAGAAATATTTGCCTTCTCCTCTAAAGCATGTCAAACATATACCTACGCAAGAACCAATATAATCACATATAATTTTATCATAGAAACTATCATTTATGAATCTTCTATTATTGATATATTAGAAGCTAAAAGAAATGCAATCAAAACAAAAATCTAGATTTGTTGTAGTTGAATATAAATATGCATGTATGCTAGAATTTGTTCATGAAATTGAGCCAATACTAAGAAGTAGAAATTTTGTTAAACCTCCATTGAATATAGTCCTGTATAAAACCATATCAAAACATGAATTTTTGGGAGAAATTGGACAAAGTCCTGCAAATTGTATAAATCTTTCAATGAATATACTAAATAGTTCCATAAATTCAACTATTAAACTCTTATTATATGGTCAAATCTAAAATTGCATAATTTACCGTAATTGATCTTCAAGCCATTTGAACTAATTTTCTTTAGGACTAATGAAACGCATAATGGTAATATTGTTTTTTTTCATGTAAAGCACATCATATTTGTGTGAGTTATTTACTTTCAACTTTCTTTATCACCACATCATCTAGTAGTAAGTTATAAATCATTATTAATATCTATAAAAATACATGTTGGGATCTTAATGTTTTCATTATTTGTTTTTCAGTACATTAATCAATTGCATGATTTGCATTAAGATATTAATATAAAATTGACTATTATTTATGATAATAATAATGCTACTACTTCTGTGAATAACAGATGTGAAATTTAAAACAAATGATAAGATAAAGCTACTGTCCAAATCATGAAGAGCTTCCTATAAAAACTCTTAAATGCAATAAAAGAGGGCACAATATAAAAACACAGCACAAAAGAGGGCACAATATAAAAACACAGCACATTTGGAAAATGCTTATAAATTAAAAATTTTATGAAGTTATGGCATTAGTCCAATCTTCAATGCATATGATTTTACTTTATTTCATGAACAAATTACTAATGCCTTGAATTCTTCTCTTTTTCATCTCCTCTAAATAAGTCTCATTACATTTCATATCATATGAAATTTGATGAGTACTTAGATTGAAAGGCTCCATCAAGTATGCATGAGTGACTTAGCTATTTGTTTGGCCTTCAAAGCAACTATGCCTATGCACTTCCACTAACAATCAACATCTCTTATTAACGCAAAGGAAGTCATCTTCTTCTCAATAAGACACTCTATTCTCATGAAGGCCTTCTCAATTTGAGTTGAGCCATTTTTTATTTCCAGTGGTTCAATTGTTCCAATAAACTGCTTTGGCTACAATTTCATGAAATACTCGAAAAAATGATCCCAAGCTTGGCCAGTCTAGCCAAATTCCATGTTTCCATAGCTGCCCACATGAATAAGTGAACTTCTACGCCATAAGCTTGGCCATTAATTTTAATGTTTGTCATAGTTGTCACTGAGGAGTTTCCATCCCAAGTGTTGTCTCTTAATACTCTCTTGAACTCAGAGTCTGTTTAGAGCATCGAGGAATCTAATCAATCTAGGAATGAAAACATCACTTTAAGGAGGAAAGTCAATTAAATTCTATTCAATCTCTTGTCCTACTTGCCTCATCATTAGTATGAGGAAAATTGACCATATTAACTTATAGCATCCCCATTAGTGCCAAACTGTTGAGTGATCTTACGACTACCCTAACTAAGGTCTGATATCAATTTTTTTCACACCATAAGCATACAAAAAACTTCTTAATGATCTCAAGGAATGAGAGGAGGGTATAACAACCTCTCCCTAAATAGTCTGACTTGACCATAACCACTTCAAATAAAATTCAAGTGAATATGAACCTAAGCAAAACTACTTCACAAATTGTTTTGAATTGATCCAAGAACTATTTGGCTCAACATGCATCCAATCAATAAAGTTTGCAATATCACAAAATGACTCAGCGTATTCTGGGAAAAACTACAATAAAAAATTAGAGAATTTAAATTTCCATAAAATAAATTCATGAATTTATATAATAAGAAGCACTTAATGCATAAGGCCACTTAGCTGAATAATCCATTCACACTAAGGCATTAAATTGTTTAGTAAACAGGTTTGAAAGACAACAATAATAAAAAACATGACTTGATCTATTCAGATTGCTTAGCACTACTTGGATCCAAAACCACCTTCAAGAAATAGCATGCTAATGCACATGCTCAATGCATGGAATAGTGTTATACTAATAAGAACATCAACCTTAATAGTAAGCAAGAGCTGAGGTTGACAACCCTAGCTTCCTTGGGCTTCCCTAAATGATCTTTCCTCCCCTTGCTTCCAATATAAATAGAGGAACTCGTGCTCATTTTGCCTTGCAAGAAGTCTAAATGGAATAGAAAAAGCCTCTCACTAGTGTTATCTAAGCTTGAAAAGAAAATAAAAGGTTCATCTATGATTAATATTATGATATTTGGCATAAATCTATGGACGAGAGACTCACTTCACTACCAACTAAAGACACATGTCTCAATTTTATCAAATACTCTTATCCAATTACTTGTGTGGGTCACTATTCTACATATGAATTCTAGTCAAGGAGCACTGAAGATTCTCTGTGAAACGCAGAAGAACATGCATACCCTCAGATATGGTTTGTAGCCAATCCATGCAAAACCTAGACAATAAACTATCCCTCATAGTATATTTAAAAAAAAAAGAAAAAATGATTCCTAAACAGCTCTATAACTGCTTGATCACCAACTCTGTACTCAACTCTTAAAAAAAATTCATCACAACATGCACAAACATTTTAGAATGCATTAAATCAATCCTTAAACCCTACCAATTGTGATATACTTCTCAAGTTTAAAAAAAAAAGCACCGAATCAAATACTTGGCTTATCATAGTCTAATTCCCCCTTGCAACTAAATTAGACTCAAAATTACAAAAATGCTTATAATCTACAAAATATTCAAAAAATACACTTAAGTGTATTGAAAATTCTGAACTTAAGCAAGTTCTCCTTCCACAAACTCTAAGATTCAGTGATAACTCAACAGATGGAAAATAATTACAGGATTGTCCCCAATCTAAAAATATTTTAAAATATTCACTCAGCACCAAAATACTTTGAAATTTAAACCTAATAAATGCTTTGAAATTTAAACCTAATAAACATAAAAAAATATTAAGGAAACGGGGCACTTAGATTTGTTTTTTATGGTGTTTTAAAATTGCATAGCCACATCAACCTATTTGCAAAATTGCATATTAAATAAATCCAACCTAGTTGATACTCAACAAAGCAACAAAAGAAGAGAGACCCTCACCGAATAAGGGGACATATAAACAAAATCCCTAGAGGAGTTGCTGAAGGCTCTAGAGCTTGAATTAAGTGCAGTGACCTATATGGATTCTAGGGACCAGTATCTAAGCTTGTGCTTTATAAAGATATTTATCAATGTATTTGCACAAGGCCTTTAAGGCTATTTATTGCAATTATTTGTCAGCCAAATCTTTTGGGCCACCCTTCTTTAGTGTTATAGGTTCTGACACACCATACAGCCAATAAGAAACCTGTAAATCCTATAATAGACCAAAACAAATGGACCTCCCCATTTTGGAGTTGAGTCTCATGTATGGGTTTCTCTACCATTAAAGTTGTAAGACCAAATATATTTTAGGCTTTTCTCATTCTCAAGGTTATAAGTCTTGCACCTTTAAGAAATTCCCTTTTCCCTTATAAGCTATCACCAGTCATATCCAATACCTTTGAACTGTAATCAACCATGCTTCATTCCCCGAAGCCATTTAAATAAGATCAATCATGCCATACCTTTAAACCATCATCTTCTTGTTTAATACCTCTAACCACAATCAACCATGCATCAAGTTTCTAAACCTTTTCAATCCAAAATGAATCCATACTTAATTATAAATGGAAATGTCCTTTGACAAATTCCCACTCGTCTACTCAGCAAGCCCCTTAGAAGTTATAATAGCAAACCCCCCTTTTAGATAAACCACCTAGTCAACTCGAAATGAGAAAACTATAGGATATTGATCAAGTTCACCACCCATTGATTGCACCTCTCCAATCTAATGCAAATAATTTTTGGCATAGTTAATGTCCTTAAACAAGAATGGTTTTGTATACATGCAAAGATATAATTAACTACAAGGGTTTATGCTCATGAGAAGCCTTAATCCCCTATATCTTAAATAAACCTCAGTTGACAAGCTAGTTGGAATCTCTTCAACACTTAAAAACAATCAAATCTGAAATTCTGCGATGCACTTCCTGAAACTCCAAAAGAGCAGTAGAAAATTCAACAAGTGCAAGAGTCCTTTAAAGCCCACAAGCACTTGATTCCTACCAAAGCAAAATTAAGCTTCAAAGTATGAAGGGCATGTTAAAAATCTATATATACTAATCCATATGATTCAAAACTTCTTATGAAAATCTAGATGCTAAGACTCTATTTGATTTGAAGCGACTAAGCAAATGAAATGGAAATAAAAATGATAAAGGAATAAAAGAAATTAGTTTTCACCATGTTGTTTAGCTGAGGAGAAACTGGATTAACATATTTTTTATTTTTTTGTATGCTTGATGAGAAATTAGTTCTGATTTCTTTTGAAAAGGGTACATGTTAGTCACAATGAATCAATGATGATTAATTAATTTTTTCTAACAGCTTTTCACTAGGTTTGAGTAAGGAATTACATTTGTTAACATTTTCTGGGTAAATCTAATAAATAGTTAATTACATTGAAACCTAAGAAACAAAATGAAATTATGAAGCACATTTGGATTCGCCCATTTCCTCAATCCAAATAGACCCCATACAAAATAAATTTTTAAATTGAAAGATATTCATAATATATTTGGCTAAAAATATCAAAACATGCCCCCTCCCCCCAAAACCCTATTCTTTAAAAAAAAAAAGCAACAGCCATGACGACATGATAGATTGCAATTTAGTTCAATTAGAAACAAACAGGAAAATATAAAGTAATTATAATTTAGGATAATTGTAAGTATAGTAAACCTAAAATGTAAATATTCTCTTGATGATGTATATAAAAGTCGCCAAAATCAAATTTTTCACAAATCTCATCTAAAATGCCACTCATGTCTACTCTTCCACTCATCACATACAATATAAGAACCATGGAGGAGTGTTCACCTACTTTTTATCTTTCTCCTTTGGAACTTCTTCCAAGCAACCTTAAGGGTAAGGAGGTTTTCCACATAACCAATAAAGGCTAAGGAGGTTACTACTGATTCAACTATATGAGTCTATTTAGGTCATTAGAACCTCATGGTTTTTTGGATGTTGTAGAAGTTAATTTAGTCATTGATCATTGTTACGTTTTTCAGGCCATTGGTTATTAAGTTTGTTAGTGTGTTAGTTCGTTATTAATGACATTGCTCTATATGAAGGAATATTATTGACAAAATCATTATTGATTAAATGATTTTTTTTTTTCGGCCGGGGTGGGGGGGGGGGGGGGGGGGTGGCATTATTGCATTGTTATTACTGCTTTATAAAGGCATGCTTATGTCAAAATAACTATTAATTGGTTAGTTTATGAATAACAATTCTTACGGCCGTGAATGTGATGTGTTTAATTAAATGTGAGGGTTCACATCCTCTCATAATGTGATGTCCTTGTTCAAGTATAAGACTTGAGGTTACTGTTCATTATCCTTATGCTTTATTTATAAACCATATGTGTATCAATTTTCATCTTTTTTTCTTATATTTCTATTCATCGAATCCTTTCAATCAAAAAAGGCTTGCGTCAAGCCTATATATTCTATCTATATTTACAAATTCCATTATCCTAAAAAAGAGACTGAAAGAATCAATTAAGTCCTCCAAAAATATTACTTCGACTGATTCACTATTGTATCCACCAAAATCGAAAAGTATCTCAAACTTCTTTCATTGATTTACAAAGTTTATTTGGGAAAAATATACTCCACAAAGAATAACTAACATAATTTCTCCAAACAAAGTAAATCCAGACATAAGTCCAACATCCCTTCTTGTAAAAATGAAAATAATATCCTAGTAACTTCATAAAAGCATATAAGATACATAATAATCACAACAATCAAAACAAGTAGAAATGCATGATGATTCTTTATGAACATTTCTAGAAGGACACAAGATTTAGAATAGACTAGCTTTATGTTTGTAACAAGTTTTGAAGTGCAGCACATGCACACAAAAAATGCAATGTGCTTCAAATGTAACAAGAGATGTAGGTCAATAATCTATTGCTAACAATGAACAAAGTAAAGGAAAGGAGGCAGGAATTGGACATGGATTATATTCCTACAGTAAGCATATGATTGTTAAATTTCCAAATTGTCTGACTGAAATGCAATTTATAATCCTAAAAATTGCAAACTTGAAACAATAACATAGCTCACATACAAAGTAAACCATTGAACCTCTGTAAACAACAGAGTTCTATAAAGTAATTTGATTTCACATCCTAACTAAGAAGTCAAATCAAATAAGAATTACTATGCAATTCTAAAATTAAAAAAAAAACAATTAGAAATTTTAGAGCTCTTACAGAAGAATTACTATGAATTACTATGAAATTCTAACATAAAAAGTAACAATTAGGATATTCAGAGCCATCGTAGGAGATCTTGATTGACAGGATACAACTAATTTAATGAAATAAATACAATTTAGTATAGGAGTTATACAAATGAGTAGTGAGAAGGAAGAATTATTTACCTCAAATAATGAACGTAGCTCAGAATCTTCAACATTACTATTGATGTTCCTCACAAATAGTGTTCTTGAAGGATGCTCCCCATAAGGGTGCTCCCCAACAATAGCTCCTCCTCCATTTGAAAGGCCATAATGAGCAATACCATTTACAAGGTATCCTTCATTTAAATGCATGCTTGAAATCCCTGAAGTCAGATTCTCCATAGGATCAAGATCTAATTCCATTCCCCCACCACTGCCAAAGATGTCAAAGTCTTCCATCTCTTCTATTTGGCCAGGCAACTCAGTGAGATCAAAATCTTCCACTACACCAGCTAGTAGTGCTTCCTCATCATCAGGAAGCATGCTCCCAATGACATGAACATTAGTGTCATCCAAGCAACCCTGAACTGCATTCTTATTTTCTTTGCTCAACTCAGATGACGCATCTTCCATAGATTGAATGGCGACATCCGCTTCCGGAAAGATCACTGAAATCAACATACAGCAAGCACAAAGTTAACTAGGCATCAAGCAAGAAGTAAATTACATGATACAGGAAAGAAAATACCTACATACATTTCTCATGTGGAAGTACAGGTAACGAACTTGAAAATAGACTGGCATCACTTGATCCTTTGTACATATTAGATCCAGATGGAACAGGCAATGCACTACTTCCAAACTTTTGACCAATCTTCAGAGATGGAACATTTGACTGACCTGTTTTATGCAACGAATAAAATTCATCCTAAAGGACAAAGTAAAAGATAGACTAGTAGAGGGTTCTATGAGATATTAGACCTGCAGTGTCTGAAATATCTGAAGATTTCCCCATCTCATTAATTCTGCAACTAAGAAGGCACAATTACAAACTAAATATAAATAAAAATCTTCCACCACTTTATTGTTCTGAGTTTAACATGAGAAACAAAGCCAAAGAAACTTAACATGCCATCTACGGAGGATGTCATATCTTCATTTTAAAAAGAAAAGCAAATGAAAACCAGCTGGTATTGAGACAAATTGACATCATCACTTGAATTATTAAGCAATCCATGGACAAACCTTAAGAAAAATAAAGATTAACCAAAAAAAATGTCGGCCACGCTGAATGTACATATGAGAACTAAGAAAAAAATACCACAAAAAATATAGACAAAAAGAAAAAGAGCTTGACGGAATGATCAATTTCTTTAAACGACCTATAAGATAAAAAGAATTTTGAAATCATTTGCAAACAAGCTCCTGATCCCATAAAGTTTCGTAAAGAAAATAACCGATGCATAATTAGAATAATTGCAGGAGAATTACCTCTATAAATCCAAGCAAGATATCGCAAAATATTCTGCTACTTCATAAAATTCTAAGCACCAAGGCATCACAAACAAAAGAAAGAAACATGACAAAAACTAAAGTCGCCTAGTAATGCTACTTCAAAGACAGTCCAACAAAAAAAACCCGCAAGAAACCACTATGACTTTCTTTAATTTTGAAGAGCCGTGCAGGCTTGTTCAACCCCAAAAAATAAAGCTCGCATCAAGGTATCCCCATAAGTAAACTACAGAGGGCAAATAAAAAAAAATAAAGAACAACGAAAGAAACTCCCCAAAAAACAAACTTTAAAATCCCCGTTGGACTCAAAATCACAAAGCAATCGAAAACTCTACAAAAAGGAAGGAACTGCTAGCCGAAATCGTAAGAAGAAAACCATTTGAAACCCGGCCATTTGCATTACTAAAAAGCAACTAAGCAAGGCTTGAGAGCTACACGCGTACCCCGAAAAAGCCCTAGAAGCATAGAAATCGCGCTCGCCCGTGGTGTTCCAAGAATCAGAAATGGAGAGAAAAATATTTAGCCTGCCCTTCCTTGCGCTTTATAATTGTCCTTTCCATGCCTTGCCACGCCACATAGAAAGAGGCGAATGGAAATAATTGAACGCGATGACAAACAAGTGAGAATAATAATAATAATAATAATAATAATAATAATAAGGATGATAATTATTAGATGAGGATTTAGCGGAGCGGGAGAGGGGGGAATTGAGAAGAGAATAAGCGAAGAGCGGAAAATTCTGCCGTATTTGAATCATCTTGGCGTCCGTTGACACTACCGCAAATGTATTTTTTATTTTTTATATTAATAAATTTATTTTCCTTAATATTACAAAATGGAAATAATGAGGAGGACTGCGCATAAAATTCATGAAAATCCAACGGGCAGCCCGTCTAGAGGCATTCGCAAGCAAAACGATCTCCAATTTTAGCACGAGCTTTACCCATCCGATTTGGATTCTTGATTATTATAGACATTTTGCCATAGGCCTACGCGGGATGCCTGGGATGAGATACGCCTATTTAGAGTTTGGTTATTTAAGGGGCTGTTTGGTTGTAGAAAAAGTAAATAGTGAATATTTTACTTTTTCATTTTTTTATCAGTTGGTTTGTTCGTTGAATAAAGCAAAGTAAATTCAACGTATATTCCTAACTCCCTGCGTAGTTCATTTTCGATGTAAAGGAAAAAAGTAATTCCGCGGGCGAGAGAGAAAGCAGACTGCGAAATTCCTCTTTGTTCTTCTTCCCTCGTCGCTACTCACCGCCTCGACATACCTTCGTGCTTCGGTCCTCACTACAAGTGAGAGAGAGCAGGCCTGAACGAAAGGCCCTATCTCCCGATCAGGATGGCCTGCATACAGGGGAGATAGTGAGGAGGAAGAAAGTATATGTGAGTGAAGGAGGATTCATGCGGGCGAGAGGGAGAGTGCCGACTGTACCCTTGTTCAATCGAGAGGGAGAGATGCCCGGTTCATTTATGCGTGCAAGGGAGAGAGACCGAGAGCCAAAAAAGGGTCGGTTACAGTCGACTTGTAGAAATGGATGTTGTCGTCCATACCCTTCCCCTTCGGCCAAATAGACCGCATGCAAGCAGTGGCCGTATGGTCTTCTTCTGCTCATAAGAAATGAAGGGTCACAATTAATTCGTCTTCCCTGTATGCCGTCACTCGAGTGCTAATTGTGAAGGCCTGGTGCTAGACGAAGTGTGAGATTCTACGCAAGAACAACCCACCAAATATCAAGAGCAGGTTAGTAATCCAAACTGAAACATTCCATATGGGAAGGTTGATTCGTGTTTGAGCGATTGTGATGACATGATTGTGTATACAACAATAGATGTGAATGCCAAGGGGATTCTACAAGCATATGTGAGAAAATATAAGTATCTTGCATTTACTTTACAGACAACCAAATAACCTTATTGTATTTGTTTTACATTGTATTTATTTTATATTGCATTTATTTTACACTGCATTCACTTTATAACCAACCAAATAGCCCTTAAGTTGTGATCCTTGCATGTGCTCCAATTTTTTCAGTGGGACACATTTTATTTTGACATCCATCTATTTATTACCATATTATTAAATCCTGAATTATACATAAATCATACTCAACTATATTATAAATAATAAGTTAAAAAAAAATAAAAAAAATGGAGAGGTATAGAAGAAGAGAAAAATAAAATGTTAAAACAAACTTGATTATAGAAGATTGAATAAAATTGTGTAAATTGATCTCTTTCTATTTATAGACTTGTATTGTAATTTAAGCATTATAAATTGACTAAATATATGATTATATAGGAAATAAGAGAAAAATGCAATGATTGCGTTGCTTAGTCAAAAGATTCAACTTGATGAAAGTGTCTATTGAGCATTGAAGATGTTATCGGCTTGGTATATATTGATAGATGGATAGTTGAATAAATGGTCAATAGTTTATTTTGAGAAGTCGTCCGTTATTGAATAGTCGTCAAGGCAAACTTAATAGGTAATAGTTGCTAGAGCTGATTGTTACACTTTATCTGTCGATTCAGATGAGTTCATTTATCAAAGTCACTTGCTTGAGATGAGTTTTTTTTAATTAAGCAAGCGAGTTTCAAACTAAATAGATAGAAATGACTTGAAACAGCTTAATTTATCTTGAGCAAAATTAGCTTAGCTTGATTTGAGTTTATTGGATATTTGGATGTATATTTAGTTCACTAATTATCTTATATCTTTAATGGTTTATTATAAAAAAAATAAAATAATATAAATAATATTTTTATTAATTAATTATTAAACCTTACTAAATATTTATTTTAATATTAGATATCAATCAATCAATTGAATGTTGAATTCTGACATTGTCATTTTATCCATTGCACTAATACGGCCTATAAAAGAGAGATTAGTGCTTTTTTTTCAAATAACTTGGTTCCATTATTCTATTTTTCATGGATTGAGTATGAGTTTACTATTAAGAATGAAAATTCCAAAAAAAATAAGATTTACACCTTTAATGAAGAATCATTGCTAGTTTATTTGGCAAGCCAAAAAAAAAAAGAAACTTCTTGTAATGACCTTAATTTTTTTCATGATTAAGTACCTGTTAATGATTTATAAATGAACCATGAGAAAATTTTTGCATGCATGAAATTTCTGTGTGGAGTGTTATGGCATTGTGCCCACAAGCGTAGCGACACTGCCCTCTATATTTTGAGATCAAGTTGTGTGAGCGAGGCGGCATTATAGTATTAAGCTCTCGGATTTACAAGGATTTGGAAGAGCGTTGCAGTGCTGTGCTAGAAATTTTTTTTTAATATCTAAATTAGTTAAGCCAATTTTAAACCCAAGGCAACCCCCCCCGGAGAAGAAGGAGAGAAGCCGAGTGAGAGGAGGAAATAGGAGAAGAGAGGAGAGAGAAAATTCATCCTGGGGTATTTTTATTTGTCTTTTAAGTTATGAAAGTTGCTCTGATCAAGATAGGCAGCATTAACCCTACTTTTATTTTTGATGATTTTGAGTTGTGTCTATTTTCTCTCTAAAAAATTGATAAAAATGCAATATCTCCTATTCTAATAAACTTTTACCATATAAATTTTGATTTGTGGTTGATATCATTCTTCTAAACATTTTCTCATGTTCATATTGAGATTTCACCGGTTAATTTTATATATATATATAGGAGTTGACATGTGTGGGAAAACAAGAAGGGTTGATCACAGGATTGATGAGAATGACTCCTATTGGGTTGACCCCAAGACTGACGAGATTAACCACAGGATTAATGATATTGACTGATGAGATTGATACAGGTATATTATATATATGATATGGTATACATAATATAAGATACAAGAAATATAAGATATAACAAGGTAAATGATACATGATATAAGATATACACTACTATATATATATATATATATATATATATATATATATATATATATATATATATATATATATATATATAATACATGACATAACATGGCATGCATAGTAATATTCATATTGGTATACATGAACAAGGCTTAAAACATTGATATAGATATGAATTAATAACAAATAGAACATTGATATTGTTCATATTTATCCTTTATATGATTACTAATCAGTGGTTATTGAGTTACATAAGTTGCATAGATATAAATTGATAATAATATGAATTGAATAAACACATGTATATTTTTCATGTTTATGTACATTGACTACAGTTGTTGGTTTGATAACCTAATGGTTTATTGGCTCATTATGTGATTTTTAAATGATTTTAGAGAAGGGAAAGATGTCAGTGGAGTGATGCTATTTTTGTTGCTAGTTTAGGTTTGTAAATATTGTTGTTGTATTTTTATAGTCATGATTATTTAGGAGTGATAAGTTAAATGAATTGTCTTGTAATCATAACTATTATATATGATTTTTTGGTTATGAAAGAAATGTAGAAGAGTTAACCCATGTAGAATTTGATGATACTTATATGGATAGTCCACCTAAAGAAGAAGAAGAAGAAGATGGCTACATCACCATTGTAATTCAAAATATAGGCTTAGAAGATATAGAAGAGACTCAGGATCCCTTGCCTAGAGAGTGGATATCTAGCCATCCTAGGTAGTTTATCATAACAGACACATCTACAGGAGTTTGGACTAGGCATGGGCTTAGGAAAAAAGTTAGCCAAACAACCTTAATCTCTATGGTTAACCCACTAGTGTAGAGTAGGCATTGGAAGATGAGTTCAGTTTTGTAGCAATGCAAGAAGAGTTGAATCTATTTGTAAGAAATGATATGTGGGAGTTAGTTGCTAGAATTATTGATCAAAGTGTTGTTGGAATGAAGTGGGTATTTAAAAATAAATTAAATGACTCTTAATCAATTGTTATGCATAAGGATAGCATGGCAGCAAAGGGTTACAATCAAATAGAAGGGATAAATTTTGAGGAGACCTTTGCCCTAATAACTAAGTTAGAGGTCATTAGGGTATTATTAGCATTTGATTATCTCAAGGGATTTAAATTTTACCATATGGACAAAAGAGTGCTTTTCTGAATGTGGTGATTAATGAAGATGTTAATGTAGAATAGGCTCCAGATTTCAAAATCTCAGTCTTTCCAAATCATGTTTACAAACTCAAGAAAGTATTGTATAAGCAAAAGTAAGCACATAGGGTGTTCTATGATAGGCTTAACACTTTTCTCTTAGAGAAAACCTTTGTTAAGAGCATGGTAGATACCACATTATTTATCAAAAGAATTAAAGATGATATGCCCATTGTGTAGATATATATGGATGACAGCCTTTTTAAATCCATCGATGATGATTTATGTAAAGAATTCTTTTTCATTATGAGTAGTGAATTTGAAATGAGTATGATGGGTGAGCTAACTTATCTTCTTGGAATTAATGTAAATAATGAGTAGATGGAACCTTCTTAAGCCAAATAAAATACATAAAAGAAATTTGATATGGAAGGTTGTAAGAGCATGGATACTCCCATAAGCCTAACCTCCCAATTCGATAAGGATCGAGATGGAAAATTAGTTGATTAGATGAAGTTTTTAGGGATAATATGTTATTTTCTTTACTTGACCTCTAGTAGGCCTTAAGTGTTTACCTATGTAATAGGTGTTATCCTGACCCTAAGGAATCCCATATAATCATAGTCAAAAGAAGCCTAAGATATCTTATAAGCACTTAGAACTTAGGTATTTAATATATTAGGAATAGCTTGACTATTGAATTAGTTGGATACTAATATTTAGATTTTGGTGGATGTAATGTGGATAGAAAAAGCACTTCAAGAAATTTCCACTTCATAGGAGAATCTCTAGTTTTATGGTCTAGTTGAAACAATAGCCCTATCTACTATAGAAGCTAAGTATATCGTTGCAGGAAGCTATATTGTCTAAGTTCTTCAGCTAAAGCAACATCTTCTAAATTTTAGATTTCAAGTATATACCATCCTCATCATGTGTGATAACACGAGTGTGATCTGTATCACTAAAAATTTAATTCAACACTGTCGCACTAAACACATTGACATGCAACACCACTTTATTAAGGACCACATAGCAAAGGGAGATGTAAACATATAATTTGTAGACACGATGAATCAATTAGCAAATATTTTTAACAAAACCCTATGTTATGAAAGGTTTAGTGCTCTTTGAACAAGATTAGGAATCATCAATATCAATGCTTAGGAAATTGGGATGGTTTCATTCTTATTTTGTGTTTTTATTCTAATTTATGTGCTTATGTTCTAGTATATATTTTTTTGTTTGTTTTGATTTTACAACATTTGCTTTTAATCTATTTTTTTTATGATTGCTTGATTCTATTTCATGTTTTATGTTTAATGGTTGTTTGTTATCCTTATTATTTGCATGTCTCTAAAATTTTGTATTATATGTTTTATATACTATGTTAGTATTCCTGATCATTACACACCAAAAATAAAAATTTCCCCACATAATACTATACGATCATTATCGTATTGTATAATACATTTAGACAGCCAATGAATTCACCTTACATTTAAATCAATAGCTAAGTTTTCACAAATTATTATCATTTGTATTGTATAAATAATATCATATTGTACAATACATGTGTAAAGAGTTGGGATGAAATTATAAGGATTGGTATAATCATTATTGCACATCGTAATGTATGAACACACATTCATAATGAATGTTTAGTTTAGTCAATGATTAGGGGTGTCAAAAATGGTTTGCGAGTCAGGTTTGGGTTGAACCTGATATTGACTTGCTGGTACTTGACCCGACTCGAATTTGACTTATTTTTGCAAATAGTCAGAAATTGTAACCCGGACCCGACCCGCCAAGTTTTTGAGTCAACCCCACTTGACCCAATTAGGTCAAAAACACACAACATGGTCATCTGTGTGTGGCCATCCAGGCTAGGGGGAAAGCCCGTCATGGTGGTTACACATAATACAGAAGCATCTTAATGAGGGAGGGCACGGTGCAAGGCTGTGAGGGGCAAGGCCGTGACTCACGAGGGGCGAGGTTGTTAGGGCAGACCAGCAGAGTGTCTGCCGAGGTACAACCGTGCGGTGTGGGGCCTATGGGTAGTGCCGTAACTGGTGGGCTATTTGAGACACACTGGGTGAGCCAGCGAGGCCGCAAGGGAAGTGGGTGAGCGAGGCCAGAAGCATGGGGCCTATGGGCAACAGGCAGGCAACACGAGATGGTCACACAACAGGTCAAAATTGGGTCAAAATTAGGTTTTTTTGTTTGACCTAAACTTGACTCATAATTCAAAATGGCTCAAAAATCAAGATCAGAACCCGACCAAAAAATTCAAGTCAAGTTAGAGTCGGGTTTTTGGGCCGTGTGAATTTTTAACACCCTATCAATGATGGTATAGTAAAGCCCTCAGGATGAGTAAAAAGATGAAGATCATATTATATGATCCTCTATTATACTAGATGATTTGACTGATATTCACATTATTTTGGATGTGATGATTTGGATTCCACTAATTGGATAATATGATCCACATTGTACTAAATGATCAAATAAAGGAAATAAATTGGTGGGTTAAGTTCATTCCAATTCCCACCACTTCCACTTCTACCCTTCTTAGCTTCTACATCTAATCCCTAATATTCCTAATGATACAAAAGCATGCTTACTCCTTAGAGGTCTCTCTAGGTCTCGCCTAAATGATAGGTTCCAAACTGAGGAAGATGCGACTATATACCAATGATATTGAGTAACCATTATTACCGATTCCAAGGTTATAAACCAAGAAGCCCTCACCTTACCTACAAGACCTTTTTACAAGGATCACTCTCTAATTTCGCCTCACTCTAGCATTTCCTTACAATATCAAATTATTGCTTGAGCATTTTGTAAATTTAAGAATCACAACTGAGCATATGTCCCTTCAAACTTTCATTTGTAGATGTCCTGTAGAGCTTACCACTCAAGATTTTCATAACCATGTCCATGTCTCTATCATTGGCACTAAACTCCATGATATCTCTATTGTCAATGACTACAATTGGACATAGGTTAACCTCACTCTTAGGATAGCCTAATGAACTTTCACCAACCCCTTATAAACATGTTTATAATTAATGCATGGGTTATCCAACACATCCTTTGATACACTATTATTCCTAAAGCTGGTGATAAGACAAATATTACCCCACAGCTCTCTATAGTAACTTACATTTATATGGCTGGCATTGAGTTTAATGTTGTTGATATGTAAATTTGCTTCATAGAAAATCTTATGACCATTAGAAACCCTAAGGCTTGTCATAGGTAAAACTCAGCATTCGGACACATCATAACCTATTTACTAAATCCCAAGTATTACATAATTTCCCTACACTAGATAACCACCTCCCTACCTACTTCACTGATAATCCTTCCACCTCCTGTATAATGATCAGCAATGGGGACTATAGGTGATAGGGGAGCATGAGTCAGTAGAAGAACATGAAGCACCACCCCTTAAGGTCTAGCCACATCCTCTGGACTCGTGGACCGAGTAGTTTTCATGACTAGAGCTAAAATTAAATATACATATTCAAGAGTCCATGACATACTTGGAGTATCTGCAATACTACTAGGATGAGATGAGACAACAACACCAGGAGGATAGAGCCTAATTTAAGTAGTAGTTTCTTTGTACTTCATCAATTCTTCTAGCCATCACTAGCATCACCTAATTTGGAATTGTTAGAGTACTAATCAGTTATTATGTGTGTTTTTTTAAACTTTCTAGCATTTTTAGCCTTTATTTTATATTATACTCTTTTACTTTACTCTTTCTCTCTCTCTCTCTCTCTCTCTCTCTCTCTCTCTCTCTCTCTCTCTCTCTCTCTCTCTTTGAGATGTCAAAGGGGGAGAACTTGTTGGTACAGGTGTTTGTTATTGGTGTTTATTAGTTACAGTGTTATTTATTTATTTTTTAATTAGTGTAGTGTTTGTTATTAGTACTTATTTGTTGAATTATTTCTATTTTCCTTAAAATAAATTAAAAAAAATATTATATAAAAATTAAATAAATCTAATAACTCACTATTAATAATTAAGAAGGAATATAATGAGGGGGAGAGCTATACACAAAAATACTTACTAACTTAACATAACTGATAATATTTATTATCATCAAAAAGTGGGAGATTGCTAAAACCTCTGAGCCCATCCTAGGGTTTTAATGATTACAAACATTATTAGTTTAACCATTTATGATTATTTTGCATTATATATATTATTTTCTTTTGTATCCTACTAACATTTTAGTTACAACATATACTGAGTTAAGCTAGAGAAAAGAATATAAGAAGTGTAGCATTGAGTCTAGTCATAGGTTGTCATAAAAGAGTTTGTAGTTTTTTTTTTCTTGAGTTAGTTTGTATTAGGTGTATGTTAGAAAAGGTGACTAAACATACACACATAAATGGGGGTGAGAGAACTAAACACTTGATTTTCTTTGTCAAATCATACTATATGATCTCAAATCGTACTATGTGATAAAGATCGTACTGCATGACTAGCTATTTCAAAATTTAAATCATGGGTTTAACTAAATTAATTAAATGAATTATCAATATAACTAATAATATTATACGACTAACAATGGTACAAAATGATAAGGTATTTTGGTAAATCCTCGCTGTCAAATCTTAGTTATCAAAATTAGGGAAATTCAAAATTTGAATTTTGAGCAAATCATACTGTATGAAGTTTTTTATACTATATAAGTATGCAATGAATGCTACCTAATTTTATTCATTGATCATGGACTCGAATCTAGATTAAATCTTGATTTTATATCATATTGTATGATCTATGTCATACAGATCAATTTAACAGAGACTTCATTGGACAAAATATGGGTCATCCTGGATAATCCATGATTCAATATTGGAAATCATATTGTACAACCAAATATCATACAATTCGATCTAAAATATGAGTATAATTAATTAGATAGTATGAACCTAGCATCATACTATATAATTAGAGCATTACCTTTGAAAATTAAGGTTTTCATCTAAATAGCACAACTTAATTCATTTAAATAAGATTTTGTGAGAGTCTTAATGTGGGTTTCTATGAGAGAGCTCTTAGGAAGAGAAAGGGGTTGTCTCCTTTGGGATATGCTTGAATAAAATTTTGGGAGTGAAGATGAATTTAAGAATTTCCTTGAGGGTGTTCAAGGATTGTGAGTGGATTCACATAGGAGACTTGTTAACTTGCATTTTATCCTTCATAGTCTTATGTCAAGTGTTTTGAAAGGGTCTCTATATGAGTCTCCAGTGAGGTTATGGTACTAGTTAGGGAAGGATAGCAAATCGACATCTCCAACATGATGGGGGGCTAAAGTAGGGAGATATTTTGGGGATAGAGAAGTCTATAAAGGTCATTCTCCACTTGGTAAGGGAGAATGGATTCTTCGCATTCTCCGCCTAGCTGAGTGCTAAAGATTTTTTCTATATAGTGAAATTCCTAAGACGGAGGACCTTGGGTTGTGGATGTACGTCTGGTGACTAAACCACTAAAAAAATTACTCATTTGTATTTTTTACTTTTCTTGCACTTTTAATTTCCTACTATTGGTTCAGTATGCATATTTTTATGATAACATCTTTTATGGAATTGATTTGGGTAATCTTTTGCTTAAATTTTTAGAATAAAAAACTAATCTTAAAAATATAAAAGTAAAAATATTTTCTTTAGAAGTTTTAAATATCTTTTTTTCAATATTTATTTGCTTCTATGCATTACTCAATTTTTAATAAAAAGTTTTTAAAACACCAATTCACCCCCTCTAGGTGTGCCATAGCACTTTCAGTATGTTTATGTACATGCCTAATTTATGCTAAGTAATTAACATCATTATCAAGAACTATGAATGTCAATATTGATATTAAGTTAGTTTTATCATACTTTAAACATATTTTTATTTATTTTATTTTTTTAAGGTATCACTTATAGTACATGCACTATTTTAATGGTGAGCCACCACTACCACAATGCCCAAAAATTCAAAGAATATTTTTGAGAAAGCTCAAAGATAAGAGGCTAGACACTATCTCTATATTATTTCTTATAGCAAATCAAGAGGAAGATGTTGCATGCTTAGACATGGGGCCTCAAGCCTTAATAGACTATGCATAACAAACTATATTTGACATACCCCAAGTGTTAATAGATATTGGAATCTAGGTGAACATCTTTAAAATCAAGACATCCATTCCATAAATAATTTTGAATTCATAATTTGGAGGCTTGGCTATTAAGAACCCCAACTTTCACCCTACAAACTTCTTGGAGATCTATGATACACTCAAATGCAATGGGTCTTTGATTATTCAATCAAATTAATGTTATTTCGATTCTATGTAAAGGATTGGGCTACGAGCTAGCTCAATTTGCTACCATGTAATTGACTCACTAGTTCATATAATTTTGCCCAATGTTCTTTCTGAGGTACTTCTCACCAGAGAAGATAGCCAAAATGTGTATTATGATATCAAAATTTATATATTTTGGTGGGGAAGATATTATATGATTTCCTGGAGTGGTATAAAGATTTATTGAGAAAGTGCTTATATTATGGCCTATTTAAAAAGATACAAGTCCAGACCTTATATAATGGATAGGAAAAAGCTACTAGGATGTTATTTGACACTTCATATATGAGCATTTTATTAGTAGGACACAAGAGGTCCCTTTTGGCCTGCTAGTGGAGATAAACATGAGCAATTTCCAGTGGCCAACCAAGTAATAGAAGCCAAAGAAAAATTTTCCATTCATTTTAAAGTGTAATCTTATAGTGGCACTCACGAATCAAGTTGCTTCATTAATAAAGAGATTCAATAAATTTACTTTTAATACCATCCATACACCCATAGTTTGCCATAATTTTATGGAAACATCCATCAGAGTAATGACTATTAGGAACCCATCGTCCGTTATATGAAGTGTAAAATGGGTTAAGTGGATTATATAGGGATATTGAATTTAAGTCGTCTGCAAAGGATTCAGCCCATCGTCTATTCGAAACTGCATTTTAGGGCCTTCGTGCCAGTGATCTAGATTACCGACACGAATGCATCCCATGTCACGAGCCCCTGGGGGCTGAAGCCCCTACTACTGGTCTACGGGCGAACGATGGACTCAAGCGGCACATTTTTAGCATGGATTCTAACTTAGAGGTGTACAATCATAATCCTGCACACGGTAGCTTTCCGACATTAAAGCTATCATATTGAGATACAATGAGGAGTTATTTGAGACAAAGGGTGCCATAACCTATATATAAAGTAATATAAAATTTAGACTAACAAAATTTAGAAGGAGTGAAAAGTCAAGTCTTGATAATCCACTACCATATATTCCACCACTACCATACCCACATAGATTTTAAAAGTTGTAATTAGATAACAAGTTTTAAAATTTCTAAATATTTTTAAGTAGCTACTTGTAATATTTTTTTCCAACACACTTGTGTAGATATCCATCTACATTAAGTTTATATAGGATATCCTCTCTTTCAAGAGAGGAAATTAGAGGAGTATGAGGCTATTAAACTTACTAAAATGTGTAGTGTAATCTTACAAAATAACTTGTCTTCCAAATTGAAAGATCAAGAAGCTTCCCAAGACCTTGTACTATAGGGAGTATGCAATTAAGCAAGACTTTAGGTGAATTAGGAGTGTGAGTGAATTTGATGTTGCTCTATTTTTATAAGGAGTTTGGGACTGGTGAAATGAAGCCAAAAATAATTTCTCTATAGGTAGATGATCAAGTAAGTAAACATCCAATTAGGATTATAGAATAAGTGCTCATTAAAGTTTATAAATTCATATTCCCTACTAATTTTATCAATCTTATCAATGAAGAATAATATTAGTACATCTCAATTATTTTGGGATGACCCTTCTTAGCTAAAAGTAGAATACTAATATATATATATATGTGTGTGTGTGTGTGTGTGTGTGTGTGTGTGTAATGGAGAGCTTATCCTATAAGTAAATATAAGAGGTGATTTTCTTGATCAAGAAAGTTTAAAGTAGTCTAGCAAGGTGCACTTTTTGAAAACCACCATATATGAGGCTTGTCTATGGCACAAGAGATTGTGTCATACAAGTATGAGGACACTGAAAAGGTTCATACATCGAGTCCTAGTTAAAGGGATACACAAGAAAGAGTTCACTAAGGAGCATCTCTGTGTTGCATGCCAGTTAGGTAAGAAAGTTAGGTTCTCTTTTTACTTATATAAGGAGATCAACACTAGTAGATCACTTGAGATTTTGCATATGGATCAATTTGGACCCATCAACACTATAAGTCTAAGAGGAAAAACATATGGGTTTGTCATTGTATATGACAACTCGAGATTCAGTTGGGTTAAGCTCATTGCTAGTAAAAGTGACTCATTTAAGGAGTTTAGTATTTTCTCAAATTGGATTCAAAGGAAGTTAGGATGCACTATAGCCACCATCCAAAATGACCATCGAGGAGAGTTTGAGAATAATAAATTTGAATCTATTTATCTAGAAGTTGGGATAGAGCATAATGTTTCTACACCTAAGAAGCCCCAAAAATTGATTTAGTAGAGATAATGAATAGGACCTTGATAGAAGCAACTAGAGCCATGTTAATGAATATATTCTACCTCAACTCTTTTGGGTTGAGGTAGTACATATAGCATGCTATGTTCTAAATAGGGTGTACATCATATCTAAATTGAATAAAACCTCCTATGAGCTTTTGAAGTGTAGAACTCCAAAACTTCACCACCTACATGCATTTGGATACAAATGCTTTGTGCTTAATAATGCAAAATCTAAATTTGTAATGTTTAATGCCAATTTTGATGAAGCTACTTTTTAAGGATATTTAGCATTAGGTAAATCATATAGTGTCTTTAAAAAGAGAAAAGTAGAAGTATAAGAGTCAACCCATATAGTATTTGATGAGACCTATAGGGATAATCCACCTAAAAAAGAAGATGAAGAGGGCGACATCACCATTAGAATTAAAAATATAGGACTAAAAGCTAGAGAAAAGATGTAGGATCCCTTCCTTAAAAAGTCGAGATATCCATCTAGTCATCCTAGGGAGATTATTATAGGATACCCATCTACAGGAGTTAGGATGAGGTATGGACTTAGGAAAGAAGTTAGCCACACAACATTCATCTCAATAGTATAATAGACTAGTGCAGAGCAAGCATTGGAAGATGAATTTTGGATTGTACCAATGCAATAAGAGAAGACTCTATTTGTAGGAAATGCTGTGTGGGAGTTAGTGGCTAAACCTACTGATTAGAGTGCTATTGGAATGAAAAGGGTATTTACAAATAAATTAAATGACTCTTGATTAATTGTTATGAATAAGGCTAAGTTGGTAGAAATAGGTTACAATCAAATAGAAGTGATGGATTTTGAGGAGACCTTTACCCCCAATAGCTAGGTTAGAGGCCATTTAGAGTACCATTAGAATTTTCTTGTTTTAAGAAGTTTAAATTGTACCGAATGGATGTGAAGAGTTTTTTTTTGGATTGAATGATTAAGGAAGATGTTTATGTAGAACATCCACCATGTTTTGAGAGCTTAGTCTATCAAATCATGTTTATAAACTCAAGAAGTACTATATGGGCTAAAGTACGCACATAAGGAATGTTATGATAAGCTCAACACTTTTCTGTTAGAGAAATCCTTTGTTAAGGGCATGATAGCAATACACTATTTATCAAAAAAAATTGAGATGATAAACTCATTATCCAGATATATATGGATGATAATCTATTTTGATCAACTAATGATGATCTATCTAAGGAATTTTCTTTCACTCTGATTTGTGAATTAGGGTAAGCTGACTTAGTTTTTTAGATTTTATATAAAGAAAAAAATAGATGGAACCTTCTTGAGTCAAACAAAACATTAAATAAATTTTAAAGAAATTTGGTATGGAAGGTTGCAACAATATGAATACACCCATGTGCCCAACCACCAAATTAGATAAAGATCAGGATGAAAAATCAGTAGATCAAAATAAATCTAAAGGGAGAATATGTTCTTTACTTTACTTAACCACCAATAAGCAGGACATTATTTTTAGCTTTTTTTTAAGGCTAGATTTTAGGCTGACCTTAAAGAATCCCGTAGGATTGCAATAAAAATAATCCTAATATATTTTGTAGGCACTTGAAACTTAGGTATATGGTAATCTAGAAATAGATTAACTTTTGAATTAGTTGGTAACCTAGATTTAGTTTTTTTTGGATGTAAGGTGGTTAGAAAAAAGACTTTAGGAACTTGCTAATTCATAAGACAATGTCTAATTTCCTGGTCTAGTCAAAAGTAAAAGTTTGTAGTCCTATCCAATGTAGAAGATGAGCATATAACTATATGAAGCGGTGTTGCCCAAGTCCTTTGGCTAAAGCAGTAGCTTCTTGAATTTGAATTTTAGGTAGATACCATCGCTATCATGTGTTATCACGAGAGTGATCTATATCACTAAGAATCTAATTTATCAACCTCACACTAAACACATTAACATGAGACACCACTTTATTATGGACCACATGGCAAAGGGAGATATGAACATACGATTTGTAGTCACAAAGAATCAATTAGTAGATATTTTTACCAAACCCCTAAGTTATGAAAGGTTTAGTGCAGTTAAAATTAGATTAGGAACCATCGAAATTAGATCTTAGGAAATTAATGTAGTTTCTTACATTTTGCATTTTTTCTAGTTTATTTTTTTATGTTCTAGTTTATATGTTCTTATGTTTATTTTTGGATTTATTTCATTTACTTTTAGTATATTTGTTTTTACGTTCATTTGATTTTAGTTTGTATTATAGATTTTGTGGTTATGTATACTACTTATTCTTCTCTTGTCTCAAAATTTTAATATTATATATTTTATATACTATATTAGTATACCTAACACACACCTAAATCTAAACTTTTCCTACATCATATTGTATGATGCACATAGACAAGCAATGAATCCACCCTAATTTTTGATCAACGGTTGGGATTGCAAAAATTGTTATCATTCATACTATATTAGCACTATCCTATTATACAAAACATGTGTCATAAGAAATAGTTGGGATGAAATTCTTAGGACCAGTGCAATCATTATTGCAAATCATACTGTACAAACACTCATTTATACTAGATGATTAATTTAGTCAATGAATAGATTGAAGAACCTTCGAGATAAAAAAAAAGATGAAGATCACACTATATGATCCTTGATCGTATTAGATAATTTGGTTGGTCTTAGCACTATTTTGATAGGATGATTTGGATTGTATTAATCATTTAGTATGATCCACATAATTTTGAATGATTAAATAGAGGCTACAAATTTAAGGGTTCAGTCCATTCCAATTCAGACCACTTCCACTTCAACCTATCTTACCTTCTACTTCAAGTCCTTAATATGCACAATGGCAAGAAAGAGTGCTAGAACCCTTCTTGGAGGACCCTCTCGGCCCTGCCTAGACAATAGGTTCTAGAATGAGGAAGATGCTACAACATACTAATGACATATAGAAGCCACTTATGGATAAACAAATCTGTATAATGTAACATCCATTGCCTTGAAAGACAAACTAATGCTCGACTATCAATTTGAGATGACAAACCATTTACTTTTATATCCAAACTCAGCATAAGAAATATTCAATTCAACTTGATAGATAAAAAGAACATTCAACTTATATTTTTGAATATGAATGTATAAACAAATGTACAAAGCTATACTCTACATCCACAATATTCTTCCCCTACCTTAGAAAGAAACTAAGATATGGCTTATTTTTTACTAGGTTCTAGACTCCCTATATGGGCAATCTAAGTCTTGAGAATACTCTTGATTAAAGTAAAGACTAGACTTTTTCAAATTATAAAGAGTCGATTAAAGGTTTTTGTTTAAATGAACTTTGAAAAAGATTTAGACTTTAAATTTTAGATTTAAGATTTTAGACTTAGATTTTAGGATGATTGGATAACCCTCTCGGGGATAGAAAAAACTGAAGAGTTTATACAACCTGACATATGTCTGCTTGGAATGGACAATCGGTTAACATCCTAAGCACCAACCAATGCTTTTTGAATGCAAGATAGAATGGCTCTATTCCTATAGAATAAATTATTTACGATTAAGAAACTTAAATCAAGATTATATAGCATGAAAATGAATCTAACTAGCACTATGTATAATGTATGAAAGAATGCATAAATAAAGCTATTTAATTATTTATTTGAAATGAAAATACAACCCATGGTCTACTATCAAGTAACATGGCCAAGCTTCGCCATAATAGGTTTGGATTTCTACTCTTATATAATGTTGATTTAAATATGTTTACTTACTTTAGTCTTTATCTTCAGGCTCCAAGATCTTCTTTAAGATTCCAAAAGATAATAATATTTAAAGAAAGAATAATCATTTCCTTTTGAAACTTATATATTTATAAGCAACCATCTTTAATCTTTTTATAACTCTTGACATTTTACAACTCAATCTAGTTATACAAGAATCTAGAACTTTTACATTTAATCATTTACATTTACATCATCACCTTGATACACTCTACTATCTGTAGGAATATAAAAGAAAAATGTATATATAATGCAATACAGGTGTATTTGTATAAAATATAACACAACCTATGAGCCTAATGTGACCCTAAAGAGTTAAAGGTGCACCAACATGAATACAAACATGAAATTTAGAGTACAAAAAGTAAGCAAGCTAAGTATGAATACCTTCTAAGCAAGGTACTCTAAAAAAAATAAACTACACCACCAGCCTAGCTTAGGCTAGAGTCAGTAACCCTATGAAACCATCTAAAGTGTTTATAACAGGCTGTATGGTTTGGATAGGTCTTAGGTTTTTATTATTTAATGTTATATAATATTTTATTTTAAAGTTATTTTAGGTCAAAAGGGTTTTATTTCATTTTAAATTTTAGTATTTTATAATTTACGATTTATTTTAAAGATATATTAAAACTATTAAAATTATTTACTTTAGATTTTAAAGAATATTTCGCTCAATAACTCCTAAGTGCTAGGAGTCATTGAATAGTAAGTCCAAGGCTCATATTTATAATACATTTGATCTCCCGTAAGGGATCAAATTCAAGGCATAGAATTTTTCATTTTATTTTGGAGTTTAAATATTTTAGGTTTTAAAGATTCTTATCAATTGATCACTTCAAGGACTTGAACTTTTCAATTAAAAGATCCAAGGATCATAATTATAATGCATTTGATTCCCCTTAAGGGATCAAATCAAGTGCATAGATTCCTTTGGTTTATTTATCTTCATTATTTAAGTTATTTAATTTAAATTAATTTATTTTACTTAATTATATTTTAATGTTATGAATTTTAGATTAAATGTTTTTCTATTTGTTCTTTAATATTGATTCATTTAATTAATTAATCTATAAATTATTAGGATTCAATTAAATTTTCTTTATTTATATTATGTTTGACCAAACTTTTAACTTTTATTTTTATTTAAGATTTTATTGGTTTCTAATTTTTAATAAATTTTAGATTTAATTTGGAGTTGAATGCAGCTTACTTTATATATATTTTTTATTTTTCTATATTTGTTTATGATTTTTATAAAGTCAACCTAATTAATTGAATTAAAATTCAAATAATTAGGCTATTCTTTTAGTTTTGATCCAAATCAATTCCAAATGATATGACATCAACACCAAATATCAGAAATGACCTCTAAAGATGATTATAAGATTTCAATTCATTTGTAAATTTATTTATATTTTTAATTATTTTATTTATTATTTAATACATTTTTGTAATTTTAAATTAATCATTATTTTTAAAGTTTCTAATAAAACTTTTATTTTTCTTTCAATATTCTCTAAATTTAGGGTTGAATGCAATTAATTTTATATTTTTTGATTTTTTTTAAATTTTAAATGATTTATTGAAAATCCATGGTCATTTATATAAGGTGAATTCAGCTTTACTAATAAACAAATAAAATGATCTCCAAACTTTTTGAAATTTAAACCATAGGCCAATAAGGACCTAAAGATCAAACTAAAGAAGTTTGAAGTCATCAAAGTCCTCTCAGGGTTCAAAATTAATTTCTAAAATAAATGTATCTATACTTTTAAATCTTATTTTAGGATATCTAGACCAGACATGGAGTATTAATTAGTGGCAATCTAACCCTTAGATACTAAGCTATCAAATCATTAAAAATAAAAATCTAGTGCTATATAGATTGTTAATTATAAATTTTCAAATATTTAGACCAAATAATGACCCATGTATTTGAAAATTCAAATTAGAGAAATTAAGACATTAAATGTGCTTAAGAAAATTAGGGCATGTTAGGAATACACCCTACTATGACTCAGTCAAATTTGACCTCAAATGGCTGAGTATTTAGAGAGTAATTAAGAAAAAATAGGAAATAATCAAAGTGAAAATGCTCTTTATAGACACAATAAATTGTCTTGATTTTATTTTTAATTGAAATGGATTTGCTCGCTAGTTCCATAAAGCCATTATAAGCAATTTTTAGTGAAGTGTGATTTTTAAAGAAATTTATAAGTCTCTAGCTATTTTAATTCATTTTAAATCCATTTGAGCAATGATTGGCATAGCAGCAGTGACAGTTAGTTGACACAATATCCCATTTCCACATGTCACATGTGGATTAGCCTGGCTGAATTGCATCAATCAATTATTAACCAAGTCAACCGTAAATTGGAGCTATTTGATCACGCGCCACTAATCCAATGGTTGGAATTTAGTCCTGCCATTTTCACAGCTTAGGAGAGGTGGATTGAATGACCCATTAGATGAAATATGGACCTTTCATAAGAATTGGATGGTCCAAATTTGATTTCTTCCTTAGAACAACAATTTAGAAGGAATTTTCTATTACTTTGTATGGATTGCATAATGAACCTAACTTCATAAAGCTTTCAGGAAATATTTATAATAATTTAAACTTCCATTATATGATGTTTGGGAGATTTATATAGCAGATAATGGAAGTTAATTAATCCTAGTTCTAAGATAAGGGTTTCATATTTACCTGGATCTATAGGGTCTTAGAACTTTAAATTTGATTTGTTTTACTCTTTAGCTCCTTGTGATGAACTCTTATTAAGGCACCTTTACTCAAGGATTTTTGGATTAGAAGTTAGAAATATTTGGAGGATGAAGCTCTAGGTTACCCTTGGATCTCCTTACTAATAAGTTCTCTAGGTCTATAAGGAGTAGGGAATTGTAGAGAGATTCTTTAGGAGTGAAATGAAAGCAAAATATCCAGCCTTTGGTCAAGGAAAATTTAGGGTATTTATAGGTCTTTGAATTTAAGTTTGAATTCAAAATCTTGCTAACTCGTCTATCCTCCAACCACCAAATTAGTTAGGGATCATCCAATAGGTGGTAAACAACTCACCCAAGAAGTTAGAGCCCATATGGTAAGTTTTTTAGGAAGTTATAACTGAACCAATGATTATGCATGTGTGGTTTCATGGAAACTTGCCACACTAACTCTCCATATAGCTAGAGCTAACTAGGATAATTACATTGAACATTCTAGAATGTAATTGAATAGTTTATGGGGTTTACTTTGGGCTGGGCATTGAATGGGCCAAGGAATTTTGGTTTTTAATGGTTTGGGTCAACCCAATTAGTTGACCTAGGTCAACTCCTGGGCTGGGCTAGCTAGGTTTAGTGCAAAGGGTCCATGGGAACCTAATGAAAGTATTTATTCAATTTAATTTTACAAGTTTTTGGATTTGGCTCAAGAAAAACCCCATTGGGTTCACTTGGGTCAAGCCATGTGGCAAGCCCAAGTAGGCCAAAGGGCTGAATCTTTTTTTGGATGACCCTTAGAGACCTAATGAATAGTCTCCATAAATTTCGGCACTTTAGTTTGGTCTAAATGCATGAATTTAATTTTTAGAGGCTTTAAGGCTTGTTTAGTCAACCAAGTTTTATTAGGGATTAGGGTTGGGTCTAACTCAATCCTAATGACATTCAGAACTTGTTGGAGGAGGTTTTATGCCATGGTGAGGTCTAAATACATGAAATGCAAATTTTAGGGCTTAGTGGGCCCTTTGGTCAACCTAGATTGATTTGGTCAACAAAGGTTAAATTGGTCAACTAGGCTTAACCTAGTGTTGGTTTAGGATCCAATCCTCTCCAAATGTGATTTATACTTTTTGGATGTGGTGTTGAGTCATGGAATGGCTGTGCCATGAAGGGATTATTCACATGTTAAGTTTTGTGGGTTTTTAGGGTTTCTTGGTCAACTATGGTCAACCATGGCCCACCAATGGTTCAATTAGGTTTAGTCATGTATGGTTTAAGTTCTAGAAATATTTGAAGGTTTTGGTGGGATTTAGGTAGTCTTCTATGTATGATTTAGGGTTTATGGTTAAAGGGCTCCTTTAATGGTCAAAGTGACCAATCATGGCCAACTTATCCCTTTCAAAGGTTCAATATGATCTATGCATGATCATGAATGATTATTTAATGCCTAGGACAGGAATCTATATCTTGGATGGGTAATTCAATATGATTCATTCATATAAAGGATTTATGTTTAAAAGTGATTCATAGGTCAGATTAGGTCAACCTACATTAATTATGATCAACCATGTACTCAAATGAGTTTAAATCACTGTAATGATTATTTTGGACATGTTTAATGGGTTTGTAAAGGCTTCTAAGATGATTTGCAATAAGATGCCATGTGCTGTTGCATGAGCTTTAAATATTTGAAGGTTTGTATGCTTGGAATTTGATTTGTGTTTTAGGGTTTAGAAGGACATGGAGTCCAAAAAAAAAGGTTAGATAGACTCTAGATACATGCCTAATCAATATGAAAATGATGAAACACCATTCTAGAGCCTTCACTAAGGGTTTTAAATCAATTAGGAATTCCCTTGAAATAAGGAAAAGTCTAAGGGCTTTAGGCTTTAGGTTTGAGCACTTGATTTTAGGGTTTGAAATTTTAAGCATTGTTTGGATTTTGATTTGATTTAAGATTGAGGTTTATGGTTGATTGAAGAGTTTAGGATTTTAAAATACCTAGACTATTGATAATCATTAGGGGCTTGCCAAGGATTGAGTGGTTGATCAAGTGACCATCAAAGTTGATTCAAATGACTAATTTAGAGTTTAATGTTTGAATCACCATGCCAGAGCATAGTGGGGAACTTGATTGAAGCTTTGAAGTGGAGTTCAAGGAATTGAAAACCAAGATTGAAGCTGTGATTTAGGGTTCTGACATTAGACACAAATGAGGTCAATACCACTATCACTGATTCCAAGGTCATCGACCAAGACACCCTTACCTCTTAGGTAACAAACCTTTTGTAGGTACCACTTTACAATTTCTTCTCACTCTAGCATTTCCATATGTTCTCAAATAATTGCTTGATTTTTTTTTCAAATTTAAGAATCACAACTAAGCATATGTCCCTTTAGTCCTTCATTTGTAGACCCCCCATCGAGTTTACCACTCAATATTTTATGACCATCTCCATATCTCTATCGATGACAATAAACCCCATAATATCTCTACTATTAGTGACTAAATAGACATAGGTAAGCCTTACTCTTAGGAATAGCCTAATGAACCTTCATCAACCCGTTAAAAGAATGTTGGTGTTTAATGTATGTGTTATCTAATATGTCCTTCGACACTCTATTATCCCTAAAGCTGGTGATAGGATAAATATTACAAGATTGGTCTCTATTTTAACTTACTTTTGTATGACTAGCACTGAGTTTAATATTTTTGATATGCTAATCTACTTCATAAAAAATCTGATGACTATTAGAAGCTCTAGGGCCCATCATAGGAGAAATATAGCATTAGGACACATCATAGACTATTTACTAGATGCCAAGTGTTGACCTCACTTTTATATGAGGTCATTATGACCTATCCAAACTCCTTAGTGTTGGCCTGGTGGTTGATAATCTCTAGTCAATAATCACCTAGCACTCAATCAATCAATACATACAATAAATTCTATGTTCAGTTAATCATCCAATATTCAACCTACAATCAATCAATTATACAGTCAATAGCCAATCAACAAACACTCAAAAATCATCTTCAATCAACTAACCTATAATCCCTCATCTAGCCTACATTTCCAACCATCAATCAATACTTCAGTCAATCATCTATGTAATCATTCAATCATCAAGCAATCAATCTATCAAGCAATTAGATCTCTAACCCTATAATTAATCAGCCTAAACTTCCAGCATTCAATCAATACTCAATCACTTGCCCCTACAGCCTTGCCTACAGCCAGGTAGCTCAGTACACTACCTAGCTCAATGCACTAGTACCCATGACCTCAATCAAGTCTAAGTCATCTCACTAGGAACCCCGCACACCAAACTCAACATCATGATGGGTGTTGTGGGTAAATGTAAATTTGAATTATAATAATGAATACTTAAGGCTCTATCGCCCTTAAATGATGCTTAAGTTTCCTTTAATATAAATTGATAAACCCCACTTTATATTAGCAAGTGTACATGCTGAATCAAGTAATAAAGTGATAGAGTAGAGTGTTAAAGCCATGAGAAAGTATGCTTTGTAAGAATCAACTACTATTATTTACTCTAATTATAATAAGTATCCTACTCAATAAAAATAGATGTTGTAAGATTCAATTGCTTAAATAAAATTAGATAAAGATAATGAATACACTATATGGATATAATATTTTAGATTGATGAATATAAATAACATATTTTTCCTAATCTCTTTTAATTGCGATGTTATTCAGAGCATATGCATTCTCAGATTTTGTCGAGCTTGTAGGAACAAAGGATGTCCAATGACTTCCTATAGTTATATCATCTCCTTAAATTTTTAATAGATTTTATACCCTATGCTTAGGTATGACACATACTAATTCAATATTCCTAGTTATAACTACTTCCCTCCATCGAGGCTCCACATTATACCTAATTTTAACCACACATATGACCACTATGTGCATTAAATTAAGATATAGTAATATTAAAAACATTATTTTAATAATTTAAAAAAATAAGAGAATTCAATAGTATTGCATATGATATTTATATCATTAATCCAAAATTAGAGAATTTAGCCAGACATGGAGTAGAATTGAAGTAAACTTATTTTCATTAATAGTATGATAGAAAGAAAATACAAGAGATTGATATCACTAGAATGGTTTAATGGATGGATCTCATCTTCAGTCTCTTTACTTATAGATTTTCTTTCAGAAACATAAGCCAAATACTCTAATGATGGTATCAAGTACTTCTCTAAATTCCCTACATTATCACCCTAAGGGAAATTCAGAGAAGCACTCTAAATTGTATTAAAATTATCTAAGTGATTGTTGACCTTATCATTGTATGAGGTCATCAGGGCTCATTCTACTACCAACAAAACTCCAAACCCAGCCTTCAAATAGCCCTCAATTCAATTTTCACCCTAGACTTCAATCCAGCCTACAAGTCAACCTCCAATTTAGCCTTTAGCCAAACTTCAATCATATCCAGTCAACTATAATCATTCATTTAATTAAAGTTGGTGTGGGTAATTCAAACACAATCATTCAAAACTAAAACCCAGTCCAAATCCAGAGTTCTAAAAAAAATCACAGGGTTAAGGACCCAGGTCCTAAAACCCTTTCTAGATGATTTTTTAATCACTTTGAAATCCAATCAAATGACCTCTGATTCATGATATATCAATTGTTTATTGATCATACATGTCCCTACGGTCAACCCTCAAAATTTAAGCCTAATATGACACTTCTAGCTCTAGAAATTGAATTAATTTTCAAAGACTATAAAATTTTTAAATATTTACAGCCTATGCCACTAGAACCTCCACCCTTTGGAATTTGACCTTGGAGCCTTTTCCAAAACCCCTAGCCCTGTCCATGACACTTTTTATGACATTTTGACCAGTAAAATATATTTTTTGGACCCAATTTGACCCAAAATTGACCATGGGTCAAAATGACCAAAATGCCCTTTAAAGGCATTTTTGGACATTTTCCCAAAAATCAACATGGCCCAATCATATCAAACCTTAAAACCTCTTCTAATGCATCCTATGCATCTTTAGGGATGCATTAGACTCAAATCCAACCTTTGGTTTAACTTTGTTGACTAAATCAACCATGGTTGACCAATACACCCTTTAAGGATTCAAACACCCATTTCAAACTGAATGAACTTATTTTGGCTTAGAGTCACTTCTATTGAGTTCATGTGTTCAATCCAAACTTAATGGACCCAACCCTTGACCCTAGATCAACTTGGTTGACCAAGTCAACCAAGTTTGACAAAGTTTACATACACTTCTATTAAACTCAAATCCTTTGACCAAGACTTCTTTAAACCAATTCAGGGATTTCCTCTTGAAGGCCCAAGACTTAGGCCCACTTGGGTTAGCCATATGGCTTGACCCAAGTGTCCAAAGAGAGGTCTCCATGGGCCAATTCTCAACCCAAGCTAAATCAATTCAAATAAATGCTTGCATTGGGTTTCGTATGACCCAATGCACCTACTGTCATGAACCAGCCCGGATACTCGAATTAACGAGGCGGGAACTAAGGTCGGACAGTAGGATCTAAATAATTCATAAATATAATAACATAAACAGTAAATTCTCCTTTAATCAATGGAAGAGTCACTAACTAAAAGTCTTCAAATACTTTAATTTTATTTCAGATCACAATTTATCTATTTTCAGATGCACGTCATCTTCTATAGGTGAACTCTTCTCTTTCTCCCATTTTCTAATTCTGAAGACTTACCTGAAACATTTAAATTCATTGTTTGAGTTCACTAAGTAAACTCAGTGGGTATCTGTTAAACAAATTCTCATGCATAAAAGACATTACATATTAACATTACTATCATTTCATTTCTTCATTTCATTTGGCATAAAATATAATTCCTTTCTTTAATTCGTTCATTTCTTCATACAGACTTTATCATCATTCCTTATAGCTTTTATATTTAACTATTATTCCTTTTCCCATTTCTTTTATATAGGAGCACCGTCAAAATGTACCAGAGGTACATCCATTTTC
Organism: Dendrobium chrysotoxum; assembly: GCA_019925795.1. Lineage (NCBI taxonomy): Eukaryota > Viridiplantae > Streptophyta > Magnoliopsida > Asparagales > Orchidaceae > Dendrobium > Dendrobium chrysotoxum. The sequence goes on from CM034314.1 coordinate 58,696,802, forward strand.
ATTTCCTTTTCCTTATGTCATAACCTTTTCCCCTTTTATTTTTATCGTGCACGGGTACATTGCTTCCCCAGCCAGTACCATACAGGGGTGACTCCTGTAATTTTCATGCATATCCTTTTCCCTTTTATCTTTCATCAGTTATACTTTTATTTAATATATAATTCGCATTTGTATATTTTAATTAGGAGATATAGATTTAATGTTATCATATCAATCTTCTCCTGAGTCATCTCTTACTTTAACATAAAAAGTGATTGTAGTAAATACTTTAAAATTTAACATGAATGCAGTAAATAAAAAGTTCTATACGAAAATCTATATACAATGAATTGATTTACCCACTTTGATCCTTTCAAATCCTCGATCCTTGGAGCAATCTCAACTTCGAATTTCCTTGTTAGAATTTCTACAACTTTCCTAACATTATAAACTTCCATCAAAATATGCTTATAATAATTAAATTGAACTAATATTGCATAGTAAAAGTCACTTACAAAGAGAAAATGGAGATTTCTCAAAATCCCTAAATTCTTCTCTCCTCCAAAATTCTTCCTTCTCGCTTACAATTCTCCCTTTTTCCCTTTAGAAATTATCCTTTACTTTAGGTGAAGCAAAATAATATAATTTATAGGAAAATTTTGGAAAGAACACAAACAAACCTTCTTCCCTCTTCTTCTCTATCATTTCTCTCTTCCGTTGCAATTTCTCCAAAATTAGCACTCCTTTAATGGTAGAATTGAAAAGGAGCCTTCAATTCTTATCTCCCAACGTGTTGAATCACTAAAAATGGCAAAAGAAAGCTTCCAAAATCACCTTCGCAAGCTTCGGTCGTCTGGCCAGGGTTCCGCCTCCTGTCGTTTGGCAAAAAGGGGGGGGGGGGGGGCATGGTTACAGGATTTAAGATTAAGGTTCGGTCGGTTCGCTTGAACCAGCCGGACCGAACCGGTCATCACAATCTCCCTTCCTTAAAAATTTTCATCCTCGAAAATAATCAAGTATAAATTAACATACCTTAGTTAAAAAGATAAGGATATTGACTTCTCATTTCAGCTTCTTTTTCCCAGGTGGCATCTCTTTCTGATCCATTTTTCCATAAGACTTTCACAAAAGGTATTGCTCTGTTCCTCAACTGTTTCACATCATATTCCAATATCCTTTCAGGTTCCTCAACATATTTCAAATCAGGTTGTAAGTCAATTGATTTGGACTGTATTCTCTTGGATTCATCTGAAACATACTTCCAGAGTACTGATATATGAAACACATTATGAATTCCTTGCATATGCCCTGGTAGATCCAATCTGTAAGCCATATTTCCAATTCTCTCTATGATTTCAAAAGGACCTTTAAATCTTGGACTTAATTTTCGTATCGTTCCAAACCTTTGCACACCTTTCATTGGGCTAACTTTTAAGAAAAAAAATTTTCCCACTTCAAACTCAACTGGCCTGTGCTTTGCATCATAATACTTTCGTTGCCTGTCTTGAACTGCCTTTAGTTTGTCTCTGATCAATCTGATTTTGTTAGTAGCTTCATCTACCAGTTCAGTTCCAATTACCTTTCTTTCACCCGTTTCTACCCAACACAAGGGGGTTCTGCATTTTCTTCCATAAAGAGCCTCATATGGTACCATTCCAATACTAGATAAAAAACTGTTATTTTATGCAAATTCAATCAATGGTATATGAGTATCCCAATTTCCTCCAAAATCTAAAACACATAATCGCATTAAATCCTCCAAAGTCTGAATTATCCTCTCTGATTGCCCATCTGTCTGAGGATGAAATACTATACTGAAAGTCAGTCGTGTGCCCAAAGCTTCCTGAATTTTCTTCCATAACTTAGAAGTGAAATGAGTATCTCTGTCTGAAACTATAGATTTTGGAATTCCATGCAATCTCATAATTTCATCAACATATAATTTTGCCAACTTCTCCACTGAATCTATCTGCCTGATGGGTAAGAAATGAGCTGACTTCGTTAATCTATCAATAACAACCCATATTGCATCTCGACTCTGTCTCGACCTGGGTAATCCAATCACAAAGTCCATTGCAAGATCTTCCCATTTCCACTCAGGTATTGGTAAAGGTTGTAGTTGACCACTTGGCTTTTGATGTTCTGCTTTAATCATTTGACAAGAAACACATTTTGCTACAAATTCTGCAACATTCCTCTTTAATCCTGGCCACCAAAACAATCCTCTCAGTTCCTGATACATTTTTGTACTGCCTGGGTGAATTTCATAATTGAAAAGATGAGCTTCCTGTAATACCTCCTCTCTTAAGCTTCCAACTTTTGGAATACAGACTCTACCCTTATACTTTAATAAGCCTTCTCTATCAATTTCAAAGCTCCCTAACTGTCCTGCTTATACTTTCTTTATGATCTCTTGAAATTTTTCATCTTGAGACAATGAATTAAGCACTCTATTTTTCAAAGTAGATTGGATCATCAACTGGTTCAACATCATATCTTTTATATTTTTCTGATTAACCACTGAAAGTTCTAATCTTTCCATATCTTTGAGTAATTATTCCTGTTGGGTAATTAACCAACTTGCATTCCCAAGAGCTTTTCTGCTTAGTGCATCTGCAATCACATTTGCCTTCCCAGGATGATACTGTATGTCCAGGTCATAATCCTTTATAAGCTCTAGCCGCCTTCTTTGTCTCACATTCAGTTCTTTTTGATTGAAAATATACTTGAGGCTCTTATGATCTGTGAACACCTCGCATCTAACCCCATATAAGTAATGTATCTAGATTTTAAGTGCAAAAACTACAACTGCCAATTCTAAATCATGAGTGGGGTGGTTCCTTTCATGAATTTTCGGTTGCCTTGAAGCATAGGCCACCACTCTACCATGTTGCATCAGTACACATCCAAGTCCTCTTAAGGAAGCATCATAGAAAATTTGGAATCCTTCTGAACCTGATGGAATTGTCAAAATTGGGGCAGTCATTAAACAATTCTTTAATTTCTGAAAAGCTTCTTCACATTGAACACTCCAATCAAATTTCACTGCTTTCTGGGTTAATCGGGATAATGGCATTGCAATTTGAGAAAACCCCTCCATGAATCTCCTGTAATAACCAGGATGGCCCAGAAAACTCCTCACCTCTGAAACTGTAGTTGGCCTTGGCCAATCTGAAATGGCTTGCACTTTATTCTGAACCACTGAAATTCCTTCTCCACTAATCACATGTCCAAGGAAATTTATATTGTTCAACCAAAATTCACATTTTGAAAATTTTGCATACAACTTATTCTCCTTTAATGTCTGCAACACTGCCTGTAAATGACTAGAATGGCTCTCTTTATCTCTTGAATAGATCAAAATATCATCAATGAACACAATTACAAATATATCCAGGAATGGCTTAAAAATTCTATTCATTAAATCCATAAATACAGCTGGTGCATTTGTTACTCCAAATGGCATTAGCACAAACTCACAGTGGCCATATCTTGTTCTGAAAGCTGTCTTTGCTATATCTTCTTTCTTGATTCGTAGCTGATGGTATCTAGATCTCAAATAAATTTTTGAGAAAACTGTAGCTCCCTCCAGTTGATCAAAAAGATCATCAATTCTGGGCAATGGATATTTATTCTTAACAGTAAGCTTATTCAGTTCTCTGTAATCTATGCATATTCTGAAGCTCCCATCTTTCTTCTTTATAAACAGCACTAGAGCTCGCCATGGTGAGGAACTTGGCCTGATAAATCCCTTATCTAGCAATTCCTGTAACTGACTTTTCAGCTCATGCAACTCTTTAACTGCCATCCTGTAAGGTGCCCTTGCCACTGGTTCTGAACCTGGTATCAACTCAATAGTGAAATCTATCTCCCTTTCTGGTGGTAATCCTAATAAATCATCTAAAAATACCTCTGGATATTCATTGATTACAGGTATATCTTTCAATTCTTTAACTTCCTTATTTGTATCCTTTACTTGAGCAAGAAAACATTGACATCCCTTGGATACAAATTTACATGCTTTCATATAAGTGATTATCATTGATGAAACTCCTCTCTCTCCATAGAATTTCAACTCTCTTTCTCCAGGCAAATTAAACTTTATAATTTTCTTGTTGCAATCAATAATCACAAAGTGTTTTGATAACCAATCCATTCCCAATATCATATCAAACTCTTGCAATGGCAGAACATTTAATGTTGCTTCAAACTCTCTTTCATTTATTTTGAAAGTCACTTGACATACACCATTTACATTCATAATAGATCCATTTGGCATTAAAACTTCCAAAATTACATTTGTCTCATAAACATTCAATCCAACTATTTTAACAAATTCTTCTGAAATAAAGGAGTGTGAAGCTACCGTATCAAAAAGAATTTGTACAGACTTTCCTTGCATCATGATCATACCTATAAAAGTTACAAAAAAAATATAAACATACATTATTCCTTGAACAATACTTTCATAATACACATTTATTCATTTTTCATTTCTATCACATGTAATCACTTTAGGTGATTCCTTAGCATCCTTCTGAGTCAATGCATATACTCTAGGCAGAGTATTCTGTCGGCTTTGACTTGATCCTGGAGTAGAAGCAGCTGATTCTACTGTTCTTGGTCTTCCAACATTATTTTGAGATCCAGTATTCATCCTTGACTCTCCTGCTGGTCTTTGCCCCAAAGTAGGATAATTCTTGGTTATGTGACCTGGTTGATGGCACCAGAAGCAAGTATTTGTACCTGATAAACATTCTCCTTTATGTTGTCTTCCACACTTGCTGCAACTATTTACACTTGAACTATCACTGCTACTAGACTTTGATTTCTTCCAATTAAACTTTCCAGTTTGTGAAGAGGTTTGCTGCTATGAAAATCCTGTGAAGTTCCCATAACCTCACCACTCTTCCTTTTCTGAAAATCACGTCTCCTTTGAGTGTTTTGCAGGTCCATTTCTGTTCTTCTAGCCCTTTCCACCAGCACTTTATAATCTTCAATTCCAAATGGAATAAGAGGCTATCTAATTGCATCCTTCAATCCTGATAAAAATTGATTACACTGTTCTTCTGTAGTATGGATTAAGTGAGGGGCATATCTGGATAATGTTGTAAATTCAGCTTCATATTGAATAACTGATTTATCTCCCTGCACCAGTCTCACAAACTTATCCTGCATTTGCCTCCTTACAGAAGGAGGTACGAACCAATCTCTAAACAATTTTGTAAACTCATCCCACTTGATTTGCATGTCTTGAATCCCTCTAGTTTTACTTTTATGCTGATATCTCCACCACCTTTCTGCTTCTCCATCAAGAGCAAAAACTACCAAGGAGACTTTCCTCTCCTCTAGACAAAATATTCCTTCTAAAATCTTTTCAATTCTCAGTAACCAATTTTCAGCTTCAATTGATCCCTCAACTCCCTTGAATAGTGGTGGTCTCATATCTTGAAATAATTTGAGATACTTATCCATAGGTATTCCACCACCACTATTACTTCCTGATGGTTGATTCCTTGAGTCTTGAATCATTTGAGCCATAGCTGTCATCATTTGTGTTAGTGCATCAGGATTAACATTTACATTAGGTACTGGCCTTTCTACTTCCATCTCTTCTTCAGAATCATTTTGATTCCTGCTTCAATAAAATATTCATTTCACATTAAATCTTTAAGTCATTAAAATCATCCTAATGGCTCTTCCAGTATAATTCATATCTAAATTTGGCTCTGATACCACTTTTGTCACGACCCGGCCCGGATACTCGAATTAACGAGGCGGGAACTAAGGTCGGACGGTAGGATCTAAATAATTCATAAATATAATAACATAAACAGTAAATTCTCCTTTAATCAATGGAAGAGTCACTAACTAAAAGTCTTCAAATACTTTAATTTTATTTCAAATCACAATTTACCTATTTTCAGATGCACGTCGTCTTCTATAGACGAACTCTTCTCTTTCTCCCATTTTCTAATTCTGAAGACTTACCTGAAACATTTAAATTCATTATTTGAATTCACTAAGTAAACTCAGTGGGTATCTGTTAAACAAATTCTCATGCATAAAAGACATTACATATTAACATTACTATCATTTTATTTCTTCATTTCATTTGGCATAAAATATAATTCCTTTCTTTAATTCGTTTATTTCTTCATACAGACTTTATCATCATTCCTTATAGCTTTTATATTTAACTATTATTCCTTTTCCCATTTCTTTTATACAGGAGCACCGTCAAAATGTACCAGAGGTACATCCATTTCCATTTCCTTTTCCTTGTGTCATAACCTTTTCCCCTTTTATTTTTATCGTGCACGGGTATATTGCTTCCCCAGCCAGTACCATACGGGGGGTGACTCCTGTAATTTGCATGCATATCCTTTTCCCTTTTATCTTTCATCAGTTATACTTTTATTTAATATATAATTCAGATTTGTATATTTCAATTAGGAGATATAGATTTAATGTTATCATATCAATCTTCTCCTGAGTCATCTCTTACTTTAACATGAAAAGTGATTGCAGTAAATACTTTAACATTTAACATGAATGCAGTAAATAAAAAGTTCAATACGAAAATCTATATACAATGAATTGATTTACCCACTTTGATCCTTTCAAATCCTCGATCCTTGGAGCAATCTCAACTTCGAATTTCCTTGTTGGAATTTTTACAACTTTCCTAACATTATAAACTTCCATCAAAATGTGCTTATAATAATTAAATTGAACTAATATTGCATAGTAAAAGTCACTTACAAAGAGAAAATGGGGATTTCTCAAAATCCCTAAATTCTTCTCTCCTCCAAAATTCTTCCTTCTCGCTTACAATTCTCCCTTTTTCCCTTTAGAAATTATCATTTACTTTAGGTGAAGCAAAATAATATAATTTATAGGAAAATTTTGGAAAGAACACAAACAAACCTTCTTCCCTCTTCTTCTCTATCATTTCTCTCTTCCGTTACAATTTCTCCAAAATTAGCACTCCTTTAATGGTAGAATTGAGAAGGAGTCTTCAATTCTTATCTCCCAACGTGTTGAATCGCTAAAAATGGCAAAAGAAAGCTTCCAAAATCACCTTCGCAAGCTTCGGTTGTCCGCCCAGGGTTCTGCCTCCTGTCGTTTCGCGAAAAGGGGGGGGGGCACGATTACGGGATTTAAGATTAAGGTTCGACCGGTTCGCTTGAACCGGCTGGACCGAACCGGTCATCACAATCTCCCTTCCTTAAAAATTTTCGTCCTAAAAAATAATCAAGTATAAATAAACATACCTTAGTTTAATAATAGAATGACATATAATCCAGGAGCGTCAAAATGTTGTTTAATCCAATGTCTAACTACGATAATCTGGCAAAGAGATCATTAATTTCATGATCAAAGTTATAATAATAGAACAACATATCTATCCAGAGAAAAAAAATATCGCTTTTTATTAATCATTTGAAAATGACGATAATGATTGTTATATTTAATTTTCCCAAAGATAATAATTAAAGGTTTTGAAAAAGCTTGATTTTGAAATCAGCTCTGAGTTTTTAAATCTCCTACGAGCGCAAGCCCTCGTAGTTAATTACATCATAGGATACCAGAAATTTTCTATGAAAACTCTCAATTAAAATAGCGATACAAATTTCATTTGAGATTTTCAGAGATTGATGTCAAGGGAGATCAGGACTGGAATTTCAAATCGGGAATGGTTCAAGATTGAACACTTATTTTTGGAGTCAAAGGAAGAATGGTGGGAGGTGTTTTGGGATTCTGAATCACTTCAAAAACACCTCAAACTATCCTAAGTGTTGAGCTTAAATTTGATTGAAAGAGATATTTAGTTTAAATGATCAATTTTATTAGAAAGTGGGAATTAGATTCCCAGAGGTTGAGGTCTTAGGATTGAAAAATTTGCCTCAGATCTTAAGTCTAAAATGGGTACTGAAAATCAGTGACCCAGAACCTAGCTAATGCAATGCAGTCCTGGACTTACCCCGGCCTGGATTGGGGAGCCAGCTAAACCACCTAAACGCTTTAAAACCATATGTCCAGTCTTTTATAAAAGAGTGGTTAAGGACATTATTTAAGATTAGTTTAAGGGGAGCGGGGCCAACATCTAAAGAAGATTCCTAATTAGCCCCTCAACATATGCTGGGTGAAATGCTTAAGCTAGAAATGCAATTACAAATTAGACTCAATTTTAATTTGTATCTAATGCAATGCATGCTAGTTTACTCGAATGCTTTAAAATCAGAATGAAGTAATTTTAAAATCAAGCTTAAAAATAGGTTTTATCCTAGAGATAGCACAACATCTCTTTGGATAGAACTGCACCCTAATAGGTTAGGTGGTCTGCCAAATCCTGCAGGCGGGGAGGTGCCTAACACGGAAGAGAAAAATCAATATGAATGCATGAAAAACCCCCGGCGAGTACGGGCTTACTTCTTAAAAGTGTTAGAGTTTCTATATGAGCTTAAATATTTTAAATTTTAATTAAAGTAGAAATAGTTTTGACCGTACCCTTATGAGCCACCGATCGGGTTCTAGGCTTAATCAAAATCGGCATGCAATTATCGCCAAAAAACTACTAAAAGCATGTGGGTCCTTAATCGCAATCAACATCAAACAATTAATATTAACCAAATCAATTAAATTAAAATTCAAATTGAAAGTTCATGTGGCAAGTGCTACTTAATTATACAACCTAGGGTCTACAGGAAAAGTAAAGTGGCCGGGTATCACTAACTACAACCCGTATTCTACTCCTAAGACTCAAGTGACTTTTGAGAATGAGTCTTCTTGTTCTTCACTTCTTCATCTTTTTGGAACTCCTTGGATCGTTGGGTCTGAGTATCCAAATGAAAAGAAACTCCCCATAAATAGGGGTGTTATCTTTTCTCTTTGGATATTTAAAAGCCATCCTAATTTGGATCTTTAAATGGATAGGAACTCTCTCATAAGGGATGTCCCTTCCTCTTTAGACTCCCTTGCTGGTTTTAAGGTTGAAATAATGTTTTCTGGAATTTTTGATGATTTATTGAATTTTGATATTTTCTAGATTATTTTAATCAATTTATTAAGGGGTCAAAAGTTAACTTTTTGATTTAAAGTATTTTCAAGAAAGTTAGTATTTTATTAAAATACTAGACCTTAATACGATCAGTTAGACAGCAAAGTACGCTGAAATTGGATTTTTCTATATTTTATTATGAAGGTTTGAAGTTTTGACTTGATTTTGAACTAGATTTGACCAGAAGTTGACTTTTTCAAAATTAATTGATTTCTAGAAACTTAACATTTTTGATAAATATTAGACCTTAAGATGAATTTTATGCCTTTGAGTTTGCTCAATTTGGAGTTCATTTGAATTAGTTATGAATTTTCAAAGTTTTGACAATTATTTGAATTATTTAATTTGTTTAATTAGAGACCTTTTGATGATTTGAATACAAATGACCTCCAAACTTCTTGAAATCACTTCCAAAGATGAGGGATGATCTAAGGAGTGATTATCAGGTGTTTGAGAAATTTTTAGAATTTTTAATTATTTTTAATTAATTAAATTAATTAAATATTAAATTTTAATTAAAATTAAATTGAACTTGATTTTAAAGACCAGTCAAAGGGCTTTTATTTTGCATTGATTAAGGGTTCAATTATGGTTAGTTTGAGATATTATGTGTAATTTTTGGATTTAAATTTAATTTATTACAATTTCTTGAAGGTTTTAAGGGTTAATTAAGGTTTAATTTTGATTAAATTAATTAAGGGGCTTAATGACTTCAAAATCCAGTGAAAATTTTTCTAAGGATGAGAATAACAGTATGTTTAAGTGTTCAATGTTTCAAGTCAATAGGAGGTGAATCCTAATTATTGAAAATATTCTAAATCCTCTAATTAAGTCTTTAATTATTATCCTTAATGACACTAGGTTTGATAGGTTTGAATCAAAGTTTCTAAACCCTTGACTTAACATATAAATGCATACAAACACATTCAATTCTTAAGCCTAAGAGAGCCTTAGAGCTAGGTGGTGTATGTATGTCCTTAAACATGCATGGATTAATACTTAATTAATTGTAAATAATAATTAGGTTAATGAATGATTATAGTATAATCATTCACTAACACTTCCACATGATTTCTATTTAAACATGTCAAATCTAAGCTTAGAATTTCAAAATAGATCACTCAACCTAAAATATTTAAGTATATGCATATTATTTTAAAATAATTTTAAATATATATTTAGTATACACATAGAATTATATATAAATATAAAATTTAAATTTAAAATACTTAAACATATAATTAAATTAAATTCAATATCTAAATGAGAGATCTATTGATTATCAAAGATTATTTGAAAATAAAGTTTTAATTTTCAAAATATTTAATATAATATTTAATTAAATATTAAAGGAATTAAATAATTAATATTAATTAAAAAAATCAAGTTTTGATCTCTGAAATTAGTCTCAAGTTAAAGTACTCAATGTTTTGAAAATTTTGATATATTATATTAATTTTTCTGATTTAAAATGAATTTATTATGAGTTTTTAAAGTTTAAATCATTTAAAATGGGTTTTTAATTAATTGAAAATTAATTAATAATTAAAATAATTTTAAAACCAGTTAATTTAAATCTTGGATGTTTTTTAAAATTTTAAAATTATTTATATATATATATATATATATATTTATATATATATATATATATATTTATATATATATGTTTTTTAATTTTCAAAAGTATTTAAGTGATTTAATATTAAGTAAATATTAATTAATAATCAAATATTTAATTAGTAATCAAATATAATTAATTTAATTTCAAAATTAGAATAATTAAAAATAATTATTTAATTATTAAATATTAATAAAAAAATGTTTTAATATTAAATTAATGAATATTATATAATTATTTAATCATTAAAATATTATAGGTCATTTAAGTAATATTAAATAATTTAATTAAATTTTATTTGAATTATTAAATATTTTTAAAATTAGTTTTACATTGAAAAAATAATTTAACATTTAATTAATTAAATATTAATTAATTATTGAAATATTTAATTAAAATATTAAATAATATTAAATATGTTACATTATCTTTTGATTTTAAGTTATTTTAAACTTTATACTAAAATTTAAATAAATATTTCAAATTAAATTTTTTTAATAAGAATAAAATAAAATAAAAAAATATTTTATTTAAATATTAATTTAAAATTTTAATAATTAATATTTGAAGTTAATTTATAATAATATATATGTATATTTTAATTTAAAAGTAATTTCTAATTTTTTTTATTTAAAAATGATTTAAAAAACAAATTTAAATCATTTAAAAAAAAAACAGCGGCGTCGGCGGCAGTGGAGGACACGTGGCGGCCTCTGATTGGCCGCTTCAGATCGCGGTCAATCATTGACAATGATTGCGCCGCCGCACAATCATTGCCAATGATTGCAGCGGCGGTGGCAGCTACTTAACCACGTCAACAAGCCTCGGGCGCCATAGGATCTCTGTGGTTCGAGAATGGACGGTTAGGATTAGGGCGAACAGTGCTTCAATCCAACAGACGTGAATAAACAGTGGATCAACGCGCGGAATGACGCAATCTGGGCCGTTGATCCAGAGATCAACGGTCCAGAAAACGTACCATTAACAGAAAACACGAACGAACCCTAGATTATGTTTATTGGTTCGTTCTCCTCATATACTCAACGAAATGACTTGAAATTTAAAGCAAAGATTAAGCTATTGAACAGATTTCATGTGGACGTGTTTTTTTTTGCTTGAAAAGTGCTTTTAAAAAGCTAATTTGAACAAAGTGTTTCTAACTAGGGTTGAGGATTTTTAGAGATCTAACCGTTCATTTTGGAAAGTTTTTGAACCTCTGAATTTGTAGTCTGTCCACGCAACCTTTCCTAGTTGAACCCACGGTCTGAAACGCTACGGATTGAGTTGGAGATGCCTTGGATGGAATTTGAGCTTGAGCTCGCTGGGAAGCTCGTCGTCGGTGACTTCTAGCGACTGGATTAGACTTGGGAAGTGAGGAGGGAGATTTGGAGATTCATAATGAATTGAGGTATGGGCTTGAGAAGGCTGGGATAGTGAGAGAGTGTTAGGGATTGAATGGAGGCTCTTTGAGAGGTTTTGCCCTATTCAATTCATTCCAGGCTGCATAGAGGGCTGAGATTGCTTGAGTGAGCCCTTAGATGATTGCCATCTATCCAGGGAGTTATTGGGGGGGGGGGGGGGTGCAGAGGGGTCAAGGACAAGAGGACATTCTATGTAAAAAGTCCTTTTTGTCTTATGTGAGCATATGGAATTGATTTAGACCATTAGATCTTAATCCAAAGGTCTAGAATAGTTCTAGGAATATTCCAGAAATTATTTGAACATCTGGAATGAAAAGGGATTGAAGAGAGTGCCATGTCATTGAGGATTTAAACTATTTAATGAATTCCTTGACCATTTGTTGACTGGTTTGACCAGTCAACAGGTCAAGGCTTGATGAGGAGGAGGTTGGAGAGCTGTTTTGAGCTAGTAGGATGCTCTCCAAGGGATTTGATATTAAGAGGCTAGGACTTGAGTGCATATTCATGAATTAAGAAAGATTTGACCAAATCATAATAAGTTGACTTGGTCAAATCAACAACAACTTGAGCCATGTTGAGCTTAGACATACTCAAGCCATGATATGAAATTAGGTTAGAAGCTTGGTAAGAGTTTAATTGGATGTATGGATGGATTTGACTAAGATCAATAAGTTTGACCAAATCCAATAAATTTACTTGGTCAAACCTCTCATGGATGTGTTTCAAGTTAGGTTTGAATGGATTCAATATAAATTATTGGGTGTATTTGAAGGTTTAATAGTTTACTTGAATGAGATTTTAATATATGTGGTGAATGGAGTTTATGTTGACTGGATTTGATCATACATAGATATGGTTGACCAATGGCCAAGGTCTGGATTGAATCAATTTGATTTGATGTCTTGAGTGTTTTGAAAATGATCCGGGGTTTAAATAGGCTATTTAGATCAAATGACTTATTTAGGTCTTTAATGGGCTTAGTGGGTCAACTATGTTGACTTGGTTAACCAGGTTGACCCAGGGTCACGGATTGGGTCCAACCAATTTAGAATGATATTCTGAGTCTACTGGTGGTGGTCTCAAGGTCTGGAGAGGTTTTTTGGTCAAAATGACCTATTTGGGCCCTTAATGGGCCATTAGGTCAACTTATGTTGACTTGGTCAACTAGGTTGACCCAGGAGCTCGGAATGGGCTCAATAGATTTGAAATGCCATTTGGAAACTAATGAAGGTGGTCCTAGGGTCTGGAGAGTTCAATTTGGTCAAGTGACCTATTTGAACCCTAAAGGGCCTTCTTAGTCAACCTAGGTTGACTTGGTCAACCAGGTTGACCCAAGGGCTAATTTTGGGTCCAATAGGTTAGGTTTGACATTTGAAATTTGTTGGAGGTATTTGTATTTGATTTGGAGCTTACTTGGTTCAAAGTGACTATTCACAGCCCTAAAGGGTATTTTAGTCATTTTGAAACATGGTCAACTGGGGGTCAAAGTGAGTCCAAAAAATTATAGTTTATTACTCAATGGGTCATAATCAAGGGTTTGGAAGTGATTTGAAGCTTTGGAAAAAGCTCTAGGATCAAGATCCACTGGGTGGCAGGTCCAGTGGCATAGATTATAAATATTTAAAGGTTTTATAGGCTTTAGATTTCAATTCAAATTTGGGGGTTAGGGACCTTAGAATGAGCTCAAATTTAGAGGGTTACCTCTAGAGATATGTCACATCAGTATGAAACTGACAGACCCTAAATTAGAGGTCATTTGATAGGGTTTTGAAATATTCAAAGATTCACTAGAAAAGGCTTTTAGGACTTAGACCTTTAGGCTTTTAAATTGAATATGGATTTCTAGATTTGAAGTGGACTTTGGGTTTAAATGTTTGGATTTGAATTATCCAAATCAATAGCAACTAATTGAATGATTTTATTGATTAGATAAAAATTAAATTTGATGGGAGGTTAGATTAAAGTTTTAACTGAGGTTAAAGTTTAGCAAAGTTTAAAATTTAGGTAAGTTGGGGCCTAGGTTGATTGATGTCTAGATTGATTGAGGATCAGGGTTGATTTGAAGTTTAAGCGGATTTGAGATCTGGATTAACTTGGCTTTAGGATTAAATTAAGGTCTGGGTTGATCTGGAGTTTGTATAGATATGAAGTCAGGATTTATTTGAATAAAGATTGGTCTAGGACCTAGATTGATTTGGGATCTAGGTAGATCTATAGTCTAGGTTAATCCTAGGGTCTAGAGTAGATCATAGGATTTAGAATCTAGGAAAATCCCAGGATTTAGAATAGATCTTGGGGTCTGGAATCTAGGAAACATCCTAGGGCTTGGGATCTAGGAGAATCCTAGGGCCTAAGCAAATCATAAAGTCTGGATCAGCTTAAAGGAATCCTAGGGTCTAGAGTAGATCCTAGGGATTAAAGTCTAGAAAGATCCTAGAGTCTAGAAGTCCTAGGGTCTGGGATCTAGAGTAACCCTAAGATCTAGAAATTTTGGGATCTAGAGGAATCTTAGGATATAGAGTAGATCCTAAAGTTTGGATTCTAGGAGGATCCTAAGGTTTAGAATGATCCTAAGATCTAAAATCTAGGAAAGATCCTAGGGTCTTGAATAGTCTAGAAACTAGATTGATATGAGATCAGGATTGATTTGAACCTTGATTAATCTAGGATCATATTAATCATAGGGTCAGGATTGATCCTAAAGATTGGAAAGATCCTAAGATCTGGATTGGTCCTACTGTCCTCATACAAAAATGAGGTTAACAAATGAAACCCCAATATGTGTAATAAAATGTAGTTCTATTGCACATATTGGTGTTGACCGATTACAATGGTCAAGTCTAGAGTTTTGATCCTAAGGGAATAAGAAGTCTATCCCTGGGGAATCGTAGTTTGAATTGACTCTAGGGTAGTGCCACGGAGGGCGTACTCTACTACTAGTGAGTCTAATCCTAAGGCAGGAGGAAAACATATCCTTAAAGGAAAAGAAGATCTAGGTGATCCTATAAGAAGAATGAATTCCTAACTATAATTGATCGAATTGAAATTTGATTCTAATGAAAAGGAGATCCTAACCTTAGAAAATTGAATTTAAAATGATACTGGGGTAATGCTAGGGGACAACATACTCCATCACTAGTAGATCTATTCCTAAGGGAAGGAGAATCCTAACCTTAAAGAAAAGAAGACTGAAGGACCCTGTAGGAAGGAAGAAATTCCAAACTATAGAGAATTGATTTTGAAACTGATACTAGGGTAGTGTCACAAGAGGCGTATTCTACCACTAGTAGCACTAGTAGATCTATTCCTAAGGGAAGGAGAATCCTAACCTTAAGGAAAAGAAAGTTTGATTTTGAAATTGGGATTGAATCCAGGATGGTGCCATAGGGGACTTATTCCATCGCTGGGGAGTCTAATCCTAAGAGAAGGAGAAAACTTACTCTAAGGAAAAGAGAACTGGATGATCTCATAGGATGGTAGTATTGCTTCCTATAGGAGATCAGACTTCAAGGTTTTGAATTTTGAAACTAGAATGGTGCCGCAGAGGGCGTTATCCATCACTAGAAGATCAAATCCTAAGGAAAGAAAGCACGATGACTCACACCTGTCCTTAAGAAAAAGAAGACTGGAGTACCCTGAGGGAAGGAAGCATTGCTTCCCACAAAAGGTCGGATCTAGATTTTAAATTTAGGATGGTGCCACAGAGGGCATGCTCCACCACTAGAAGATCTAATCCTAAGGAAAGAAAGCACGATGACTCACACCTGTCCTTAAGAAAACGAAAACTGGAAGAAGCTAGGATGGTGCCACAAAAGGCGTACTCCACCACTAGCAGATGGTCATATGGGGAGGAAGCATTGCTCCACACAGAGGACCACAACTAGAAGGAAACTAGGGTGGTGCTACAGAGGGCGTACTCCACCACTAGCGGATGATCTTTATGGAGAGGAAACTTTCTCTACACAAAAGATCAGGTCTAGAATGATCATGTGGGAAAGAAACTTGCTTCACACAGATAATCAAAATTGGATGATCGTATATAGAGGACACTTGCTCTATAAAGAGGATCGGGGCAAGAATGATCGTATGTAAAGGAAACTTGTTTCACATAGAAGATCGAGTCTGGATGATCGTATATAGAGGAGACTTGCTTTATATAGAGGATCAGGTCAGGAATGATCGTATGTGAAGGAAACTTGCTTCATATAGAAGATCGAGTCTAGATGATTGTATACAGAGGAAACTTGCTCTATATAGAGGATCAGGTCAGGCATGATCGTGTGTGAAGGAAACTTGCTTCACATAGAAGATCAAGTCTGGATGATCGTATACAGAGGAAACTTGCTCTATATAGAGGATCAGGTCAGGAATGATCGTATGTGAAGGAAACTTGCTTCACATAGAAGATCGAATATGGATGATCATATATAGAGGAAACTTACTCTATATAGAGGATCAGGTCAAGAATGATCGTATGTGAAGGAAACTTGCTTCACATAGAGGATTAAATCTGAATAATCGTATATAGAGGAAACTTGCTCTATATAAAGGATCAGGTCAAGAATGATCATATGTGAAGGAAACTTGCTTCACATAGAGGATCAAATTTAATTTTGAACTTTAAAATTTGGATGGTGTTGTAAAAGTATTATCCATCATTAAAGGATCTAATCTTAAGGTGAGAAAGTATGGTGACTTATATCTAAACTTAAGAAAAGAGAAATAGAATTTTGAAAATGAAAAACTTCAACAAGATTGAGTTGAAAAGATTCAAAATTTAAAAATTTTATTGATTTGAAATTCAAGCTAGATCAAGCATAATATATCTTCAGGAATCGCCCTTTTATAGGAAGAATTAGGGGATTTCCTTTACAATCTACTAGCTGATACGAGCCTCCTTCATAGACTATTTCTACTACGAAGGGTCCTTCCCAGGTTGGTTCAAACTTCTCGCCGAGCTTTTGGTGGGCTAAGATAGGCCTATGAAGAACCAAGACAAAGTCGCCTACTCGGAAGGTTCTAGGTCGCACTAACTTATCATGAGCTTGAACCATTCTGGCTTTATAGAGTTCTAGATTTTGCTGGGCTTGGAGACGACGTTCTTCAAGACCCTCAAGTTCTTCAAGTCAAAGTTTTGCATTCTGTTCTGTTGTAATCTGGTTTAAGACTGCAGTTCTGAGCGAAGGGATTTGAATTTCCAGAGGGAGTACGGCCTCAGACCCATACACTAGTGCAAACGCTGTGGATTGGGTTGGGGTTTGATATGTGGTCCTGTCGGCCCACAAAGCTTCCACCAACCTCTCATCCCACTGACATTTATTAACATCCAGGGTCTTTTTTATGATTTGAACCAGGGTTTTATTGAAGGCCTCAGCCAATCCATTAGTAGGAGGGTAATAGATCGTTGAGTATCTCCAATCAATACCATGACGACTTGCAAAGTTGTTGATTTTCATAGACTTGAAAGCGGACCCATTATCAGATATAATTTTGTGAGGTACGCCAAATCGATATATGATATAGTCACGAAAGAATTTCATTGTATGGTGTGATGTTACATTTCTCAATGGAACTGCTTCTACCCACTTTAAAAAGTAATCAGTCACTGCTAAGATTAAGCGATCACCCCTTGAATAAGGAGGGTCAATTGGCCCGATGATATCTGTACCCCAACTTTCGAAGGGCCATGAGGCTATCGTAGGGTGCAACACGTTAGGCGGCTGATGTAAAATCACACTATGAACCTGACACTGATGATAATATTTTGCAATTTTCATGCAATCGTCAATCATCGTAGGCTAGTAGTAACCAAGTCTTTTGATTTTCATTTTCATCTTAGGACCTGATTTATGAGCACCATACAGTACCACATGGACTTTGTTAACAATCTTTAGGGCCTCTCGTATGTCTAAATAATAGAGCCACATCTGATCGAACGATCGTTGGTACAACATATCGTTGACTAGTGTATATGATAGGGCATATTTTTTGATTTGATTCTCAAGAGACTTGTCGTGGGGGAGCTTGCCTTCTTACAGGTATTTGATTATTGTTTGTCTTCAATCTTCTTTTTATCAACTACTGAAGAGGTAGAAAGACCTGGGGGGATTGTTTGTTGAGGTACTCCATATCTATAGGAGATAGGACTTGACGACCCTGAACTTCTATAGGGATAATATCTTCTTCTGGGCAAGCAAAAATTCCTTTGCAAGCTTTGCTAGGGCATCCACTGAGGAATTGCTTCCATGAGGAACCCTATACAATGTTACAATGGGAATTTTCTCAAGCAAGTGCATTGTGTACTGGTGATATTTCAGGAGTTTATGATTCAAAACCTTATAGGTCCCTACAATCTGGTTAATTATCAGTTGAGAGTCACCATAGATTTTAATCTCTTTAATCTGTATCAAGATTGCAAGTTTCAGACTGGTTATCAGAGCTTTGTACTCAACCTCATTGTTCGTACAAGGTTCTAATAAATGGTAGGAAAAATGCATCATTCTCTTATCCGGTGTTATGAAAACTAGACCGACTCCGACTTTTCTAGGAATAGTAGATTATGGTGTTTTTCCCTGTTGAGAGGATGCTGTACCATCAAAATAAATTTCCCATGTTTGAGTATTGGATTTCTCAAAACTCATGATTTGCTCGTCAGGTAAATCATCATTTAGATGAGATTCTGTCGGTAGCGGGTGTGCCACAAGGAAGTCGACGATGACCTGCCCTTTCATAGCACGCAGGGGAATGAAAGTGATTTCAAATTGAAGTAATATCATAGACCAATGAGCTAGACGTACTGACAATGTAGGCCGGGTCATAAGATATTATAGGAGGTTGACATTGGAAATCAAATTGACTTGATGAGAGAGCATGTAATGCCTTAATTTTTATGTTGCAAAAACTAAAGCAAGGCAATGTTTCTCAATCGCTGGATAACAGATTTCCATTGGAAGTAATCTCTGACTCAGATAATAGAGAGCATTCTCTTTCCCATCATCATTGATTTGAGCTAGGAGGGCCACGAGAGTTTCGTCAAGAGCTGCAGTGTAAAGGATTAAGGGTCTCCTAAGAATGGGGGCTGCCAAAACAGGCAGATTTGTCAGGTATTATTTGATATTTTCAAAAGCATTTTGACATTTCTCGTCCCAAATAAATTTGGCATCCTTTTTAGCCAGGACAAAGAATGGTTGACATCTTCCAGAAATATTAGAAATGAATTATCTTATATACGCCAGCCTGCTCTGAAGGGATCTCAGTTGAGTGAGACTCTTAGGAGGTGACATATTTAAGATAGCTTCAATTTTGGCGGGATCAATTTCAATTCTGCGGTGCCTGAGTACGAAACCTAAGAATTTCCCTGAAGTGATGTCGAAAGCGCACTTCAAAGGATTCATTTTAAGGTTGAAGCGGCACAACCGCTCAAAGATGGTTCTTAAGTCATAAAGATGAGCCTCTTTCACTCTACTCTTGACAACTAAATCATCGATGTAGCATTCAACTTGATTATGGATTAAGTCATCAAAGATATGAGTCATAGCCTGCTGGTAGGTTGCACCAACATTTTTGAGGCCAAAGGGCATCACTTTTTAATAAAAGATGCCTATAGGACTTCTGAATGTTGTGTTTCACTCATCTTCTAGGGCCATCTTGATTTGATTATGACCAGACGAGCCATTCATAAAGGAGAAAACCACATGCGAAGAGGCAATGTCTACCATGAGTTTTGGGCTTGGCAAAGGAAATTCATTCTTAGGACATGCCTTATTCAGGTCTCTATAGTCTACACAGACTCAGATTTGACCATTCTTCTTTCGAACTGGCACGACACTGGCTACCCAAGAAGGATATTATTCCTCTCGAATAAATCTAGCTTCTGCCAACTTTTTGACTTCAGAAATGACTTGTTGTTTGATCTCCAGACGCATGCGTCGTGGAGCTTTCTTAACAGGAATGGCATCATGCCGGATTCCAAGTTTATAGACTGCTACATCAATAGACAATCCTGGCATTTCATCGTAAGTCCAAGCGAAGCAATCTTTAAACTTGGAGAGAAGTTGAATTAGATCCTTAAACTCATCCTCACTCAACAAAGAACTTATGAAGGTGGGGCGAGGGTCATCCTCTGTTCCAAGGTTGATTTCTTTAAGTTCATCGACTGTTAATTTAATTTCTTCTTCAAATTTAGGGGGTGCAATCCGAACCTAAAGTTCATTAGAATCATCTAAAGTCTCCAAACAAAGTCCATCAAATGAATCAATGACTTCAGTAGGGACATTTTTAAATTCAGTATGACTAGTTATCATTAGACAAAATTCATCATCGTCAAATGATCTAACGGTACCAAAGCTGATACCACTAGTCCAATGTTTATTAAATTTTGAATTCCAAAGACTTTCATGGTATCTAGCCTGACCCTTAGTACATTGACTTGGAGCAAAACCTTTAGAGATAAGAGATTTAACACCAGCAGGAAAGTAGCCAAAAGGTAATTCCATTAATTCATTGAAAATTTGCCTCCTCAAGGATTACATCATCTTGATTCCTTGAGGAGGAAGAGCTAGGGATGAACTTCTGGACTTTCCTTACTTTTCCATCTAAGTTAGGGGCATCCTTAGTCACTAATCCTGAGACCCTATCAGCAGACAGTGGGCTTAAGGTTAAGGATTCAACCACTCTATTAAGATTTTTATATAAACTCAATTCAGGCTCATCACTTTGTATTTTTAATTTTGTACCCTTCTGGTCGCTATCTAATTCTAAAATGAGATCAAACTTCGGAGGAGGATTGATTTTTGTATAGTCAAAAGCAAATCTGCCACCCCTTTTTCTTTAGTCTTCATCAAAACTTATTTAAAGTTCGATGTAGATTGGAGAATTTCCTTTTTGAATTGAGGTCAGCCTCGACCGCGTGCTCTTTGGGCCATCCTCCCACCTCTTAGAGGTAAAATGTTTGGAGGCCTAAAGATCACACGCTCGATGTCGTCTTCACTACTTGAATTTTATCTCTTTTGATTTTTGACTTTTTCTTTTCTCAATCTTTGAATTACTTTTGAACTTTAACTTTCTGCTTTTTCCTCCTTGATGTTGATCTCTACCTTAGAACAGGTAGTGGACCCTTTAGGTACATTGTACGCCGCATCCTCGTAGATCCCGATCTCGTGAATAGAGAATGGTTGCAGATTACCCTTGATTTCAAATTTAATGCCATTTTGTTAGTACTTAATGCATTGATTTAGGGTAGAAGGAACCATCCTATACTCTTTGATCCAGGGCCTTCCTTGGAGCACGTTAAAGGATGTTACCAAATCGATTATATGAAATTTTGCTTCGATTTTCAATTCTCCTATCTCTAGAAGAAGGGTAACTGAACCTAAAGCCTTCTCGCCCTTTTCATTAAACCCACGAAGCACTAACTTATCAGTTGAGAGCTTGCTAGTATCAATTTTAAGGTATGCGAGAGTCTTTATGTTCATCACATTGACTGATGCACCTGGATCAATGAGAACTCTTGATAACTTAAACTTGCCCATATTTACGGTGATGTAAAGTGGACGATTATGGTCGACAGTTCCAAGAAGTAAAGCTTCGTCAGAGAAGGTAACCCCAGGAATTTTCTTAAAGTACAAAGCTTTTTCCTTGAAAGTTGAAGCTAATTAAGCTAAGCAAATCTCTGGGTCGAGAAGTGCTTTAATTAGAGTCTCCCTCGTCTCTTTTGAAAGGACAAGGGAATCATAAATGCTCAATTTAGCAAGCAACTTCGTAAGGTGAGCTAAGACATTGTAATCAACACTTGGAACATTAATATCTAGACCTGGTGGATTTAAAAGAATTGGAGTTGATTGTTGAGCAGGGATTTGAATTGGATCATCAGAAGTAACTTGTTTTCCTTTATCCTGAGAAGGTAGCCTAGGGGGTAAGACCTTACCACCACGTAGCTATACTTATAAGACCTCATCGAAAGAACAAACTATAGGGGAGTCTACGCTCTCCTTAGGTGATTGATTGCTGTTACCTGAATGAGAGTCCAAATCTGAAAAGTCTATCACAACAGGACTCCCTTGAAAATTAATTTCAGGGGTTTCACAATCTAATAAGACATCAGATTCGTTTCTCTCTGGAAGAGTCAAATCTGGAGAGCTGAGTGTTTGAATTTCTTGATTGATCTCAGCTTATTCTTGATTATTTTCAACATAATAGTCATTTTGAATTTCATTCTCAACATTAATCATCAAAATTTTTATAGAAGGATTAGATTTTTTATTCAATTTACGACCTTTTGCCTTTGATGGGGTAAAGTAAAAGTCAGATAATTTCAGTGGAGATAGTGGTTTTGAGCCACCGTCCACCACTTGTACAGATCCCTCATCAATAAATTTTCTCTCTACAGAAGATTCACTTTTTTCATTTTTATTTAATACAGTAGTTCCTAAGACTACTGGAGAGGAAACTGTCCCAATGTCTCTTGCGAAGCCTCGAGGTCAACCTCCCAGATCGGGTCCCGGGCTCTCATCGGTAACTATTGAGAAAGATGAAAAGATTTATTAATCGACTTTTTAAATGCCCGGGATAGTGCTATATCCCACCATCTTCAATGGACAGAGAAGAGTTAGAATTCTTACCTGAGATAGATTTGACAGACCCCTGATCCGGATCGACCAGGTACTCCTTTGGAATTATGATATTACGTTGACAAAAATTCTTTTTGAGCCAGTCCTTGAAGTTAATGTAGTCTTCGATTGTGTGGCCTCACATGCGATGGTAGGGGTAAAAAGTTAGATCATCCTTCTTATTTGCCTCTTTCGGCTTCTTGGCCTCCAGTAATCAAAATTTTGGCTTCTTTTAAAGACTCTTAAGGATCTTTCTCACCGACTCCCTTTTAAATGGATATATATGAGCCAATCTCTCTTTAAAAGAAATCGGGTGAGAATCTCTTGTAGGTTGAGAGGTTACCTGAAAAAGTGGAGATTTCTGAGTTTATTGAACTGGAGAATTACTGGACTGAACGTTCTCTGGTTTCCTCCCCTTATCGACAGCTGAAACCATTGTTGTTCTCTTTTCAAAGGACTTCAATGATTTACTAGCTTTCTTCTCATCATTAGAATCCTTCAGGAATGGCATTTTAGAAGCCTTTTTCTGTAGATTACTAGCCTTATTCAAAAGTTTTTCGAAGGTTTTGATAGTGAAACCCTTTAGAAGAAAATCAATAGGCCTGTGGATATTCTTTAGAAGAATCTCCACTGCATGTTGCTCTTGCAACTGGGGTTTACACTTCATCGAGAGGTTTCGCCACCTCAAGATGTACTCAACCAAAGACTCTCCCAGTTTTTATTTTTCAATGATGAGATCACCAACGGTTACATGCTGCTGAGCTCCTGAGAATCTCTTTAAGAATAGACTCTCGAGCTCTGTGAATATTTTCACTGAACCATTTGGTAGATCTGTATACCACTCAAAAGTAATACTAGATAGACTACTCACAAATTCATGAAATAGTATAACATCTGACCCTCTTGCATTGCAACAGCTCGCTCGAAAGTGGGCCAGGTGCTGTCTTAGGTTTTCTAACCCACTAAAAACTTTGAATGAAGGTGGCACAAAACCTTTAGGATAAGAGACTAAATCATATTCTTCAGGATAGGATCTGCCCTTTGGAATAGATATAGTTCCTTGAGAGTGGGCTAAGGCCTCCCTTACCTGGATTTCGATCATCTGGCGGATATCTTTATCGGCTAGAGAGGTTAGGGAAGCAACTTCTGGAGTTCTAGGGCTTGATTCTGTCTTCCTGTTGTGCTCACCCACTGTATGTGTTGTAGGTTGCAACTACTCAGATTGAGACTATTGAGCTTTAATCATCTGATTCTGCATTTATTTCATTCTGAGCATCATCTGTTAAATCTTGTTCTCCATATTGATATTATCTATATCATGACCCATTCTAGAGATTTTGATGATAACAAATATATGCTTGGATGTTCTAATTTGTATGTTAAGTATTTCAGGTAAAATATTTTGATGGATATGCATGATAATTCAAGATGGACCAAGATGGACCAAGATGGAAAGCTTGAAGATTTTTATATAGTAGGGTGTTAGTGGTTCATTAGTATTTACTTGCATGATTTAATTTGCTCACATTTAAATATCTATTAAAATTATTTCTAAATTATTAATGATCTATATGATTTCTTAATTAAATTTTATATGCATCATTGATTACATAGAATTTATCAAAAATGCAAAGATAATTAAGGTAAATGAATAAGTTTTTGCGGTAAAATTTGATTACGTATTCTTTTTAAATTAACTTGTTTCATATCAATTTACTGATGTATGATTATTTAATCTAAATTATATCATATTATTATATGAATATTTAATATATCCTTAAATATATAAAAATATGCATAAGTTTTTAGTTTGCTGAATATGATATTATTTTAATCGACACGAGGTCTGATTATTATTCCATTAGATTGTTTGGAATCTATAGATATAAATTGATAGGTCACATGACCCGTTTGAAGCTATATTTAATTTATTAGGATTTTCTAAACATTAGCAGAGTTTAATACTATTTGCTGGGTAGCCGTTTTTGCCTTGTTTTGGATGTATATGAAGACTTTTTGACTTATCCATGTGACTAGCCATTTTATAGCCATTTGGAACTTATATTTCTTTAATATAAATGAATTATTTATCAAATATAATATTTTTTAGATGATAAATTAATATTGGATTAATAGTTTTATTGAAACTTGGCTTTACTTTCCCTTTCTCTTTAAATACCACTCATCCTCTTCATATGAGGGTAATTCAAGAGAAAAACTCCAGCACTTTTCTTCATTCCTTTCTTCTTGCTTATATGCTAAATATTGAGAGTAGAAACTTTGATCTTCATTCTAAGAGCTCTTTTCATTTGCACGATCAAATTCTTGGTTGGAAAGTTTCAACGCACTAAATCCAGTAACATCTCTTGAAGTTCTTGAGTTTGTTTTCTTATTCTAAATATTCACTTGCTGATCTATTAGTTTTCATCATATATACTCTCTTGAAAATATCTATCATTTGATGAAATACTAGTTAGAAATATTATTTTAAGTTTTATATGTGAAATTTTTTAAATCTAGAAAAGACAACAAAGCAAGTATTTTAATTTTCTTTTATGTGGCATAGATTTACATTTCAAAATTTTCTTAAAAGTATTATATTTAAAGAGTTATAGTTTAAATCAGTAAAAAAAATATTTTTATTTAATATATTATTCATATTTTTATCAAAATATAAATCTATCTTAAAGGAGCAAATTTCATATTCCAATTACAAGTAGTGAGGTGATTAAAATTAATTTGTAAGATCACCTCAAATATTTTAGTCATTTTGTTGCAAGATATTTTGAGCTTATTTTATTTGCATCAAGTTATATTTTTCTTTTTCTTGATCTAAGCCATTTGGCTTAGTAAAGCTTAATTTGTAATTAGATTGGATTGCACTCGCCCATGTAGGAGAGTACTTAGGTTGTAAAGATCTTCTTTGGTTTAAAGAAGTGAGATTTGCAAGGCAAACCTGGATTAGTGGATTCTAGCCCAAGAGTTGGCTAGCGTGGACGTAGGTCGGATTGGAATCCGGGCCGAACCACGTAAAAATCTTGTGCCTCTTATTTTTATTTCTTGCATCAATTTTTATTTAACATTTTTATAAAAATTTATGTGTTTATTTATTCATTGCAAAATAGCTTTCAAATTCTTTTAATTGCCTTCTTTTATTAAAAATTTTAACAACCCCAATTCACCCCCCCCTCTTGAGGTGCCATAGTTTTCCAACACTCCAGACTCTTGATGTATTCATCTTTCTCATTTAACTTGATTGATCCATCAGAGTCTGAATCTATAGCTGTAGAGGCTTCTTGCTTACCAGATCGATGTCTCGACGGCTCAGCATCTTTATTTGATGCTCGAGTTTTGACCATACAGATGTTCCCTGCTGAGTCTTCCTCCATCAAATCATCAGCTTCTGGATAAAAGGCTTCAATTGCCTTCTTCTTAAGTATATCTCTTATTTCTTGGACCACCTCATCGATTGGTTTACCCTCAATTGATTCAATGTCGATTGGTAGGTACCCCTTGTAGTTAATCATTTCTTCAAGTTCCTCTGCTCTTAGCTTGGTGAGGACTTCTTGAATCTTCAAATCATCAACAGTAGGTTCTGCTACCAACTGATTTAGCATTTCTTGATCATCATTAAACTCTATCCCCTCCCCTCCGACTATCCTGGGGTCGGTAGTCACGAGGGTGACATTCTCAACAGGGTGAGGGATATTTAACTTAACAGGTGACGAAGGAGTTTGACAGGTGGGAACTCCAATATCAATCTGAGGAGAATCCTCACATCCCTAAATGAGGAATCGGCGGACTTCAATAGGTAACTGAACTTGAGTATCTCTGATCTAAATCCCAACAGTTCTACTTATCTTCATCGGTATATATGGTTCATCCAAAGACATGGGCCTCTTGCCCTTAACATCTACTAACTAAAAATCTTTAACAATCTCTTTCAATTTGGCTATCACAGGGGCAACCTTTGAAAGTTTTGAAGGGGGAACTAGAGGTCTACCACTGAGAGGGTGACTCCTACCAGATCCAGTTAAAACTATCTCCTCTATTTTTATAGTCGGGAGATGAGGCACCTAGTGATATCCATCCACTAAGACTGAAGCAATGGGTTGTTTGACAAACTTTTTAGTTCTCCTCACTGGTTGAGAAGTCAGATTTCTTGGTTCAGACTTTTCTTCCTTTAATACTTCTTTTTCAAGCTTATGTGAGATCACCCCTTTCAGGTGTCTCATATATTATTCTTTTATCTGGTCTGTTTCAGCAGTACAGGTGTCGATGATGTTTCTTAACATTATTGTTCTTAAAGTATTCTTCTCTTTTGTAGTTCTCTTGACAGTGTAGTCAACTGGGCTAGGTGGAGAGCTAGAAATCCGCATGACTCTCTCCTCCCCTGCAGCAGCTGCAAGGGGGTGAAAATGACTCCCTTTCAGGAGTGGAGAAGAGGCAGGGATAGGCAGCTCCTCAACAGCCTCAGGCTCAACTAAACTCAGAGCCTTCTGCTCAGCAATCTTTCTAGACTTGGTGATTTTCTTTCTCACCCTTCTCAAATAGTTTTTCCTGGAACTCTTAATGCCAAATAGTGCTCCTGAACTAGAGGATCCTTTCTCGACAGTGGACTTAACCTCAATTTTCTTATCCTCATTCTGGACTGAGGGTACAGAAAGTGTAAGGGTAGCACCTGCTGCCAGTTCTAACATTGGGGGAAGGTCACTTGTAGCCCCCACAGCTAATTCAACTACCGGACCATTCTCACCCTCAGCAGTGAGATTGATGATTATTCCATTATTCATAGATAATTTCAAAGTCTTGAAGCCCATTCCAAACTGAATTGCACTACTATGAATTAGCTCTTCGACTTGAAGGTCTCGGTCAATTGAGAATAGAAGTTTGCCAGCCAATACAGAGGATTTGAATGTCTGAAATTTGAAAGAGAAGATTTGAATCAAAACTTTAAATTTGAATTTGACAAGAAATTTTCTATATTTTATCATATAAATCAAATTATAAGAAATATAATCCGATATGTAATGATAAAATATAGATATCAATTTTGATTTGAAGAAAGTTTGAATTTTTGCTGTATATGTTTAACTACAAGAGAATGTTATAGAAAATATATAACGATAGTGATCTGGATTTGATTTAAACGAATTTGACTGGAGATTTGAAATTTTGGAACTTGAAGGATTTTCCTTGAGTATTTGAAACCAATAAGTTGAGTTTAATTTCAACTTAATAGTTAACAAATTTGAAGGAAAATTAAGAAATTTCAACTCAACTCTCTTACCCTACTGAATAGGCTAGGGATAAGATGCTAGAGATTTGATTTGATAAAAAGATTGGATCTTTGAATCTAAATTTAGAAATAATTAAATTTGTATTGTACATTTCATTCTACAAGAGAATGTTGTAGTAGTGCATGTGACATCGAAGATTGAATATGAATTGAAAGGGATTTCAGTGACTCAAAAATCCGGCAGTATTTCCCCTTATTTTGAAACTCGAAGTATTGAACTTTCATTCAACACGACGATTTACAAATGTTAGGGAAGATCCTTCAAAAGTGGACTCGACTCTTTTTATCTTATCGAAGATAAAATGTCAGAGTTCAAGATTTGAGAGATACTGAAATTGAATATTAATTTTAGAGAAGATTTGATTTGTATTTTCAAAGTTAATCTTATAAAGGATATTGTAAGAGAACATGTGACAAATGATGATTAAAATTGAAGAAGTCAAATGGATATTTTTGAAAACTTGAATTTCCGGCAGTACCTCCCCTTATTTTTGAAGCTCGAGATGTTGAATTTGCATTCAACTCAACGGTTTATAAATTTTAGGGAAGAGCTAAAGAAAACAACTTGACTCTTTTTATTTCAAAGAATAATTCAAAATGAAATGTCAAAGATTAATTCAACCAGAAAGATTGAAAAGGCATTGCGTATATTAAACTATAATGATTGTCATAGGAGAATACATAGCAATAGAATTTAAACTTGAATGATTTCAAAGGAATATTTGAAAAAGTTCAAAAATCCGGCGGCATCTCCCCTTATTTTTGAAACTCGAAGTGTTGAACATGTGTTTAACATAACAATTTACAAAACTCCAAGAGGGAGATTCTAGAAGATTAACCTGACTCTTTCATCCTGATGCAAGGTTCAAAATGAAATGTCAAAGATTGAAACAACTAGAGGGATTGAAAGTGCATTGGCTGTACACAGCTACAACAATTATTGTAGAAGTATATATTTACAATGACTATTAGAATTAAAGGATTTTGAGATGAATGTTGAAAAAGTTTAAAATTTCGATAGCATCTCCCCTTATTTTTGAAACTTGAAGTGTCGAACGTGTGTTCAACATAACAATTTATAAGAATTTTAAATAATGAGACACTAAAAAGCCAACCTGACTCTTTCATCCTGATGAGTGATTCGAGATTAAAATGTCAAAGATAAACTTTTCCAAATGTATTGGATTTTCAAATGGAATTTGAAAATGATTTATACACTTAATCACATATATTGAATTGCAGAAATTACAATTCTATATATAGTGATATAGTGAATAAAGCATTTAGAGTTTGAGATGAAAGTGCAAATAGGTTGTTAGACCTATTACTCATGTCCCTAGGCTAACTAAGAGGGGGGGGGGGGGGGGGTGAATTGGTCCTTTTAAAAATTACTCTTGGTATTTTGAAAAATTTTAAAGCTAATCGTACAGTACGATATAACTTCGTACAATATGAACAGAGATAATGTTTTGCTCTTTCGTTCAACACAGAAATTTAACCACAAAAAAAATAAACTGCGAAAAAATAAAAGTGCGAAAAATAAACAGTGAACAGAAAATACTAGAATTTATAGTGGTTCGGTTAAACATGACCTACATCCACTCCCTAGAGACTCCTTCTCTAGGTATTGCACTAAACTCAAGTGGCTCTCCTTTTGCCCCCACAGCAAGGCGGAGAAGCCTTTACAAACTCTCTTCCACCAACCCCGGTACGGTAGAGAACCGTCGTCCTTTTCACCCTTCAAGTGCGGTAGATAACCGTCATCCTTTTCACCCTCCAAGTGCGGTATAAAATCATCATCCTTTTCACCCTCCAAGCGTGGCAGAGAACCAGAATCCTCTCGAATAATGCTCTTACAAAAGTCTCCAAGGAACTAGGAAGATGCTTGAAGAACAAGTAAAAGAAATCCTCTCAATTGGATAACCTTGTGAATCCCCTCACAATTCTCTCTTGAAAGATCTCTCAATACTCACTCCCAAACACTCTCCCAATCACTCTCCTTTCACTTCCCAAAAGAATTTTCGCAGAAGGATTTTTCCTTCAGTTAGTTTTAAGTCATGTATATACTTGGGACTGAAAAAACCATCCAAAAACTGAATTTTCAAGTTTAGTCCGTGTCGATCGTCCTGTATGATCGACGATCATACTATACGAATAGTTTAAAATATTAAACGATCCGTCCCGTACGAACAATGAGATGATTCAAACAGAGAGCTTCGTACGAACATATCATCCCGTACAAACCCTTAGATGAATCGAACAGAGCGCTTCGTCCGATCAGTTAGTCCCGTATGAACACTTGGACGATTCGAACAAAGAGCTTCGTACAAACATATCGTCCCGTACGAACCCTTGGACGAATTGAACAGAGAGCTTCATACGAACATATCATCTGGTACGAACCCTTGGATGAATCGAACAGAGCGCTTCGTCTGATCTGTTCATCCCGTACGAACCATTGGACGAACCCAATTTTGAGCAGTTCGTACAACAAAAACTCATATATGAAAAGTATTCATACTGTACGAACATACCTTAGAAAAATTTTCTTGTCATATGGGTTCAATATGAAGGACATATTCAACAGATCATCCCGTACGATATCAAATCATACTATACGATCAGATTAAAAAATTAAACTTTTTACTCCCCCATTATGTGTGTGTGTGCACAGTTATCCAACTTATAATCACACACTCTCAGACTCAAGAAAAAGAAAATTTATAGACTTCATTTACAGTGAACAAGTGAACTTGAAGTCTTCAATAATCTGGAGTGTAAATTTCCTGAAAAATACTTTAGTACACACAACAAAACTCAAATAATTGTTAGGAGAAGAATAAAACAAACAATAAACTTTTGTAATCATCAAAAATATAACTTGGATCAGAATTTTCTTGAACAAACAAATGTACTCAAATCATAACATGAGACAGATTTGAACCTTGATAAGGATATTGAACATTTGACTTTAAAATTGAAAGACCTTCTAAAAATTATATAACTTAGCATGCTATTGATTAATCCAAACATGCAAGTTTCTAATATTCATAGAAAAGTTTGGGCTAGGATTTGGCTTAACTCTTTTTGCTCTACCAATCAATTTGGAGGCAAAAATATCAAAGTCCGACATTGAAGGAGGTTTCCTACACTCACCTCTCTTTTCACATGTCTTAATTGAGTTGACCACACTCACCCAAAGGAGAAATGGGAGAGGGACCAACGAAATAAAGGTAGTCAGAACTATCGATGTAAAAAAATATATAGCGCAATTAAAGATGGAGAGAGAGACATTCCCCAGCGGAGTCGCCATTTTTTGATTTATCGAAAAATATATGTTTTTGAAAAAGGTTTAATTTTCTTTGGGAAATATTTAATTTTTAAAATTTTAAATTTTAAATTTGAACGCTAATTATGAATGATAAATCATCTTGAGAGATGAACATATCATTCCCTAATGGTTTCAAATTTCAAATCATTGGATTTACCTTGATTATCATAATCAAACTCAAAGAGAAACAACATATAATCCAGGAGGGTCAAAATGATGTTTAATCTAATGTCTGACTGTGATAATCTGTCAAAGAGATCATTAATTTTATGATTAAAGTTGTAATAATAGAACGACATATTTATCCGGAGAAAGAAAATATCGCTTATTATTAATAATTTAAAAATAACGATAATGATCATTGTATTTAATTTTCCCAAAGATAATTAATTAAAGGTTTTGAAAAAGCATGATTTTGAAATCAGGTCTGAGTTTCTAAATCTCCTATGAGCGCAAGCCCTCGTAGTTAATTAAATCGTAGGAAACCAAAAATTTTCTATGAAAACTTTCGATTAAAATAGCGATACGAATTTCATTTGAGATTTTCAAAGATTGATATCAAGGGAGATTGGGACTGAAATTTTAAATCGGGAATGGTTCAAGATTGAACACTTATTTCTAGAGTCAAAGGAAGAATGGTGGGAGGTGTTTTGAGATTCTGAATCAGTTTAGAAATACCTCAAACTATCTTAAGTGTTGGGCTTGAATTTGATTGAAAGAGATATTTAGTTTAATTGATCAATTTTATTAGAAAGTGGGAATTAGATTCCTGAAGGTTGAGGTCTTAGGATTGAAAAATCTGCCTCAGATCTTAAGTCTAAAATGAGTACTGAAAATTAGTGATCCGGAACCTAGATAATGCAATGCAGTCCTGGACTTACCCCAACCTGGATTGGGGAGCGAGCTAAACCACCTAAACGCTTTAAAACCATGTGTCCGGTCTTTTATGAAAGAGTGGTTAAGGATGTTGTTTAAGATTAGTTTAAGGGGAGCGGGGCCGACATCTAGAGCAGATTCTTAATTGGTCCCTCAATATATGTTGGGTGAAATGCTTAAGCTAGAAATGCAATTAAGAATTATACTCAATTTTAATTTGTATCTAATACAATGTATGCTAGTTGACTCGAATGCTTTAAAATCAGAATAAAGTAATTTTAAAATCAGGCTTAAAAATAAGTTTTATCGTAGAGATTGCACAACATCCCCTTGGACAGAACTGCACTTTAATAGGTTAGGTGGTTTGTTAAAACCCGCAGGCGGGGAGGTGCCTAACATGGAAGAGAAAAGTCAATATGAATGCATGAAAAACCCTCGGCGAGTCCGGGCTTACTTCTTAAAAGCATTAGAGTTTCTATCTGAGCTTAAATATTTTAAATTTTAATTAAAGTAGAAATAGTTTTGACCGTACCCTCACGAGCCTCTGATCGGGTTCCAGGCTAAATCAAAATCGGCATGTAATTATTGCCAAAAAACTACTAAAGGCATATGGGTCCTTAATTGCAATCAACATCAAATAATCAATATTAATCAAATTAATTAAATTAAAATTCAAATTGAAAGTCTATATGACCAGTGCCACTTAATTATACAACCCAGGGTCTGCAGGAAAAGTAAAGTGGCCGGGTACCACTGACTACAACCCAGATTCTACTCCTAAGACTCAAGTGACTTTTGAGAATGGGTCTTCTTGTTCTTCACTTCTTCGTCTTCTTGAAACTCCTTGGATCGTCGGGTCCGAGTATCCAAATGAAAAGAAACTCCCCCAAAATAAGGGTGTTATCTTTTCTCTTTGGATATTTAAAAGTCATCCTAATTTGGATCTTTAAATGGATAGGAACTCTCCCCATAAAGGATGTCCCTTCCTCTTTGGATTACAAATTGTATATTTAAACATCCCAATCTCAAAGTACTTAATACATTACAACTCAAATTTAATTTATATCAATTAAAATTAAAATCTAGACTCGATCCTACAGGGTTATCCTAATAATCAACAGTTAAAATGATATCCCAAGCAGTTATAATTCATCTCAAACAATTAATATTTGCAATTAAAATACTCAAATCACCGCCACGCTTGGCTATGCTCTTTTAATTTTAAAGGGGGTCTTAAAGCAAATTTTTGGAGCACTTGTATAATTTAATATTTATGATTTTGCCCCCTTTAATTTTAAATGCCCTGTATGAGGATGGCCACCTGCATAAGATTGAATTAGTATAAATCATTCCTAACCTAAGAGTATATCTATCACACAATCAATTATATCACAGAGTACTAAAATTTAAATAAACAAACACATCAATTCTACTATTAGCAAACAGCATGCAGTAAAAGCTCGAAAATCCGGCACACAACGGAAAAGTAAACACCGGCCTAGCCTAAAAATTAGAGGTGGTTGTCCTAGCAAACCATCTAAAGTGTGTGAGGTAGGCTATGTGGCTTTGACATGTCCTAAATAGGATACTTGATTGAAGTTGTTTGATGTTCTAGTTGGTTGAAAGACTTAAGGGAGATTTTAATTGAAGTCCAAGTCTTAATGGTTTAAATTTAATTTTAAAATTGATTTTAATTATTTGTTGAATACCACCTTTATTGCACACCGAGGCCGTGAAGTTTATTTCACCTTTCTTGGGGCTAATTTAATAGCCTCGTAGGCCTGAGTTACCTAGTGGTACCCGATATGATTAAGTGTTTTAAGTTTAATTAAGTTTAAGAGTTGATTAATTTTTAATTAAGGTTGGTTAGTTGCTAGTTTTAAGGTTGAAATAATGTTTTCTGGAATTTTTGATGATTTATTGTATTTTGGAATTTTCTTGATTATTTTAATCAATTAATTAAGGGGTCAAAAGTTGACTTTTTGATTTAAAGTGTTTTCTAGAAAGTTAGTATTTTATTAAAATACTAGACCTTGATATAATTAGTTAGACAGTAAGTACGCTGAAATTAGATTTTTTTAGATTTTATTATGAAGGTTTGAAGTTTTGTCTTGATTTTGAACTAGATTTGACCAAAAGTTAACTTTTCAAAATTAATTGATTTCTAGAAACTTAACATTTTTGATAAGTATTAGACCTTAAGATGAATTGTATGCCTTTAAGTTTGCTCAATTTGGAGTTCATTTGAATTAGTTATGTATTTTCAAAGTTTTGACAATAATTTGAATTATTTAATTTGTTTAATTAGAGACCTTTTGATGATTTGAATACAAATGACCTCCAAACCTCTTGAAATAACTTCCAAAGATGAGGGATGATCTAAGGAATGATTATCAAGTGTTTAAGAAATTTTTGGAATTTTAAATTTTTTTTAATTAATTAAAATAATTAAATTTTAAATTTTAATTAAAATTAAATTGAACTTGATTTTAAAGTCCAGTCAAGGGGCTTTTATTTTTCATTGATTAAGGGTTCAATTATGGCCAGTTTGAGGTATTATGTGTACCTTTTGGATTTAAATATAATTTATTATAATTTCTTGAAGGTTTTAAGGGTTAATTAAGGTTTAATTTTGATTAAATTAATTAAGGGGCTTAATGACTTCAAAATCCAGTGGAAAATTTTTCTAAGGCTGAGAATGTCACTATGTTTATGTGTTCAAAGTTTCAAGTGAATAGGAGGTGAATCCTAATTATTGAAAATATTCTAAATCCTCTAATCAAGTCCTTAATTATTATCCTTAATGACACTAGGTTTGATAGGTTTGAATCAAAGTCTCTAGACCCTTGACTTAACATATAAATGCATACAAACACATTCAATTCCTAAGTCTAAGAGAGCCTTAGAGCTAGGTAGTGTGTGTATTTCCTTAAACATGCATGGATTAATACTTAATTAATTGTAAATAATAATTAGGTTAATGAATGATTAGAGTATAATCATTCACTAATACTTTCACATGATTTCTATTCAAACATGTTAAATCTAAGCTTAGAATTTCAAAATAGATCTCTCAACCTAAAATATTTAAGTAAATGCATATTATTTTAAAATAATTTCAAATATATGTTTAATATACACATAGAATTATATATAAATATAAAATTTAAATTTAAAATACTTAAACATATAATTAAATTAAATTCAATATCTAAATGAGAGATCTACTGATTATCAAAGATTATTTGAAAATAAAGTTTTAATTTTCAAAATATTTAATATAATATTTAATTAAATATTAATTAAATATTAAAGTAATTAAATAATTAATATTAATTAAAATAAATCAAGTTTTGATCTCTGAAATTTTTCTTAAGTTAAAGTACTCACTTTTCTGAAAATTTTGATATATTATATTAATTTTTCTGATTTAAAAAGAATTTATTATGAATTTTTAAAGTTTAAATCATTTAAAAGGGGTTTTTAATTAATTTAAAATTAATTAATGATTAAAATAATTTTAAAACCATTTAATTTAAATCTTGGATGTTTTCTAAAATTTTAAAATTATATATTCAAAAGTATTTAAGTTATTTAATATTAAGTAAATATTAATTAATAATCAAATATTTTAGAATATAATTTAAATTAAATTAATTTTAAAATTAAAATAGTTTAAAATAATTATTTAATTGCTGAATATTAATAAAAAAATGTTTTAATATTCAATTAATCAATATTAATTAATTATTTAATCATTAAAATATTATAAGTCATTTAAGTAATATTAAATAATTTAATTAAATTTTATTTGAATTATCAAATATTTTAAAAATTAATATTAAATTTTAAAAAATAATTTAACATTTAATTAATTAAAATATTAAATAATATTAAATATGTTACATTATCTTTTGATTTTAAAATATTTTAAACTTTATATTAAAATTTAAATAAATATTTCAAATTAAATTTTTTTAATAAGAATAAAATAAAATTAAAAAAAAAAATTTTATTCAAATATTAATTTAAAATTTTAATAATTAATATTTGAAGTGATTTTATAATAATATATATGTATATTATAATTTAAAATTAATATCAAAATTTTTTTATTTAAAAATGATTAAAAAAAAATTTAAATCAATTAAAAAAGAAACGGCTGCGCCGGCGGCGGTGGAGGACACGTGGCGGCCTCTGATTGGCCGCTCCAAACTGCGGCCAATCATTGACAATGATTGCACCGCCGCGTAATCATTGCCAATGATTGTAGCGGTGACGGCGGCTACTTAATCACATCAGCAAGCCGAGGGCGCCGTAGGATCTCCGCGGTTCGAGAATGGACGGTCAGGATTATGGTGAACAGTGCTTCGATCCAACAGACGCGAATAAACGGTGGATCTACGTGCGGAATGACACAATCTGGGCCGTTGATCCGGAGATCAACTATCCAGAAAATGTACCATTAATAGAAAACACGAATAAACCTTAGATTACGATTATTGGTTCATTCTCCTCACATACTCAACGATACGACTTGAAATTTAAAACATAGATTAAGCTATTGAACATATTTCGTGTGGATGTGTTTGTTTCGCTTGAAAAGTGCTTTTTAAAAAGCTAATTTGAACTAAGTGTTTCTAACTAGGGTTGAAGATTTTTAGAGATCTAACCGTTAATTTTGGAAATTTTTTGAACCTCTGAATTTGTAGTCTATCCACGCAACCTTTCCTAGTTGAACCCATGGTCTGAAACGCTACAGATTGAGTTGGAGATGTCTTGGATAGAATTTGAGCTTGAGCTCGCTGGGAAGCTCGTCACCGGCGACTTCTAGCGGTTGGATTCGACTTGGGAAGCGAGGAGGGAGGTTTGGAGATTCAAAACGAATTGAGGTATGGGCTTCAGAAGGCTGGGATAGTGAGAGAGTGTTAGGGATTGAATGGAGGCTCTTTGAGTGGTTTTTCCCTATTCAATTCATTTCAGGCTGCATAGAGGGCTGAGATTGCTTGAGTGAGCCCTTAGATGATTGCCACCTATCCAGGGAGTTGTTGGGGGGGCAGAGGCGTCAAGGACAAGAGGACATCCTATATGGAAAGTCCTTTTTGTTTTATGTGAGCATATGGAATTGATTTAGACCATTAGATCTTAATCCAAAGGTCTAGAATAGTTCTAGGAATATTCCAGAAACTATTTGAACATCTAGAATGAAAAGGGATTGAAGAGAGTGCCATGTCATTGAGGATTTAAACTATTTAATGAATTCCTTGACCGTTTGTTGACTGGTTTGACCAGTCAATAGGTCAAGGCTTAATGAGGTGGAGGTTGGAGAGCTGTTTTGAGCTAGTAGGATGTACTCCAAGGGATTTGATATTAAGAGGCTAGGACTTGAGTGCATATTCATGAATTAAGAAAGATTTGACCAAATCATAATAAGTTGACTTGGTCAAATCAACAACAACTTGAGCTATGTTGAGCTTAGACATACTCAAGCCATGATATGAAATTGGGTTAGAAGCTTGGTAAGAGTTTAATTAGATGTATGGATGGATTTAACTAAGATCCATAAGTTTGATGAAATCCAAGAAATTGACTTGGTCAAACCTCCCATGGATGTGTTTCAAGTTAGGTTTGAATGGATTCAATATAAATTATTGGGTGTATTTGAAGGTTTAATAGTTTACTTGAATGAGATTTTAATATATGTGGTGAATGGAGTTTATGTTGACTGGATTTGATCATACATAGATATGGTTGACCAATGGCCAGGGTTTGGATTGAATCAATTTGATTTGGTGTCTTGAGTGTTTTGAAAATGATCTGGGGTTTAAATAGGCTATTTGGATCAAATGACCTATTTAGGTCTTTAATGGGCTTAGTGGGTCAACTATGTTGACTTGGTCAACCAGGTTGTCCCAGGGTCAGGGATTGGGTCCATCCAGTTTAGAATGATATTCTGAGTCTACTGGTGGTGGTCTCAAGGTCTGGAGCGGTTGTTTGGTCAAAATGTCCTGTTTGGGCCCTCAATGGGCCTTTAGGTCAACCTAGGTTGACTTGGTCAACCAGGTTGACCTAGGAGCTGGGAATGGGCTCAATAGATTTGAAATGCCATTTGGAAACTAATGAAGGTGGTCCAATGGTCTGGAGAGTTTAATTTGGTCAAGTGACCTATTTGAAACCTCAAGGGCCTTCTTAGTCAACCTAGGTTGACTTGGTCAACCAGGTTGACCCAAGGGCTAATTTTGGGTCCAATAGGTTGGGTTTGACATTTGAAATTTGTTGGAGGTATTTGTATTTGATTTGGAGCTTACTTGGTTCAAAGTGACTATTCACACCCCTAAAGGGTATTTTAGTCATTTTGAAACCTGGTCAACTGGGGGTCAAAGTGAGTCCAACAAAATACAGTTTATTACTCAATGAGTCATAATCAAGGGTGTGGAAGTGATTTGAAACAGCTTTGGAAAAATCTCCAGGATCAAGATCCACTGGGTGGCAGGTCCAGTGGTATAGACTGTAAATATTTGAAGGTTTTACAGCCTTTGGATTTCAATTCAGATTCTGGGGTTAGGGACCTCAAAATGAGTTCAAATTTGGAGGATTACCTCTAGAGACATGTCACATTAGTATGAAACTGACAGACCCTGAATCAGAGGTCATTTGATAGGGTTTTGAAATATTTAAAGATTCACTGGAAAAGACTTTAGGACTTAGACCTTTAGCCTTTTAAATTGAATATGTATTTCTAGATTTGAAGTGGACTTTGGGTTTAAATGTTTGGATTTGAATTATCCAAATCTATAGCAACCAATTGAATGAATTTATTGATTAGATAGGAATTAAATTTGATGGGAGGTTAGATGAAAGTTTTAACTGAGGTTAAAGTCTAGAAAATTTTAAAATTTAGATAAGTCTGGGGTCTGTGTTTATTGAAGTCTAGATTGATTGAGGATCAGGGTTGATTTGAAGTTTGAGTGGATTTGAGATCTGGATTGATTTAGATTCTGGATTAAATTAAGGTCTGGGTTGATATGGAGTTTGCATAGATCTGGAGTCAGGATTTATTTGAATCAAGATTGGTCTAGGACCTAGAT
Organism: Dendrobium chrysotoxum; assembly: GCA_019925795.1. Taxonomy (NCBI): domain Eukaryota; kingdom Viridiplantae; phylum Streptophyta; class Magnoliopsida; order Asparagales; family Orchidaceae; genus Dendrobium; species Dendrobium chrysotoxum. The sequence continues at coordinate 58,736,085 of CM034314.1, forward strand.
TGATTTGGGATCTAGGTAGATCTAAAGTCTAGGTAGATCCTAGGTTCTAGGGTAGATCCTAGGTTCTAGAGTAGATCATAGGATTTGGAATCTGGGATAATCTTAGGATCTAGAATAGATCTTGGGGTCTGGAATCTAGGAAACATCCTAGGGCTTGGGATCTAGGAGAATCCTAGGGCCTAAGCAGATCATAAAGTTTGGATCTGCTTAAAGGAATACTAAGGTCTAGAGTAGATCCTAGGGACTAAAGTCTAGAAAGATCCTAGAGTCTAGAAGTCCTAGGGTCTGAGATCTAGAATAACCCTAAGATCTAGAAATTCTGAGATCTAGAGGAATCATAGGATATAGAGTAGATCCTAAAGTTTGGATTCTAGGAGGATCCTAAAGTCTAGAATTATCCTAAGATCTAAAATCTAGGAAAGATCCTAGGGTCTACAATAGTCTGGAAATTAGATTGATATGAGATCAGGATTGATTTGAATCTGGATTAATCTAGGATCATATTAATCATAGGATCAGGATTGATCATAAGGATTGGAAAGATCTTAAGGTCTGGATTGGTGCTACTATCCTCATACAAAAATAAGGTCAATAAGGGATTGGAGCTCCGGTGGTCCCCTCCATCTCGGGCCACCTCCAGGGCTTTCCAGAGCCCGAGCTCACTACCTTTGAACTCACAGGCCTTAGAGAGGATATCTCCTTAGCTATCCCAGCCGTCCAAGGCCGTGACAATGGTTTGAATAGGTCACCCTCATCTAGATGAGCTCATTCATTTCAAAAATTTCAAAGCTCTTCCTTAGAGCTTTATGAGCATTCCCATTCCATTCCATAGCTTCATAGCATCTTCCAGCCCACATTTCAAGCGAGCTCTGGCAAAATCCCTCTATCCTTCGCTCGAAGTCATACCTCCAATGATCCTCCAACCATGACACCTGAAGGAGAAGCCTACACCTTCATCCCCTGAAGCTTCCCGATAGAAAATCCCATCTATTTGGGCTTTCTATAAGGTGAAAACGTAATCCTGAGCTCCCTAGATAGCTTCTGGTGTCCTGATCCTCATTATGAATTTTGGTGGAGTTTCATCTGTGGGATCTCTTAAATCACCTAGAGAAGCCCTATGGTTACGATAAACTGTGGAAGGTTGAAGAGATAATCGGAGCCATTGATTTCAATCAACGGATCCAATTAAATTCTGCGGTCTTGGAGTGCTTTTGATCCAAGCTGCTCGATCTTACATCAGACGTCCATGGTTTACTCTATGTTATCCAGTCAGAATCTAATCATTGCTTCGCCAATCAAAGGGCACCGCATGGAAAGCACACGGTTGATTGGATAATTATAGGAATTAATTTTATAGGAAAATCAGGGATCTTGAAAAATTAATAACTCCTCATCCTCTTGGCCAATTTAGGTGATCTTAAGCTCATTGGGAAGGGTTTAAGGAGGTCTATAAAAACCTTATGAGCTCAATCCATGATTTTGCATGAAACTTAAGTTATTATAGCTAGAATTCTAGTGGTATTTATGTGTTTTTGGCTTTAGATGAACTCACCATTGATTAAAAATTTAGGGAATCAATTTTGGACATGTCTCTGACATGTCTAAATTTCCCCGTTTGTCTGACTTGATTAAGGGCATGCTTGGGTTAGTTTAAGCTTAGGGGTCATGGTTTAACCCTTAAGTTCAGTCTAGCCTAACTACCTTTCCAATGGGATTTTGGTTATGTGCGTTGGTTTATTAATTATTTATAGTGTAAGGGTTAGTTAGACTTTAATTTCACCCCAATTCTTGGTCTAGATTTCCCTTATTAACTTTTTGAAGGTGACCTAGATATTACCTTAGGTGGTTTGGTTATCCACCTTAGAAGATCCATCTTGGGCCTAAATTCAATGGGCTTGGGCCTTGAGATCAAGTGAACTCATGGCCCAAGTTTTACTAAAATTGGGGCCCTTCTAGTTCTGCATTTAGGTAACCCAAAATCAACCTTTGAATTTGACCTAAAAAATAATTAATTCACCATTAACTCATATTAAATCTTAAAATTCACACAATACTTCAAAATGCTCATAATTAAACCCCCAACCCAAAAAAAAAAATAAAAGCCCCTTGATCAGACTTCTAATTTACGTTTAATTCATTTTTAAAGGAAAATTAATATTTAACTAAATTAATTAATTAAAGTTTTTTAAAATTCGCCAAAAATTCTCAAATGCTTGAGAACACTTCCTTGGGTTATTCCTAACCTTTGGGAGCGATTTCAAGAAGTTTAGAATCAATTTGGATTAAAAATCGCTAAACCCTTCTTAATTAAGTGATTTAAAAATTCCATTAATTATATGAATTTAAAAATTTATAATTAATTATAGAAAAATCCAAATTAATCAAATTCAAAGCCATTCAACTCTATTTAAGATCTAGTATTTTCTAAAAATATCAAACCATCAGAAACAAGTTACAGTCAAAAGTCAACTTTCTAGTCAATTATAGTTCAAAATTAGGCCAAAACTTCAAAAAGTCTTTACTTAATATAGAAAAGTTTAAATCCAGCAAACATAAAGTTTAATTACTCATCTTAAGTCTAGTATTTAGGAAAAATACCCAAATTCTAGAAATCACTTTAATTTAAAAGTTAACTTTTGACCATTTTAATTAATGCAATTAAATAATTCCAAAAATTTTAAAAAATTCAATAATTAAGTGAAATTCTAGAAATCATTAACTTGATTGATAGAATCTATAAACCCACCCCTTTATACATAATAAATACTCTGAAGATGAAGTTTTTAGGATGGACTACCTTGAGCTGCGGGGCTAAGTGTCCTAAGATGGTCTGGTTCCTCGAGTCCACTGTGATAATGCCACGAATGGATTCAATGGAGTGTAAAACTTTAAAATTAAGTGACTATTAATTATTTAACTAAATTAAAATCCTTAATTCAACTACATCAACCTGGTTTATAGGCTCGACTACCTTGAGCTGCGGGGCTAAGTGTCCTAAGGAGGCCTGGTTCCTCGAGCTCATTGTGATAATGCCATAAACCGGTTGATGAAAAATCTAAATTAACTTAATCCTTAAAATCATCAAACAATAACTTTAATTAAAAATTATTAATCTTTTAATTTCCAACTAATTAAATTTCTTTAATTAAATTTATTACTATTAGGTATCCCAAGCCTATGAGGCTATTAGCTTATCCCCAAGGATGGTGAAATAAACTTCATAGCCATGGTATAAACAAATGTAATGATCATTTAACACTTAGAATACATTTTAAAAATCAACTTCAAAGCACTAATACTTAAACTTGAATTAAAACTTCTTTTTGACCTTTAATAAATCAAATATTAGGCAACTTTAACAAACTACTCAGTCTAGGACATACCCAAGCACACAGTCTCCTACACACACTTTAAATTGTTTGCTAGGGCAGCCAATTCTAGAATTAGGCTAGGTCGGTGTTTACTTTCCTAGTACTTATATGCCAGGTTTTTTATTATTTTCACTACATGTTGTTTATAAAATTAATTGATTGATGTGATTATTTATTTATTTCTATAATATGTGAATTGATGTGATGAGCGATAGATTACCTCTAGGTTAGGAATGATTTGGATGCTCATAGAATTTTTTGTAGGTGGCCTTGCTCATGCAGGACAAAATTAAAGGGGGCAAAATTAAAAGATTTAAATTAACAAATTTTCTGTAGGTGTAAAAATGCTAAGTCTTTCTTGAAATGAAAAGAGCATGGCCAAATATGGCGGTGATTTAATTTAATACAAATATATAACTTCTTGGGATGATTTTAATTTTAATTGCTTAGGATAACCATGCGGGTGATTTAGAATTTTGTTTTATTTTTTAAAATATAAGGTAATTTAATTATGATTGAGTTTTGAAAGTGGTCTTTAAGTTGGGATATACACATCCAACTTGGAATCCCAAGAAGAGAGAACATCCCTTAGGGGAGAGTTCTCTTCCATTTGGTGATCCAAGTTAGGATGACTCTAATATCCAAAGGGAAAAGAAAACACCTGCTAAGGGAGGAATTTCTTTTCATTTGAATATCTAGACCTGATGAATCCAAGGAGGTAGCAGAAGGATGAAGAAGTGAAGATAGAGAGTATCTTACTCAAAGTCACTTGCGTCAGTCCTAAGATTAGAATCAGGGTTGTTGCCAGTAGTACCAGGTAACTTTTAATTTATATAGATCCTAGGTTGTAATTAAGTGGAATTTACCACATGGATTTTCTGTTACATTTATTTGATCTAATTTGATTATTGATTTGATTAATGTGTTTAATTTTATACCTTAGAGATTATCTATTTTTTCTAGGTTTCTTTTCTTGCATGCCACTCTTTATTTTAGCCTGTAAATGTGCGGAGGGTCTTAAAGGAATGATAAAACTTTTTCTACATAAATTAATTAAAATTTTTAGGCTCATATAGAAACTTGAATACTTTTAAGAAGTAAGCCCGAGAATGACTCGGGAGTTTGCATAAGCATATTATACTCATCTTTACCTTATTAGGCACCTCCCCGCCTACGGGTTTTGACAGTCCATATGGCCTAATAGGGTGTAGTTCTATCAATAGGATATATAATCTCTAGGATAAAATTATTTTTAATCATTTTTAAAACTACTTTATACTAATTTTATGCATTTATCGAGTTGATTAGCATGCATTGCATTAGAAATAAATTAAAAGTGTTTAAACTTTTAATTGCATTTTCTAAAGCATCAATTACCCTACATAAGTCAAGGGACCATTTAGGATCCTCTCTAGATGTCAGCCCCAACTCTTTAAAACTTAATTAATAACATCCTTACCCATTCTTTCATAAAAGACCAAACTCATGAATGTTAAATCACCTAGGTGGTTTGCTGGCTCCCCAATTCAGGTTGAGGTAAGTCCAAATTTTGCACTGCATTAGTTAGGTTTGGGCCATTATTATTCAGTGCCCTAATTAAACTTAAACATCTGGGTATACCCAAAATCATAAGTCCCTAACTTCTAGAAATATAATCCCAGCATTCTAATAAATTGATTAACACAAACTAAAACCTCTCAAATCTAAAATTTAAAGCTAACACATAAGATAGGCCAACATGTTTTTGAAGTGCTTTAGAATCCCAAAATACCTCCTACCATTCATCCTTTGATCTCAAAAAAAAGTATTCAAATTTGATGCAACCCCAGTTAAAATACCTACCTCACCTCCTTTGATATCACTCCTAAAAAATTTCTCAAAAACTACACCTCAGCTATTTGACAAGTTGACTAGTTAAACAGTCAACTAAACTCCTCAAAAGAGCTCAAATGGTCAACATGCCATATATAGCTCATTGCTCCAAACCCAAATCCATCCAACCATCCAACTAAACTCCAAAAACTTCCTAAGGTTCAACCCAACACATCCTAGTTGCTGGTTCAGCCCATCCAGCCTATGCCCCCCCCCCCCCCCCCCCCCCCCCCCCCAAAAAAAAAAAAAAAACAAAACTGTAAATAACACCTAGCTCATTCCCACAGAGTTCTAATGGCTTGGGACAGCAGTAAGGCATCCAAAGTATAACCCTGAGCCATCTCAGCCATTTATGATGGCTTAAGCATTTGAATCAAGCAAAGCATCATGAAACCTAAGAGGATAATTGATTCTCATTCCAGACTCTCTCTAGTCAAACTTGCTTTTCATTTTGCACCTCTAGAGCCTCTTCTTTATTTCCCTAGTGTTTCCCATGAAAGTTTGATAGGGATGTTAAGCCCATGTGAACTAGTCCCAATGCTAACCAAGAGGGGGGGAAGGGGGGGTGAATTGGTTATTTTAAAAACTCGTGAGCAAGAACAATTCTGAAAAATCTTTTGAATATTTTTAAGAACAACTTTAACCACAAGAAAGATCTTTTCATAATTTGTAGTGGAAACAAATAAAAATAATGATAAAAAGATCAATAACAGATTTCACCCAAGTAGATACTCAATAAAAAAAATAAATACGGAAAATAATCAGAAAGAACACACCAGATTTTATAGTGGTTCGGTCAACTTGACCTACGTCCACTCCCTGGAGCCTCCCCTATGGGTATTGCACTAACACTAAGTGACTCTCCTTCTGCTCCCACAGCAAGGTGGAGAAGCCTATACAAAACCTACTTCCACCAACACGGTGAGGCAGAGAACCTGAACTCCTTTTGCTTCCTTTTGAAGCAGGCAGAGAGCCCGAATTCCTTTTGCTTCCTCCTGAAGCAGGTAGAGAAGCCGGATCTTCTTGCAGATGATCCTTCCACAAAGACACCAAGGATAAGAGATGATGATCGGAGAAGACAAATTAGATCCTTACTAGGAGTAACCTTTGTGAATCCCTCACAAACTCCCCCTCACAAGATCTTCTCTCTCTCTCCCAAGCTCTCTCTCTTTCCTTCTCAAGTCTCTCTCAGGAAAGGACAGTGGCAAAAGATCTTAACGATTGAAAAAAAGAGATCTTAAATAAGAGGGCTAAAAAATTACCCTAAATCTCCACTGGTCAGCCAAGATCATCCAGGACGATCCTTAGATCGTCTAGGACGATCAGTGTAGAACAGAACCTTTTGGCCTGGACAATCAGGTTCTTCTGGATGATTAGCAGGGAAAATATGTTCAGATCGTTCGAAATGTTTTTGTTATCATTCTGGATAATTAGTTCAAACTATGAAGATCATCCAGCAGATTTCTCAGGTCATCCAGCCAAACCATGTTGGACGGTTTCAAAATGAACTGATCGTCTCGGATGATGTGTATATCATCCTATATGATTAGTTTAAAATCAGGAATATCATACAGCATATTTCTTGGGTCGTCCAGGTGAAGTACTCTGGACAGTTATGATTTTGCATGTATCGGCCAAGATAATTTTACGATCGTTCAGGACGATATGATCGTATCAATCAAATATTGATTACTTTCCTTAATCCCCAGACTAATTTAGGCATGATTGTAATGGATCATCCAGGATGATACGCGTATCATCTAGGATGATCAGACCTCAATTCTAAAAATAAAAACTTGCCTAAGTCATTCTGGCAGCTGAGATTTTTCAATTTGTGCATATCGTCCTGTATGATGGGTCTATCATCCAGGACGATCAGCTTAATTAAACTGATTTAACATGCTTGCCCTAATTAGAGTTTCTATTCTGATAGGATCGTACAAGATGATATGAATATCTTCAAGGATGATATGAATAAAACTTGAACAGAAACTCTGACTCGCTAAAATTCTCCCCCTAAGTGTGTGTGTGTATACAACGTTACTTAACCTAGGGATCCGTTACATTATATTTGACTCAAGAAAAGTGAAAAAGCATATTGAACCTGAACCACAAACAAACTGACTCACAGATTGGGTTGACTTGCAATTGATCCTTTGAACCTGAAAGATTAGTCACAAAAAGCAGAAAGTAAAAATGTTTATTATCATTAAAACTATAATCCTAAAATCCAGGTTTGCAATGATCTCCCCCTTTTTGATGATGACAAAAATTTATTTAGTAGTTTCAAATCAACCAGATTGCAGTAATTAAAGCACAGGCAATAGAAGCTAAATTTTACTAATCATTGATAACAAGTGACAATTATTACAACAAACGAAGCACAAAAATAACAAAGGAAACTACTAGTAACACAAAAATAACTCCCCCCTTTTGACATCACAAAAAGGAGGAACAGAAAAGAGAAAATAATAGCAAACAAAAAACATCACAACAAACCAAAACAAATAAACTAATAGAGAGGCGGATCCTGATCAAATGGAGGAGGTGGTGGTGGATGAAAGTAGCTGTGAATGGTGGAAAACTACTCACTAAACTAGGCCATGTCCTAGTCGCCAGCTCCAGTAAATCAGAATTGTCCTTGATTTTTAATTCAAATGCCAATAAGAAGAAAATCGACAATGCTGAAATTCAGAAAAGTTGGAAAATTAATTTTTGTAACTCCTACCTTGTACACCTTATATGTTACAATACCTTTTAAATAAAAGTCTAATTTAGAAGAAAAGAAGTTAGATTCAAAAAGAGATCTTTTCAAGCCTCATTCTAGAAAAATATATGATATAATAGTATTACAAAGTAAGGAATCAGAAATCAAGATTTTTTATCTCAAGCTTTTGAAAATATTAAGTGGCGCATGGATTTTTCTAAGACATTTAAAGATTTGAAAGGGAAGAAAGCTTATCTCTTTGTGGGCTCATTTTGTGCCTTATTTTCAATTTGTTTGTTGCTCTTTGCGTATCTTTTAATTTTTGATACACTTTATGTATCTTTCCAATTTGGCGACATTGTGCATCTTTTCAGCTTTGGACTCATTTTATGCCTCTTTTCATTTTGGTGCTCTTTGAGTATCTTTTACAAGCTTACTTTCATTCATAATCATTAAAGAATCTCAGTTGTGAAATTACCTTCCAGATATAAGAGATGATAAAACTCACTCTCTATAATAAGGAGTAATTCACAGAACAAAAAACCATACATCATATAATAAGTGCAATCACCTGATTAAGAAAAATATAATAATGATCCAAAATTTTGAAAATACTATTCATACGAGGTAGATTACTGTCGGAAGATAAAATAAATCTCTATTTTAAAACCTAACTTTTTAATTTTAAAGAAGATTTTTATCCAAAAGAAATAATACACCATTAAAGGAGTTAGAGGAAGAAAAATAATCATCAACATTTCTTCCCTTTAATAGATTCAGAGGAGTCAATCACTGCTTACAAGCTTCAAAACAAAACCAAGGCAAAACTCTTAGGGAGAAATCCAGTTTATCAGCAGTAATGAGTAGTGATCTGATTTTAAAAAATTATAAATCAAGAACAAGTAGGAAATCATATTAAAATAAATACTCAAACCAAGAAATAATAACACTAAAATAAAAATTAGCAGAAAATACACACCAACAGGAAATACATAATCAAACCAAATAAACAAATAACAAAAACAAAATGAAAAATAAAAAATTTAGAAATTAATAGTCATCAAATTCATGCATTTATGTCAATCACACCCAATCTGGTCCTTAAAATGCTGAATGAGTCAAAGGCCAGTGGTTTAGTAAAGATGTCAGCCAGTTGATTTTCAGTTGCTACATGATGTAGCTCAATATCCCCTTTTGTAACATGGTCCCTAATAAAGTGATGCCTTATGTCAATGTGTTTAGTTCTAGAATGTTGGATTGGATTCTTAGAAATACAAATAGCACTAGTGTTATCACATAGAACTGATATTGTGCCAACAAGTAATCCTAAATCGAAAACTTATTGCTTCAACCAAAGGACTTGGGCTACATAACTTCCTAAGGTAATGTACTCAGCTTCAGTAGTGGAAAGTACAACTGAGTTTTATTTTTTATGGACTAGGAGACTAAAGTCTATCCTATGAATTGGCAAGTTCCAGAAGTGCTCTTTCTATCCACCCTACATCTTGCAAAATCAAAATTAGAATATCTAATAATCTCAAAAGAAGTGTAGTGCCTAGGATACCAGATCCCTAGGTTTGGGTTCCCTAAGATATATCTAAAGATTGTCTTAACTGCAGTCAGGTGGGATTCCTTATTATCAACTTGAAATCTAGCACAAAGATAAACACTAAACATAATATCAGGTCGGCTAGCAGTCAGGTAAAGCAGTGATCTAATTATTCCTCTAAACTTCTTCTGATCAACAGATTTTTCATTTGAATCCTTATTTAACTGAACAGTGGAACTTATGGGAGTGTTGATTGGCTTAGCTTTGTCTATTTCATATTTCTTCAAGATGTCCTTAGTGTATTTTGAATGATTCAAAACGGTTTCATCATCCATTTGCCTTATGCTAAACCCCAAAAGTAGGATAATTCTCCCGTCATACTCATCTCAAACTCCTTACTCATTATCTTAAAAAAATCATCACATAACTTTTTATCAGAAGATCCAAAAAGTATATCATCAACATAGATCTGGATAATAAGTAGATCTTCTCCTACTTTCCTAAGAAAAAAGGGTTTTTTCTATGCTCCCCTTAATAAACTCTCTTTCTAGTAAGAATGTGCTAAGCCTCTCATACCAAGCTCTGGGCGCCTGTTTTAATCCAGTTAAGGCCTTTTTTAATTTGTAAACATGATTTAGATATTGGAAACTCTCAAAACCTAGGGGTTGCTCTACAAAGACATCCTCTTTTATTAACCCATTTAAAAATGCACTATTGACATCCATTTGGAATAGCTTAAATCTCTTATAACAGGCAAAGGCTAGTAGCACCCTAATGGCTTTCAATCTAGCTACAAGGGTAAAGGTCTCCTCAAAATTAATCCATTCAATTTGATTATACCTCTTAGCTACCAATCTTACCTTATTCCTAACCACCACACCAGAATTATTCATCTTATTCTTAAAGACCCACTTGGTTCCCACTACACTTTTATTCCTAGGTCTTTCTACTAACTCCCAAATATCATTCCTTACAAATTGATTCAATTCCTCTTACATAGTTAAGATCCAAAATTCATTAGAAAGGGCTTGATTGATGTTGGTGGGATCAATCATTGAGATAAAGGCAGAATGGTTTACTTCCTTCCTAAGTCCATGCCTAGTTCTAACACCTTCAGAAGGGTCTCCTAAGATCAGTTCTTTAGGATGACTGAAAAATATCTCTATTCTCTAGGCAAAGTGTTTTGAGGTTCTACCCTTTCCTCTAGATTTGTATTTTCAACCCCTTAGGTAATCTTTCCTATTTCCTCTTCTTCCTCAGCTCTAAAGTCCTTAGGATCAGATTCATCAAACACCATATGAGTAGTCTCCTCTACCACTAAAGTTCTCTTATTAAACACCATAAAAGATTTCCCCACACTAGAATAGCCTAAGAACACTCCTTAATCAGATTTGGGATCAAATTTTTCTAAGGATATTTTCCCATTATTCAGAATGAAAACTTTACAGCCAAAGACATGATGGTGGGATAGGTTTGGTGTTCTACCCTTAATAATCTCATAGGGTGTCTTATTCAATTTGGATCTAACATTCACCCTATTCAGCACATAATAGGCAGTGTTCACTGCATCAGCCCAAAAGTATTTTGGAAGTGAATACTCACCAAGCATGGCTCTAGCGGCTTCCATTAAGGTTCTATTCTTCCTTTCAGCTACCCCATTCTGCTGAGGGGTCCTAGGAACTAAAAAATTTAATCCAAGTGAACCTCAAGTAATCATCAACAATCACAAATCTATAAACTTTTTCCCATAAGCTAGCAGTGCTAATGGGTCCAAAGAGATCCATGTGAAGGACTTCTAAAGGTCTAGAGGTGCTAATATCCTTAATGGAGTGGAAAGTGGATTAGACTAGCTTCCCTAACTGACAGGCATCACACAGGTGGTCTTTAGTGACCTTAAGCTTGGGGACACCTCTATTTAAGCCCTTTTGGGTGACTCTTCTAAGGGTTTTCATACTGGCATGACATAATCTCTGGTGCCACAACCACGACTCATCAGCAGCAGTTTTTAAGCAAATTGAAATATCAGCTTTAAAGTAACTTACATATAGCATGTAGACATTATTGATCCTTTTTCTCTACAAAATAATTTTATTATTTAAGCTTAAAATGTAGCAAGTTGGCAGGAACTTGATGTTGTATCCTTTGTTATAGAGTTGATTGATATTGAACAAGTTGTATTTCAGTCCATCTGTAAGCAAAACATTGTCAATAATGAAATTCTTTGAATCACTAATTATACCTATTCCTACCACCCTCTTGGTGGTATTTTCTTCAAGTGTAACCTTGCCTCCAGTGAAATGAATTGATTTGTATCTCCAGTCATATGTCTTGAACATCCGTTGTCCAGGTACCACATGCTCTCATAAGATCTTATATGAGAGCACACCTACAAAATTATCAAATATCAGACTTAAGAACCCAAACAAGTTTAGGTTCCTTCTTATGAAAAGAGGAATGTAATGCATGTATGTTATGCTGTGAATCATATAGTTTGGGCCTCCATACCTAATGTGTACTACAGTGAACAGTGCAAGTGTGGGAGATATGTCCTAGCATGCCACAAGAAAAATATCTACCACCAGGAAAATGGTTAACTAATCTACGTGGGTGATCGTGCCTCTTCTTAGGTTTGAATGAAACATATTTTGATGATTTTGAATCAAATTTTTCAAGTGATGGAGGTGTAAAAATTATGCAAAAGTAGGAGGTATTTCATCATTCTCATATGCACTTATTTTCACACTTAAAAATTTATTTTCTTTCTTCAGACTTACTATATCAAATTTCAAATAATGTTCACTACTATCTAAATTAGATGTATGAGTTTCTAATTCCTTAAATGTAGCTTCTAATTCAACATGTGATATTTTTAATGAATCATGCTTAATAACTAAATCAGAATGCTTTTTATTTAACTTATCAAATTCATCAAGTAGTGACATGTATTTGCTATTAAGAGTAGAATGATCCTTAATCAATGCTTCATGCTCTTTTTTCAAATTTAAGAATTCCAATTTCAGGCTAGCATGCATTTTCTTAAATTTCCTATATGATGAATGAATTCATTCAGAAACTTCAAGTAATTGATCATAAGTTAGCTCACATACCTCTTCTTGGTCAGACTGACCATGATGTTCATCTGCCATCAAGCACAAATTTATAATCTCCTCTTCATCTTCAGTTTCTGAGGAGTCGGATGTAGAATCTATCCAGAAAGCTTTTTGGATCTTCTTCTTTTGAACTTGGGTTTCTCCTCACCCTTCTCCTTGCTTGGGTGAATCTTAAGTGTAGGACAATCAGCCTTTATGTGTCAAGGCTTCCTGCATTCAAAATAATTTGTATCAGAAGAGCCTTTAAAAATTTTGCTACTCTTACCTTTGTTCCACTTCTGAAAGATCTTGTGTTTCTTCCTTAGAAAGCTTTTAAATTGCCTTACGATTAAGGCAACATCATCGCTATTAGACCTAGAAGACTCAGTGTCAGTATCGTTGGCCTTCAGTGCCATAGTTTTCTCTTTCTTCTTCTCACCTGCATTAATTTGTCGTTAGTTCACTCCTTGCACGTAAGTAATGAGTGACCCAAGTAAGTTATCAATAGAATAATTATTTAAATCTTTGGATTCAGTAATTGCAGTAATCTTGGCATTATAAGAAGAAGGTAAATATCTCAAAATCTTATTAACTTTCTCATAATTTGTAAGCTCTCTTCCTAAGACATACAGGGAGGTGATAATTTGAGTAAATCTGGTATACATTTCAGATATAGACTCACTAGGTTTCATGAAAAAAAGTTTGTAGTCATGAAGTAATATGTGACTGTTTAACTTCAAATGTACCCTCATAAGTGGTGCATAATTTATCTCAAATTTCTTTACCAGTCATGCAAGTAGAGACATGCATGTAATCTTCAGATTTTAAAGCATAGAAAAAATATTTTAAGCATTTTACATTCAGTTGTGCTAAATCATGATCCTCAAATGTCCATTCAGTAAAAAAAGTTCAGTTTTAACGCCATTAATAAGTCTAAACAGTGCTTCATAACCTTCTTTAATAAGCAACCACATGTGATAATCAATAAATTGCAAAAAGGTGGACATACGAGTTTTCTAAAAATCAAAAGGTATGTTATCAAACAACGGTGGACATGTAATTGAATAACCTTCAGCAGTATTTCTATTTTTAAAGTTAGCCATGGATGAAATTTAAAAGTTTTTCAAAACTAGAATTTATGAATATCGCTCTGATACCACTTAAAAGTTTGATAGGGATGTTAAGCCCTTGTGAACTAGTCCCGAGACTAACCCAGAGGAGGAGGGGGGGGGGTGAATTGGTTATTTTAAAAACTCATAAGCAAGAACGATTCTAAAAAATCTTTTGGATGTTTTTAGAATAACTTTAACCACAAGAAAGATCTTTTTATAATTTGCAGTGAAAATGAATAAAAATAATGATAAAAAGATCAATTACAGATTTCAGCCAAGCAGATAATCAACAAAAAAATAAATGTGGAAAATAATCAGAAAGAATACATCAGATTTTATAGTGGTTTAATCAACTTGACCTACGTCCACTCCCCGGAGCCTCCCCACTAGGTATTGCACTAACACTCCCCACCAGGTATTGCACTAACACTAAGTGAGTCTCATTCTGCTCCCACAGCAAGATGAAGAAGCCTGTTCAAAACCTCCTTTCCACCAACACGGTGAGGTAGAGAACCTGAACTCCTTTTACTTTCTCTTGAAGCAGGAAGAGAACACGAACTCCTTTCGCTTCCTCCTGAAGCAGGCAGAGAACCTGGATCTTCTTACAGATGATCCTTCCACGAACACACCAAGGACAAGAGACGACGACCAAAGAAGATGAATCAGATCCTTGCTAGGAGCAACCTTTGTGAACCCCTCACAAACTCCCCCTCACAAGATCTTCTCTCTCTCCTGAACTCTCTCTCTCTCTCTCCTTCTCAAGTCTCTCTCAGGAAAGGACAGTGGCAAAAGATCTTAATAATTAAACAAAATAGATCTTAAATAAGAGGGCTAAAAAATTGCCCTAAATCTCCACTGGTCGGCCAAGATCATATAGGACGATCCTTAAAATAGACCCTTTCGGCATGGACAATCAGGTTCTTCTGGACGATTAGAAGGGAAAATATGTTCAGATTGTCCTGGATGATTAGTTAAAACTATGAAGATCATCCAGTAGATTTCTCAAGTCATCCAACCAAATCATGCTGAACGGTTTCAAAATGAACTGATCATCCCGGACGATATATATATCATCCCGTACGATTAGTTCAAAATCAAGAATATTGTACATCATATTTCTTGGGTCGTCCAAGTGAAGTAATCTGGACGGTTAGGATTTTGCATGTATCATCCAGGATGATCTTACAATCATCAGGGATGATATGACTTTATCAATCAAATATTGATTACTTTCCTTAATCCCTAGACTAATTTAGGTATGATTATAATGGATCATCCAGGATGATAAACGTATCATCCGAGACTATCTATCCTCAATTCTAAAAGTAAAAACTTGCCTAAGTTATTCTAGTAGCTGAGATTTTTCAATTTGAGCATATCGTCCTATACGATGGGCCTATTATCTAGGATGATCTACTTAATTAAACTGATTTAACATGCTCACCCTAATTAGAGTTTGTATTTTGATAGGATCGTACAGGATGATATGAATATCATCCAGGATGATATGAATAAAACTTGAACAGAAACTCCAACTCGCTAAAATTCTCCCCCTGAGTGTGTATGTGTAAGGTTATTTAGCTTGGGGATCCGTTACATTATATTTGACTCAAGAAAAGTGAAAAAGTACATTGACCCTGAATCGCAAATAGACTGACTTGATCTTTGATTTGCTTGACTTACAATTGATCCCGTGAAACTGAAAGATTAGTCACACAAAGTAGAAAGCAGAAATGTTTGTTATCATCAAAACTATAATCCTGAAATCCAGGTTTGCAACATGCCAGCCTTATAGAGCATGTCGCTAGTGAGTTCGATGAAGGACCAAGCTACTATCTATCCAATCATTTAGGCTCGTCATCCAGTTACTCTCAAAGTTTTAATCCTTCTGCAAAGTTGTAGAGGATTATTCCATAAGGATAATAAGACATTCGAAGTCCTTAAAGATCATCTGTAGATAGGTATACCCCAAACTCTAAGTCATTATTTAAGTTTTTAAACGAACTTCTGAACATTGCATAAATGGTCTTGAAAATATCCTCCACCCTTGCTTTAACCTTAGACTACCTCTGCCTAAACTTTTAAACCTTTCAATCTAGTGTATAAAATGTATAGAATTAAATGCAAGTTGAGGGTTCATGATTTTTTATTAAGCTGCTTGTGTTGAACTTCAGTTCCTATATCTGTAAACAACCCAAAGCTAGCAGCAATGTTACACATAGTAGTAGAAGAAGAGGAATGGAAAATAGAGAAAACCTTTTCTCATTCCTTGTTCACCTTGCTAACTATTCAGGTTTACAATATAAAGGCAAAACACTACAAAATGATATCAATGGTGAGGATTAAAGTGGTTACAAATGAATGGTGATTAGCTGGTTGTTAAGAAATGAGCAGAGAGCTCTGTTATACAGAAGTAGTGGACATGTGAGTATAAGCATGGTTGAATGATGATAGGTTGGCTTGCTTATCACCTCCCCACAAGCTAATATTGGCCTCTAAAATGTTAAGCTTATTTCTTAGAGCTTGAAACTATGGTATAGATAATGCTTAGGTAAAAAGATCAACGAGCTGATCAGTTGTATGAACATGTGAAACTTTGAGAATTTTATTCTGAATGCATTCTTGGACAAAATGAAAATCTATTTCAATGTATTTTGTTCGGGCATGAAAAATTGAATTATTTGTAAGTGCAATAGATGATATTTTATCACAGAACAGCATAGTAGGTGTAGATGACAAAATTTGGAATTCCTATAGTAATCTACGAAGCCATATTATATTAGTAGCAATAGTAGCAAGTGCATGATACTCAACTTTAGTAGATGATTGAGCTACCCTTTCTTATTTCTTAACCTTCCATAAAATGAGGTTACTAATGAGGAATACGTAATATCCAGTTATAAATTTATGATCAAGAGGATCACCAGCCTAATTATAATCTAAATAAGCATGCAAATCTAGAGAGGTAGCTGTAATTGGTAAACTAAAAAGGATAGTACCTTTAATATACCAAAGTAGGCATTTCAAAAGTTTGAAATCATCCTCATTTGGAGTGTTCACATGTTGACACAGTTTATTACTTATATATGCAATGTCTGAGCTAGTAATTGTCAAGTATTGTAGTGATCCAACTAAATGACAAAAGTTATCTGCAACAACCTAAGTGAGAAGAATTGGTGGATGTGCTGAATCTATGGTGAATTTGGAAGGAATTAGCGAATAAATTAGCTTGTAATCAGCCATTCCCACCCGGTGAAGGATATTAGAGGCATATGTAGTTTGAGACAAATAAAAACCTTGGGGTGAATATAACACTTACTTGCTGACAAAGTAAGAAATGGATCCAAGGTTTTGCATATGAAACCGAATGGAGAGACCAGCTAGTAGATGAGTAATAGTTTTATCATCATTGCCTATAAGTAGTATATCATCTACATATACAAGTATATAGAGAACAATGGATTATTTGTGATAGATCAATAAAGATCGATGAACAGTGCTATGCATAAATCCATAGTTGAGTAAGTATGTGGAAAATGTCCCAAACCATTATCTCAAAGATTATTTCAAACCATAGATAGATTTCTATAGGAGACAAACATAATCAAGATGTAAAGAATCTTTGAAACCGGTGGGTTGAGCCATATAAACTATCTTTTAGTTGTCCATGCAAAAAAGCATTTTATACATTTAAAGGATTTTCCACTTGAAAGTAGTAGCAACTACAAGTAAACTTCTAATAGTAGGAAGCTTAGTAACAGGACTAAATGTATGATGGTAGTCTATGTTACAAATTTGGTTTTGATGATGACAAACATGTTTCCAGTGTGTTTTGCTTGGCTAATCAATTTCAGGCACAAAAGACCACGAGCCACTCAAGCCAACTCAAGATCGGGTCCAAGTGTGTCCAATGTACTGATTTTCTTTTTCTTGAGTCAATTGTAATGTAACTGATCCCCTAGCTAAGTAACCTTGCACACACACACTCAGGGGGAGAACTTGAGTGAGTTAGAGTTTTTGTTCATTTTTTGTTCAGATCATCCTGGACGATATTCACATCATCTTGGACGATCCAGTAAAAATAGAAACCCTAATTAGGGCGACCAGGTTAAGAAGGTCTGATTAAGTATATCATCCTGGATAATCTTTGGATCGTACGGACTGATATGCTCAAATCAAAAATTCTCAGCCGCTAGATCAAGTTAGGCAAGTTTTTAATTTAAGTTATTTGGTCTGATCATTCCGGACGATACGTGTATCATCCTGGACGATTCAGTATAATCATGCCTAATTTAATCTGGTAATTAAGGAAAGCAATTTATTTTTAATTGATACGATCATATCATCCTAGAAGATCGCAGGATCGTCCCAGACGATCATGATCGTCTAGTGCATTTCAGCTGTACAACCCGAACTGTATACATGATAGTTTGGGCACTTTTTGAACTAATCGTACAGGATGATACCCGGACGATCAAGTCATTTTTTGGTCGTCCAGCACATGTTTCTCCGGACGACCCGAACTATCTTCTGGACGATATTCCTCGATTTGCACTAATCGTCCTGGACGATCGTAGGATCGTATGGCATGATATGAACAATTTTTTCTACCGATCGTCCAGAAGAGCCAGATCGTCCAGGCTGATGCAGCTGATTTTGAACTGATCGTACAGGATGATCTATCGATCATCCTGCATGATCTTGGCCGACGAGTTGAGATTTAGGACAAATTTTAAGCCCTCCTATAAAAGAACTTTTTCTTGAAATAAGAAAAATCTTTTTGCCACCTTCGTTCCCAGAGAAACCCTAGAGAGAGAGAGAGTTGGGAGAGAGAGAGAGGATCTAGTGAGGGGGAGTTAGTGAGGGATTCACTAAGGTTAATCCAAGCACGGATCAGAGTCGTCTTCTCTGCTCGTCGTCTTTCTTCTAGTCAGTGTTCGTTGTGGGAAGATCGTTCACAAGAAGATCTAGGGTTCTCTTCCCACTTCAGGTGGAAGCAAAGGAGTTTGAGGGTTCTCTGCCCATTTCAGGTGGAAGCAAAAGGAGTTCGAAGGTTCTCTGCCTGCTTCAGGAGGAAGCAAAAGGAGGTCGGGTTCTCTGCCTCACCGTGTGGTGAAAAGGAGTTTTTGTACAGGTTTCTTCACCTTACTGAGGGAGCAAAAGGAGAGTCACTTTCTGTTTAGTGCAATACCTGGAGGGGAGGCTCCGGGGAGTGGACGTAGGTCAAGTTGACCGAACCACTATAAAATCTGGTTTGTTTTTTCTGATTCAGTTTTGCACTTTACCTTACTGATATTAACTGCTTGGGTGAATGTATGTGATTGATCTTTTCGTTCTTGATTACTTATTTCCGCTGCTAAGTATCAAAAAGATTTTTATTATTATTGTGAAATTTTTTAAATAACCAATTCACCCCCCCTCTTGGTTAGCCTCGGGACTAGTTCACTATGGCTTAACATCCCTATCGAACTTTCAAGTGGTATCAGTGAGGGATTCATAAAATCAAGTTTTTAAAAACTTTTGAATTTGATCCATGGCTAACTGTAACAATCATAATACTACTGAAGGTTATTCTATTACAAGACCACCATTGTTTGATAATATTCCGTTTGATTTTTGGAAAACACGCATGTCTACTTTTCTTCAATCGATTGACTATCACATGTGAATGTTAGTTAAGGATGGATACGAACCACCTTTTAGATTGATTAACAATGTGAAAACTAAATTGCCCTTTGCTGATTGGATGTTTGATGATCGTGATTTAGCACAGTTAAATGCAAAATGTTTGAACTGTTTCTTTTGTGCTTTAAAATTTGAGGACTATATGCGTGTTTCTACTTGTACAACGGGTAAAGAAATCTGGGATAGATTGTGTATAATATATGAAGGTACAACTGAAGTAAAACAGTCTAGGTTAAATATCTTATTACATGATTATGAACTTTTTCGCATGAAACCTAGTGAGACTATTTCAAAAATGTACACAAGGTTCACTCAGATTGTTACCTCTTTACATGCTTTAGGTAGAGAACTTACTAACTATGAAAAAGTGAACAAAATTCTTAGATGTTTGCCTACTTCTTACGATGCTAAGATTACTGCTATCACGGAATCTAAAGATTTAAATACTTACTTTATTGACAGCTTACTTGGATCACTCATTACTTACGAGCAAGGGGTGAACCAAAGATAACTTGATGCAGGTGAACGAAAGAAGGAGAAGACAGTGGTGCTAAAGGCCAAAGATTCAGATGCTAGCACTTCCGGGTCTGATAGCGATGATGTTGCCTTAATCACAAGGAAATTCAAGAGCTTTCTAAGGAAGAAGAATAAGAATTTTCAAAAGTGGAACAAAGATAAGACCAGTAGAAACTTTAAAGGTTCATCTGAATCTGTTTGTTTTGAATGTAAAAAGCCTGGACACATTAAGGCTGATTGACCTACACTTAAAGCCCATCCAAGCAAGGAGAAGGGTGAGGAGAAACCAAAGTTCAGAAAGGATAAGAAGCGGATTCAAAAGGCGTTCTGGGTAGACTCTGCATCCGACTCTTCTGAGACTGAAGCTGAAGAGGAGGAAACAAACTTGTGTCTGATGGCTGATGATCACCCTGGTCAGTCAGACCAGGAAGAGGTATGTGAGCTCACTTACGATCAATTATTTGAAGTTTTTGAAAAAATTCATACATCGTATAGGAAGCTTAAGAAAACTCATGCTAGTTTGAAATTAGATTATTTGACTTTGCAAAAAGAGCATGATTATGTAGTTAAAGATCATTCCACACTTGATTCTAATCACATGTCTTTGCTTGATGAGTTTGATGAATTGAACAAAAAATATTCTGATTTAGTTTCTGAGCATGATTCATTGAAAACATCGCATGTTGAATTAGACGCTGCTTTTAAGAAATTGAATGATATGGCATGTGATTTAGAAAGTAATGAAAGTGCAAGAACTTTTGAAATTGCAAGCTTAACTAAAGAGAATGAATTTTTGAGAGTGAAAATTGCTGCTTTTGAAAAGAACATAACACCGCCTACTTTTGAACAGTTTTATGCACCGCCGCCTTTTGAAAAATCTATTGCAAGTTCATCAAAGCATGTTTCATATACATCTATGAAGAGGCATTATCACCCACTTAGATTAGTTAACCCTTTTTCTGGTGTTAGATGTTTTTCATGTGGCATGTTAGGGCACATTTCCCACACCTGCACTGTTCACCGTAGTACACATTGGGTGTGGAGACCCAAACTGCCTGTTTCATAGCACAGCACGCATGCATTGTATTCTTCTTTTCATAAGAAGGAACCCAAACCTGTTTGGGTTCCTAAGACTGACATTTGATATTTTTGTAGGTGTGCTCTCATACAAGACCTCGTGAGAGCATGTGGTACCTAGACAGCGGATGTTCTAGACATATGACTGGAGATGCAAATCAGTTCATTTCGCTAGAGGCCAGAGCTGGAGACAAAGTTACACTTGGAGATAACACCACCAGGAAGGTGGTAGGCTCAGGTATAATTGGTGATTCAAAGAATTTTATGATTGATAATATTTTGCTTGTAGATGGACTGAAACACAACTTGCTGAGTATCAGTCAACTTTGTGACAAGGGATACAGCATCAAATTCCTGCCCACTGGCTGCATTTTAAGCTTAAATGATGAAGTTGTTTGCAGGGGCAAAGGATCAACAATGTCTACAAGCTGGATGTAAGTTGAATTAAATCTGATAATTCAATTTGCTTAAAAATTGCTGCTGATGAGTCTTGGTTATGGCATAGGAGATTGTGTCATGCCAGTATGAAAACCCTTAGGAGAGTCACCTAAAAGGACTTAGTTAGAGGTGTGCCCAAGCTTAAGTTCACTAAGGATCACCTGTGTGATGCCTGTCAGTTAGGGAAGCAAGTCCAGTCCTCCTTTCACTCTGTTAAGGACATTAGCACCTCTAGACCTCTAGAAGTTCTTCACATGGACCACTTTGGACCCATTAGCACTGCCAGCTTGGGGGGGAGAGTCTATGGATTTGTGATAGTAGATGATTATTCGAGGTTCACTTGGGTGAAATTTTTTTCACATAAGTCTGAGTTATTTGATGAGTTTAGATCGTTCTCTACTTGGATTCAGAAGAAGTTAGGATGTGAGATTATTACCATCCATAGTGATCATGGAGGGGAGTTTAAAAATAAAAGATTTGAAAGTTTTTGTGAGGATCAAGGGATTAGTCATAATTTTTTAGCTCCTAGAACCCCTCACCAGAATGGGGTAACTGAAAGGAAGAACATGACCTTAGTGGAAGCCGCTAGAGCCATGCTTGCCGAGTATTCACTTCCAAAATACTTTTGGGCTGAAGCGGTGAACACTGCCTGTTATGTGCTGAATAGGGTGAATGTGAGAGTCAAACTGAATAAGACACCTTATGAGATCATTAAGGGTAGAACTCCAAATCTGTCCCACCTTCATGTCTTTGGCTGTAAGGTTTTCATTTTGAACAACGGGAAGTCACCCTTAGGAAAATTTGACCCTAAATCTGATGAAGGAGTGTTCTTAGGATATTCAAGTGTGGGGAAATCCTTTAGGGTGTTCAATAAGAGGACTTTGGTGGTGAAAGAAACAACTCATGTAGTGTTTGATGAATCTGATCCTAAGGAGTCTAGATCTGAAGTAGAAGATGAAGAGATTGTTGAGATTACCCAAGGGGTTGGAAATACAAATCTGGAGGAAAGGATAGAACCTCAAACCATGTTGCCTAGAGATTGGAGATATTCTTGGAGTCATCCTAAAGAACTGATCTTAGGAGACCCTTCTGAAGGTGTTAGGACTAGGCATGGACTTAGGAAAGAAGTAAACCATTCTGCCTTTATCTCAATGACTGAACCCACCAACATCCATCAAGCCTTGTCAGATGAGTTTTGGATTTTAGCTATGCAGGAAGAATTGAATCAATTTGTAAGGAATGATGTTTGGGAGTTAGTAGAAAGACCTAGAAATCAAAGCATTGTGGGAACCAAGTGGGTCTTTAAGAATAAGATGAATGATTCTGGAGTGGTGGTTAGGAATAAGGCAAGATTGGTGGCTAAGGGGTATAATCATATAGAAGGAATTGATTTTGAGGAGACTTTTGCCCTTGTAGCTAGATTGGAAGGCATTAGAGTGCTACTAGCCTTTGCCTGTTATAAGGGATTTAAGCTGTTTCAAATGGATGTCAAGAGTGCCTTTTTGAATGGGGTAATAAAAGAAGATATTTTTGTAGAACAACCCCTAGGTTTTGAGAGTTTCCAATATCCAAATCATGTGTATAAATTAAAAAAGGCCTTATATGGATTGAAACAGGCACCCAGAGCTTGGTATGAGAGGCTTAGCACATTCCTGTTAGAAAGAGAGTTTGTTAAGGGGAGCGTAGACACCACCCTTTTTCTGAGGAGATTAGGACATGACTTACTATTATCCAGATTTATGTTGATGATATAATTTTTGGATCTTCTGATAAATATTTATGTGATGAGTTTTTTAAAATAATGAGTAAAGAGTTTGAGATGAGTATGATGGGAGAATTGTCCTACTTTTTGGGGTTTAGCATAAGGCAAACGGATGATGGAACCTTTCTCAATCAATCTAAATACACTAAGGACATTTTGAAGAAATATGAAATGGACAAAGCCAAGCCAATCAATACTCCCATGACCTCCTCAGTTCAGTTAGATAAGGATTCAAGTGGAAAATCTGTTGATCAGAAGAAGTACAGAGGGATAATTGGATCACTGCTTTACCTGACTGCTAGCCGACCTGATATCATGTTTAGTATCTATCTTTGTACTAGGTTTCAGGCTGATCCTAAAGAGTCCCACCTGACTGCTATTAAGAGAATTCTTAAATATCTTTTAGGGACCCCAAACCTAGGAATCTGGTACCCTAGGCACAGCACCTCTTTTGAGATCATTGGATATTCTGATTCTGACTTTGCGGGGTGTAGGGTGGATAGAAAGAGCACTTCTGGGACTTGTCAATTTATAGGACAGTCGTTAGTCTCTTGGTCCAGTAGAAAATAGAACTCAGTTGTACTTTCCACTGCTGAAGCTGAGTACATTGGCTTAGGGAGTTGTGTGGCCCAAGTTCTTTGGTTGAAGCAACAAGTCTTGGATTTAGGGGTACCTGTTGGCACAATTTCTGTTTTGTGTGATAATACTAGCACCATCTGTATCTCTAAGAATCCAATCCAACATTCTCGGACCAAACACATTGATATAAGGCATCACTTCATTAGGGACCATGTTACAAAAGGGGATATTGAGCTACATCATGTAGCAACTGAAAATCAGCTGGCTGACATATTCACTAAACCACTGGCCTTTGACTCATTCAACATTTTGAGAACCAGATTAGGAGTGATTGATATAAATGCTTGATTCTGATGACTGCTGATTTTTGATTGTTCTGCTTGGTATTCTGTTTTCTGTTAGTTAGTTTTTAGTTTGATTATTTGCTTTCAGTTGATTTTATTTCCTCTGCTGATTTCTATTTTAGCCTTACTGTTAGTTTGTTTTGAGGATTTAATTTGATGTGATTTTCTACCTATTTTTATTCACTGGTTCATATCTTGCACTTACTATTTTATGCTTCTCAAAATCTGATCACCGCTCACTACTTCAGATAATCTGAATTTCTGACTGGGAGTTTTTACCTTGTGTTGATTTTAAAGCTGGTAAGAAGTGATTGATTCCACTGAATCTGTTAAAGGGAAGAAACATTGATGATTATTTCTCTTCCTCTAACTCCTTTACTGGTGTATAGTTTCTTTTGGATAAAAATCCTCTTCAAAATTAAAATGTTAGTTTTTGACATAGAGATTATTTTATCTTCCTACAGTAATCTACCTCGTATCAATAGTGTTTTTCAAAGTCTTGAGTCATTAGTTTGATTTTCTAAACCAAGTGATTGCATTTATCATATGATATATAGCTTTTGTTTTGTGAATCATTCATCCTTACTGTGGAGAGTCATCTCCTATATCTGGAAGATAATCTCACAGCTGAGACTCTTTAATGATTGTGAAAAGGAGGAAGCTTACAAAAGATGCGCAGTGCGCCAAATAAATTGAAAAAGAGGAATAAAATGAGCCCAAAGCTGAAAAGATGCGAAAAATCGCCAACTAAAAGATACACATAGTGTATCAAAAATGAAAAGATGCGCAAAGCGCCAACTAAATTGTAAAAGAGGCACAAAATGAGCCCAACCAAGCTTTCCTTCCTTTCAGATCGTTAAAGGTCTTAGAAAAATCCGTGTGCTGTTTAATACTTTCAAAAGCTCTTGTTTGAAAATCCTGATTTCTAATTTTTTACTTTGTAACACTATTATATCAGATATTTTTCTAGAACGAGGCTTGAAAGGATCTCTTTTCAAATCTAATGTCTTTTCTTCTGAATCAGATTTTTGTTTTGAAAGAGGTTTGCATCGATAAGGTGCCCGGGGTCAGAGTTACGAAAGTTGATTTTTCCAACCTTTTCTGGATTTCAGCGCTGTCAATCGTCTTCTTATTGGTTTTTGAATCTAAAATCAAGGAAAAATTCTGATTTACTCGAGCAGTTTGATAAAAAAAAAATCTTTACTTTTGTGTGTTTTTTCTGTGAATTTTTTTCGTCTCTGTTCTAGTTTTAAGTTTTATAGTTGTTCTCTTTTATTTGTTGTACTTGTATTTTTGTGTTCTGTTTTACCCTCCTTTTTGTGATGTCAAAAGGGGGAGTCAGTTGAAGTCGTTTCAATTTTTTGTTATGTGTTGTGTTTCCTGTATTGATTTAGTTAAATGAAAATTATAAAAAAATATTTGTTTTTCGATCTCTTAGTTAATGTTATTTTCCAACTACTATAAATGTTTGCCATCATCAAAAAGGGGGAGATTGTTGCAAATTTGGTTTTGATGATGACAAACATGTTTCCAGTGTGTTTTGCTTGGCTAATCAGTTTTAGGCACAAAAGACCACGAGCCACTTAAGCCAACTCAAGATCGGGTCAAAGTGTGTCCAATGTACTAATTTTATTTTTCTTGAGTCAATTGTAATGTAACTGATCCCCTAGCTAAGTAACCTTGCACACACACACTTAGGGGGAGAACTTGAGTGAGTTAGAGTTTCTATTCATTTTTTGTTCAGATCGTCCTGGATAATATTCACATCGTCCTGGACGATCCAGTAAAAACAAAAACCCTAATTAGGGCGACCATGTTAAGAAGGTCTGATTAAGCAGATCGTCATGGACGATCTTTGGATCGTACGGGATGATATGCTCAAATCAGAAATTTTTAGCCGCCAGATCAAGTTAGGCAAGTTTTTATTTTAAGTTATTTGGTCTGATTGTCCCGGACGATACGTGTATCATCCTGGACGATTCAGTACAATCATGCCTAATTTAATCTGGTAATTAAGGAAAGTAATTTATTTTTGATTGATACAATCATATTGTCCTGGACGATCGCAGGATCGTCCCGGACGATCATGATCGTCTAGTGCATTTCAGTTGTACGACCCGAACTGTGTACAGGATGATTTGGGCACTTTTTGAACTAATCGTACAGGACGATACCCGTATCGTCTTGGACGATCAAGTCATTTTTTGACGTCCAGCACATGTTTCTCTAGACGACCCGAACTGTCTTCTGGACGATATTCCTCGATTTGCACTAATCGTCCTGGACGATCGCAGGATTGTACGGGATGATATGAACAATTTTTTCTACTGATCTTCCATAAGAGCTAGATCATCCGGGCTAATGCAGCTGCTTTTGAACTGATCGTATAGGACGATCTTCGATCGTCCTGGACGATCTTGGCCGACCAGTTGAGATTTAGGGCAAATTTTAAGCCCTCCTATAAAAGAACTTTTTCTTGAAACAAGAAAAATCTTTTTGCCACCTTCCTTCCTAGAGAAACCCTAGAGAGAGAGAGAGTTGGGAGAGAGAGAGAGGATCTAGTGAGGGGGAGTTAGTGAGGGATTCACTAAGGTTGCTCCAAGCACGGATCAGAGTCGTCTTCTCCGCTTGTCATCTTTCGTCTAGTCAGTGTTCGTTGTTGGAGGATCGTTCGCAAGAAGATCTGGGGTTCTCTGCCCACTTCAGGTGGAAGCAAAAGGAGTTCGAGGGTTCTCTGCCTGTTTCAGATGGAAGCAAAAGGAGTTCGAAGGTTCTCAGCTTCAGGAGGAAGAAAAAGGAGGTCGGGTTCTCTGCCTCACCGTGTGGTGAAAAGGAGTTTTTGTACAGGGTTCTCCGCCTTGCTGAGGGAGCAAAAGGAGAGTCACTTTCTGTTTAGTGCAATACCCAGATGGGAGGCTCCGTGGAGTGGACGTAGGTCAAGTTAACCGAACCACTATAAAATCTGGTTTGTTTTTTCTGATTCAGTTTTACACTTTACCTTACTGACATTAACTGCTTGGGTGAATATCTGTGATTGATCTTTTCATTCTTGATTACTTATTTCCACTGCTAAGTATCGAAAAGATTTTCATTGTTGTTGTAAAATTTTTTAAATAACCAATTCACCCCCCCTCTTGGTTAGCCTCGGGACTAGTTCACTAGGGCTTGACATCCCTATCGAACTTTCAATCTAAACCAAATTATTGGCTCCATCCTTGAGCAACGAGCCTAGCTTTATGCCTTGAAATAGTGCCATCAGCATTTAACTTGGTTTTATGTATCCATTTACATCCCAAAACATTTTGAGTGGGGTTAGGTGGGACTAATTTCCAAGTTGCTTGTTATTGAAGAGAAGGAAATTCAGTGGACATTTCTTGTCTCCATACCTGATATTTGACAACTTCAGTATAAGAAGTTAGATCAGACGGAAAAGGAGATGCATTCATACTGATAATGTGCTTAGGTTTAAGCATTCCTATCCAAAGCTGAGTGTCCATTAGGTGTATGGATTGGTTTGGAGGTGGGGCTGTACCAGGTATAGAAATAGGAGATGAAGTTGCTGTTGGAATATGGGAATCAGTTTGGGCAAGAGGGTTTGTAGTGTAAGGAGTAGAGGAAGCTTGTTGAGGAATATGGAAAGGACAACACACTGAATCATGAGGTAAAGTAGAGATAGGTAGCTAATTAGTTAGTGGAGTTGTAGAGGATTGTAAGATTGAAGGAACAAGCATGGTGGGAGGTGTATAGGATATTGGCTGGACTAATGGAGGTGGAGTAGGTGATTTCGGCTTAGAGAAAGGAAAAATTGATTCAATAAATTTTACATGATGCGATGTGAAGATTTTGTCGGATTCAATGTGAAAACACTGATAACCTTTAGTGTGGGAAGCTTATCCAATGACGACACATGGTAAGGATTTGGATTGAAATTTATTTGGAAAAGTTTGAGGTAGAAATGGGTAACAAAGACAACTAAACATTTTAAGAAAGGAATAATCTGGAGGTTTATTGTAGACAAGTTGAAATGGTGAAGAAAATTTTCTGGAAAGAGAGGGTAAACAATTTATGAGATAAACAACAATCATTACTGTATGAACCAAAAATTTTGGTGGTAAGGTAGCTTCATGAAGTAGAGCACGAGTGGTTTCAAGAACATGAGGATGCTTGCACTGGGCAACACCATTTTGTTTAGGTGTATATAGACAGGATACCTGATGCAAAATTCCATTATTTGCAAGGTAAAGTTGAAATTGATTAGATGAATATTCTCCTCCACCATCTAAGCATAGGTATTTCATAGATTTATTTAATTGCCTTTCAACTAGTGATTTTAATTAATAAAAAATAGAGGGAACATTTGATTTAGCTTTTAAAGGATAAAGCCATGAAAAATGAGAGAAATCATCCATAAACAAAATATAATATTTGAAACCATGTAAAGATAAGTTGGGTGAAGGTCCCCATACATCAGTATGTCTCAAATCTAAAATAGAAATAGACCTATAGGAAGAAGGGAGAAAGGGCAACTTGTGACTTGTTGAGAGTTTACAAGAGTTACAATAAAAGGATGTAGAAATAGAGACTAAACTAGATATTGTTGTTTTAGATAATTTTAGAAGAACTTGATGTGTAGGATGGTCCAATCTTCGATGCCAAAGATGAAGAGGAGAGGTAGCTGCAGAAAAGGCTAAAATAGTATTGGGTCAAATCGATTCAGTATGGATGGGGCTAATGACATGGACCTCGAAGGAGAGTTTGGTGGGTCTTCAAATCCTTGATTTAGTAGCCAGAAGGATCAAACATAACTAAACAAGAATTATCAGTGGTGAGGCAATTAACATTAAGAAAATTATGAGTTAAGTTTGGAATAATATGCAGAGACGATAAATGAAGCTTATGGTGAGGGGTTGGCAATAAACCTTTACTAGTATGACTAATTGGAAGAAGACCTCCATTGCCGATAAGGACTTGTTGGTTGCCAGCATACGGGTTGGAATTATACACCTAATATGGATCAAAAGTTAGGTGTGAAGTGGCGCTGGTATTAAGTAGCCATTCAGATGATTATTGGGAAGTGTCAGCATAGTAATCTTATATTGGGGGCCAATACTTGAATGTAGAGTGAACAAATTTGCACAAATTTGGCATTATATTGATAACTGTGAGGAAACAGCACCTCGCCCAGCTGAATTGCAACCAAAAAAATGGTCTAGAGTAGGAGTGTCCATGAAAAGTTGTTCGACGGGCACATCCCCTTTGAGTTGCAAATGCTTAGATTGGTTCAGATGATGGCGACAAAATAACTAGCTCATAAACTGATTTAGCTGCTAGATTTAGTTCTTCACTATAAAGAAGAGCATAAAAATCATCCAAACTAATTATATTTAAAATTTTCTAGATGGTAATTTTAAAAGCTTGATAAGAACTTGGCAATCCATTTAGAGTATACAATATAATGTCTTCAGGAGGCAATGGAGAACTAGATGAACCAATCACATCTACTTTTCTTTTGATTTTAGAAAGATATTGCATCATTAGTTTATCTTTCATAGAAATACGATGTAAATCATTTTTGAGCTGAAGAATATGGAATGATTGGTGGATTGCAAATGACGTTCAATGGTCTGCCATATTTCCAAGCAAGACTCAAGATTAATAATGTATGGAAGAAATGTTGGAGAAATGGTGGAATAGAGTATGACAACCAGGTTTTGATCTTTTAGCAACCAGGTATTGTATTCAAGATTTGGAGCAAGTTTGATTTCAGTAGAAAGGATCTTTGAGGGTTTTGGAGTGAACCATCCAAATAACCATCAAACCCATTTGCGGTAAATAATTTCAGAATCTGAGATTTCCAGAGAGGGAAATTTTTGGCTGTGAGCTGAATATTAAGAACCGATTTGACATTTGTCATTAGGAATTTGAGTTCAGACAGTATAGGATTATCCACCATTTTGACAATAGGTAGGGTTTGTGAAGCTGTAGAAGATTAGGAAGAATTATCCATGACTGAGATGGGGAAAAAAATCAAATACCGCATATGAAGTTCACGTCGTAAGGCACACTGTCTCTGATACCATATTATATTGCTTGTGCTAAACTTCAGTTCCTGTATCTGTAAATAACCTAGAGCTAGCAACAACGTTAAAGATAGTAGAAGAAGAAGAGGAATAGAAAATAAAGAAATCCTTTTCTCATTTCTGGTTCACCTTGCTCACTGTTCAGCTTTACAATATAAAGGTAAAACACTAGAAAATGATATTAATGGTGAGGATTAAAATGGTTACAAATGAAAGGTAATTAGCTGGATGTCTGGAAATGAGTAGAGAGCTCAGTTATATAAAAGTAGTGGACATGTGAGCATAAGCACAGTTGAATGAAGATAGGTTGGCTTGCTCATCAGTTATCATTTGTGAAAGATGAAATCTATGTCTTCTTTTTGTCTGTTTAATTTGAATGACTGAGATTGAGTCGTATTTGCATCTCATTCAACCATGTAGATAAGCTAAAACTACAGGATTCAATCCTGATCATTCATCTTGAACCGCGCAGACTGAATGGTCTTGATTGATACATGTTGGTTAAGTGATCCACTCACTTGACCGCCACCATCCGTGTGGCCCAGTCTCCCGCTGTCATGTGGAAAGAATCTATTTTTGAAGTTCTTGAACTTTATGGATTTAAAATGAAGAGTACTTCATTTTAGAAATGAAATTAAGTGTATTTGATTAATATATTATTAGTTATTTCAATAATATAATAATCTTTATTTTAATTTTAAATAAAAATATAGAAATCATATTGATCTAAATCTTGGCAGGGGTATACTAGGGTTTATCTCTGATCTTCCTTGATTTTTTTTCAAGGTCATTTAATGCAAATCAAATTAGTTCATGAATTTATAATATCGTAGGTCATGAATCAACCTAGATTTTTCAAAATTCATAACTAATTCAACTCATGCCCAATCCATGCAAATTAGGGCTCTATGGAATTCATGAGAGGACCTCTTTCATTAAAAAATAAGTTCAAGGCATGATCATGTATTGTTTGAGGGAAAATTACTATTAATAATATAAATATTTTTGTGTATTGTCCTCAAATTATGCATGGTCATGACTTCAATTTTGTTTGAAGAGTCATTTGAGGACGTCCTCTACATCCTCTATAGATCTCAATGCAATTTGACATATATCCTTATTATGGTGGAATTTCCAAACTTATAGGTCATTCTATTACTTGTGGCTACGATAATTCACTATGATAATTCCATAGAGCATTAGAATATTATTTTTGTTATGGATTGTTATGGTTTGATTATTCATGTGTTCACAAGGGTTAGTAATATTGATTTGTTCAAACCTATTTGACTGAAGTGACACTTTAGGAATAATAATCAAGGACATGTCTAATGAACTTAGGCCAAATCTAGGATTCACATAAACATCCTATTTGGACGAAACATTAAACATAGTAAACTTAGTGTCATACACCCTATGACTTAAATTCACCACAATTTGCCATTAATTGACCTAAAAAAAATGATTAATTAATTCAACCCTTCATTAAGGGTTAAACTTCAATAAAACTTAATAAATCAAATAAAAATCATTAATTTTTAAAATTAACTTTAATCAACTTCAAATCAAATGTGCAATCATTAAAAATTAAAATAAAAAAAATAAATTGATTAAAATTTAACTAACATGTTAATTAACCTTGAATTAAATATTAATTAAATAAATTCTTTAAAAATAAAAAATAAAATTCAAAAATATAAAACAAATTCAAATTAAAAATAAAAATAATAGAATTATAATTTCAATTTAAATAATTTTTCAATTAAAATTAAATTTTAATTCATTAAATAATTAATTCCATTATATAATTAATTAAATATAATAAATAAATTCAAAAATACATAAAAATACAAATAAATTAAATAAAATTCAAAGATTAATTATTTAAATTTAAATATGATTTTTGAATTTAGTTTAATAGTAAATTCATTAATAATTTATTATTAATTAATTAAATTAATTAAAAATTCCAAATGATTCAACAAAAATAAAAAAATCAATTAAATTTTAATTCATTTAAATTAAGTTAATTTGATAATTTGACTGATTAAAATTTATTTTAATCAATTAAATTTGATAATTAATTTGTAATAAATTAATTTAGGCCTTTATGCATAATGCTTAATTCCTTTTGGAGGGCATTTTTGGCATTTATTTTTTAAGGTCTTTAATGCATTTTAAATAACCAAAAGAACCCTCATGTGCTGTGTGTGACTCCTTTCAGGAAGGCACTTATACATTGGATTAGGGGATGTTCAAATAATAATAAACACACGGGACCTTATATATTTTGTTTGCTTGCATCTAGAGGGCATGTGTATTAAATTTATAAGGTCCCTTTTCTATCTCTAATAAACTTTCAAAGGCTCCCATATGATCATCTATCCTACATATAGGATTGGTGTTTCATTTAAAAGCCTTAGGATTTATAAATTAATAACCGTTGCACTTTGAGGTTATTAATCTATAAATTCTTTAAAATTAAAAAAATAATATCAATAGCTAAAATTTGAATAATAAAATATAAATACATATAAATTGAATTTCAAGTAAATTTCCTTTTATCCTTTAATAAAAAAACATTAAAAATACATGCAATCTAAACGTTAAAGTCCTATAGGACATGTTAAAGCCACACAGTCTCTTCTACACACTTAGATGGTTCGCTAGGAAAATAAACATTAGCCTAGGCTAGGCTAGTGGATTGGTTTGGTTTGATTGAGGGTACCCTTACCTAGAGGGCATCCATGTGTGTTTGCTTACTTTATGTAAATATAAATGTCATATTTACTTTTTGTTGGTGCACTAGTGAGTGGAGTGAATGAATTCAGGACCGTACAATTTACTTTCATTTATCTTTCTATATATATAATTGCTCACATCACACCATTATATCTATATTTTATATTATGTTCTTTACATTTCTATAAAGTAGAATATACCTAGAGATGAAGTATATGAGAAAGTGATGTAAAATATAATTGTTTTAGATTTTTATATATAGATCAAGTTGTATAGTGTCATGAGTTATAAAAAGGGTTGAATGCAACTGCTTATATATGTTGGAAATCTGGGCTCAAGCATTGTGATTTAATGATAACAATAATTATTGTTCTCTTACTGCTATTTATTGCACATCTATTTTATTACCCTTCTCACTAACATTTCAGGTCCACTATTCACTTGCAACTTCAATCGACTCAAGATTGGGTAGACTAGGGTTGAGTCAATTCATATATTTAATTTCAATGTACTTTTACCTTTCTTGAATCAAGTCATGTATATGGTGGACACTAAGCTAAGTAACCTTGCATACACACACACACACTCAAGGGAGTGAGTTGGTGAGTTAGAAAATTTTTTATTTTTGAACTAATCCTACAACACGATTTATATCATACTAGATGATCAGTTAAAATAGAAAACTCTAATTAGGGCACCCTTTGCTAATTGAGATTGATTAACTAAATCATATTTGATGATCCGATATCACACAGGACGATCAAGTATAATCACAAATTTCAGTTGCCAATCATAATTTAGGCAATTTTTTAATATTTAAATTTTACTCTAATCAGACAGTATGATATGCATCGTACTAGACAATTTGTGACAATTATGCCTAAATTTATCCTGATATTGAGTATTTAATTATGGTTAAATTATTCAAGCATATCATACAGGACGATCAGAGGTGATCATACTGTACGAACTGATTTTTGCATGGGACGATAATTAAATGCCGCCCATCATCTGAGAAAAAACCATAATTTTTTACTGATTGTACAGGATGATCCCCAAACTTTCTACGGTATAAACCGATCGTTGCATGGGATAATATTTGATCACCGGCTATCATACTGGACAATTAGTTCAATCTCTTAAACTAATCGAACAAGATGATGGCAGGATTGTATAGGACAATCAGTATAATCTATTAAACTAATTGTCCCAACTACTACAATTTGTCTTGGCTGAAAGTGCTATTTTTAACTAATTATAACAGACAATATTGGATCATAATGGCTGATCAGAAGCACTCCATATTGAAAATTAGTGCTTCTTTGGATGCTCTATACATAAGCTCTTATATTATCTTGTAAAAAATCTTTTACTGCCAAGAGTCCTGAGAGGGAGGTTAGAAAGAGAGTTGAGGGGAGCTTTGGGAGAGAAGAGAGGGAGAGTTCTTACGAGGGGGAGTTGTGAGAGCTTTATAAGGTTAGTCCAAGCAAGGTTCTTCATTATTTTCCTCAAGCTTCTATCTTGATCGTATGGAGGTTCTAGGAAGAC
This sequence comes from Dendrobium chrysotoxum, assembly GCA_019925795.1. Taxonomy (NCBI): domain Eukaryota; kingdom Viridiplantae; phylum Streptophyta; class Magnoliopsida; order Asparagales; family Orchidaceae; genus Dendrobium; species Dendrobium chrysotoxum. Next base: position 58,770,556 of record CM034314.1, read on the forward strand.
TTTCTATAGCACTAGGTCTGTGGTTCTCTACAATCTCCAGGAGGGAAAAAAAGGATTTGTGGTTCTCTGCCATCACCTGAACGGTGTAAAGATTTATGATTCTCTGCTATCACCTGAAGGTGTAAAAGATTCAAGGTTCATTGTCGTCACCAGGAGAGTATAAAAGCTCTTGGTTTTCGCCACACCGGGAAGGTGAAAGTGATTTTATAAGGGCTTCTCCGCTATGCTGAGGGAGAAAAATGAGACACTACGTTTAGTGTAATACATGGAATAGAGTGTTCTGAGGAGTGGACGTAGGTCAGATTTGCTCAAACCACTATAAAATCTAGTGTGCTCATTCTTTTTTACTTTTCCACATTTTAACTTCTACATTGTTCTGTGATTTACTGTGTGGTTGAAAACTCTGATTTGGTTTGTTGTTGCGAAATATTTTGCTTCCGCATCTACAGATTAAAATTGCTTATTTTCAAAGATTAAAAATATCAAAAAGATTATAAAAGGATTTTCTTTTTATTAAGGAATTTTTAAATTATTAATTCACCCATCCTCTTAGTTAGCCTTGGGCTGTTTCTTTAAGGTTTAACAACCCACACAAACTTTCAAGTGGTATCAGAGAGGGATTCAAAAACTAAGTTTTAGAAAACTTTTAAAAAATGATCAATGGTTAACTTTGGAAATTGTAATACCACTGAAGGATACTCAACAACATGACTACTGTTATTTGATTATATACCTTTTGACCTTTAGAAAATTTGCATGTCTACTTTTTTGCAATCTATAGATTATCACATGTGGATGTTAGTTTATGAAGGATATTCTGCACCTTCAAATTTTGTTAATGGCATGAAAACTGAACTTTCTTTTTATGAATGGAGCATAAAAGATAGAAATTTAGCCTAATTAAATGCAAAATATTTAAACTATTTTTTCTTTGCATTAAAATCTGAAGATTACATGCATGTATCTACTTGTACAACTGGGAAAGAAATTTGGGATAAACTATACATAACCTATGAAGGAATAAATGAACTGAAATAATCTAGGTTAACTATTTTGCTCCAGAATTATGAACCCTTTCACATGAAAATTTTTGAATCAATTTCTGAAATGTATACTAGGTTCACTTAGATTGTTAGTTCCCTACATGCCTTAAAAAGAGAATTTACTAACTATAAAAAAGTTAACAAGATCTTACATTGCACACCTACATCTTATGATGCAAAAATTATTGTTATTACTGAATCTAAGGATCCGAATGTTTACTCCATTGATAACTTACTTGAATCACTCATTGCCTACGTGCTAGAAGTGAATCAAAGATAACTTAATACAGGAAAAAAGAGAAAGGACAAATTTATAGTCTTAAAGGCTAATGATTATGATAGAGATAATTCTGCACTTGATGATGATGATGGTATAGCACTGATGATAAGATAATTCAAGATCTTTACAAAGAAAAAGTAAAAGCATCATCAGCAATGGAACAATGGTAAAGCTAATAAAAATTCTAAGATTTTTATTAATGTCATCTATTTTGAATGCAGGAAGCCAGGGAACTTGTGATTAGATTGCCAAAATCTAAAAACTCACCCAATTAAGTAGAAGGGTGAAGAAAAATCTAAGTTCAAGAAGGCAAGCAAAGGACTTAGAAGGCTTTCTGGGCAGACTCCGCTTCAGACTCATCTAAGACAGAAGCTGAAGAGGAGGTAACTAAACTATGCTTAATGGCAGATAACCATCTTGATCATTCTAATCAAGAGGAGGTATATGAGCTTTCCTTCAATGAACTATTTGAAGTTTCTGAAAAAAATTATAATGCATATAGGAAGCTCAAGAAAATATATGCAAGCTTGAATTCTAATTTTTTAAAATCGCAGGAAGAGCATGAATGCCTTAGGAAAGATCATTTTACTTTGGATAGTAGTCATATGACTTTGTTAGATGAATTTGATACTTTAAACAAGAAGCATCTGGGTTTAACTACTACACATGATTCCTTAAAAACATCACATGTTGAATTAAAAAATACATTCAAAGAAGTAGAGACTCTTTCATCTCAATTAGATAATATGGAGCATGAATTAAAAGTTAAAAATGCAATTCTTGAAAGTGCAAATAAAATTCTACAACAAAAATTAACTACTCCTAAAGAAAACAAAACATCACTACAGCATGCATCATCTAAACCTAGGAAGAGACACCATAACCCAAATAGACTTATAAATCCATTTCAAGGAGTTAGATGTTTTTCTTATGGCAGGCTATGATATATCTTCCACACTTGCACTATCCACCGTAGTACACTTTTGGTGTGGAGACCAAAATTAGATATTCCATAACATAGCATGCATGCATCTCATTTTTTAATTCATAAGGTGGAACCCAAACTTGTTTGGGTTCCAACATCTAACCATTAATGATTTTATAAGGGAGCTCTCACAAAAGGCCTCATGAGAGCATGTGGTACAAGGAAAGCGGATGTTTAAGATAGATGATTGGAGTTGTAAATTAATTTATTTTAATTGAGGCTAGGGTAGGAGGCAAGGTGACACTTAGACATAACACCACCAGGAGAGTGATGGGCTTAAAACATAATCTGCTAAGCATAAGCCAGCTCTATGATAAAGGCTTCAACTTTAAATTTTTATCTACCACCTGTATTATAAGCTTAAATGGAAATACTATACTGCAAGGAAAAAGAATTAATAATATTTACATGCTTGATTTAAACTATGTTGAACCTGCTTCTCTTTACTTAAAAACTATTATTGATGAATTCTTGGTATGGCTTAGGAGATTGTATCATGCAAGTATGAAAAATTTTAAAAAATCACCCAAAAAGACTTAGCAAGAGGCATACCCAAACTAGAGTTCACTAAGGACCACCTACGTGATGCTTGTCGGTTAAGAAAGTAAGTCAAATCCTCCTTTCACTCAATAAAGGACATTAACACTAACAAACCTTTAGAAGTCCTTTCGATGGATCTTTTTAGACTTGTTAGCAATGCAAGCCTAAGAGGGAAAGACTTTGGGTATATAATTGTTGATGATTAGTCAAGGTTTACTTAGGTTAGATTTCTATCTCATAAAAGTGAATCAGTCAAAGAATTTATTTGATTCAGAGGATGCTAGGTTGTGAAATTCAAACAATTCACGATCATGGTGGAGAGTTTGAGAATGAGATATTTGAATTCTATTGTAAGGAGCAGGGGATAGATCATAATTTTTTATCTCCTAAAACCCCTCAATAGAATATGGTAGCTGAAAGAAAGAACAGAGCCATGTTAACTAAATATTACATCTAAAATACTTCTGGGCATAAGTGATAAACGCAGCCTGTTATTTTCTGAATAAGATTAATGTTAGATCCAAGCTAAACAAGACACCCTATAAAATCTTTAAGGGTAGGACACCCAATCTCTCTTACCTTCATGTTTTTGGATGTAAAGTGTTCATTCTAAATAATGGGAAATCTCTGTTCGAAAAGTTTGACCCAAAATCTAATGAAGGAGTCTTCTTAGGATACTCAAATGTTGGAAAATTCTTTAGAGTTTTCAATAAAAGGACACTAGTGGTAGAGGAGTCCACTCATGTAGTTTTTGATGAATTTGATAATTTTAGAGGGTCTAAGGTGGAAGAAGAAGAAGTAGTTGAAGTTACCTAAGGAGTAAAATCTGTAAATCTGGAAGAAAGGGTAGAAGCTAAAAATATACTTCCTAGAGATTGGAGATATTCTTTAAGTCATTCTAAAGAACTGATCTTAGGAGACTCATCTGAAGGTTTTATAACTAGGCATGGACTTAGAAAAGAAGTGAACAACTCTACCTTTATCTCAATGATTGAACCCAAAAATATAAATCAAGCACTGAATTCTGAATCCTAGCCATGTAAGAAGAACTTAATTAATTTGCTAGAAAAAATATTTGAGAGTTAGTTGAAAGACCTAAGGACCAGAGTGTTGTTGAAATAAAATGAGGTTTCAAAAATAAAATAATTGATTCTGGTGTAGTGGCTAAAAACAAAGCAAAACTAGTGGCTAAGGGGTGCAACCAGATAAAATGGATTCACTTTAAAGAGACTTTTGTCCCTGTAGCCAGATTAGAAGCCATAAGGGTGCTATTAGCTTTTTCCTACTTTAAGGGATTCAAACTATATCAAAGGGATATTAATAGTGTCTTTCTAAATGGGGTAATAAAAAAAGATGTGTTTGTTGTACAACCCCCAGGATTTGAAAACTCATAATTTTCCAATCATATGTTTAAATTAAAAAGGCATTGTATTGACTGAAACAAGCATATAGAGTATGGTATGAAAGGATAAACACATTCCTACTGGATAGAACCTTTGTTAAGAGAAGCATAGACACCACCCTTTTTCTTAAAAAAGTAGAAAAATAACTACTCATTATTTAAATATATATTGATGATATTTTGTTTGGATCTTCTGATAAAAAGCTATGTGATGAATTCTCTAAAATAATAAGTAAGGAGTTTGAGAAGAGTATAATGGGAGAACTGAACTACTTTCTTGGATTTAGTATAAGGCAGAAGGAAGATGGAATTTTTCTTAATCAATCAAAATACATTAAGGACATCCCTAAGAAGTATGAAATGGATAGAGCCAAGGCAATTAAAACTCCCATGAGCTCTATAGTTCAGTTGGATAAGGACTCAAGTGGAAAATTGTTTGATCAAAAGAAATATAGGGGAATAATTGGACCACTTCTTTACTTAACTGCTAGCAGACCTGATATTATATTTAGTGTTTATCTCTATACTAGATTTTTGGATGATCCAAGAGATCCCACCAGATTGTTGTTAAGAGAATCCTTATATATCTCTTAGAAACCCAAAACTTCAAAATCTAGTATCCTAGGCACAACACTTCCTTTAAAATCATAGGATATTCTGATTCAGACTTTACTGGAAGTGGGGTTGATAGGAAAATCACTTCTAGAACCTGCCAATTCATAGGACAACCTTTAGTCTTCTTGTACAGTAGAAAATAGAACTCAGTAGCCCTTTGAACTACACAAGTTAAATACACAACCTTAGGAAATTGTGTTGCATATATCCTTCGGGTTAAAGTAACAAATCATGGATTTAGGACAACCTGTAGGCACCATTCTAATCTTTTGTGATAATATTAGTGCCATCTATATTTCAAGGAATCCAATCCAACACTCCAGGACCAAACACATAGACATAAGGCACTATTTCATTAGAAACCATGTCACCAAGGGAGACATAGCCACTGAAAATCAGCTTGCAGACATCTTTACAAAACCACTTACTTTTGAAACCTTCAGCACCTTAAGAACAAAATTAGGTGTTATAGATATTCATACTTGAAATTGGATACTTTGAAATTTTGAAATCTGATTGATGTTTTTTCTTATTTTGCTTGTTTTATGTTTTATTTTGTTTGTTTTATTTTTCAGTATCTTATGATTTTTTATGCATGTGTCTTTTATTTCTTTAAAAATATAAGAATCCGATCACTACTCACTTCAGTAGTTGAACTCTTCTTTAAATGAAAAACTTACCTATTTTTTGAAGCAGTGTTTGACTCCTTTAAAAATACTTAAGGAAGAAATTAGAGATTATCTCTCTTCCTCTAACTCCTTTAGGGGTACAATTTCTTTTTAAATCAAAATCTATTTCAAATTAAAAATTGGACCAAGAAATAGAGAAATTTTTCATCTTCCTCTCATTTGAATTTTTTTGCAAATCAATGAATCTATTTCAAATTTTCCTAATTAAGCTATTTATTTATATGAGATGAATCTGGTATTGGTTTGTGGTTTACTCTTCCTTATATAAGAGAGTGAGTTCTTCTTTTCTTATATTTGGAAGATAATCTTATAACTGAGAGTTTTTAAAGACTTAGAAAGGAAACAATTTTGCAAATGCAAAAGATAAAGAGGCATAAAATACGCCCAAAAGCTGAAAAGATGTGCAATGAACGTCAAAAAAATTGAAAGATGTACTGTATCAAAAATAAAAAGATGCACAAAATGCCAAACAAGGATAAAAGAGGCACAAAATAAGCCCACAATGAGTTAACTTCTCTTCCTTTCAAATCTTTAAATCTTAGACAAATCCATGTGCCAATTGATATCATCGACACCTGAATTTGAAAATTATGATTTCTGGTTTATCACTTTGTAATGCTATTCTTTTAGATATATTTCTGAAAAGAAATTTGAAAAGATCGTATTTCTTATCTAGTTTATTTTTTGAATTAGATTTTTATTTTAATTGGACTTTTAACATGTAAGGAGCCTAAGCTAGGGTTGACAAAATTCAATTTTCCAAACTTTTCTAGATTTTATCAATGTCAATGCATTTCTTACTGAGCTAATAATCGGTAAATTTTCATTTGATACTTTTGATCGATTCTTAAAAAATTATTTTGTGGATGTTTTTTTCTTGGTTTTTGATTTATTTTATTGTGCTCTTATTTTAGTTTTGGACTCTTCTTGATCATCACATTCCATCCAATAACTTTTCTAATTTTTGTTTACATCGACCAGTATGATTCATATCATACTGTACAATATGAATAAAATACTAACTTCTGATCCTAACACATCCAACATTCAATGTTGATCAATTATTAGTGATCATACTATACAATTTACTCTTCATACTGTATGATCCACGTAGTAGGAATCATTAGATGAATTGAATTCAATCAGTATGATCCTTAATACCATATCGTACAGTACAATCCACCTGTTTATACTGTACAAACTCAAAAGTGAATACTTGTACAAGCTAATCTTACTGTCAACAATCATACTGTATGAACTCCTCGGGATGATCACCATGTCTCTAATCATCTAGTATAATTTTTGATCATACTATATGATAAGACCACCTTTTTTGTCTGATCTTCTAGATGAATTGATTGTACTAAATTGTCTAGTATGATCATACAATCATACTATAGTATTAGGCATACTCTATTTAACAGTAAGAATTCTTTTAATTTCTTCACACCATTTGAATCTTCTAATCCTTCACTTCCCTCTTGCACTCTCTTCCTTGCAATGGTTGGTGGAAAATGGTCCCGAGCACTAGTGGGTAGTTCCTCTAGACAAACTATCAATCCTAGACTCACTAAAGTTGCTTATGAAGAATCCTACAGTGGTACAAAACTATTAGAATTACCCCATCCAAAATTGTCAATCAAGAGATTCTAAACTTTCAGGTACTCGATCTTTTTGCCCGCACAACTCTCAGTTTCATCCTCACCCTAGGCTTTCCATTCAACTCTAAAATTTTATTTGAATTCTTTGCAAGCCTTCACATTAATAATGAGGTCACTGCCTTATAATCCTATATTAATAGAAGGCCTGTAAAAATCACTTACCAAGACTTTCATGAATTTCTTCACCTTTCTTCTATTGGAGACAAAATTAATATTTTAGCCTTAAATCCTGACTACAATTGTACCCCTGCCAACACCATCCTTAGGGAATCCAATGTTAACTGTCATATCACACATATCAATAAATTAGTCTAGGATGATTGAATCATTCATCATATCCTTTGTAACTCAATCATTCCTAAAGTTGGGGATCAAATTAACATTACCCCTATTCTCTCACTTGCCACCTACTACATCATGGCCTAAATAGACTTTAATGCAGCTGACCTTATAATTCAATATCTTGACAATCTAACCTATATTAGAGATCCCAAACATAAAAAAAAGCCTAACCTTGCCTTAGGACATCTCATTACATATGTCCTAAAAGCAAATACAACCTCTAATATCCTACACCATCTTATCACCTCCCAGTCTTCTATTCCAATAGCTCCTTCTACATCCTTCACAGCGCTCATCGCCTCCACATATGATATGCTGACCCCAAGGTAGAGGAGGGAGTGGAGAACAACCTCAAGCACTAACCCCTATCCGAATGCAACTACTTAGATATGTTGCAAATTTGGGCCCAAGCACTATGATTATAATGATAACAAACATTATTATTCTCTTACTACTATTTATTACACATCTATTTTATTAGCCTGCTCACTAACATTTCAAGTCCACCATTCACTTACAACTTCAATCAGCTCAGGATTGGGTAAGCCAGGGTTGAGTCAGTTTATAATTTTAATTTTAATATACTTTTTACCTTTCTTGAGTCAAGTCATATATATGGTGGATACTGAGCTAAGTAATCTTGCACACCCACACTCAAGGGAGTGAGTTAGTGAGTTAGAAAAATTTCTAATTTTAAACTAATCGTATAGTATAATTTATATCATAATAGATAATCAGTTAAAACAAAAAACCCTAATTAGGGTACCCTTTATTAATTGAGATTGATTAATCAAATTATATTGGATGATCCTAATCATATAGGATAATTAGGTATATTCATAAATTTTAGCCACCAATCATAATTTAGGCAATTTTTTAATACTCAAAATTTACACTAATCGTATAATTTGATATGCATCGTACTGGATGATTTGTGACAATCATGCCTAAATTGATCTTGAGATTGGGCGTTTAATTATAGTTAAATTATTCAATTAGATCATGTAGGATGATCAGAGATGATCATATTATACAAACCAATTCTTGCATGGGATGATAATTAAATGCCCTAGATTGTCCAAGAAGAAAACTATAATTTTTTACTGATCATACAGGATGATCCCCAAACTTTATATAGTATGAATCGATTGCTACATGGGACAATACTTAATTGCCAGTTATTGTACTAGATGATTAATTTAATCTCTTAAACTAATCATACAGGATGATTATAGGATAGTACAAGACTATTAGTACAATCTATTGAACTATTCGTCCAGGCCATTGTTGTTTATACTGGCTGAAAGTACTATTTTAGACTAATCATACAGGATGATCTTGGATCGTAATGAACGATCAGAAGTCCCATATTGAAAATTAAGGCTTTTTTAGAGGTCCCCTATTTAAGCTCTCATATTATTTTATAAAAAATGTTTTGCTGCCAAGAGTCCTGATAAGGAGCTTAGAAAAAGAGTTGAGGGGAGCTTTGGGAGAGAAGAGAGGGAGAGATCTGAAAGTGCGAATAGGTTGTTAACCCTATTGATTATATCCCTAAGCTAACCAAGAGGGGGGGGGGGGGGGGAATTGGTACTTATTAAAATCTTCTGGTAGTTTTAAAAACCATTATACAACAATTGAATATATATCTTACAGTACGAAAAGGATTCGTATAGTACGATCAGATGTAAAATTTGTAATTTTTCAACCACAGAAAAATAATGTACAATGAGTAAGAAAATACAAAAAATAAAAATAAGATCAGAAAATATCATATTTTATAGTGGTTCGGTCAAACACAAGCTACATCCACTCCCTAGAGACTCCTCTAGGTTTTGCACTAAACCAAAGTGACTCTCCTTTTGCCCCCACAGTAAGGCGGAGAAGCCCTTACAAAAATGTCTTTCCGCCAAAAATTCGGTGCGACAGAGAACCATCATTTTTTTCACCCTCTTGCTGAAGGCAGAGAATTGACTCATCCTTTCACACCCTCCTGGTGTAGGTAGAGAACCGTCATCCTTTTTCACCCTCCTGGTGATGGCAAATAACTGATCCTCCTTGAGAAATCTCTTTAAAATGCTTTTGAAGAAGGTTGGGAAGAATTTTAAAGAACTAGAAAGAGATCCTCACTGTTGGAAAACCTTGTGAATCCCCTCATAATTTTCTAACACAAGATCTCTCACTCTTCACTCTCAAACTACTCTCCCGAACACACTCCTCAAGCCCACTTAAGAGAAATTTGTGGAAGACTTCATGAAGTGTCAGTTTTTGGGATCCTTAAGTATAAAGGACAAGAAAAATCATCCAAAAACTAAAAATTTCAAGTTTTATGATATTAAATCATCCCGTACGATCTACATTCATACGTATAAATAGTTCAAATTATTGAACGATTCGTCCCATACGATTTAGTACGAACCAATGAATCCCAGATTTTGTACTCAGGAAAATTATATATGAAAATATTTCGTACTGTACGAATAGTTTAAAAATGAACAGTTCGTCCCGTATGATGCCTCGTATGAACCATGAATGCCCCATTTTGTACTCTGGAAAATGATATACGAAACCCTTTCATATTATACGAACAGTTCAAAATATACAGTTCATCCCGTACGATGCCTCGTATGAACCATGAATGCCCCATTTCGTACTCTGGATAATGACATATGAAACCCTTTCATACTGTAGAAATAGTTCAAAATGAACAGTTTGTCCCGTACGATGCCTTGTACGAACCATGGAACCCCCTTTTGATACTCTGGAAAATGAAATACAAAACCATTTTGTACAATACGAGTTTAACTTAGATTAAAATTTTAATCAGGCAGGTTCGTATTAGAGGAGAAATATCACAAATTGTCCAGTATGATCATATATCATACAGTACGATTAGTTTTAAAAAACACTTTATCTCACTCCCCCATTATGTGTGTGTGCACAGTTATCCAACTTACAATCACACTCTCTCAGACTCAAGAAAAGTAAAAAATTATAGACTTCACTTGCAATAAACTCTAACAAATTAACTTGAAGTCTTCAGCAATCTGGAGTGCAAATTTCCTGAAAAACATGTTAGTACACATAAAACAGAGATTCCAATATTTGTTAGGAGAAATAGTAAACAAACAATAAGCTTTTGTAATCATCAAAACAACTCATACCGAAACACTTCACTTGAATAAATAGATTTGCACAATTCATAACCATCTCCAAATTTGCACAATTCTCAACAATCTCCCCTTTTTTGATGATGGCAAAACAATTATTGTTTGAGTTAACAAGTACACATAATTTTTCTCCTAAGCTCCTCCTAAACGTAAGCTCCCCCTAAATAAGTGATCTATTTGAAACAAGGAATTTGATAAGAAGGGAATAAAAAAAATACAAAAACACATATAATACACACATAACATGCATGTCAAACAAAAATAAACACAACAAACACAAACATACACATGACATTTGTATTAAACAAATAACAAACAATACAAACATACAACAGAACAAAGAACAAATAATATAAACTCCCCTTTTTGACAACAATAAAAAGGGAAACAGTCAAAGTAGTTGATGATTAAAATAATGTTAAATGAAAGAGAACTGCAATAATAAATTCAGATGCAAAAAATAATGACTCAAAATAGTTTAAATCACTTAAGAGCAATGATAAGAGAAGTTGATCTATGTCAGTAATGTAATAGACGTATTATATAACCACAATTACTGCAAAAATGACAAAATAAAATTAGTACTTTCCTAATTTAATAGTGACGATCATTGATTAGTGTAATTGAAAAAGTGTTAAAGGAAAGAATGATTGGCGACATTGCGCATCTTCTCAAATTGAATGGCACACTTTGTGCAACTTGTTAATTTTAGGCTAATTTTATGCCTTTTGATAATTTGGCGACATTGAGCATCTTTTTAAATTTGTGACACTCTTTGTGCATCTTTTCATTTTTAGGCTCATTTTGTGCCTCAAAAAAATTCTTTCCAAAAACACAATCTCTTAAACATAAATACAATAATGAATACTTTGAGATAGAAACAAGTGTAATATTAAGTCATCAAATATGCAATAATTTAAGCTAAGTAATACAAGCCTAAAAATAATATCAAAGTAAGATCTTCCAATCTACACCATGTCATAACGTAATCTAAATATTTTGAGAAACTAGATTATGCACAAAACTTACTATTGTAATCAAAATTCAATCAACAATCATATAACAATATACATAGAAACATAACTTTTAAAATTCCATTGAACGTAAAATGAAGCAAGCTTATATTTCAAATCATCCCAAAAAAAAATTTATGCTTGTAAGTATAACTATCATATAACGAAAATAATAATAATCACAACCAAGAACAACAACAATAACCATAGCATCCAAGCCTAAGAGAACCACAGAGACAACCAAATACTAATCCAAACAACAAAAAATTCATCACTAATAATCTGAAGGTCCCTGATCTGGAGGTGGTGGTGGAGCAGCGAACATAGCAAAATAGTTATTAATACTAGCAATATTTGTGTTCACTGACTCAATCTGGTCATGAAACCAACCTCTATCCTCTGCATAGTGAGCATCCTGTAGATTCATTCTGTTCTCAATTTGATCAAATCTTTGATCAAAATGAGTTCCTAGCCTATTAAACTGCTAGACCATTTCCTGATAATAATTTTGATCAGGTCCCGGTGCAAGAGCTGGAGCTGGTGCAGGTTCCTCTTCAGAATCATCCCCAGAACCCCCTCTCCCAAAGAGTGCTCGAAAAGAAGCATCAGTAAAATAGATTGGCAGTTAAGAAGGTCTGTCAGGGTGGACCAAATTATACTTATTTTCAATGATGTAAGAAATCACATGACCCAAAGTAATATTTTTCTTCCTTTTGACACTAACCTGGCCAATATCAGTAAGAGAATAAAAAAGTCTAAAAGCAATTGGGCTTCATCTATTGGTTGACCAGTCATTATCAAATAGGTAACAGTTGAGAGGAGGGGTGTTATATTGACTCTATCTTTACCTTTTGGAATTATAGAGGTCCTAAGAAAGTCCTGAATAATCCTTGCATTTTGATTTAAGGTGTAAACTCTAGGTAGGTGACTTAGTTGGCTTACACCCCTAAGGACTTAATTTACTTCGGACCAATCATAATCTGCTCTAGAAGTTAGAGTGTGAGCTCAAATTCCCAGGGTTTTAAGATGAAGAAATGACCTAAAATCTTCCTTAGTTATTTTCACTCTTTGTTTAAGGACATAAGAGGTGATCCTAGTGTGGTCCTGACTAAATTTCATGTTTGCAAGGAATACATGAAAAAGATCTTTATTGTAGGTGTGAATGAGAGTGAGAAGGAATGAGAATTGAGTGGAATCTCGAAGTGGCATTATTGTAAAGTGAATCTTATCTTTCAGTAGGATGTGAGAAGGTGTAATTTTGGAAGCCACAAATCTGTTATATGCCTCCTCATTTTGAGCAGACAAAAAGTTGTCATCCCAGTCTTGCCTAGAGGAAGAACCCCTAGCATGTCGTGCTCTTTTCCCACTACCCGACATCTCTAATTTATGTTATGAAGGGTTTGGAATGGAAGTGAAACGAATGAAAATGACTCTTCTTTATAAAGAAAAACAAATCAATCATACAGTATGAAAAACCTTCGCACTGAATGAAATAAACTTCGTACGGGATGAAGTAAATTTTGTACGTACAAATGAAAACAGCCAAAGATGAAATGGATTTTTGTAAACTACCCTTCCCGAGGCATCCTTTCATCCAGACTTTTTGACTACATGATCGTACAGACGAAGAGGTGTTCGTCCAGGCCGATTAGGAAATTAATGGTCATCCAGAGACGGTTGGGGTCATCTGCATGAGAAAATGACAGGTCGATCATACAGAAGAATAGGTGTTCGTTTGAGACGATCATAAGATTAAAGATCATTCAGGTGATGGTTAGGTTCATCCTTATCCGAATCGATAACATGGATCGTACAAATGAATAATATTTTCATACGTACGATCATCAATAATAACTGACACTAATCGAAGACTCAACTCCATTCATACAGACGAACCTATACATATCGTACGGTACGATGACGCCATCGTACAATATAAACCAACTACGAAAACATAGTTTCCTCTCCTCAACTCTACAGATTCTCCTCCACATGCTACAGGTATCGAATGAAATAAATTCATACAATATGAAAATAGGAGAAACCCAAACTATGAGAAAAAACTCAAAAACTTTTCCAAGTGAAATATTTTTCATTTTTTACATAAAATATAAATAATAAAAAGTTAATGCAACTTGTACAATAAAAAATGCAACTTGTACAATAAAAAATACAACAAAATAAAAACTTACAACCTATACTACACACACTTGACATAAACAAACCTACATTTACATACAAAACAAATTTGTAAAATTTTCAATCATGCATTAAGATCAACCACACCTAGCCTTATCCTTAACATGCTAAAAGTGTCAAAAGATAATGGTTTTATAAAAATGTCTGCAAGTTGATCTTTAGTAGCGACATGATGTAACTCAATTATGCCTCTCGCTACATGATCTCTTATAAAATGATGCCTTACATCAATATGCTTGGTTCTAGAGTGTTGAATAGGATTCTTTGAGATGCATATGGCACTAGTGTTATCACAAAAGATTGGAATTGTGCAAATAGAAAGTCTTAAGTCAATCTATTATTATTTCAACCAAAGCACCTATACCACACAACTACCTTAGGTAATATATTCGGCTTCAGCTATAGAAAGTGCTACTGAATTTTATTTTCTACTGGACCAAGATACTAAAGAATTTTTAATGAATTGGCAAGTTCCAGATGTACTTTTCTGATCAACCCTACAACCTATAAAATTTGAATCTGAATATCCAATTATTTCAAAAGACGAGATGTGTTTAGGATACCAAATTCCTAAGTTTTGAGTTCCCAAAAGATATCTCACTATTCTTTTTACTACTGCCAAATGTGATTCCTTTGGATCAGCTTAAAATTTAGCACATAAGTAAATACTAAACATAATGTCTGGTCTGCTAGTTATTAAGTAAAGCAATGATCTAATTATTCCTCTAAACTTCTTTTGATCAACAGATTTTCCCTTAGGGTCCTTATCTAACTGTACTGAGGAACTCATGGGAGTAGTAACTGGTTTAGCATTATCCATTTCATACTTCTTGAGGATGTCCTTAACATACTTAGACTGACTAAAAAAAGTTCCTTCCTCATTTTATTTTATGCTAAAATCAAAGAAATAATTCAAGTCTCTCATCAAACTCATCTCAAATTCGCTACTCATTATTTTTGAGAATTCATCACATAGATTTTTATCAATTGATCCAAAAATGATATGATCCACATATATTTGAACAATAAGTATTTCATTTTCTATTCTTTTTAAAAAGAGAGTGGTCTCCACACTTCCTTTAACAAAAGATCCTTTTAATAGAAAAGTGCTTAACCTCTCATACCATGCCCTAGGTGCCTATTTTAGTCCATATAATGCTTTTTTCAATTTGAAAACATGACTAGCGAATTTAGAATTTTCAAAACCTGGAGGTTGCTCAACATAAACATCCTCTGCTATAACCCCATTAAAAAAGGCACTTTTAACTTCCATTTGATATAATTTAAAACCTTTAAAATAAGCAAAGGCTAACAAAACCCTAATTGCTTCAAGTCTTGATATAGGGGTGAATGTCTCCTCAAAATTAATCCCTTCTTTTTGATTATACCCCTTAGCTATGAATCTAGCCTTATTTCTAATCATAACCCCTGAATCATTCATTTTGTTTTTGAACACCCACTTAGTCCCAACTACACTTTAATCCTTTGGCCTTTCAATTAACTCCCAAATATCATTTCTTATAAATTGATTCAATTCTTCTTGCATGGACAAAATCCAAAATTCATCCAAAAGTACTTGATTTATGTTAGTGGGTTCAATCATTGAAATAAAGGCTGAAAGATTGACTTCTTTCCTCAAACCATGCCTAGTCCTAACTCCTTCACTTGGGTCTCCTAAAATTAACTCTTTAGGATGACTCTTGGGATAATTCCATTCTCTAGGCAAAGGGTTCTCAATTTCTTTCTTTTCTTCGAACTTTGTACTTTCAATCTCATGGGAGATATTTTTAATGTTCTCTTCTTCCAATTTTGGCTCTTTTGAAATATTAAATTCATCAAACACTAGATGTGTGATTTCCTCAATTACCAATGTCCTTCTATTAAAAACTCTATAGGATTTTCTAATACTTGAAGATCCTAGAAAAATTTCTTCATCAGATTTAGGATCAAATTTTCCTAAGAGAGTTTTTCCATTATTATGTATGAACACCTTGCATCTAAAAACATGTAGATGAGAGAGATTAGGTGTTCTCCCATTAAGAAGTTCATAGGGTGTTTTGTTCAAATTGGATCTAATGTTTACGTTATTAAGAACATAACATGCTGTTCTAACCGCTTCAGCCCAAAAATATTTTGGAAGTTAGTATTTTGCCAACATGGCTCTAGCAGTTTCAATTAATGTACTATTTTTCCTCTAAACTACTCCATTCTATTAAGGGGTCCTAGGTTCTAAAAAATTGTTATCAATCCCATGTTCTTTACAAAATTCTTCAAATTTTTCATTTTTAAATTCTCTTCCATGATCACTTTAAATTGATAGAATTTTACATCCTTGTTTTCTCGGAATCCAAGTACCAAACACTTTAAACTTATCAAATGATTCACACTTATGAGATGAAAATTTGACCCAAGTGTACCTTGAATAATCATCCATAATAACAAACCCAAAACATTTTCCTCCTAAACGGACAGTGCTAACTGGTCCAAAATATCAATATGAATGACTTCTAATGATTTGCTAGTCCTAAGATCTTTGATGGAATGAAAAGATGACTTCACTTATTTTCCTAGTTGGCATGCATCACATAAGTGATCCTTAGTGAAAGCTAATTTGGGTATTCCTCTAACTAGATCTTTTTGGATAATTTTCCTAAGATGTCTCATGCTTACATGACAAAGTCTTCTATGCCATAACCATGATTTATCAGAAATAGTTTTCAAACAAAAAATAGTAGAAGATTTTATAGAATTTAAATCAAGCATGTATATATTGTTTACTCTATCATCAAATAACATATCAATTCCATCTTTCCTAATCACATAGTTGGTAGGCAAGAATTTTATAGGAAAGACTTTATCATATAATTGGCTAATACTTAATAGATTATGTTTCATGCCATCTACCAATAGAATATTTTCTATCATAAAATTCTCTGAGTTTCCAATCAAACCTGTACCTACCACTCTCTTGGTGGTATTGTCTCCAAGCGTAACCTTGCCTCCATTCCTGGCTTCCAGTGATATGAATTGATTTGCATCTCCAGTTATATGCTTTAAACATCTACTATCCAGGCACCAAACTCTCACGAGGTCTTGTGTGAGAGTTTTCCTATAAAATTATCAAACATTAGACTTGCGAACCCAAACAAGTTTGGGTTCTCCTCTTGGCAATTTTAAAATAGATGCATGTGTGATATGCTGTATTTTATGCATCTTAGGTCTCCACACTAGATGTGTTCTATGTTAAATAGTATAGTGTGTGAAATATGTCCAATCATACCATAAGAAAAACACTTTACTCCAGGGAAAGGATTCACCAATTTATGTGTACTATATGATCTTCTTTTAGATTTTGAATTAATTGACTTGTGATAGATTTTGTGAAAATATTCAAGTTTAGGTGGTATCCTACTTTCCTCAAGTGCTTTTAACTTAACCTCAAGATATGCATTAGCACTTTCTAAAATTGAATTTTCAATCTTCAAGTTATGCTCTATTTTATCCGATTCATCCATAAAAGTTTTGAAATCATTTTCAAGTTTAGTGTGTGATGATTTTAAAAGTTCATGCTATTTATTTAAATCATCAAATTCATCCATTAAAGTCATGTGGTTGCTATCAATTAGTGCATGATCTTTCCTAAGGATTTCAAATTCATTTTGCAGCTCTAAGTGATCCAAATTCAACTTAGCATGCAGTTTTTTTAGTTTCCTATATACAGAATGAATACGTTCAGAAACTTCAAATAATTCATCATAACTCAAGTCGCATACCTCCTGTTGATCCAAATGATTAAGATTGTCAGCCATCAAGCACAAATTTTTGACTTCCTCTTTAGGTGCTATTTCTAAGGAATCTGAAGCTGAGTCCGCCCAAAATGCTCATTGAAGCTTCTTTTTACCCCTTCTATCCTTTGGTTTCTCCTCAGCTTTCTCTTTTCTAGGATTGGCCTTGAGATTAGGGCAATCTGTTTTGATGTGTCCAAGCTTCCGGCATTCATAACAAATTATTTTATGAGGAGCCTTAACATTTTTATGGAACTTACCTTTCTTCCACTGTTGGCGACTTTTCTTCTTCTTCCTTAGGAAACTTTTGAATTACCTCGTCATCAAGGCAATGTCTTCCTCATCCTCAGGTAGTGACTGATCACTGTCGGAATCATCTACCTTCAATTCTATATTCTTCTCCTTTTGCTTGTCACCTGCATCAATCTATCCTTGAGTCATAGATTGCTCGTAAGCAATTAGTGATCCAAGAAGATTGTCAATAAAATAGACATTTAAATCTTTTGATTCAGTTATGGCAGTTATCTTTGTATCATAAGCAGTAGGTAAGAAACAAAGTATTTTATTTACTTTTTCTGCATTCATTAATTTCCTACCTAAGGCATGCAATGAAGTGGCTATATATGTAAATCGTGTATACATGTAAGAGATTGATTCATTCAGTTTCATGTAAAAAAGGTCATAATCATGCAAAAGAATATTCAATGTAGTTTACTTCACTTCATTTATACATTCATATGTAATACAAAGTCTATCCCAAATTTTCTTTTCGGATTTACAAGTAGAAACATGCATATAGTCTTCAGATTTAAGAGCACAGAAAAAGCTATTCAAGCATTTTGCATTTAATTATCCTAATTTCCTTTCTTCTAAAGTCCAATCAGTAAATGGTGTTTCAACTCTAATGCCATCTACAAGTCTAGTAGGTGTAGTATAACCATCATGTACTAACATCCACATGTGATAGTCAAGAGATTATAGAAAAGTGGACATGCAAGTTTTCTTGAAATCAAATGGAATGTTGCTAAGCAAAGGTGGTCTAGTGATCGAGTAACCTTCTAAAGTGTTCTGGTTTCCAAAATTAGCAATGATCGAATTTCAAAAAGTAATTTAAACTATAATTTTTGAAATAATCTCTAATACCACTTGAAAGTGTGAATAGGTTGTTAAACCTATTGATTATGTCTCTAGGCTAACCAAGAGGGGGGTTAATTGGAACTTATTAAAATCTCTTGGTAGTTTTGAAAACCTTTATATAATAATTAAATATATATCATACAGTATAAAAAAGATTCATACAGTACGATCAGATGTAAAATTCATTCTTTTTCAACCACAAAAAATAACGTGCAATACAGTAAGAAAATGCAGAAAATAAAAACAAGTTAAAAAACACCAGATTTTATAGTGGTTCGATCAAACACGACCTACATCCACTCCCTAGAGACTCCTTCTCTATGTATTGTACAAAACAAAAGTGACTCTCCTTTTTCCCTCACAGCAAGGTGGAGAAGCCCTTATAAAAATATCTTTCCACTAAAAACCTGATGTGGCAGAGAACCGTCATCCTTTTTCACCCTCTTGGTGAAGGCAGAGAATCCACTCATCCTTTCACACCCTCCTAGTATGGGCAGAGAACCATCATCCTTTTTCACCCTCCTGATGATGGTAAAAAATCGAGCCTCCTTGATAAATCCATTCAAAAATCTTTTGTAAAAGGTTGGGAAGAATTTTAAAGAACTAGAAAGAGATCCTCACTATTGGACAACCTTGTGAATCCCCTCACAATTTCCTTACACAAGATCTCTCACTCTTCACTCTTAAACCACTCTCCCAAACATACTCCTCAAGCCCACTTAAGAGAAATTTGTGGAAGACTTCATGGACTATCAGTTTTTGGGATCCTTAAGTATAAAGGATAAGAAAAACCATCCAAAAACTAAAAATTTCACGTTTTATAAAATTGGATCATCCTGTATGATCTATATTTGTACATACAAACAGTTCAAATTATTGAATGATTCATCCCGTATGATTCAGTACGAACCAATGAATCCCAGATTTCATACTCTAGAAAATGATATATGAAAACATTTTGTACTGTACGAATAATTCAAAAATGAACAGTTTGTCTCGTACGATGCCTCATATGAACCATGAATGCCCTATTTCATACTCTAAAAAATGATATATGAAACCCTTTTGTACTATACGAACAGTTCAAAATGAACAGTTTGTCTCGTATGATGCCTCATACGACCCATGAATGTCCCATTTCGTACTCAGGAAAATAATATACGAAACCCTTTCATACTGTACGAACAATTCAAAATAAACATTTTGTCCCATATGATGCCTTGTATGAACCATGAAACCCCCTTTTCGTACTCTAGAAAAGGATATACGAAACCATTTCGTACAATACGAGTTTAACTTAGATTAAAATTTTAATCAGGCAGGTTCGTATTAGAGGAGAAATATCACAAATCGTCTAGTATGATCATATATCGTACAGTACGATTAGTTTTAAAAAATACTTTATCTCACTCCCCCATTGTGTGTGTGTGCACAGTTATCCAACTTACAATCACACTCTCTCAGACTCAAAAAAAGTAAAAAATTATAGACTTCACTTGCAACAAACTTTAACAAATTAACTTGAAGTCTTTAACAATCTGGAGTACGAATTTCCTGAAAAATATGTTAGTACACATAAAATAGAGATTCCAATATTTGTTAGGAGAAACAATAAACAAACAATAAGCTTTTGTAATCATCAAAACAACTCATACCAAAACACTTCTCTTGAATAAATAGATTTGCACAATTCACAACCATCTCCAAATTTGCACAATTCTCAAAGAGTTCTTATGAGGGGAGTTATGAGAGCTTCACAAGGTTACTCTAAGCAAGGTTCTTCATCGTCTTCTTTAAGTTTTTTGCTTGACCTATAGTGGTTCCAGGAAAACTTTCTACAGTACTAGGTTCATAGTTCTCTTCCATCTCTAAGAGGGAGAAAAAGGATTTGTGATTCTCTTCCATCACCTGGATGGTGTAAAAGATTTTTTGTTTTCTGCCATCACCTGGAGGATGTATAATATTCAAGGTTCACTGCCATCACCGGGAGGGTGTAAAAGCTTTTGGTTCTCTACCACACTAGGAAGGTGAAAGTGATTTTGTAAGGGCATCTCCTCCTTATTATAGGAGCAAAAGGAGAGACACTACTTTTAGTGCAATACCTAGAACAGAGGGTTCTAAGGACT
Organism: Dendrobium chrysotoxum; assembly: GCA_019925795.1. NCBI lineage: Eukaryota > Viridiplantae > Streptophyta > Magnoliopsida > Asparagales > Orchidaceae > Dendrobium > Dendrobium chrysotoxum. The sequence continues at coordinate 58,791,540 of CM034314.1, forward strand.
GAACATAAGTCAGATTTGACCGAACCACCATAAAATTTGGTGTGTTCATTCTTTTTTGTTTTCTGCATTTTAATTTTTGTAGTATTATGTGATTTACTATATGGTTGAAAACTCTGATTTAGTTTGTTATTGTGAAATACTTTGCTTTTACATCTATTAATTAAAATTGCTTATTTTTAAAGATTAAAAAGATTATAAAAGGATTTTCTTTTTATTACAGAATTTTTAAATTACCAATTCACCCCCTCTTAGTTAGCCTTGGGCTGGTTCTTAGAGGTTTAACAACCCTTAGGAACTTGTAATATATACTCAAGTGGAGCTCCAAAAAAGTAAAGTCCTCTCCCTAAGAGGATATTCTCTTTTAAAATTACATAGAAAATTTAGAACTCAAAGACCATAAGCATCTGTATTTGATCCTATATATATATATATATATAGTATGATTAGAATTTAGGTTTGTTGTTGGTGGGTCCTAACCACCAATATTTTCTTGCAGACCTTGGGTTATACTTTTATGAATTTATAAATTAATAAAATCAGCTCTTTTATATATTGTTATTTCATGCATCATTTGCATCATATGAGTAGTTGTTTTTGTAAACATGTTGTATATCATTTAATTTAAATTTTCTAAATAACAACGCCTTGATTCTTAGGATAGAGCTTACCAAATCCTGTATATATACGGTGATTATTATGTTTAGGATTGTTAGTTGGGAACTCACTCTAGGCAAGTGTAAGTCCAGAATGTATACACCCCTCTCCCTAGAAATCTTTCTCTACTATTTCTAAATCTAATTCCATAATTTATAATCTAAAGCTTATGTATCAAAATCTAAGTATCCCAAACATTTCCTTAAATTTATATGAATTTAGAATTATTTAGTCTTCATTTTAATTGAGAGTATTGTTTTAGAAAATGTAATTAACTATAGGGGCTTTCCTCTATAGGGAGTCTAGAACCTGGAATAAAATAAATCCTATATTAATTTTCTTTTAAGGTAGGGGAAAAATTTGTGAACGTAGACCCTTCCTTCAAATATTACATTTAATTTCATAATCAAAATATGAATAGATATTCTATTTACCATAGTGGTGAATTGAATATCTTTTATGTATTTAATTATGAAAATAAATTTTATAATTTATTTTTCTAATTGGAGCGATAAGAGAATATTCTACTCATCCCTCAGGATGGGTTGTATATTCCCTATGTTGTATCTAATTAGCAAAATAAATTATAGTTTCTCCTACTTAAATCAATAGTAAAATATTAGTCTAACCTTTGGAATGGTATAATGTTAAGCTATGTAGATTTAATTGGTAGAAACTACTAAATATATTTAAAGCAAATCTTGTATGGGCACTTAATTATACATACAAGAAATATAAAAAAAAAAAATTATCCACACTAGGTATATCTTAATTTTCCTTACACAAGAAGGCCACTTCCCCACCTCCTTCACAGACAATTCCTTCCACCACCTCTATAGTGATCAATGATAAAAACCATAGGTAGTTGAGGATCATAATAGAGGAAGAAGTGGATTACCATGCCTACAATTTAGTCATCTGCTCCAAACTCATGGATTGAGCATTTTACATAACTAGAACTAAAATTAAATACAAATATTTAGAAGTCCTCGACATACTAGGAGCAGTTATGGCACTGCTAGGATAAGATGTGACAGTAACTCTAGGAGGATAGAGATTAGTTTTAGGAGTGATATTTCAAACTGCATCACTTATTCCAACTACTACCACCACCACCACCTGATCAAGGATCATCATAGTACTAATTATCAATGTGTATCATTTTGTTGTAGTTTCTAGTTTAATTTTAGTCTTTAATTCATACTGTACTATTTTCATTTTACTCTCTATCTCTTTTTAGGATATCAAAGGAGGAGAACTAGTTGGTTGTACTATTTATTATTTATTAGTATAATGCTTTTTATTAGTTTTCATTTATTACATTATTATAGTTTGCCTTAAAATAAAATAAAATAAATAAAATAATAAAATAAATAAAATAAAATAAATAAAATAATAAAATTAATAAAATAATGAATAAAATAAAAATAAAAAAAGTGTAATGCTCTCTATTGACAATTAAGAAGGTATATACTGAGGGGGTGATCTATGCATGAAAATAAAAAACTAACATAAAATGACTACCAATTTTTGCCATCATAAAAAATGAAGAGATTGTTGAAACCTATGAATCTCAACCTAGGGGTTTGATTATTACAAACATTATTGGTTTGATCATTTATGATTCTACGTATTATATTTTTTTTCTTTTGCATGCTACTAAAATTTTAGGGACAATATAAACTTAGCCAAGCCAGAGAAAAAAAAAAAACTTAAGAGGTGTAGCAATAAGTCTAGTCACAGGTTATAATAAAGAGTCTATAATTTATTTTCTCTTAAGTTGGTTTTAATTAGGTGTATGTTGGAAAATGTGACTAAACACACATACATAAGTGGGGGTGAGAGAATTGAACACTTAATTTTCTTTGTTAGATCTTACTAGACTATCAAGATCATACTGTATGATTAGCTATTTCAAAAATTAAATCAGGTATTTAATTAAATTAATCAAATTAAATTTTAGAATAACTAATCATGTCGTATGATTACAATCATACGTAATGATTAGGTGATTTGATAAATTCTTGCCATCGAATTTAAATATTAAAATGAGCAAAATTTAAATTTTGAATTTTGACCTAATCATATTATACTAAGTATTACATACCGTATAATTATTAAATGAAAGCTACCTAATTTTAACCATTGATCAAGGAATCAAATCAAGATCGAAGCTTGATTGGATATCATATTATATGATCTATGTCATACAGTCCATTTAAATAAAGACTTCAATGGACAAAATATGATTCATCCAAGATAATCCTTGATTTGATATAGCTGATCGTGCTATATGACCAAACATCATATAATATGATATGAAAAGGTGGTATAAGTAATCAGATAGCATGAACCTAATATTGTATTGTACGATCTGAGCTTTAAATTTCAAATTTTGGTTTTTAATTAAAGAACCAACCTTAATGAATTTATTAAGATTTTGAGGGATTCCTATTGTGGGTTTGTATGAGAGAGCTCTTAGAGAGAGAAAGGGGTTCTCTTCTTTGGGAAAAAGCTCGAGTGAACTTTTGGGAGTGAAGGTGAGTTTGAGAGAGTCCTTGAGGGTGTTTAAGGATTGTGAGTGGATTCACATAGGAGCCTTGTCATCCTTCACCTATCCTCTAGAGTCTTGTGTCAAGTATTTTAAAAGGATCTTTATAGGCATCTTAGGTGAAGACACGTTACCAGATGAGAAAGGCTAGGGGAGTGACATCTCTACCATTCTAAGGAGCAGGTGGGAGGGATATATTTCTTGTGGTGGAAGATTGAATGAGGGAGACTTTATAGAGATAAAGGAGTCGATATAAATCATTGTCCTCTTGGTAAGGGAGAAGGGCTTCTTAGCCTTACTGGTGCTAGAGGAGTTTTTACATAGTAAAATTCCTAAGAAGGAGGACCTTGGGGAGTGGACATAGATATGATGATCAAACCATTATTAAAAATACTAGTTTGTATTATTTAATTTTCCTGCACTCTTAATTTTATGCTTTTGTTTACTTTACATATTTCTAAGATAACATAATTTTTGTAATTGATTTGGTTAATCTTTTCAATAATGTTTTAAAAATAAAATAAATCTTAAAAATATAAGAAAAAAATATTTCATCGAAATGTTTTAACTATCTTCTTTTAAAATTTATTTTCTTCCATAAACATCTTGGCGTGCATAGCACTTTTAGTATTTTTAGGTCAATGGCTAATTTGTGCTAAGTTATTGGCATCATTATTAAGGTCAGTGAATGCCAATATTTATATTAAGTTAATTTAATCATACTTCAAATATATATTTGTTTTTTTTATGTGTTTTGTTTTTCATTTTTTTTCTTTTTTAAGTATTGCTTATACTATATGCACTATTTTGATGGTGAGCCATCACTACCCTTATACACAAAAATTTAAAGAATATTTTTGAGGATGTTCACAATGAGGAAGCTAAGCACTAGCAATTTACCATATATTATAGAGAACTTAGAAGAAGATGTTGCATGCTTAGCCATGGGGGCCCAGGCCTTAAGAGACTATACACTGCAAACTATACATGACATACTCCAAATAATTATAGTGCTAGAATCTAGGCGAATAACTTTGAAATCAAGTTAGCCATGTTATAAATGATTTAGGATTCATAATTTGGAGGCTTGGCTATTGAGAACCCCAACTTTCACATTACAAACATCTTGAAGATATATGACACATTCAAATACAAATGGCCTTTGATTATGCCATTTTAGTCTAGTTCTTTCTAAAGAAATGGCCAATGAGTTAGCTCAATTTGCTACCAAGTGATTCACTCACTAGTTGAGATGATTTTTTCCAAGATGTACTTTTTGAAGTACTTCTCACCAGCGAAGATAGCTTGAATGTGCATTAGGATGTCATACTTTGTCTCGTAGGAAAAAATATATGATTCCCAAGAGTGCTATAAGGATTTATTGAGAAAGTGTCTGCATTATGGTCTATCCAAATAGATACAGGTCTAGACCTTATATAATGGATAGGAAAGAACTACTAGGATGTGAATTGATACTGTGTCTAGCAACATTTTATTAATAGGACACAAAAAGGTAGCATATGGCCTACTAGTGGAGATAGACATGAGTAAATTCTAGTTGCCAAGTAAGTAATAAAAGCCAAACAAAATTGTTCCATTCATTTTGTAGTATGATCTTATAGTGGCACTCAAGTCTCAATTCACTCATTAAGAAAGAGACTCAATAAATTCACTTTTAAGGGAGACATCCATTAGAGTAATGATTGTTAGGAAAATAACCCCCCATTCACATGGCCTCATTTGGAGCATGAAAATTTCATTTGTCAGTAGTAGAATAATCTCTTTGATAACATGTACTATTCAAGGTACAAAACCACCCAAAGATTTCATGGATGAACCTATGGGATAGATAGTTTCCAATTGGTTTTCAATAGTTATGAATGTTGATAGTAACCTAGAATTTATTAGTCATTATTTTAATAGTATAAAAAGGAGGGTGATGTCTCCCTTAGAGATGTCTTAACATAGTTTTATCTCACCATAATAGTTTATTTCATATATTGATGCCACATGCCACACTATAGAGCTAGGAATCCTCAATTCAATGATAGAAGTCTACCATATGAAATATTGGGGTATATAATGCCTATCATAACAAATTACAACAAGGCAGCTTGGTGTTCTCCTAGGAAACACTAAGTCATACTAATGCGAACACATTAAAGCTATCATATTGAGAAGTGGTGAGGAGTTATTTCTAACAAATGGTGCTATAAAGTTTTATATAATGTACTATATAATTGAAAATAATGAAATTGAGGAGGAGGGCGCAATCAAAGTTAAAATATTCGTTGATAATCCACCACCATATATTCCACCACTACAATACCCACATAGATTTAAAAAGTTTTAAAAATTCTAGATATTTATAAGTAGCTGCATATAAATATTTTTTTTGCTGTCACACTTGAGTAGATATCCATCTACCTTAAGTTTATAAAGGTGATCATCTATAGCAAGAGGAAATTAAAGAGTATGGGGTTATTAAACTTACTAAAATATGTAGTGAAATCTTACAAAATAACTTGTCTACTAAATTGAAAGATCGTAGAAGCTTCCCAGGACCTTGTATTATAGTGAGTATTCAATTAAGCAAGGCTTTATGTGACCTAAGAGCATTAGTGAATTTGATATTGTTCTATTTTTATAAGGAGCTTTGGATTAGTGAAGTGAAGCCAATCATAATTTCTCTGTAGGTAGATAATCAAGCAATTAAACATCTAATTGGGATTATAGAAGAGGTGCTCATTAAAGTTAATAAGTTCATATTTTCTACTAAGTTTATCAATCTTAATAATTAAGAAGAAGATTAGTATATCTCTATTATTTTTGGGTGACTCTTCTTTGATAGGAGTAGAATACTAATCGATATGTATGAAGGAGAGTTTTTCCTATAAGTTAAGTAGAGTGGTAACATTATATGTTTAAGGCATTAAAGCACTTCATTATTTGTGATTGATAGTTATCTCTGATTAAGCATTGTTGAAACTTATATCAAGAAAGTTGTAGAGTTTTATTATTCCAAGATTTTTTTTAACTTCTATTATGGGTGTTTTGGACTTTGAGGAACTAGAGATGTTGGAGCATGTAAATATTTGGAGGAGATAGTCTAGCCATCATGAAAAAATTAAAAGTTCTTGAGTTGAAACAACTAATAGAATATTTGAGATGCACCTTTTTGAAAGAAGACATCACATTACATGTTATCATGTTTGTGAAATTAAATCAAAAGCAAATGGATAAGTTTTAATGGTGTTGAAAGAAAACAAGATCTCCCTTGGGTGGTCAATTATAGAAATCAAAGATTCATTTTGTCTATTTTTATGCATTAGATTCTGATTTAAGAATTCAAACACTCTATTGAACATTATGGAAAACTTAATCCAAATATAAAAGTTGAAGTTTTAAAGTTACTAGATGTTATAATCATTTAATCAATAATTTATAGTTCATGGGTGAGTCTTATATAAGTAGTGCTGAAGAATTAAGGAACCACCATGGTAGAAAATGAGAATATTGACCTGAACCATAATCATACTATTACTTAATAGTGTGCATGCATCAACTACAAGAAATTGAATAAGAAAATAATAAAAGGGTAACAATTTAAAACCACATTCATTAACTAGATGCATGATAAACTTGTTGGGCATTCTATCATTATTTTATTGATGGCTACTTGTGCCACAATAAGATTTATAATATGCCTGAAGATTAGGAAAGACCACATTCATTTGATCATATGAGATATTTGCCTTAAAAAAAGACATTCCGATTATGCAACACCTCATCCAACACGTAGAGATGCATGATTATAATCTTTATTGAAATGGTTGAAAACTTTTTGGAGATCTTTAGTGATATTTTTCCTATATCATGATCCTCCTTGGATCACATTGGAGGTTTGACTTTATGTAAGTGCCGCCATAGATTTATATGGAAAATGCTCTCAACTAATGCAAGTGCATGTGCCAATCAAGAAATAAAATGATATGAGAAGAGTGTCAAATCCATGAGAAAATAGGTGAACCACATTTGACTCTCGTACTTCCTACTCAAACTATTAAATTTATCCTATGTAATACAATTAAGGGGTAATTACTAGAACTACTGAGAAATATAAAAAATATTGAGATAATAAAAAATAAAGATATTTTGGCCTAATGATGGTGAATGAATTTATGTTCTTTATGTAGACTTATCTACAATAGTTGTGAATCAGAGCTTATGCATCTTTAGATCATTGTCAAGCTTGTAAAAGATGTAAAAAAAGGTTTATGACCTTTCTACAACCATTATATTTCCATAGATCCTAGAATCCTAATCATCTATTATCTAAGTATGAAAGCATTCCATTTCAATACTCCTAATTATTTCAACTTTCCTCCATTGAGGTAATATATCACACTAGATTTTAAAATTATACATGGCTATTACATAAATTAAATTAAGCATGAGAGAAATTGAAAATAATAATTCACATTTATTCACAAGAGTCTATATTAGGATATACATAGAGTTTCACATCATCAGTCCAAAAATAGAGTTTAATCAATCACAGAAATAAAATTAAATAAAATACTTTCCTTTACTTGCTCAATAAGAAGAGTACAAATAGGAAAGATAAAAGTAGCACCTAAAATGAATAATCCCAAATAGATCCTATATATTGACTCTTCCTAGAGTGATTCTCCATTTAGAACTTCAATCTCCACACACCTTTCCACTCCTAAGTGTGGTTTTTCTGTCTACAAGGATGACTAGCCACTCTACTATATACCACTCACTATCCTTTGGCTCCTCTCTTACAAAAGAAATAAAAAAAATGTTTATACTAAACATAAATAGACTTAGGAGTCATGGCACTCGATATGGTGGCACAATAGCCTTATAATATGAACTAGCACCTTGACACAACTAAATGCGATCCGCTATGATGTTGGGCTGACCTTGCATGAAAGTTGACTAATCTAATGCAATGCTTGACTGATCCAACATTGTTATTCTTTTCTCAAACTCTTCTACTATGACACTAAAAAAGATGGGCATTTCAGCCCTTACTAATATCATCGGCCCTGCGGTGCTTGCTTGTGTCATCTGTGCTACGATGCTTATAAGGTTGGCACATTGGTGTTGAAGCATTTATATTTTTTTTGAGACTTTGGTGCTGTAATGTTCACTTACGACACTATGATGTAGACCTTTGTTCCACTAGGGTGTTGATATAAATGAAAATTTCCAAATATTCTTGTGTTGCAATGTCCTATTTTGGTGCTGGCATGTTGAAGATGCTATGATATTGATAATTTTTTTGGCGTTGCGGCGCTGGTTCATTACTTTATAATTTTGCTTCTTTTCCAAAGACAATCCTACACAACATTAGCTAAAACACACATCTTTACTAGAATTTAAGAGAATAAAAATAAATATAACATTTTCTTAATAAATTCTCATTAGGTTAAGCTATTGCTTATCCTCGAGCAATTGTGTTTGCACCTTCGATCAAATCATTATTCCTAATAAAACAAAATTGCAAATTAAAAATGATTAAAATGTAAATAATTCTTCACTATTTAGATGTGAATTGTAATGATTAAAGTGTGGCAATTTTATTTTAAACAATCATGAACAAAGCATCCTAAGGAATCATATTCATTAATATCCAAATTGAACTCCTCAACTACAAGTGTATGTGCAATTTGACTACTGATTTAAATTGAATGATTTATCATTTAGGAATGGGTCAAACATTAGTTAATTTTGAAATTCATTTATAAACCTTTCATATTACTTACACCTTCCTTTTTAAAATTAAGCATTTGAATCCATTAGGAATTCAGCATCCTTAGATACCAATTTCTGATGTTATAATACTTATTTTCCTTTGCCTTTTTTCTTTCTTTCTTTTGATCTTCTTTTATTTCATTTCTTTCTTTTAATGCACATGAGTACGAAAATATAAATTTTAAATACCTGGTTAACTTTATTGCTTCAAGTGATACTAAATTGGAATTATTTAAGGATTGTACAAGTTTAAAAATTCCATACTTGAGTTTATAATAAGTTTTATAAATTAGTCCATGTACTTTCTTTTTTTTAAATTTAGTTATTCAATCTTATAATCATTAGTCAGGGCTTAGGTGCTATAGCTCTTGAGTTTAACTTGAAGTACTTAATTAGATAATTTTCCTTAGTTGATTGTGATGATTTTTAAATTCAAAATTATTGTTCTATGTCCATTCAATTTATCACCTATAGTTTTGTGTTATTCTTAATTTTTCAAGTAATTTTTAATTACAATTTTCAATTTGTCAAGTGAGTATCAAAGTGCAATTATAAGGGGACATTCCAACAATTAAGCAAATAAATAATTTTGTTAATAAAAATTTACATAAACAAAAAACAAACAAAACTGTGCAAGTAACAAATTGAACAAGCCAAAATACTAAAAAAACCTTTTGATTAGAATGATACTGGAACAAAAGGAAGTTGCAATAAAGTTTACTCAACTGCCACTAAACTAACTTGTGCACTATTGCACAAACCATCCTAAAAAAACACCTAATAACATCATCATCATAGGACTTTCACATGCAAAAAAAATAAAAAATAAAGAAATTAAAAACAATAAATTCATCATCATCATCATCATCTCTCTCTCTCTCTCTCATGCAAAGTAAATAAAATCAAAGAAAAATAAAACAACAACCATAAAATAATGAGGACTAATCCCAATCCTCCTCCTCCTCCTCATCATCATCTATGCTATCCGTGGGTGCAAAATATAGGGGTCATATGTTAGGGTTGGCAGAAACAAAAGCTAATCAGGATTTTCCATAAATGGGCTCCTCCAAAACATGCCAACTAATGGTTTGTTGAATTGCGAGTGTAGTTGTATTGCCATTGCTCCATATCCATCACATGGGCAACACAATGTGACTCCCCTTACTGCCACTCCCTACTCTCCTCATAGAAAGTGGAATCTCCTGCTATCTGCTTCCTAAGATTAACAACCTAATCACCTAAATACCTAGGGGTATGGGCACTTAGTCAACTCAAATTGGGTTAACTGGTCAAATGGGGCTCGCTAGATCTTGCCTCTTCCTTATCTCCTCCCTCCTTAAATCTTTTATTTTTTTCCTAGTGAGAATAAAAATAAGAAAAAGTTGCTCCTCAATTGAGTCACCTAAAATGCTAGTCACTGCACATAGGGAGTAAACTAAAGAACAGTGACCTAGACCTATAGAGGTGGAGCACCTAATAATGTGCATCAAAGAAGAGTGAATTAGTTTCATGACATCAATAGAATGGCCCACTTGGATATTATAGTTTAAAATTGTATGCTCACGGGTCACCTCACTTATGCTTTTGCTTAGCAAAAAGCATGTAGAGATAAGGAAATGCCAAGCCTTAGAAAGTTTAGCTAAACAGTATGCTAGAAAATTAATCACTTTTCCCTCTCTCTTTCCACACAACTCCACTATAGTGACCAGTCAAGACTCTAAGACTCTTGGGGATCTATGGATTCTAGAATGAAAGAAAAAGAATTATTATATTCTATGCCCTTAAGTTTGTTAATTTTGTTTGAGCTAGGGGATCACAAGGCACCCACTTATCTCCAACAAAGCAATATGTTATTCTAGGCCTCCTTCCTATTCATGAAGAACTCCCTCACAACATTCACAACATACAAATAAGGTTACTCACATAAGGTCTCCCACCCTTTACTAGTAGTAATAGATAGGACTTCACCCCCAGGATTCACGAATCTCCACTTAAGTATTAATTATTTTCTTATAAACAATTGAGAATATCTCTCCTCAGCCTTAGTAGAAATGAATCTTTTTCTATGGAAGGAAGAGGGAGCCCTCTACTTCCTAGCACAATCTTTGGGGGGCATGAGAAGCTAAAAGATTATAAATATAAAATAAATACACAAACAACAAAGGAAGAGAGGAATCACAAGCACAATGGCAAAAATTAATAAATCGCCTTCCTATTTATAGAACTCGACTAGCACATCGACACTAATGAGAACAACATGATAATGCTGAGAAAAGAAAAATGATAAACATGGTCAAACTAGCACTAGTGCTGCGACATGAAGTGACATGGAGCTCTATGTCACTAGCATTGGAAATCAAATAACATCTTTTTTACTACGGGACCACCATAATGTTTGGCATGTACAATCAACATGGCATTCAAAATTGACTACCACTAAGGCCCTCGAACTACCTAATTATGCTTTGACATAATTCTGTGGTGCTGATGGCAGTGCTATGGTGCTAAGTAATGTATTATAAAAAAGAAGGTACACATGTAAAACAACATTGAATGTAATGTCTCTATACTATAAACATTAATGATTTGGCACCATGGAACTCCATGTATTATCATTAGAGCACTATGGAACATGATTTACACCGCAACACTTGAATTTATAGCACAACGACATTATGTTTTACATAAATTTCTTGAGAATATAATGCAACAGTGCAAAGTTTAGATGTTGCGATGCTTGATAGACAAATATTGTAGTAGTCTAAAACCTAACATTATGGTGCCAGTTCATTTTTTTCTCATGATAAGAGATGCTAAAAAAAATAATGTAATAACATAGTCAAAACCATATTTAGTAGACATATAACAAACACATTCAAATAACATTTATCACAAATAATAAACAAAAATTATACATGAAACATTAAATAATAAAAAAATAGTACTTCACTCAAACAACATATTAAGAAATTCTTTACACCAACAGAATTGGGTTACCTCCCAAGCAATGCTAATTTTATAGCCTTCATCTAAACTTTGCATAGTTTTTTCATTTAAATTGTGCAGCATCATTCTTATTCCTTAACTGCTCCAAACTTTGATTTTTTCCCTTTTCTTTAGGATTGATTTTAGTGGTACTCATTAAGTTTCCATGGGGCTTACTGCTAAAAGAATTACTAACTACCTTGATTGATTCTCCAATTTTTTAGTGGCAATAGCTTGGCTCTATAATTTGTTTACCACCTGAAGCACTCAATATTCCAAAGGTGTCTTCCTATCTTTGAATTTATTTTTTTTGTTAAAGCCTAGGGGATAAGAAGGTCAAGGGTTCACTAAAGGTTGTTAAAAATTATTCCAAGATACTAAAAGGTTTGGTTGATTAACATTTTAATGATTTTCACCATTATTATTACTCTAGCTAAAATTAGGGTGATCCCTCCAAGCTGGATTGTAAGTATTTTAATAGGGATTTTTAGGTCTTCCACTTACATTCACATTCTCAATTCCTTAAGCACTAGACTTGCCAAAATAATTCAACTCATTTTCTTCCAATTACGTAGGTGCCTAAAACTAGACTAACTCCAAATCTTCTTAGACATGGCAATAACCTGAGCAGTCAAAATTTATAAACATCCAACTCAAAGACACTTACTACTCTCTTGGGATTCACCCCATCAAAAGGCTACTAGAAGTTATTTATTTCCATCTTTTATATCGGGACATAAGCCTCATCAAAAGACTTTAAAATCAAACCTCCCCCATCTGCCCCATTAATTATTAACCTAATGGATCCTACAAGCTCATTATAAAAAGTTTGAATCACCAACCAATCAACCAAAGCATGATGAGGGCACTTTTTAAAAATCTCCTTGAATCTTTCCCAACTCCTACAAATTGACTCTCCATTAAATTAGGAAAATGAAGTAATATTATTCCTAAGTTTAGCAGTTTTGAAAGGTTGAAATACATTACTAGGAACTTATGTGATAAATCATTCCAAGTAGTTATGAGCCTAGTGGTAAGGAATTCAACTATATTTTATCTTTGTCCCTTAAAGAAAATAAAAATAAAATAATTCTAATAGCATCATAACTGACTCTATTCTACTTAAATATTACATAAATTTCTAAGAAACTAGCTAAGTATAGTTTGGGACCCTCAATAAGAGTTTCCCCAAACTAGGAATTATATACCATTCAGATAACAATAGGATTTAGCTCATAAGTATTGGATTGAATAATAGGTTTATTGATACTCTAATGAATTCCATATACTAATGGATTGGCATACTCCCTAAGAGATCTAGGATGGTCATGATGTTAATTTTATTCTGCCATTTCTACACTTGAAGTCTTTTTACTTTTTAAAATTTTTTTAAGGGTCCTTTTTATTTCTAAGTCAAATAACAAGGGTCCCTTACTGGATCTACTACACATACACTAGCAGCAAGCAAAAACTAAATATATCCTACGCAATGAAATTAAGGGATAGTTGTGGATAAGATTTTTTATTATTATGATTTTTTAAATAAATAAATACTTATATGATATGTTTTTAAATAAAGATTTTATATACTATAATAATAGAAAATAATATTTAGTATATTTATTTACATATATTTATTTATATTATCCCATATGATTTGCTTTAAATATTTCATAATAATTTCTTTCATTCAAACCTGCATAGTTTAATATTATACCACCCGAAAGGGTAGACTAATATTCTACTTTCAATTTTGAAAGAAAGAAACTACAATTTATTTTTCTAATCAGATGCAGCATAGGGAATATACAATTCATCTCAAAAGATTAATAACATATTCTCCTATCATTCCAATTAGAAGAATAAATTATAAATTTATTTCCATAATCAAATATAGAGGATATTGAATTTTCTCTAAAAGTAAACAAAATATCCATCTATCTTTTGATTATGAAATTAAATTTAGAATATAGATAAAGCTAGTCTGTATTCACAAATTTTTCTCATGCCTTAAAAAGGAACTAAGATGGGGTTTTTTTTATTCTAGGATCTAAACTCCCTATAGGGTAAGCCCCTATAGTTAATTTCATCTCCTAAGAGAATACTCTCGATTAAAATGAAGACTAAATGATTCTACAATTCATATAAATTTAAGGAAATACTTGGGCTACTTAGATTTTGATGCACAAGCTTTAGATTATAAAGTTTGGAATTGAGTTTAAAAATTTAGATTTGAATTAAGGAATGATATGTATGGAGAGGGGTGTATATAATATATACTTATTAGTTTCCTAGATTGAGATTCCAGCTAATAGTCCTAAGCATAACAATCAAATTATGTATGCAAGATTTAGTAAGCTCTATCCTAGGAATCAAGGATTTGCTATTAAGAAATTTTAAATCAAATGCTATACAACATGCTTACAAAAAATAGAAATAACTCATATGATGTAAATAATGCATGAACAATATTGTATAATAGAGCTAATTTTATTGATTTATAAATTTGTAAAGTCCAAGCAAGGATCTGTAGCAAATAAATGGTGATCAGACCCAACCAACACAAACCTAGATTCTAATCCTATCATATACATCTAGAATCAAACATAACTGCTTATATTCTTTGAGTTCCAAGTCTTCTGTGGAATTCCAAAAAGAATATCCTCTTAGAAAGAGGACTTTACTTTTTGGAGCCCCACTTGTATATGTATAAGCAATTTATCTTTGACTCTTTTATAACTCATGACACTATACAACTAGATCTATATACAAAATCGATGGAATTTAAATATTCATTTCTCTTTTCATATACACCATCACCTAGGAACATTTTACTTTGCAGGAATATAAAGAGCAGAATAATAAAATGTAGATATGACAGTGTAGTGTGAGAAATTTTATATATAGCAAATTAAATGAAAGTAAATTATATGGCCCTGAATTTATTCACTCTGCTCTCTGGTTCATTGATAGAAAAGTAGATATGACATCCATATTTTGCATAAAGTATGCAAAGACACATGAGTGCCCTTTAGGCAAAGAAACCCATAATCAAACCAAACCAATCCACCAGCCTATCCTATGCTAAAGTAGGTTGTCCTAGCAAACCATCTAAGTGTGTGAGAGAGGCTGTGTGACTTTAGTATGTCCTATAGGAATTTAATATTTAGATTGCGTGTATTTTTAAGGTTTATTCATTAAAGGCCAAAAGGAAATTTAATTAAAATTTAAGTGATGTATATTTGCATTTTAAATTATTCAAGTTTTAAATGTTGAAGTTATTTATTTATTTAATTTTAAATAATTTATAGATTAATAACCCCCAAAGTGCAAGGGTTATTAATTTATAAATCTTATGGCTTTCAAATGAAACATTCATCCTCTATACAAGACAAATGATCATATGAGAGCCTTTGAAGATTTATTAGAGAAAGAGAAGAGATCTTATAAATTAAATTGAAATGCACTCCAGATGGAAGCAAGCATATTGTATAAGGTCGGTATATTATTTATTGTTTGAAGTTTCCCCAATCTAATGCATTAGTGCCTTCCTGGGGAGTCATGCATAACACATAAGGGATCTTTTGGTTATTTAAAGTGTATTAAAAGCCTTGAAAGAGAATGCCAAAATGCTCTCTAAAAGGAATCAAGCATTAGGCATAAAGACCTTAATTCATTTATTTTAAATTAATTATCAAATTTGATTGATTAAAAAAAATTATTCAATCAAATTATCAAATTAATTTAACTTAAATGAATAAGAATTTAATTTAGATTTTCTAATTTTTATTATAATGTTTAGAATTTTTTTATTAATAATTAAAATTTTAATTAATTATTAATGAATTATAATTAAAATTTAAATTAATTCAAAATTTTAATTTAAACTTGAATTATTGATTTCTTAATTTTATTTAATTTTAATTAATTTTCAATTCATTTTTGAATTTTATTTTTACTTTCAATGAATATATTTAATTAACATTTAATTAAGGGTAATTTAATTATTAACTAAATTTAAATGAAAGTTAATTTTGGATTTTAATTTTAATGATTATATAATTGATTTAGAGTTAATTAAAGGTTGATTTATAATTTTATGAAGTTTAGCTGATCTATTCGAATTTGATGAAGTTAAACTCTTCATGAAGAGTTAATAAAAATTAATCATTGTTATAAGGACAATTAATGTCAAAATGGGGTGAATTCAAGTCAGACGGTATATAACACTAAGTTTTCTATATTTAATATTTCATCCAAAATGGATGTGTATAATGAATCCTAGAATTGACTAAGTTGGCTAAGACACATGTTAATTGTTGTCCTTAGATGTCACTAATGTTGCATATGAATAAAATCAATGTCTTTAACCCTTGCATGCACAAATAAACAATCACATCACATCAAAAAAGTGTACTAAATCTACATATCATAAGAATAAATGAATTTCCAATTATTTAAGTTAAATCATGACTTAAGTATTTGGAAATTTAATTGAGAAACAGTGGTATATCACATGGGTTTAATAAGACTAAGTTATATCAATTAGGTATCATGTATCAACTTAGCAAAAATTGAACCCAATTTATTGAGGATTTGGAGAACAATTAAGGGAGATAGGAATTCAAAACTATTGCAATTATTCTCCACATAGTCAAAAAATCCCCATGAATTTATTTTTCCTTAATAAAGCTGTGTTTAACAATTCCAATTAGTATTAATATGAATGAAATGGCTTTGAAATGCATTTATAATAAAATTTCAAAAATAAAGGTCAAATTATGACCTATGAATTTGTATCTGCAACCACTATGAAAATAAGGCTCAAATAAATATAAAAAATTACTGGAACTCAAAAAAATGCTAAAAAGTACTATCATGAAATATAAAATTATTTAAATTTTTATTTAACAAATTATTAATGAAAAACTAAAAATAAGATAATTGAAATTATTTAATATTTATATAAAATTTTTATCTAATTTTAATTTTAAATTAAAGTAGACATTGTTATGGAGAAAATGAGATATTATTTGCAAAATTTGGTTCAATATTTAATTTTATATGATTTTTAAAGTTTGTTGTTTTTAAATGAATTTACAAATAGATTATATTAAATTAAACTGATAGGGCATTTATTACCAATGATTGCACTGCCGGTAATTAATAACACCATGGCGACACTTTAATGCCAATCATTAGACGATGGCGGTGCATCTTTTAATGATGCGGATTTGACTTATCCGCGTCAACGCGCACGATCAACTGTTTGATCCTTCTGTTTCAAATAAATGGTTGTGATCACATTGGATAGAGATCTAAACATTCTAGCAGATCATGCGGTTCAGATGGACCGTAGAATGAAGCGAACTTAAACTATAGTATGGAAGAGTAGTTTTTTCTAGAAATCGACCAAACCAATATGGTTAAAATTTTATACAAAGCTTTATGAATGTCAAATAAACAATGGGGAATAGTTTTCATTTTTTGAAACATGTTTATTTGAAAGCTATTTAACCCTAAATGAATCTAACTAGGGTTAGATATTTATCTCGTGTTAATGGGTCTTAGAAGTTGGTCTTGGGCTCATTTTTCTTATTGAGAAGCCTAATATAATCCATTAGAAGACTTCACGGCTTGGGAAGGTCTAGATTGCAAGCTTTTAGGCTTGGAAGAAACTTCGAGGTTGGGTGGCCGGATGATCGCCTACAACAGTCTTTGGGTGGTGGTTATGAACTGAAGAAGTATGCAGGAGGATGTGTAGAGTCAAAAAAAATGAGAACTAGCTCTAGGAGGTTGAGAGTAGTGAGAGAGAGTGTGTATATTAGAATAAGTGTTTCTTGACCCTAGAGCTCAATTTAAATGCCCTAGATAGCTTGGATGGCTAAGATGGGTTTGGAAGGTTTCTAGGATTAGATACCTCTCTCTATTAGAAGGGTAGATAATCAAAAGGATAAGGTACAATGATGTGGAAAGGTCACTTTGTCTTCACATGGAAAGGGGGGACCATCTAGCTAGCTTAGGCTTAATCCATGTGTTAAGGCTGGCTTAGGTTTAATCCATGGGTTAAGGCTGGCTTAGGTGAGGTTTAAGAAGCTTCTAGAGTTAGTTGAGTGGGCTTGATGAGCTGTCATGAGAGAGAATGCCATGTAAGTAAAGCTTTGATCATTTAATGGTATTTTGGCCACTTATTGACTAATTTGACCAGTCAACTAGTCAAACTAGGTGAAGTAGAGTCTATTGATGTGTGAAATTGCTATTTGGATGGATTAGAGAATGTTCCAAAAAATGGTGTAAATGTTTGACAAATGGTTGACCATTCAAGAGTGTTTTAAGCCTTTGCTGACTAGTTTGACCAGTCAATAGGTCAAGGGCTACCTAGGTGGCATTTAGGTGATATCTAGGTGCCATTTGGTAGGTTACAAGGAGTCTTTATGGCTAAATCCATTACATGAGTGAAGGAGTAAACCTAAAGTTAGATTTGACTATCCATGGTAGTTTGACCAAGTCAAACCCCATGCCATGAAGTGACCTTGAAGGTTTAAAATGTTTGATCTGATTACATGTAAGGTACGGGCCCAATTTGACCTTATTTGACCAGACATGGATCCAGTTGACCAAGTCAATTATTAACTAGGTCAGGGTGACCAATCACATCCATTTCACTAGGAGAGATGTTCAAATGAGTTTGATGAAGATCAAATATCATTTGATAGCTTTATTAGGGGTAGATGGAGCTAATAATCAATTGAGCTAGCTTGTGCTAGTTCAACTAGGTCATATTGGGTCAATCACTAGATGAGGAGCTAGTGATTATTGGTTTGATGTATAGAACTCCTAGTGAAGTGATATGGACTATGATTAGGGTTCAGGGGTGTTAGTGCACTGAGCTAGGTAATGCACTGAGTCAACTGATTATAGTGCAGGGCTGCTACTGCATGTGAAATTAATAAATTGATTAGAGATTTGAAGTTGAAGGTTGAATGATTGATCATTTACTTGAAGATTAAATAATTTCATGCTGGATGTATGATTAATTTATGCAGGCTGGTTGATTGAAGATTGGATGATTAAACCATTGAATATGATTGTAGGCTGGATTAAATGATTGATTGATTGAATGTATAGATGATTAAATGATTGATTGTAGGTTAAATGTTGGATGATTGATTGAACATGGAATTGAGTATATGTATTGATTTATTGATGATAACTAGTAAGCTAATTGATTGAAATTTGATTGGATATATGTAGGCTATATGATTGGATGATTGGCTGCAAGATATATGATTGATAAGTGAAGATGATTGAACAACAAGTAAATTGATTAACGGTTTGATTGACTGAGTGCTGCATGATTGATAGCTAGGTGACTGTCAACCACTAGATGGAAGATTAGGATTTTGAATAGGTCCTGATGACCTCATATAAAAATGAGGTTAATAATAGTTTCTAGAACTACTGAGAAATGATGAAAGTAGTTTAGATTTTCCCTTCTACATTGCACCTATTGCTTGCGAACAAATGTGGTAGTTGGAAATATCTGTAAAACCCCTAGAGGATCTCTCAATAGCTACAGCCTAGCTCTCTTGAAGCCATGTATACTCATCCTACAAAATAAAACATAAGATTAATCATCATATTAATCATCACTTATAATATTTTTTTAAGTATTGTAACCTTACATGCTTACATATGCCCTCTTCGATCGCTTATCAACTTACTTCTGGTCCTCTTGCACTTGTGAGTATGACTGCATAACTCAACTGCAGTGGGCCTCCTCGCTGTATAATCAAGGATGTCCCAAACACTATTTTCTTGTCCTCTTAATGCATGTGAATAGGTCTCGCAGGTGAGTTACTCCATTTTTCTCAAAATTTGTTTTGATATGAGTACCACACTCAGGTAACCAATAGAAATCTCAATGTACATAACAAATTAGAAAATAATATTCTTTTTTAGCTTAATAAAATATGGATAGATGTTAACAATATTACAACTTACTAATCTTAAAAACTCGCTAAACCGCATATCCTGCATTTCCTTCCAGATTTTCTTCCAGAAGACATATAGAGAATTATACCTGGTCCATATGATATCTCATATATTTTGTGTGAGCTACTTTTTTTTTTTGAAAGGAAATGCAACTTACATTATACAAAAAAACACCTAATTACAAACTACTTAAAGATAGGCAAGCAATCACATTCCTCCTTTAAAAAAGACACAAATGAAGTAGGAATATTATTATCACTAATTACATCCTAAATAAAATCACTAGACACAGATAAGTTAGCACAAAAATTTACTAACTTATTACAACTACTATTAGAATATTGAAATAATACATTATTGAATTCTTTTAAGAATAAATAATCATCCACCACCTGGTTACCCATCATCCAGGTTGATTTGCAAAAAGAGTCTTGAAGATACTTGATATTATTTTGATTATCTCCTTCAATAATAATGCCTTCCACCTCAAAAATTCATGTTTGTACCACCTTCTTCAATGATTTAATCACTAATAATTCAACCTGTACAATATCTCAATGCATACAGCCAAAACCAAATGCCAACAAGAATCTTCCTTTGTTGTCTCTAACCACTCCACCAACACCTGCTTTATTACAACTCAACAAAGAAGCATCAACGTTAATCTTATTCCACTCAGGAAGAGGAGGGTGTTAATAATTGCAAAATAGCTATGAATGCTGATTAACACCCCAGTTTTTAGAGATAAGTTTATTATGATGAGAAGAAGCAGCAAAGCTGATAACTTTTGAAGCAATAAAAGCAACACTATCTTCTATACCTCCATGCTTCACTTTATTTTTACTTTTCCAAGAAAAGTATAGCAATGTACAATTCAACTTAGCTATAAAAGGATTAGTATTAGCTAACCTTTCCAATACCAATATGTAGTCCTGAAAAGAGCTGAAAATCGGAACTTGAAACCCCATACATTTAAACAATTTATCACTTAGAGTAATTTTGAACAATCAACTACTAAATGATCAGAATTTTAAATGGCATTACACCTGCTTGGACGTAAATTATTATCCAACAATCTTCTATGCATTAGGAAATCAATAGATGAAATATCATTATTGTATAAGAGCCATAAAAAGAGCTACTCCCGAGAATTCTACTTCAGTTTCCTTGTCCACATCCATTAGTTGTCTTCCATACCATCTTCATACACCGTCTCTGAAATCAGAGAAGATATTATCTTTCTAGAAAATTTAGACTTCAGCTCCATTCGATCATCTATTAAATCTGGAGATATTCGAATATGAGAGATAATTTCAAGAAGTTCTTCTCCAAAATGCTGCTTCAACCGATCTGTATTCCATCTTCCATTCATAATAAATGCATCCAGGGACAGTGTGTCATAATCCAATTCTGCAATGTAAGTAGGCCACTTATCTATGCTTTTATCAAGAATCCATACATCTTTAAGAACATTAATAGATGAGCCCGAAGAAATTTCCCCCCTCACAACATTGCTAAGAGATTTCCACCCATTCAAAATTATTTTCCATGAAACAAAGTTGCTTCTCTTCACCTCACAATTCGACCAATTGTGTCTATACTTTGCAATCAAATTCCTATTAATAAGTGTACCAGGCTTGTCAATGAGTTTCCAAGCAAATTTTACCCTTAAAGGACCCATCTTTGATACAGCTGAATATTGTCCACATCCACCCTTCTTCTTAGTCTTGCATAAAGCATCCCAAGCCACATAATGAAGACCATGGTTACTATTATGTTTATTACAAATATAATTTCTACACATTTTATCAAACTCCTTCAAGAGACTCAAAGGAACCAAAGTATGTGTAGATAGAATAATGAAAGAGCAAGAAAAACAAATTTTACCAGAATCATTCTTCCTGCTAGATAAATAAACATATTTACCCAAGCATTTAGTTTGTTCAAAGATTTCTCCATCTAGTGTTGAAAATTAGATTTCACCATCCTTCTTAATGCTATTTTCACTCCCAAATATTCCATCTCTTCCACCACTTTAAAGCCTAGTAACTTCAAAATCTGCTTACATCTCCTTATATTGATTGATTTGCCAAACAAAATAGACGATTTATTGAAATTTAATTTTTGACCTGACCAAATGCAATAGTCCAAAGAATTTTCTTTAGCTTCTTCACATTTTTGATTTTTGCATTAGAAAATAATAAAATATCATCTACATACAATAAATGGGAAATTTTCTATGCATTTGGAGAAATTTTGATGCCAAGCTTCATACCTTTTTGAATAAAAGCATTTGAAAGAAGTTGTGAGCACATAATGAATAAAAAGGGAGATAAAGGACATCCTTATTGAAAACCATTCTTTGCCTCTATCCAATTGGAATTACACCCATTGATCATAATGGAGAACCTTGGATCATCCACACATTCCATCAACAAATTCAAAAATTTACTCGGAAACCCAAGGAAATCCAACACCTATTTTAATGTAGACCAACACATACTATCATAAGCTTTCTCCATATCGATCTTGATAGCCAAAAGACCTTCCTTGGATTTTGAAAATCTAATTTTGTTGAACACTTCCTAAGCCAAAAGAATGTGATCCGAAATTGATCTTCCTCTAATGAATGCCAACTACTCTTTAGAAATAACTTTCAGAATCACCAATAGAAGCCTATTTAATAAAACTCTAGCCACTATCTTATAAATAGATTTGCAAAGATTGATTGGCCGATAGTTAGAAGGAATCATAAGATTCTAAACTTCAGGAATCAAAATAATAAGAGTCTCCTTCCATTCATGATAAAGCTTCTCAGAAGAAAAGAATAGATTAATAGCCTTATAAACATCATCTCCAATAATATTCCAATAGACTTTAATAAAGGAATGAGAAATCCAATCATTCCCTGGAGACTTATTTCCTCTGAAATTGTTAATTACCTCCATGATTTCATTATTAGAGAACTCAACATCCAACATCCTTCTATCTCCGTCATCAATCAAATTCCATGGAATAGGCCACTTGCTCAGCTTACACTTTCTATTCCTCCACTTGTCTTGAAATTAATTGACAAACACTTTTTCAATATTCTTATGATCTTCAACCAGAATTCCATTAACATCTTTTACTTGATTAATCCAATTCCCTTGTCTTCGAGCACTAGCAAAAGTATGAAAAATTGTTGTATTAGAATCTCCCTCTTCAATCCATTTTACTTTATCCCTTTGCCTCCACCAAGTATTCAACCGAGCAAGATTCACATTCAACTCACAAACTTTTGATCTCAAAAGGAACAATTTTTCTTCACTCAACCAACCAGTCTCAGCCTCCTCCAATTGAAGTTGCAACACCTCCTTCTTAAGAGTCTCTTTTGAAGACAAGAAATCCTTAAGTTTAGCTTTGTTCCAGAAAAAGAAAGCCTTCAAAGCCCTTTTATATTTTTTATTAAGACTTTGCATCGCATCACCCCCAACATATTTGTTCCAAGATTTTGAAACAATGATAGAAGAAGTATGATAAGAAGCCCATATATCGTCAAACATAAGAATTATGTTCTTCTTAGTAGATGAATTGAAGATCTTTAACACAATAGGAAAATGGTCTGAAGCTACTCTTGCAATATGTCTTACAACAACCACATAAATTTTCTCTAAAGAAATAGAGTTCAATAAGCAACTATCCAGTCTCTCCAAAATCCTTCCACCACCCCTTTTATTATTGCACCAAGTGAATTTAGGTACCAACATCCCTACTTCATGTAAATCATTATTATTCATAAATACCCTCATCTCCTTAGGACCTTGAGAAAAGACAAATTTCTTCCCCCCTCCCCCCCCCCCCCCCCCCCCCACCACCTCTTGTATCTTGAGACAAAATATAATTAAAATCACCTCCTATCATTGAAGGGATATCTCTATGAGAAAAAGATTGAAGACTATCCAACAATGTCCTCCTTTTATACACATCCTTTATACCATAAATACTAGAAACCATCCATTGTCCCTTATTTAGAATATTTAAATCACCAATCACACATTGAGCTGAAGTTTCCAACACTGAAAAAGAAGCCAAATTCAATCTCCAAATGACCATAATTCCTCCTGATAAGCCATCAGATGGTAACTGGAAATAATCCCAATCTAAACACATAAATTTATTGAATTCTATTCTATCAATACCCATAAAAATCACATCAAATTCTTTCACAAATTCTTTTAAATAAAGAGAGGCTTCTCTCTTCTTAGCCCCTCTACAATACCAAAAAGCTATGGAACTCATTAATCAATCAAGGGGGATGAGCCCCCACCATTTCCTCTATTCACTCCATCCAGATTCCTGCCATGAGGAATAACTTTTACTGGCCCAAGCGACTCAAGCTCTTTTGCAAGCATAAATTCTACTGTCTCTGAACTACCAATAACCTCCTTACAAATATTCTTCTTCTCAACTTTATTGGCAACCTCTAATATGCACTTGGAAGTACTTACATTCTCTACTTCTTTATAACAGCTATCATTTAAAGCTTTAAATTTATTTACAATAATAGGAATATCAGCAGAGAAAGAGATCATACCCTGCTCTGGCTCAAGATTGGATTGCACCACATCTGCTTCTACAAGGTTCTTCTTCATTTTGCTTTCAGCTTGAACAGCATCATCTTCTTCAACATTATCTTCTGGATAGATTTCACCTTCTTTAGCAACCATATTAAATTCATTAATTCTTCCTAATATCGAGTTAGTAGGTGTTATAATTTCCATCAGAACAACTCTGTCATCAATCACCGCATTCTCAATTGAGGAATTAACTAAATTTTTCCTCTTGAATATCTTATACCCATCCTTCTGAATTGGTTTAGCTGGAAATAATCTCTTCTTCTTATTATAATTCACATAAACCCAAGGCCCATATGATGAACTTCTATCAATGTCATTTTGCCTAATAATTTCAGACTTACTTTTTTTGGTACACTAGCATCCTCCACTAATGCCTTGGCATATGAGGTTTTATTGCAACAATCAATCTTTACATGTCTAGTCCTTCCACATTCATAGGAAAATGTTAAAATCTTCTCATACTCAATCTTTTGGAAAAACCTTCCCGACATTCCTTCCACCCAAACTCCCAAAGGAAGTTGTTTATCCAACTCAACATGAACACAAGCTCTAGCAAACTCTCTCCTTCCCCATTGAAACATATTACCATTTAACATCAATGGCTTCCACACCATAGAAGCAATTCTAGTTATGTTAACTTCATGCCAACATTATAACGGTAATTGCGACATTATTATCCATACTGGAGAAATTAGACCTTTCATAGAAGAAGGTGAAAAGTTTAGGGATCATTTATCATGTCCAATTATATGGACATTTACAAACCATGGCCCTCCTATAAGAACTGAATCCATAGCTTCTAAAGATTGGAAAGAAAACAAGAAATATCCAATTCCAAGAGTAGTAAGATGAAATTGACCAAATTGAGCCCATTGACATCTTAATTTCGCTGTAATAATATGAATAGGAATATCTTTTCCAAATACCTTTGCTACCACAGCAAATTGTAACTTGTTAGCATTTGAAATTTTGCTTGGAGTATGTAACTTCATAGCAACACCATTATTTTTCATAAATGATTCCCCCTCATTAAAGTTAATCCTTATGTGAGAACATCTTGACCAGGATTTAACACCCCATTCTTCATAACATTTACCTTGATTGACTTGCCTCCTTCAAACAATCTGGATTCCATTTAAATCAACAACATCTTCATTTGTAATATTAGGAATCTTCACCATCTCTGATACATAATACATATTATTTATTTTAACATTTGAAATCACCTCAGGATTTGAATTAAAATTTCCAAATATATTCACAAAAATTTTCAAGCCAGAAGATGAAGATTCATGATCGTTTGCCTTCGTAATAGATTTTGTTGGAGATTTAGACAAATGGCGAGTTTTGTAATCAACGTCTTAAGCTAAAACTTTTCCTTTTCCTTCCACCAAAGTATCCTCTTTACTAACATTAGAAATATTTTCCTTAATAATCAAAGGAACTTCCTTCAATCTAGATGACATACCTCCATTATGCTTCATCCTTTCTATCTGGATAAAATTAACTTTACTATGTACATTTGAATCTCCTTTCGGATGTTCCATCAGCATCAAACCCATTAATGGTCGACGGTCGTCTGCCACCATTACTTAAATTCCCACTGGAAGAGTGGAATTCAAACTGAAAAAAAATTTTAAAAATAAGATTTTCTCTTTATAAATTGGATTTTCTATCTCTAAACTGGATTTTCTCTCTCTAAAAGAAGTTTTGTGCTAAGGGTAACTAGGATGCTGTTAAACTTTTGTGTGAACTACTTTGATGGGAAAAAACTACACAAAATATTTAGATAAAATATTATTTTTTAAATATATGCGTAATATAAAACAAACACATTTGTGTACATGTCACCTTTAGGCCGAATTAACATGTGCCCATCTGTGGATAACAAACATTCCATAAAGAAGTGATATTCATGACTTTTCAATCCAAATAATCTCCCTGATCTCACCTCAACACATCTATTGAGGTTGGAAGCATATCCATCAGGTAGCTTTAGGCTCTATACCATTCACAAACAGCTAGCCTCTGCTCTAAACTTAAGGTGAATGGAGCTTTTAGCATTAGAAGTTTACCATTTCCACCTTCCTTCAGCTCAAGTATTTTTCTCCTATAAATATCCTTCAAGTTCTTCCTAACTTTTACATATTTTTAGATTTTCCCTTGATGTCCATCACTATATTGGACATATTATCAAAAATATTATTCTTATCTATATGCATCACATCTAAATTATGTCTGACTAAATTTGTTCTCTAATATATTAAAGACCAGAAAATGCCCTTTTTTATCCAATTTTGAGTAGCTCCATACAAGAGTAGTTTATGAATAGTTAATGATGGAGAATCAATTATTGTGAATATGAAATTTACTCTATCAAATTTTTTCTCACTACTTAACTTTGGTGGAGGCTGTGTCATCTCCATTTTATTTTTGGAAAAAGCATCCTTATTTTTCCTGGATGGATTTTTTAGGTAAGAAAATACGGTGATAGTCAAACTAAATATTTTTTCCCTTATGCTTCAAAGTGAAAAATTTAGTATTTTTTATGTAATATGGGCAAGCTAGCTTGCCTGCAGTACTCCAACCAGAAAGCATACCATATGCTAGAAAGTCATGAATCATCCAAATTAATGCTGTCCTTAATATAAAATTTTATTTGGTGGAGATATCATATATAGTAACTCATTCATTCCATAATACTTTTAAGTCATTGATTAAAGGTTGC
The DNA here is from genome assembly GCA_019925795.1 of Dendrobium chrysotoxum. NCBI lineage: Eukaryota > Viridiplantae > Streptophyta > Magnoliopsida > Asparagales > Orchidaceae > Dendrobium > Dendrobium chrysotoxum. The sequence goes on from CM034314.1 coordinate 58,818,856, forward strand.
AAAAGCACATCTATCTTTGTCTTTGGATTATGTGGGCCTGAAACGATAAGTGTCAAGAATATGTAGGGTGTAGTCATACACAACTCTAGAGGAAGATTATAGGGGGTGAGTATCATGGGCCAGCATAATTAAGGTGAGTTAGATTGGCTAAATGGAGTAAAATCATCTACACATAAAACTAATCTTATATTTCTTGATTATATAGTGAAGGTAGGATATGCACGATCAAAATATTTCCAGGCTTGTACTTTTAATGGATGTGTTAGAACACCTACTTGTGTGATGTGTTCCTTTTACCATCTTATATGTGTAATAGATCTCATTGATGCATATAAACATTGCAATCTGGGATTGATGGATAAGTAGAATAATCTACTAACTAACACATCCTTCTACTTTTTCTTTTTTTAGAATTTGGTTTAAACCTTGGCGTGTTATAATAATGGCATGCAATCTCTGACAAATTATCCCCATAGTACAACATGCATCTGTTAATACAGTAATATATTTTTATAGCTTTCAAATCAAATTTGGTAAAAAAAATTTTTGGTTCGGTATAAATATGCTAGAATTATATTATCTGCTGGGTTAGTCTCCTTAAGTAGGCCAATGAATTGATTAAAGTATTCTCTAGGTACATTATATTCTATCTTTATGCTTAAGATTTTTAGAGCAATAGATAATTATGAGTGAGTAGTGCACCCATTCCAAACTGGTTATAGCTCAGCATGCAATAAATCATAGAAAATTTTTGCCTCCTTATTCAAAAACTCTTATGTATATTATTGAAATTGTGGCCCTGTTGCATCATAATACAAGTCCTTAAATTCCCTAACTCTATCTTCCTCAATTATTTTAAAACTTGTAGATTAGCCATATTGAAAATTGAAATGAAGCTCGTACTCACCATGTAAAGTCCAATACCAATATTCTGCATGAATCCTCTATGATATAAATCAATAGTAATCTCATCTAGTGTGAGGTAGGCTTGATTTTTGTGTTTAGAATAAGAACAATGAATTTCCCTTTGATATAAAGGAAGGTAATTAATAGCCTACCTGAATGAAAAAATTCACTCTGTTAAAAAATTTATCTGTTATTGTCTTATGTCCAGGAAACAGTGAGTTATACATCCAACTTCTAGAAGTTTAAATATCCATAACACACTTGGGCTATAAATTCCTACAACTAAATAATGACATTTGTATCAATTTAAAAAAAATTAAATAATGTTGGTTCACATCCTTAACACACTTGGGCTTGATAATTTTAGGAGTTTGTATGGATGTAACAATAAAAATCTATCAATGTTAATGTTAATAGTTTAGGTAATACATTTTTTGGATGCTAGGATGGATGGATATGAGTCAAGTCCTTTAGTTTTGCTGCTCATTTTGTTTAAGTTTAGGTACTACATGTCTCACCACCATCTAATACAATTTTCCCTTAAGTTTGAGGGGGACATTTCTATCACACGACAGCCCAACGCATTCCTCCACTTTAACCAAACAAAATGAGCACATATATGATCAAACTATCTAAGGAGACTCTCTCTAATTATATTCCAGTAGAGCTATGCCAACCATTTCATATATATGCTCATTTCATATCCTGTCTCTATGAGTAAATCCACTCATCTACCTGAGCATCCTCATCTCTGCAACACTTAACTTAATATTGTGCTTCTTTTGAATGGCCAATATTTTACATCATAAGGTTCACCACCATCTAATACAATTTTCTCTTAAGTTTGAGGGGGACATTTCTATCACACAACAAGCCTGATGCATTCCTCCACTTCAACCATACAAAATTAGCATATATGTGATAAACTATCTATGGCAACTCTCTCTAATCTTATCTCTTCCATTGGAGCTACTCCAACCATTTCATGAATAAGCTTATTTTGTATCCTATCTCTAAGAGTAAACCCACTCATCCACCTAAGCATCCTCATCTCTATAACACTTAACTTAATATTATACTTCATTTTGAATGGCCAATATATTACATCATAAGGTAATACATGTCTCACCACCATCCATTACAGGAAATTCAATCATTACCGGCAATTTTTTCCAGCAGTTCCTAATAGATTTCCGGTGGTTTCATAATATTCTGGTGGTTTACCGACGATTTTCTAACCGCCAGTATAAACTGCATAGGAAATCATTTTCGGGGGTCCATTTCTGGCGGTTATTATTACCGGCGGCATTCCAGTGACATAAATGGACGGTAATTTTTGGCGGTCATAGCACTGGTGACCACCGGTTAATTACCGGTGGCTTACCAGCCATCAAAACTGGTACATAATTACTGGCTGTCAAATGTTTCCACACTTCAGCAAAAGAAGAATATCATGAGCAAAAATCAAACACAAAGGTACATCCTCTAATGAAGGTTGACCTCCATAATTCAAGTTTACCTTGAACTCTCTCTAGTCTTATCAATAAGAAGAATATCATGAGCAAAAAGCAAACACCAAGGTATAGACTCTAAGGGACTGTTTGGTAAAACCTAGGATTTCATTTAAGTAGGATTTTGTAAATCCTCCAAATCCGGATTTATGAAATCCTGGGGGGGTTAAATCCTAAAAACTATTTGGTAACATTCATGATAAATCCTATGTAACTGTTTGGCTATTACATTCAAGATTTAAGGAGGTTAAAAGATTTGGGCGGAGTTTCTTCCTTCACGTGCTAATAGAGCCAGAGGATTTCAAAAATCTGATGAACGAGAGGATTTCAGAAATTTGGGATTTAGAATGAAAATGCAGCATTTTTCATCCATGACAGCTTTCATTTTTTGTGAGATTTTGTTTTGCATTTTTGGCCGTTTGGCTGGATTTCGCCTGAAATCCCCCTCAAATCCGGCCTAAATCTGCGTACCTAACAGCCCCTAAGGTTGACCTCCATAATTCAAGTTTACCTTGAACTCCCTCTCTAGTCTTATTAATAAGAAGAATATCATGAGCAAAAACCCTAAACACCAAGGTATAGACTCTAAGGTAGACCTCTATAAATCAAGTTTACCTTGAACTCCCTCTCTAGTCTTATCAAAGAGAAGAATATCATGAGAAATAAGCAAACACCAAGGTACATCCTCTTGCAAATGTCTAGTGAGAACATCCATGACTAAAGCAAAAAGATATGGACTTAATGTTGATCCTTGATTTAATCCAACTGAAATAGGAAAATACTTGTTCAAATAACATATTGCAAATTTGAGAAAAAAAAGCAAACCTAAATTCAGTTCAGGACTTGCTGATCGACAGCTTTTATGGGTAGATTGTGGGCGTGCTCGGCTGCCGGAGTGGGGGCGAGATCGTTGGCCAGAGAGAGGTTTTTAGCGGCCGAATTCCTGCACAATAACTCAGAGGTACGATCATAAAAGGCAGTGAGCGAGCATCTACAGTGAAAGAGTAACATGAAGAAATGAAGAGGAAGGCTCAGGTTGGCCAAAATTACGGCTATTTCTAACGGTTTGGACTGCCGAAAAAATTACTTAAAACGGGCAGCCAAGGCCACCGGTAACAGCACCGGTAAAACATAAAACTGACGCTCTTACCAGGGGTTATTATACCACAAATAATTTTGATGGTGGTTTATTAAAAATCGCCAGTTAATACCGATGGTTAGACCGCCGGTTTAACCGCCATTATTACCGGCGGCTAAATGACCACCAATAATGCCTGAATTTTCTTGTAGTGATCTAATACAATTTTCCCTTAGGTTGAGGGGGAGATTTTTATCACACAACAAGCCTAATGCATTCCTCCACTTCAATCATACAAAATGAGCATATATGTGACCAAACTATCTTTGGTGACTTTCTCTAATCTTATCTCTTCCATTGGAGCTACTCCAACCATTTCATGAATATGCTCATTTCGTATGATGTCTTTAAGAGTAAAGACACTTATCCATTTGAGCATTCTCATTTCTGCAACACTTAACTTAATATTAGCTTCTATTTTAATGGCCAACATTCTACACCAAAAAAGTTTTATAGGTCTCACCACATCTTATAGAATTTTTCCTTAAGTTTGATGGGGACTTATCTATCATACAACAAGCCTGATGCATTCCTCCACTTCAACTATCCAACTTGATTTCTACTAATAATCTCCATCTTTTTCACCATTACTATGAATAATAAACCTCAGATATCAAAAATGTGTATTCATCAAATCCCTATCTAATATTATCAACAAGAAATACATAAGCAAAAAGCTACCTTCGCAACAAAACTCGGCTCAGTGGAAAGGAGGAGTTCGATTAATGAGGGATTTTGGATAAAGAAGCACACAAAAGGAAGAAAGATGGATACCTTTGCAAAACCAAGCTCTCGGCATCACATCATGAAGGAGGTGTGACTTCAGATGGGAGAGAAGAACGGCGAGAGGAGGTGTGACTTCAGATTCAACGAGAAGGAACCTCATTGAAGACTTCAGATGTAACAGGAAAGGATGTCGTCGAAGGTGGAAACAGGATTTGGAACATCGTCTTCGAAGGAGGAGAGGCCACGGGAAATGTTGTTAAAGGAGCTTTAGAATCACTAGATCCGAAATCAAATGAGGCGAAGCAAAACAAATAAAACAAATGCATACTCAGAATGTTAGATAGCTTAGTTAGTGTCGGATTTGTGACGGATTTGCAGTGGATTTGCGACATATTTACGTCAAATTTGCCTTCACAAATTTGCGTCGGATATTCTGCTAGAAAACAATAATGAATATTTCCATTGCAAATCCATCACAATTTTCAAGAAAGGAAAATCTGCCGCAAATGCCATCACAAATTGCTAACTTTCATGTAGTGTCACTTTTTCATATTTATTTCTTAGATCATATACTTTGTTATTTTCTTTCAATCCAGCATGTGTTGAAGTTGCTTATTGCTTCTTTATGGGTTTGTGTTGAATACATCTAATTTAGTTTTAATGCCTTATAAAAAATGCATATTTTATTCTATATTTTATTAACTTATAATTAATTGGATACAATTTAGAAGTTTAGGAGGCTTATTTGAAATGGATATGTTAAGAACAAACTTTTTATTGGTGAAATAACATGATGAATAGTTATATATAGATATATAGATATCTACATTTAACTTATGTCATCTGAGAGATCTCTTATACTACAATATATATATATATATATATATATATATATATATATATATATATATATATATATATATATATATATATATATGCAATTAATCTATCATCAAGAGATAAGAAGGTTAATATATTAGTGACGGTAAGCTTTCAAGAGAAATGTTGGACAAAAAACTTTGTGTATCTCCGATAGAATTTAAAGAAAATGTACAGGAGGAATCCTGGATAAATCTCATCCCTAGACTAGTTTGCCTATTTTATAGCCCATTTTTATTTGTTTGCTCCAAGTTCCACTCTATTTAGGTTATTTTAAGAGAGTCTAAATCAACCCAATTTTAGTTGTTCAGTCGCAACCTTTGTGGGACAATAATCTTATTCATCCCTTTTTATTAGTGTGATTGTGCACTCTTATGTGTTCATCTAATTTTCTTTTTTATAAGAGATTGTAGTAAGTAAAAGATAGCTGTAAGTAAAAGATTGAAAATAATACCAATTAGCATACATCTACTCCCATAGTCTTCTCATAGTTTTTTAACTATCCTCAAATTCACTACCATAAGGCTAAAAAGTCTCCCTCTTTTACATGTAATGGAGATATATCACACTACTTCTATTAAAAAAGTAAGAAGCTAGCTACCCCCTAGCATCACTTTTTTTTTTTTAAAGATGCAATTAGTAAATGGCATTAAATGAAAAAGGCTATTAAAAAACTACTAAAGAAAAACATCACCTTCCTTCTTTCATAAAAAAACTAAACGAAGAAGGAATGTTAGAAAAATCTAGTCTCCCAATGGAAATTACTACTTAAAGCAAATGTGGCACACCAATCTGCCACACTATTACAACTACTAGGAATTGAGTGAAATAAAATATTATTAAAGCTATGAAGAAACAAATGATCCTTATTCCAAAAGCTTTCATTCTTCCAATTGGAATCCTTCATCGAGTCACGAATGAATTTGATAATATTTACATTATCCCTTTCCACAACCACAGCTTTGTATTAAAAAAGCCAATCTTGAAGAATTTCTCTAATGCAAAGAACCGATTGCATCTCCAATTGTGCTATATCCCAATGATTCATCTGTTTACCAAAAGCCATTAAGAATCTCCCTTTGTCATCTCGGATAACTCCTCCAATCCCTCCAAGATTAGAGCTCTGTAATGAGGCATCAACATTGATCTTAATCCATCCTAGCGGTGGAGGATGCCAGAAATTTACAAACTCCTGATGTAGGCTAACATCCCAGTCTTCTAGTAATGGATTAATCCAAGGTTGCATAGCTGCAAACAGAGCATTTGCTATGGCTATAGCAACAGATGACACCTTCCATGCTTCACCGCATTCCTATTCTTCCAAGAAACGAAAACCGCAGTCATATACAAGCGAACCATGCCAGAATTTTTGATAGACAGCCTTCTAAGATCCATAATGCCTTCCTCCAAAGATTGAAAAACCAGAACATTGAAACCCCAATCCCTGAGTTTCATAATAATCTCCACAAGGAACTTACACCTTATGGAAATATGAGATACATTCTCAACATCAATACATCCTCTAGCACACAAGATAACCTCACCAAGCTTCATGTAATGCAAATATTCATTCATCGGTATAGCATTTTTAGTTAGCCTCCACCAGAAACAAATAATTTTTGGCTTGAGTTTTAACTTTAAAAGCCACTCCTGCATATCAGCATTATCTCCCACCAAATCCTTTTCCATCCTAGAAAGAAAAGCCAAAGAAGAAATAGACTTACCCGAATACTGGTGCATTAGTTCAACATGATCATCCTCCTTATTAGAAACAATAGGAATCTTCATAATCAATGAAGTCAAGTCTTGATTGAAGCATTTTTGAATTTCTGCCATACTCCACCTGCCGTCAGCATTGAGAAGTGTACTCACTTTCGAACCATGCAAAGCCACATGATCCACGAATGTAGGCCATCTGTTTAGTTCTCTATCCAGTATCCAGGTGTCATCAAGAATGCTAACATTCTTACCATAGACTATCCTCTACCTTATAATTGGCTTAAGAAAGGAAGCATCATCAAGAATAATTTGCCAGGTCGGTGAAGCTCCTCTTTTGGTGTGCCCATACCATAACTCCCTACCATATTTAACAGCCAAATTACGATTAAGAAGAGTGGAATCATCTTGGACAAAACTCCAAGCCAACCTAGCTCTGAAATCTCCAACCTTGTTTATGATAGATTGGATGCCTGCACCTTCTAACAACTTCGGTTTGCATAGATCAGACCACGCCACATAGTGTAATCCATTCTTCCCATTCTCCTTATGCCACAAAAAAGTTCTACAAAGCATTTCAAGCTTCATCAACACACCTTTAGGCACCAAAGAATGTGTTGCAAGGAATATCGGAAGTGATAGGATAGAAGAATTAATGAGCTGAATTCTTCCTGCTAACGAAAGACATTTGTTCCCCCAAATATTAATTTTTTCCAGAGCATGGTCCAGAATTTCAATGAAATCCACTGACTTCAATCTTCTCAAAGCTATCTTCACTCCCAAATACTTAAACTCCTTGACATGCCTGAAGCCCAACCTTTTAGAAATCCATCTTCTTAAAGCTATATCCACTGATTTACCAAAAACAACAAGGGACTTTTTACAATTTACAATCTGCCCCATCCATTCACAATACTCTTGAACAATATCCTTCAAATTATCCACCGCTTTGATAGAAGCATTAGAGAAAAGGAGGACATCATCAGCATATAATAACATGAAATTTTCTCAGCTTCAGGCACAATCCTAACCCCTAATTCCACACCTTTCTTAAGAATAGAGTTAGAGAAAATATGAGAACACATAATAAATAAAAATGGGGACAGTGGACATCCCTATCTAAAGCTGCTCTCAGCATTAATCTAATTGGACATTCTTCCATTAACAAGGATAGAAAACCTAGCATGAACAACACATTCAATAATCAATTTTGAAAATCTGCTAGGAAAATCGAACCACTCCAAGTTTTTCACAAACGTAGGTCATCCCATGCTATCATACGCTTGCTCCGTATCTATCTTGACTGCCATAAGACCCTTCCTTGATGTGGAAAATTTGAACTTATGAAAGATTTCCTGGGCTAACAAACAGTGGTTAGACATGGATCTTCCAGGAATAAAAGCCACCTGGTCTTCTGAGATTATTTTAGGAATAACCCATTTCAATCTATCCAATAACATTCTAGCAGAAATCTTATAAACAGTTTGACACAAACTGATTGGTCTAAACTGTGAAGGATTCAAAGGATTTCTAACTTTAGGGATCAAAACAATGAGAGTATCCTTCCACCTTGGATTCATAGACCCTAATTTGAAAAAAACTATCTATAGCTCTCCAAGTGTCATCTTTAACAATTTCCCAGTAGAATTTGAAAAAGGAAGCGGTCATACCATCAATGCCAGGCGATTTATTGCTAGCCAATTACTGAAGTGCTTCATAACATTCCAAGAAAGTAAAATCTGCATCAAGCTTACTGCCTTCCTGAAGACTAATTTGCTAGTCTGTAATAAGATCAGGCCAACCCGACAGATCACAATCCCTGGCTCTCAACTTTCTTCTAAAAAACTGGAAAAACAATGATTCAATGCCTTGTTGATCCTCCACAAGCTGCATATTTTCATCTTGAATATGCTTTATTAAGTTATTATTTTTCTTTTCTGAAGCAAATCTATGAAAAAAACTAGAATTAGAATCCATCTCATCCACCCACCTCACCTTAGCCGTTTGATTCCACCAAGTAGCAAGGCGGCACAAAGTCACATTCAACTCATTCACCTTTTGTCTCAGCAATTTCAGCTCTTCCACCGACAACCCACCTTCAGATTCTTTCATTTGCAAAGTCAAAATCTCAGATTTTAAGTTCTCTTTAAGCTCACTTAAACTCTTCAATTTGTTTCTACTCAAAAATGCAATGCTTTAAGCGATCTCTGCATTTTCCTGTTAAGAATTTCTACATGATCCCCAAAATCTAGCTTCTTCCATACTTTGAATACAACCTTCCAAGCAGCAAAAAATGACTTCCACACATCTTCAAATCTGAAAAACTTCATTTGAGGGGTAAAGGATTCGTTAACTTTGAAAAGAATAGGGCTATGATCCGAGGGGATTCTAGCAAGAAGCCTAACCCGAGCATTAGGAACACATTGGATAGCTGCTGAGTTTATGAAACATATATACAATCTTTCCAAAATTCTAGAATTCCCTTCCTTATTATTGCACCATGTAAATCTTGGACCAAGAAAACCTACATCATGAAAATCATTGTTAGTAAAAAAAAGCCCTCATCTCTTGAGGCCCTTGAGAAAAAACAAATTTCTTTCCCCCTCTCTTATCTTCTTTAGCCAACAGACAATTAAAATCCCCACCAACAATGGAAGGAATAGAAGAAGAAGAAAATCTTTGAATTCTATCCCAAAGCTCCCTTCTCACACAAACCTCCTTATTGCCATAAACAGTATAAACATTCCACTTACTCCCATTAGGAAGTTGAATCAACCCAACCACACATTGGGAAGAGCAATTCAAAACACTAAAGGAAACCAACCCTCTATTCCATAAAACAAGAATACCACCTGAAGTACCCACAACTGGATAATGAAAATAGTCCCAATCTTCACCAATGAGTTTATTGACATCCCTTCTCTCCCTAGAGGCCAACTTCGTCTCCAACAACCCAACAAAAAAAACCCCATACTCCCTCACAACTTCCCTAGGATAGAGAGAAGCCTCCTTCTTCTTGGCTCCTCTACAGTTCTAAAATAAAAATGAATCCATTTAGGTAAGCACCGGGGATCTCTCCCCGCCACTCTTCACCAACTTATTATCAATCTTTCTCATTCTAGGAGTAAACTCCACCGACCCCAAAGCTGTAAGTTCCTTCAAGCGTTTGATTTTAACAATTGAAGATTTTGTTGGCATGACATTATCAGTTTGAACAATACTGTTCTCCCTGAATTCTGACATAGGATTGATGGTTGCTCTGCCAATCTTATCAACATGTATATCACCATCACCTGCAGTAGTATCTTCCCTATTAGGCATACCAAAATCCATGGCAGACCCACCATTCAATGGAGCATTAAACTCTACCTCAACCAATTCCCCTTCCTCCATACATCCACCAGTCAAATGAGTCTCTTCACTTGGTGCAACTGGTTGCTCATCCACACCCAGCACATCCATCTGACCAACCATCTGAATATCCTCAACATCATCCTTCTGTAATGCTAAAACACCGAACTGGTTAGAACTCAAACAAGGCCCTTCACGCCTGGATACACCTTCAGCTACCTTCTTTATCAAGTTCCCTCCTGCTGCAAGAACATGTCTATTGTTGTGTTCTAAATGATTATCACCTACTTTGGTCCAGGTAGCTTTATTAATCTGGAAACCTCCAGTTCTCTTATTATCCGTCTTAACCCAATTCTTATTATTACCCATAGCCTTCTTTCTATTTTTGAACTTCACATGCATCCAAGGCCCATACTCCGAATCATGAGCCACAGGAGGTTCAACTGCATTAATGCTGTCCCAATTATCCTTCACTAGATTAGAATTCTCAATGCTGCTTTGCTTACTTGGCTTGTCCAGGCACCCCTCTGATGTATGACCAATCTTACCACACATGCAACAAAAGGAAGATATTTTTTCATATTCCACTTTTTGAAAGAATTTACCATTTAATCCTTCTATCCAAACACCATTGGGTAGCTTTGAATCCAAGTTAACCCGAACACAAATCCTTACGAATTCCCTTCTCCCCCATCTAAACATATTACCATCAAGAAGCATCGGATAACCAACTTTTGAAGCAATCCTTACAATATTTGTTTCATCCCAACAGAAAAGTGGCAATAACGGCAGTCGGATCCAAATAGGAGAAGACAACTCTTTCAATGATTTTTGAGAAAATTTAGGTGTCCATTTATCTATTCCCACAATGTGACCACCTACATACCACGGACCCCCACTCAAAACTTCTTCCATAGCCTCATTAGATTAAAAAGAACACAAAATCCAATCTAGTCCAAGGGAGGTTAAGTGGAATCCACCAAATTTATTCCATTGTTGCCTCAATTCAATGCAACATAAAGAATAAGGTATATTCTTCCCAAACACCTTCACAACAAGAGACTTATTAAGAACCTCCACATTGTTATCCACTTTACTCCTATCAAGCTTCACAATATCCTCCATATTCTGGAAATTAAGATCAACATTATTGATTTTGATATGTTGTGTCTTCTTCCACACATTATCCAATTGACTACTCATCCCAGTTTCAAAACTAGCTGAGGTTACCATATTCCGTCCTTCCTCAACTAGACTCCCACCAACTGCATTACTCACCAGAATTTCACATTCCTTTAGGTCTATCTCAGGGAGAATTGGTGGATTGAGATCACCCAAATTAGCCCCAATATTCAAAATACAGTCATCCTTCGATACAGATCCATCAAACAAGTTTCCATTTTCAGGCGAGTCTCTGTGATCGCAGGCAAGTAGCTTGTCTTCAGAATCATGGAAATCCTTGTTACCTTTATTCAAGAAATTCGCATTTATCCCTGACCTGAGGCCAGAGATTGCATTTGAATATCTGAATTTGTTAACATAAATTTTCATGTCTGAAGAAGAAGCTTCGCAATCGTTAGAAAAAGCCGAATCCACAGTAGACTTGAAATGCCGAGGGGTAGTACATGCAGATGAACTCACAATACCTTTACCCTTACCTTCCACAAAATCAACCTTCTTCAGATCAGAATCACTAACTTCTTTAATAATTAAAGGACACGCAGACGTCTGCAAATACGATTTGTTCCAATCCAGCCCCAGACTCACACGACGACAATGAACATCTTCTTGAACACGAACACTTATTCCAGTATGCTGACGGCCAGCAGTTGTCGCCGCCAATGATGACCGGCGGCTATCCTCCACCATCACCTATCGTGGCGGCGAAAGCGGAAGAAACCCTGAATTGCGGGAAAATTTAAAAAAGGGACTTTCTCACTCTAGCCTAGCATCACTTACTAGGTAATTAAGTTCTTATAATATTTCTTTTGAGAACCCAAGGTCTCCCTCTAGAACAATCAAACAAGCCTCTCAAACAAAGTATACAAATACGAAGATCACATATTGCTAAAGGAGGAAGATGACTTTTTTGTGTGGGAATTACTTTTTCTCAGTATGAAACTCTCTCTGAGGTTTTCAAGTAGCAAGTAAAGAGATCCCTTCTTATTTTTTCATGTTTAGGATTTTTTGTATTAGAGTAAGAATAACCTTTATTATATCTATCAATACCAAATATACAAATATGAAGATCACATGTTCTTGGTTGATCGAATTATATGATCTAGATTCTATAGTGCAATCATCTTGATCACCAATACAATTAATTCAAATGAGATTGTACCATTCATTGGTATTATCATATGATAAATTAATTTTAAATTATAGAATAGATTGTGCAATATGATTTTGCAAATTATGATCAATTAAAATTTAAAATTTTATAATAATGGAAAATTATCTTTTATATATGATTAACATAATAATGTATATTGTATAGTACAAGAACTAACATATACTACGATGAGTTTTGAATTTGAATAATCTTAAGCACAACAAATTGATTATGTTGATATATTTCTCAATTTAGACACATTGTACGATACAATATAGATTGTACAATACAATCTTAGAGATTAATTTTATCAATGATTATATCTTTTACATATCAATTATGTTTGATTTATATTATTTGAAATAGAATCTAATCGTGTAGCACAATCCATGATCTTACTGTATGATCCGCTTAAAATTTTATAATTTTGCTTGATATAGGCCTAAAAAAACTTGGTTAGAAAATATTAGAAATGATCTTTCTTTATTAGATTTAAACGAAAATTTGACTTTTAACAGGACACAATGGAGAAAAAGGATTCATGTAGCCGACCCCACGTAGTGGGATAAAGGCTTGATGTTGTTGTTGTTGTTGCTTGATGCTTGAATTCATTGATTTTTTAGTTATATTTTTGTTTGTTGGTCATCTTTGAATCATCAATATCTAAAAATACTATAATACATGACTCAAAAAATTCATGATTGTACTGTATGATCATCTAAAAATTATTCATTTTTGCTTGATGCTTGAATTCATTGATTTTTAATTATATTTTTGTTTGTTGGTCATCTTTGAATCATTAACATCTAAAAATACTATAATACCTGACTCAAAAAATAAATAAACAATTTTCGCATCTTTAAGCTTGAACTTGATTGCAATTGGGTTAACTTGAGTTAATCAGACCGCTAACTTCATTGTGCTTTCAATGTGCTTCCGATCATCTTTACTCTTGTTGTAGATCTTCAACTTTTACTTTAAGCACATTAGCTCACATATGCTCTAATCCTTAACAAATTATGTCATCTTGTATTAAATTATGTTTGCAATCATCAAAATATTAAATATAAACTTAAACTCATAAGGTTAACAGCGGGATTATTCTCCTGCTTGAAATGTTAGTAAGAACCTATCGCTCCTTTTCTTAATCAATGGCTGAACCTATCTTATTTCGATTATGTTATGGGAGGCAACTACTTCTCTGATTTTGTCCAAAGTCCAAGCTTTGCGTTGTTCCTTCGGATATCCTTAGCATCAATTTATGGCTGTTGTTCATTTATTCTGCCTGTAGATATGCTGGTTCTTAACAGTGTACACTGATTGTACTAGTTTTTGCCACGTTCTGGGAGACCTTTTCATTGATTCTTGTTATTTTTCTAGGTTCTACTACTATGGATATTTGTTTTCCTTATTACTTGTGGTTTCACTGCAATCTCTGTGGAAATTATGATTGATTCATCCAAAACCTTGTTAGAAACATTGCTGGCTCAGTTCTTCTGTGAAATTTGTTCTACGTGGGCTTTTCTGCTTTACCAAACAAAGTTACTACATGAGCTTTTCGGCTTGACCGAAAAAGGTTAAGTAACCGTTCATCTAGATCGGCCTAGAAATCTCTTATTATTACTCTTTTTATCTGATTGCTACAATATGCTTTGTTTGCATGGGCTGTTCATATGTCATTATGATGGCTGATTCATCAAGTTCACAATTCGAGGCATTGTAGCAAAAGTGTGAGCAGTAGATGCATTGTAGGAAATGGAACCTCTTTACTTTCAATTATGGTGTCGTCTTTAGTTTGTATTGCAGTGTACTTTGGTCAAGACATAGCTTTCCATACAATAGTACGTCTCTTTTACATATATAAACTTCTTTTCTTGAGGCCCAATATTTTGTTTTTTTTTTTTTGTAGCTTTGTAGCCCCTTATTCTCAACGGGTCTTCTGTTTTTTTTTTTTTTTTTTAATTATTAGCCTTATTAAAAGAAGCCAGTTTTGCTGAAAAAAAGTCTTATATGCATATTTATCTACACTTGTAATAATTTACATCGGTTCTTCTCCAACCACTCCCTTAAAACCATTAATTTTTTAAGGAGAAAATAGAAAACATTCAAGCTAGCAGGTTTAGGTTGTCTTTGCAAGTAAGCGGCAGAAACAAGTTGTATATGAACAATCTAGCTGTTTTTCAGTAGAATGAAAGTTATACGTTAAGTCATTTACAAATCAATAAAAATATATTCTGAGCATAAATAAATACTCAACCAAATGACTTTCAAAAGCATCAATACAATTTTCATTAATAATCACACAACATAAAAAGTCTGGGGATTTTTATAATATATACCTTCAAAGAATCAGGAAACTTAGAAATGTATTTTCATCTACTTTCTATAGTATATTGGTGGCTCTTCATGCTAAACTTCATAAGTAAAAAAAGTGAAGTTTTGTATATATCTACATTTCAATGGGAAATAAGGATTTATAATGGGAGGGTAAAGATTTATCCAAAATTTAATAAGCTTTTATGTTTTACATAGATGCAACTAGGAATGTAGATGAATTGAGTCGAGCAAAGAACTATATTGTTCAAACTTATTTATTAATAATTTAATGAGTTTGAAGCAAAATCATGCTTTAATAATGCATGCCTAACTAATTATAGGTTGATTATATTAATTTAAACATATAGCTTAATTACTATGCTTTATAGATTATAATAAAAATTAGCATAGTTCATTAATTGAGCATTTTTTAAGTAGTTTAGTAAAGTTTAAATATTAATAAACAAATTTAAATCTACAAATCTAATTATTCATTTAATATTTTTATCACACATATACATTCGATAATAAACATAAATTTTAAAATGATTACATGATGGGGAGATTGATCTAATAATGTAGAATAAATCAACAAAAAAAAATTCTAAGCTATTATTAAATTAATATTCTATCGTATTCTTAGCGAACCATTGGTCACAACAAATGAGCATGTTCACAAATAATAATGAAGCGAGTCGGTATTCAAATATGTTCATTTATATGACGAGTCTTTAAAATTTTATTCAAACTTATTTAATTATTTAAAAATGAGCTGCACTTGAGCTATCTAACCGTGAGAGGTGCTTTTCTCATGTACCTGAAAGTCACCCCCCAACAAAGCTAACGATGCGGACGAAAGCGAACGAAGCAGAACTTTCTAATCGGGCGAATCAGATCCTTGCCGGCTGCCGTTCGATCGTCCGTCGGCTCGGTGTAGCCGACGGAGGGTTGGGCGGAGAAACTTCTGTGGTTTCTGCATTTTGGGATATGCATTGGATAGTGTCTTTAGAGTGGTTCTTTGTTGATAGTGTTCTTGATTATGAGGTTTGAAAAGGAGTTCTTGTTTTTTCAGATTCATATTTTTTTTATCCCGAGTATTTTCGATGGATCTGGGAGTTGTTCTGATGGCTGTTTTTTTATGATGCAACTCATGCATTTTGAGTTTTTTGTTTGCTAACGTGAAGACTTTTTGTTGGATTTGTGTTGGTATATGATGCTGCTTTTCAAGAATGGTTTTGATGAAACTTCTGAGGTTTTCTTGGTCAAGATGGGTTTGTCCAAGTAAGTTTTAGACTTACTAGATGTTCTTGTTTTGGGGGAAATTTGGATACTATCTCTAGGAAGGATGATCTAATGGCCGATGGTTTTCTTCTTAGTTATGGTGTTGGTTTGCTGCCTTTGATGAGATTGTCCAAAGATGCATGGTTTGGTAGTTTCGCTGAAGCTAAAGTTCGTATGGTTTCGAATGTTGGAGTTATTGCAGCGACTGATCCGCTTTTGTTCGGTTTGTATATGGAAGTTAGCTTGGATCCTCCTAGACGTATTGGAGCTGGCTTTAGGTGGGATCTTATCCCATCAAGGCTAAGGAATGTTGTTGCTTTGTTCTTTGAAGATTAAGTCTTGTTTGTTGAAGACTTGAAGGAATTGGATATTATTGGTTTTTCGCTTGCCAAGGTGATGTTTGTGGTGATGATTTCATCAAGATTTAGTAGTGTAGAGGTCACATCTTGGCCTCTTGATGGTAGTGCTCAGATTTTGATATTGAAATTTAAGTTTTGTGGGATTATTAATCCGTTTGCTATGGGAATTGGCTTCTCTGCAGTTGGAGCCGATGTTATTGCATCGTTGACTTTGTTTGGATCGTCCAAGGTGTTTGCTATTGGACGCATTGGTAATGGCATTAGGTGGGATTTTATCCCAACTAAGCAAATGAATGTTACTGCTTTGATCTTTGAAGATCACGTCTTGATTTGTTGAAGACTTGAAGGGAGTGGAGATTTTAGAGTTCCTGTCTGTCAGTGGGTTGACTGCGATGACGAGTTTTTTGTTTGAAGCTAGTAGTGACGAGGTGTGGCTGTTTGGCCTCTCGGTTTTCAGGTTATCAACTTTGTGTTTTTGCATTATGATTTTAGAGTAATGGAAGTTGAGACTCTATCTAGTTGTCACTTTTTATCGGCTTGAGAATTTTGGGATACTAATCAACCTTTTTTGGTCGTCTTACAAATTTGGTATCCCCAACACCCCAACTGGTTCAAAGTGAGGATTAGTAGATCTTATTTTCATTATATCTTTTTTTATTTTGCAAATACACTCTTTTTATGCTTTTTTTGCTTTTCTTTAGTGCTTCATTTCCCTTTGTTCTGAAATGGAAGTTTTTTAGTTTTCTTTCATTTTTAGCTTGTATTAAGTTTTTCTTCCTGGTTTAATGCAATTTGCTTCTCTTCAAAAAAAAAAAAAAAACAAAGCTAAAGCTGTTGCTTAAGCAAGCTAGCCATATGCGGCACGTACAGACACATACTTCGTATAGGAAGTTTCATGATTTTGAGAAACGGATTATCTAATTCTCCACGGCCACGCCACTTAGATTATGGAATAAAGGCACATAGATATTTGAACCTTAATCATTTTATTTTTCTTTCAATTTCAGTTCTCCTAAACTCTATCACAAACATCTTGCAGGAAACCCGCCTTCTTAATCTAAACGCCTTACAAGCAATCCTGCTTCTCAACTATTCCTTCAACTAGCAAGCCAGATCTCTAGATTTTAGGAGTGCAAGTTTACTTCGCTTCACCGTACTAATGTGATGGTATAGACACGACACATCACGAGAATAAGTTTTGTTTATTAATTAAACTACAAATTATAAAAATACAATTTACAAAAATATCTATGTATTAGGAGAGATTATTACGTGCGGAGTACAGACACAGAAAACCGTTTGATTTTGTGACTGCGAACAATAAAAGCGCAGTAAAAGCGCGACAGTTAACAGTAAAAACGCAGTGGTGAACAGTAACTTCGCTTTTTGGCACGAAAAAAATTTCAAATGTTTCCTTAATGAAACATTTCGTGAGATTTTTGGCATAAGTATTTTCACTTTTATGAAAAATTTAAATTTCAAATGTTTCCTTAATAATTGAAAAAAATATATCCTAAATTTCATATTGTATTTTATTATATTGTATCTCTTGATTTGCTGGCCACATATAATTTATTTCTATATAAATTAAATCAATTAATTTGCATTTAAATCAATTCATTTGATTTAAATTATTTCAATATAACTCAATTAAATCCTTAGCATCAAAATTGATTGATTGCCATTTTAATTGCATTTTGAAATCATTCCAAAAACCCCTGGGAGGAATTTTGTTGATTGCCAATTAACCATGCAATTCAAAAATTTCAAATAGGTCGATAACTCCCTCCAAAATTCCCTTGGCTGACTCTCTCTCTCCTCCTTTGCAAAAATCTCACTCTCCTCTCTTGTAAAAATCTCTCTCTCCTCACTTGCAAAAAGAAAAAAACTCTCTCTTCTCTAGCATTGCAAACTGGAAATACTTTTTCAGAAATCATTCTCTTGCAAATCGAGTGTAGAGTTCTTTTTTGGATCATCTTCTTCATCTTGAGCTAGGAAGAGTAAATCCATCTCATGGTTGGAGTATATTGATTCAAGCATAGTGATGGTCATCTTCAATACATTTGAGTAAGAGTTTTCTAAATTCATCATATCTTTCATGAAAAGCTGAAAGGAAATTGATTTAATTCTTGGTTTATTATTTCACAATCACTTTTGAAATTAAACTTTGTTTTAATGTTTGCTAGTTTTGTAAAAGTTCTTTCATGCTTGCTTAGTTGATAAAATTATTCTCACAATGAGTTGATATTCTCTTCATTTGAATAATATTGAATACAATTTATGAGCTTGAAAACTTCATTTAAAATCATCATTACATTGCATAAATATTTTTTTAATTACAAAATATCTTTTGAAATATTATTTATTATCGAAGAAATCAATGTGAGCAATTTTAATTGCCATCTTTTTACTAATTGGGTTATGAGAGCTGTTGCGTCTTGGAATATTTGCGGTGGTAGAGAGTGACATAGTTTAGCGTCTTAGCTTTAAAGGAAGATCCAGCACACAAACAGATAAGAGAGTATGGTTATAACGTTTATAAGTGACATCAAAATATTTACGTGGAAACCCCTGAAAAGGAGAAAACCAACAGGGCCTAGCCTAATTTGAATGAATCCACTAGTATTTCAAATGATTATAAATGAAGCCCTTCCTTAGGAGTAAGGCTTTAGCTCGATGTAGCAAATATACATCATATAGAGTGCATTATATGATGGGAGTTCGAAGAATTAGTGTTGATATATATTTCTTTGGTCGGTAGGACCATAGTTGACAAGTGATGTATGTTGGAAGTATTGTAGTGGGATGACGGTGGTCGGAAGGATTGTATTCGGGCGATAGAGGTTGGAAAGATCGTAGTCCCTTGGAAGGACTGTAGCCGGGTGACGGTAGTTGAAATGACCGTAGTCGGCGGGCGAAGGTGGTCAGAAGGACCGTAGTCGATGGGCGACGAAGGTCGAAAGGACCGTTGGCGACGGAGGTCGAAAGGACCGTTGGCGACGAAGGTCGAAAGGATCTTAGTCGGCGGGTGACAGAAGCCAGAAGGACCGTAGTCAGCAGATGACAGAGGTCAGAAAAATCATAGTCAAGTAACGATGGTTATAAGAAGTGTAATCAGGTGAAGGTGGTTGGTAGGATAGTAATCGGCGGACGACAGTGGTCGGAAGGACCGTAGTCAGCAGGCGACGGAGGTCAGAAGGATCGTAGTTAGCGATGGTGGTTGGAAGGACCATTGTCAGCAAGTGATGGAGCTTAAAAGGACTGTGGTATGGCTAAGATTGATGGTCGGGTGAGAGTTTGGCAAAGTTGGGCTATAGTTGGTGGTCGAGCAGAAGTCCGACAAAGGTCGATGGCTGGGCATAAGTCCTGTGATAATTTGTGGTTAGGAAGAGATCTGTGATTGTCGACGAATGGGTGGAAGTTTGGCAGTGGTTGATGAACAAGTGAAGGTATGTCGATGGTCAAGAAGAACTCTGGCGGTGATTGACAAACTGGCAGAAGTCCAGCGGTGGTCGATGAATAAGCAAAAGTTCGGCGGTGGTCGCGAAGAACTCTGACGGTGGTCGACGATCTGGAGGAAGTCCGGCGGTGGTCAACAAATAAGCAGAAGTCCGACGATTGTCAGGAAGAATTCGGCGGTGATCGACGATTGGGCTGAAGTCCGGCAATGATGTGCGGAGGTCCGTCGGTGGTTTGAAAGAGCTCTGACGGTGGTGTGCGGCAAGTAAGCTCCCAAATTATTCACTTTTCTTCCTCCCATCCTTCCCCCTTTTATGTGAAGAATGGAGGCCTATTTATATGTTTTTGAGAGTGACATGGCTTGCAAATTTGGGGAGGATCAAGATCATGATCAGAGTGGTTTGAATGGACGACCGATATTGATTCCCTTGATCATGGAATGTTTACTGGTCATTTGAATGTCTTAATGATATCAAAATTTGGTGATCTTGGGCTTGTTGGATTCATCTCATCAAGTCATTCAATTTTACTATAAGCATGCCATGTTTAAAATTTCTTTGGCAATCCAAATTGTGCTTTGAATCTTCTAAATATGCCTTGGACCCTTGATTTGGGCTCATTTGGGCTCGAATTAGGCTGATTTTGGTGTCGTTGGGTTTATCCTTTTGAGATGTTTAGTTCGACTATAAATTTGTTGAAATCAGAGTTTGGATGGTTCCAAATTTAATTTTGGAATCTTTTAACTCAATTTTGCCTCGAGATTCATACCAAATCAAGATAAATTTTTAATGATATATTAGTTGTGCACTTATTTTCAGAAGTCAAAGCTTGTAGAGTCTGAAAATATTTATTTATACCTTTTCTGAGCTGCTTGTGACTGATAATTATTATTATGAGGCTTGACTTTCTCATGAATGTCAAGCCTAGGGTAAATCGGGACTTTTGCCTCATATTTGCTCAAATAGGTGACTATCATACTTCTATTGAATGATAAATATATATATATATATATATATATATATATATATATATATATATATATATAGATATATATATATATATATATATACTTATTTGATCTAATTAATACACTCAATTTTATATCGGGCTACCACCCGACCATCGACAGCCGTCAGACTACCACCCAGCCATCGACTGTCGCTTGACTTCTGTTGGACCGTCGCTAAACTTCCACTCAACCATCGTCACAGCCAACTATTATCCATCTGATCGTCGTCTGCCAACTAGGGTCCTTCCGACCTCCATCGTCTGTCGACTATGATCTCTTAGACCTCTATGGTCGGCCGACTATGGTCCATCTGACCACCATTGCTTGCCGACTAGGGTCCCTCTGACCTCCATCGTCCGTTAACTATGGTCTCTCCGACCTCCATCCCCCGCCGACTACGGTCCCTCTGACCTCCATTACCCATCGACTGCAGTCACTTCAACCATCTTCATTCACTGACTACTGTCCCTCTGACCTCCATCACCCACTGACTATGGTCTCTCTGACCTCCATTGCTTACAGACTATGATCCTTCTGACCATCGTTGCCCACTAACTATAGTCCCTCCAACCTCTGTTGCCTGTTGACTATGGTCCCTCCGGCCAATATAGACCACTAAGTATGATCTCTCCAACCTCTATCACCCGTCGACTATGATCCTTCTGACCACCTTTGCTCGTCGACTAAGGTCCCTCCAACCTACATCATCCTTTGACTAAGGTCCCTATAACCTCATTCATCCTGCCAACTAGATGAATATGCTAACTTTCTCTTCAGAATGGCTCCCTTATCATTAGATTCTTCCAACCACCACCATGTAATGTGCTATATATGATGTATATTTACTACATCATGCTAAGGCCTTCCTCCCATAGAAGGCCCTCATTTATAATCAACAGTAAACACTAGTGGAACCATTTTAACTAGGCTAGGCTCCGTAGTTTTTTTCCCTTTTTAGAGTTTTTCACATAAAAATTATGGTGTCTCCTATAACTCTCGCACCCTCTCTCTTTATCTATATGCGTGCTGGATTTTTGTTGAATGCTAAGACATTAAACTCTGTATCTCTACTGTCGTGAATGTTCCAGTCCGTAAGAAGAGCAAAATTATTTTAAAAATCTTGAGAGATATATAATATTATTGTATCTTTTTTGGTATTTTAAATTTTAGGTTGTACTTGATAAGTAGAAAAATTACATACTCCAAATTAGATATATTATTATAAAAAATGCTATCAATATCTATCTTTTTGTGCAAAAAATATAAAAAATATTCAAAAATTGGAACAATGTTGTAGCGCCACAGTGCTATAATTTCCCATAGTGCCATTACCCCACCAGTGGTGTCGTAGCAGTCAGAGCCTCAGATGAGTGCTAGAGAGCTTAGCATCGAGGTGCTACACATGGAGCGCTGCAATGCCAAATCACACCAGCACCATGAAAAAAGATAGTGGGATACAGTTGATCCAATGAATTGAAGTGATAAGTAGTGAACCGACATGTTGGCTCAATAGCACCACCGAGCCCATAACGTGGCGCTGGTTCAATTATTTTGGATTTCTATAAATAAGAAGTTTATATCACATGTTAGGGGTTATTTTTTTGGCAAGTGGGAGAGTCGTGAGGGAGTGTTTGTGTGAGTATGTGAGGCAAATTTAGGCAAGCCTTATGTACCTTTTTGGTTAGTCCTATACTAGTGAGGAGACAAGGAAGGAGTGCTAGGAGTCTATAAATTCTTAGCTGAAGATTTTTGGTTCATTTCTATTTAACTTCTTATCTTGTAATTGTATTTTGTTTAGTGTAATTAAGTTGTTCATTATGTTTATTTTTATTTTCATGAATTGCCAAAGTTTTTTCTCTAAACTTATGATACTTTAGAAACCATGTATTGCATAAAGTAGATTTTAAATTTTATGAATTGCTAAATGTTGTTATGAAATCTCCTATGCTTCATTTTAATTTTTGTAGAGGCTTTTGGATAAGGAAGATAAAATAGAATTTTAGCAAAAAGGAGTAGGTGGAAAATTCTCTATTCTGACTGTATACTCTTCTCCAATAGAAGCGAACAACGGGTGAAAGCAATTCAGACTTGCTACAGGAGACTTATACAAAACTTCAGATTCTTTAGCTACCATTTCAACTGGCTTTAGCTTAGCTTCTTCAGCTCCAGCATTCATCAAGTTGTTCTCTTTAAGCATTTTTACTTTTTTAGCCCTTCACTTCAAAGGGCAATTCTTGTTCCTCCTCTGAGATTTAGTCATCCCTGGAACAATAAAGGATGACCCCATCTCAAACTTACTTGTATAAAGGAATACATGAATTATGGCAGATTTTCCCTTATGGCTAGCAGACAACCTTGGGAAAGTCATGCGAGAGAATACTAAGGATTTAGTAACTACCAGGATAACTACAAACCCACCCTAAAGTACAGTCTTAATAGCTGTAGCAAGCACGGATTCAACCTTGACCACAATAGACTGTGGTTCAGTGAAGGTGAACTAAAAATTGTTCATTGATCTGAATTCGATTACTATTGTGTCAACAAATGGACCCTGATTAATAGTCATGTTCATGTCGTTGGAGAAAGAGAAGATCAACTTTCCAGACATTATTTCTGTAATTGACCATAATTGTATATCAATCTTCAAAATTCAATGACCCTTAAGTAAAACATAAATCTAAAAAATATAATATGTAAAGTTTACTAAATCCCCAAGCCATGACTAAACTGAAGCTGATCAAATTTTTTCTGACATTTAATTGCTCACTAACTTCAGATATAGACCCAGCTTATGGAAATATTTACTAGAGAGAGGTTTGGAATTACAATTTTGATTTGATTTAGATAGATTGAGATAAATTCAATCTAAATGACTTTGAGTTGGAGAGGGAATGATTGAAGTTTTATTTAAGTTTAGATTTTAGAAGAGCATTGAACAAGACACACCCCCCCCCCCCCCCCCCCCCCCCCCCCCCCCCCCCCCCCCCCCTCCCCTCATCCAAAGTCATTCATATATAGGTGATAAAAAGATATATGGATTAGATTTAAACTTGGATTTAGATGATGACATCAGTGAAAGAACTTTATACAAGAGAGAGGGAAAACTTTAGAATTTATAATCTAAAGCCAATAGTTTACATAACCATGTAAGACTATACATATGCAAAAATATAAGACTACAAACGGGCAGCACCACTATCTGACTTAGGACCCAATTAGTATTTTGGTTGGACTAGTCTGATTAGTTTTTAGGACAAAACCAAGTAAGTATTAGATATTCTTACTCGCATAAGTATAGACTCAATGCTTGAAATTTAAATAAGCATACAAATATCAATACCAATGCAAGATTATAAATGGGAAGCACCTCTACCTGACCTAAGACCAAATTAGTATTCTAGTTGGACTAGTCCACTTGGTTTTTAGGATAAACAAGTAACAATGGGATATGCTTACTAGTATAAGCATAGAATCAATTCTTAAAATTTAAATAAATATACAAATATAAATATAAATATAAATATAAGACTATAAATGGGCAATACCCCTACCAAACTTAGGACCAAATTTGTATTCTGGTTGGACTAGTTCACTTGGTTATTATGATGAATCCAAGTAAACATGGGATATTATTACTCACATAAGCATAGACTCAATGCTTGAAATTTGAATAAACATATAAATTTAAATGCAAATGCAAGATAATAAACGGGTAAAACCCCTACTTGACCTAAGACTGATTTAGTATTTCAGTTGGCCTAGTCGGCTTGATTTTTAGGATAAAACCAAGTAACCATGGGATAATCTTACTCATGTAAGCATAGCATCAATGCTTAAATTTTAAATAAATGTACAATTACACATGTAATTGTAAGACTATAAATGGGCAAAACCCGTACAAGACCTAGGACCGATTAAGTATTCCGGCTGGCCTAGTCTGCTTGGTTTTTAGGATGAAACCAAGTAACCATGAGTTATGCTTACTCGTGTAAGCATAAACTCAAATGTAAATAAACATGCAAGTGCAAAAAAAATTGAACAAAGCATGCTTATACAAGGTTGAACTGGGTTGACATAATAGGGACATGTAAGACTATACAAAGCATGAAGACATAAGAATGAACCAAACATGAACGTACATGACTGAAATATAAATAAACATGCATCTACATGAAATCTAGTAGCTTAAATATTTAATTAAATCTATATATGTTTGAAAAAGTTAGTCTTCACTGAATATGTAAAGAGAAGTCTATCCCCAGTAGAGTCGCTAGAAAAATCTATAAATAATATTTTCTTATTTCCACACAAGATTCACTTTAAAATTTGGTTTTAGGTTTCTTTAGTGAAATATGCATAGATTAGATAGATTCTCAATTGAAGTGAAGACTAAAGTTTTTAAATGTATATAAATTTGAAGAAATGGTTGGGCTAATAAGATTTCCATGCACAAGCTTTAAATTATAAATTCTATAGTTGCACTTCAAATTTAGATTTATATTTTAAATTTTGAAATAAAAGAATGGAACAAGAATGTGTAGAGACTGAGGGGATGTAGGGGTGTCAATTCGGGTCAGCGGGTCAGGTTTAGGTCAAACCTGACTTGACCCGTGCGTAAATGGGTTGACCAGAACATGACCCGTTTAACTAAACGGGTTCGAAATCTAAACCCGAACCTGACCTGCCAACCCGCCAATTTTTTTTAAAATGATTTTTTACTATTTTTAAGAAAATTATAACTAATTACTATTCAAATCAAATATTAAAAATAAGAAACAATAAACAATCAAAATGCAATAGAACAGTAGATAATAAAATTTAAATTTTATTAATTATTTATAATTTACAACATGAAAAATTAAAATTTCTAAAATAATCAAATACATTACAAAACTTTTTCAATTTCTTAAATTCTTACAACTTACAAGTTACAAAAACATATTACAAATACAACTTAACAACTAAACAAGTATACAGCTGCTTTGCTTAATTATTACCTTTCACTCTTTCAACCCATGCATAATGATCAAATGCTCGCAAATGAAGAACCTTCAAGGCTACCAAAAAAACAAATAAAAATAATAATTCGTTGACTGCTAGCAACCAAAGGCCAAAGCCATACGCTCAGGGTGAACCTAGCAAAGAAACATCAGCTGCAACAACTCTAAAACCTATGCCCTCCAAGGTTACAATTTGGTAGTATGACTTTAATCAATTTAATTTCTATTCAATTAAATAGTATCTGCTCAAGCTTGTTATGAATAGCATTGATTATTTAATCAGATTTAGATTTGGAGGCAATAAAATAACTTTTCATGGGATTAAACATTAAACCACTAATTTTTTGAAATTGATTAAGAAATTTAAAAAGGATGTAATGTATTTTAATAGAACCATTAGTAAATATAATAAAATCATCTCCAAAGCTTAAATGAGTGATAGGGATACCACCAATCCTTCTTAATTGTAAATTAGGATGAGTCATGAATAAATTGTTGAGGCCTCTAGAGAGATATTCAACAGCAATAATAAACAAAGCAGGAGATAGAGGATCCCCTTATCTAGGACCATGAGATGACTTGAAATAACCATGACATTTACCATTGAGAATAACAAAAAAAAAGTTCTCGATGATGTTCTTGATGAGCTTAATAAAGTGATCATTAAACCCAAACAACCTTAATATCATGTAAGGAAAATCCTAACTTAAACTATCATAGGATTTAGAAATAACAACTTTAAAGATAATGTTTCCCCCAGACACCTTAGCCTCCAAATCATAAAGTAAATCTTGAGCAAGATAAACATTGTCAAAGATAGTTCTACCCTTAGCAAAACCCATCTGTTCAAGAGAAATAATTTTAGGAAAGAAAATAGCAAGCCTTCTCATAGTTATTTAGCATTGTGTTTATTGAAAAAAGAGCACAAACTAATAGGATGATAGTCATTCCAGAAATTGATGACATCATTTTTAGGAATTAAGGCAATAGATGTAGAGGTAAAGAATTTAGGGTAAGGGTTCCCCAAGAAGAAATCCACCACAGCATTCACAATATCATCCTTAATAATGGTCCAGCATTTTAGAAAAAATTTAGTAGTAAACCCATCAAAGCCAGCAATAGAATCAACATTCATACTATTAATGATCAACCAGATTTCATCTTTAGTTGGAACCTTAGTAAGTAACAAGTTATCCTCCTCAGAAAGAAGAGTAGGAATAAAAGAATAATCAATATTCAAATCCGAAAAGAATTCTTTATTAAAAGCTTGTTTGAAATAATCAATACCATAATCATAAATCAACTCATGAATATTAATAGAAGCACCATTAGGAGTAGTAATCTTGTGAATATGACTAACTACCATCTTATGATTAGCAATATTATAAAAGAATTTGATATTTCTATCACCCTCCACTAAAAATTTAGAAGAATCCTTTTGCTTCCAAAAGGCTTCCTCTTATTCATGGAGTTTAAACAATTTAATTTTAGCTTCATTGAGAGAAGAAATATTTTCATAAGATGAATAATTGATAAAAGTGTTCTTAGCATAATTCACCTCATTCTCATCCTATAAGATGTTAACAAAAAAATTTCTAAAAACACATTTATTCGACCAATTCAATTTTTGCTTGATTCTTTTAAGCTTAAACCATAATCTAGTCATACCCCCACATTATCATAGGGAAATAAAGGAGCATTCCAATTAGTATGCACAAGATTAGTAAACGAATCATCCATAATTCACATGTTTTGAAATCTAAAGAGGGAATGGGGGGGGGGGGGGGGGGGGGGGGGGGGAGTGTTAATACTTTGTAGATAAACATTTAAATGAAGAGGAGAATGATCCGATAAAGTTCCATCAAAAGATCAATGTGGGACATAGGAAATGAGGAGATCCAAGAATCATTAAGAAGAATCCAATCTAATCTTTGCCACATAGTCCCTTTGTTCCAAGTGAAAGCACTGCCATTGAAACCAATATCATAGAGATTGCACAAAGAAATCATATCGTTAAATTCTTCCATGGCATGGAAGCTAGGAGGCTTTCCACCAATTCTTTCAGCTTCATTAGTGATAGTATTAAAATCCCCACCTATCATCCAAGGGCCCCTTATAGAAGTAGAAAAATCATAAAGCTGATTCCATAAAGTTCTCCTCACAATTCTATTACAAGAAGAATAAATGAAAGAGGCATAAGAAGAGAATTGAAAATTTTTTATGCTGGCATACATAGTTTGAGTGAGATCAGCTATAATGTTAAAAGACACCATATTTTTCAAAAAATCTCAAACTTTGTTGGAATAGTTACCAAAAGCTAAATCAAAACCAAGATTAATTTGAATGGAATCCAAATTAAAAGAAGACACTAAATACTCAATTAAGACCAACAAATTAATATTATGGATTCTACATAAATTTCTCACCCTGTCCCTGCAAAAGGTAACACCCACCCCCCTAATATTCCAAATAAGAGCTTTAACCATTGGATGAAGAAGAAACATTTGAAGGTCTAGTAGTTCTCAGAGTGCTTCCAACCAAATTCTTCTTATTCTTATTTTTCTTTTTGGAGACAGGAATAAAGATCTCTTCATTATTTTTAGCCTTCTCTTTAGGAACATGAGATGACATAGAGCCATTAATAAACCTTCTTGATTAGCCATAGTGGAATCAAGATTTTGGGAATAGATCTCCCCCTCCTCTAAGTGCTCTCCAACTTTATCATTTGTTAAATCCATATTGATCCTAGTAGTATGATTCATAGTACATTCACCCTGATTGAAATTAGAAAGTGTATTTTCCTTAATTACCACTTCCTCAGTATTTTCCCCAATATTCATATCTTTCACTAAAGGGTCAACTAAATCAATGGGAATGGATCTCCCATAACACCTTTGTTACCAATAAGGATTTTATTTCCATTGTTACCACCAGACACATGGCCTAATTCCCTAATGGATTTATCAGAAAGCTCAGATTCTATGTCATCATTAACAGCCTGATGTTCTTCATTATTCTCATTTTGCAGGTCAGTAATCACTACTCCTTGTTCCATATTAATCTCAATATTAAATACCCTATGCAAATTATGCATGGTGAATTAGGGTTCACTAATTGACAGACAAAATGAACTCCAAATCACATAAAATTTAAAGTATAGATTAATTAAAACCCAAGGTTCAAACTTAAGAAGTTTGAAGCCATCAAGGTAAGTTTGAAATCAATCACCAAGGTAAATATATCTATAAACTTAAAAGTTATATTTTAGCCTAAGAGAATAGGGTTTGAGTTGAAATTAGTGATATTCTAACCCTTATACAATAAATTAATAAACCACAAATAATTAAACCTTAATGCTATATAGATTTGTGTTTAGTGCAATTCTAATTCCTAGGTTAAATCATGACCATAGAAATTAAATTTCTTAATCGAAGCCCTTAGAGGCTTTAAATATCCATCAAAATTTTTAAACATGTCAGAGACATCCTTAAGAATGTTCCATTTAAATTTGAGCCCAAGATGAATTATCCTTAACAAATAATTTCATAAATACATTAGAGAGTATTTATAAAATTACATTTAATATATTAGAAACTAGATATTGAAACTATAAGGATTTTAAAGTACTCATCAAGAAAATTCATAGAGCCTAAGAACACTTAAATTGGACAAGTGTGTATGGAGTTATGAATTTTGTAAGATTAGATGATTTTTTTGGAATTTAATTAAATCATTTACACATTCAGTGACTAACTCTGATGTGCTTTAACATACATATGCTTCTGATTGGTGGGAAATGATTGCCAAAACTATATGATCAACGCACAAAACTCAATTCGATGAAATTAGAGTTATGTATTGAAACAAACAACTCTAATTTGGCCTTCAATCTCTCATAGCCAATACAAGCATAAGGAAAGATTGGATTGATCCGTCAGCTATAGTTCACCAAATAGAATGAAATCAAATCCCAGATCTTCATCTGCTCGAGAACATTCAATCTAATGGTAACATTCTTATCATACTTGAGAGGAACTATAAAATTTTATGCTCAGGTTTGAGTTCTAACCTCACAAAGGATCGAATTTAGTTGGATCTTAATTGGATTCGATTTGTTTGACCCCAAGAATAATTCTCCTTTGGGTTGCAACACTGAAGGTCTGATACATTAGAAGTTGGTGTTTGGTTGGGACGGGTTTGTCAGAGCTACTCAAAGTCATAAAAAAATACCAGGGAATGGGTTGGGAAGCAAAATAATGAAATATTGGGATGTATGGAGTGAATTAAGAATGAATTTTTGAACCCTTTAATATATATAGATATTTAGATTATTTATAAGCATTTTTTTGATTGAATCAAGCCATAAATCTGGTTAGGTCTTGTCACATCAAGCCATAATGTTAAATAGAGATGGTATAGTGGGATGCCAGGGAGCATTCTAGAAGGTTTGAATCCATATGGGCAGCTGGTTAGGTAGTTAGAGGTGAACCCATGTGTGCAATGATAAGTGTAAATTATAGATTATTTTATGTGTTTTATTTATAATGAAAGGTGTGGCTTTAATTATTTTTGTGTAGAAAAAATTAAAAAAATAACAAAAAATTCTAAGTAGTCAACAACGCCATGGCATTTGATGAAATAACATTGCAGTTCTTACTTCAATGCCACTAAGGCGCTCAAATTCCGACATGGTGATGTCATATTCTTTGTTTCCAAGCACTACGATGGCAACACAAATAGTTCCGCAATATTATCAGCATTGTGGTGCCAGAAAGCTAGCTTGGTAGTACCAGGTTCTTTATTTTTAAATACCATGTCACCATAATTTCTCAAGCATTGGCATCATTTTTTGAACTTGAGCACCATAGTGCTCAAATATACATAGTGTCATATCATTGTAGTTGTAACTTTCAAGGGCCATATTCTATCAGTGAAGAGATGTGATTGTTCATCAAGTAACTGATCTACATCGACAAGCGCCATGTTGGTGCAAAAGCTTCAGCACGAAGGTACTAGTTTACTTCAGGGGCACTATGACCCCATTATTTCTAGTGTTGTAGTGCTAGTTGCCTTTTTATATTTTTTATAAATAGTTATAATGTTATATTTATAAGGAAGTTCAGTCACTTGTGTAAATTGAGTACTTTTTAAGGTACTTCTTCAGTTCTCACTTAGAGTAAAATCTAAGGGAGGCTAATGAAGTCCAAGATACAATTATTTAGAGTGTTTAGCCTATGTTTCTTAAAGAAACTCTGTAAGTTAAAGGGAGAAGGAGTATAGAGGAGATACTTTGATCCTTCATGGTGATATAACTCTCTTATATTTTTATTATTTCATGAGTTTAAGTATAATGAATTTGCTTATTATTCATTCTATGTCTAACTAATTCTCTTATTTTGGATTGATGAAGTAAAATACATATTAATTACTAATGAAGAAACTTATTTTATAACTGTTAAAAGATTTTTTTAAAAGTATAGGATAGAATCATCTAGAGTGTTTAACTTGTGTTTCTTGAAGTAACACTGTAAGTTAAAGGGTGAAGAAGTGTAGAGGAGATACTTTGATCCTTCCAGGTGATATCACTATCTTAAATTTTTATTCTTCTATGTGTTTAATGTAAATTAGTTTGATTATTATTTATTCTATATCTGGCTAATTCTCTTAATTTAGATTGATAAAGTAAATTGTATGTTGAGTACCAAGAATTGTTAAAAGATATTATCCCGCTCTTCATTTAATGCACATATTGGCCATATATGTAGTTAACATTTAATGTGATGTATTGCCTCGAAAAAGGAATGCAAGAACAACCAATAATATTGAGATGGGATGTTTGCATGCCTAGACATAGGATGTAAATTATTCTAGGTTCTTAAGAAGATATTATAAATGTAGGAGGTTAGCAGATACTCTTTCCACCCCCTACAAGCTCGATAGAGATCTAGTGATGCATATGCTCTGAATCACATTACTTTGAAGAATCTCATTAGAAAAAATATGCAATTTATACTAAGCAAACCAAAATACATTAATTAAATATTATATAAAATATTTTTCTATTTAGTTCAGTGATAGAATCTTTAAAAGTATCATTTTATTTTAGTAGATAATTATTATAATTAGAGTAATCAGTAGTAGTTTGTTGCAAGTAAGCATACATTCTCAGAGGTTAGACACTCTACTCTATCACTTTATTATTTAATTTAGCACGTATACTTGAATAAATTAAGTGAAGTTTATTATTTTTTATATCAAAGAAAATTTAGGTATTATTTAGGAGTGATAGAGCCCTAGATTTTTATATAATTCAAAAGTTTACTCCATAACCCCCATCAATTTTTTGGCTCCATTTCCAAGAAATTATTTTACCTTTGGCAAATTTAAATTATATTATTCGATCAATTATATAATTAGACCTACTTGTATCTTTTAATTTATTTATTTTATTTGCTAATTATATATACATGGTTGCATGTTTTTTAGATAAAGAAAGGAACTTTTGTTATTTGATTTTGAAATATAAAGAACCCTTTCAAAAATTTAAAAAATAAAAAGTTAGTGAAGATGGTTGAACCTGTATTAGATTAAAATTAATATATACCTCTAAGGGATTATGCCAATCCTTTAGTAGATGAAATTCATTAGAGTATTAATAGACCTACAATCCAAGCTAATAATTTTAAATTGAAACCTATCATAATTCAAATGGTTTAAAATTCTCAGTTTGGGACAACTCCTATTGAAGATCCTAATTTACACGTAGCCAATTTCTTAGAAATTTATGCAATATTTAAGTATAATAGTGTCAATGATAATGCTATTAGACTTAGATGGTTCCCATTTTCTCTAAGAGATAAAGCAAATATGTGGTTGAATTTTTTACCCCCAGGCTCTATAACCACTTAGAATGAGCTAGCTCATAAGTTTCTTGCTAAGTGTTTCCCACATTCAAAGACTATTAAACTTAAAAATGATATCATTCTTTTACCAAGTTTCAAGGAGAATCGATTTATGAGAGTTCTGAGAGATTTAAGGAAATGCTTAGAAAATGCCCTCGCCATGCTTTACCTGATTGGTTGGTTATTCAAATATTTTATAATGAATTTGTAAAATCTCTTAGACCAATAATAGATATTGTAGCTAGAGGATTTTTAATGTCTAAGCTATTTGAGGAAGCAATATAATTAATAGAAGAAATGGCTACTAATAATTTTTAGTGGCCTTTTGATAGGGTAAATCCTAAGAGAGTAGCAAGAGTATATGAATGTGATGCTTTATCAATTTTGATTGCATAAGTTACAATAACTTCTTGGAAATTAGATAACTTGAAATTTAAAACTATGACAGATGGGTATAATAATATCAATATAGATCCTAGAAATTTATGCGACGTAGTGTCACATTATGTAGCGGCATAATATTCTCACTCAAATTTTGAATAACTCCATCTTCATAGGAATGGAAAGATATCCTTGGAAAATATTATTATGTAACTAGGAATCTAATTGCATAATCAACCTAATACTCATAAAAAAAATTGAAGATCAAATAGGGCATCTTGTTAGAGTGATTAATTATAAAAAAATTGGAAGAATATTGGTGTAATATCCAACTCAAAAGTGGGAAAGATTTGGGAGACCCTTACAAGAATAAAGAACTACCTTTGAAGAATGATCGTGAAGATGAGCAAGTACAAAACAAATCTTCAATTAAATAATCTGACTCTATAAAAGAACCTAAAAATTTAATTAGGAAGGTTATAGAGAGACCACCATCACCTTTTCCTCAGAGATTAATCAAACAAAATCTTGACAGACAGTTCTCAAAGTTCTTAGAAGTATTTAAAAAAATAACTATTAATATACTCTTAGCTGAAGCTTCAGAATAAATGCCCACTTATGCAAAATTTATGAAGGATATTCTGAATAAGAAAAGGAAGCTTAAGGAATTTAAAACTATAGAATTAATTGAAAAGTGCAGTGCTATAATTAAAAAAAACTTCCTAAAAAACTTAAAGATTCTAGGAGTTTTACCATTCTTTTAACTATTGGTGATAAATTCTATCAGAGAGCTTTATGTGATTTAGGTTATAGCGTTAATCTCATGCTACTTTCTATTTTTAAAAGATTAGATATAGGATATGTTCATCCAACTTCTATTACTCTTCAGTTGACTAATGGATCTTTCACTTATCTAAGAGGGGTAATAGAAGATGTCTTGATCAAAGTTGATAAATTCATTTTTCCTGTTGATTTTATTGTTTTAGAAATGGAAGAACATAGTGAAATACCTCTCATTTTAGGAAGACCTTTCTTAGCTACCAGAAAAGCCATGATAGATGTGAAAAAGGGTGAATTGATTATGAGGGTTCAAGATCAGAATGTTATAATTGATGTTGTTAAATCTATTAAATTCCCTCAAGAGAAGAATAAAGATTGCTTTAGGGTGAATTTGGAAGATGTCATAGTATAGTCTAAAAGATGAATTGTTGGAAAGAGAATTTTTGGAAGAGGAAAAAGATGAAAAGAATAAAGAGATGTTAGGGAATTTGTTATAATAAATGAATGGAATGAAATTTTGATTAATAAAAATTTTGAATTATTAGAGACTTCTTCTTTTAAAAAAATTTAAAACCATCCATTGAAGAGGCCCCTAAACTAGGACTTAAAGCTTTACCTTGTCATCTCAAGTGTGCTTTTTTGGGTAACAATTCTACTCTTTCTGTAATCATTTCTAAAAATTTTGAACAACATCAAGAAAGTGAATTGATTAAAATTTTAAGTAAATTTAGAAGAGCTTTTGGGCAAACAATTGCTAATATTAAGGTAACTAGTCGCTCAATTTGCATGCATATAAAAGTGCGATAGGGATGTTAAGCCCTAGTGAACTAGTCCCGAGGCTAACCAAGAGGGGGGGGTGAATTGGTTATTTAAAAATTTTACGACAACAATGAAAATTTTTTTCGATACTTAGCAGCAGAAATAAGTAAACAAGAACGAAAAGATCAATCATAGATATTCACCCAAGCAGTTAATATCAGAAAAGTAAAGTACAAAACTGAATCAGAAAAGCAAACCAGATTTTATAGTGGTTCGGTCAACTTGACCTACGTCTACTCCCCGGAGCCTCCCCTCTGGGTATTGCACTAAACAAAAAGTGTCTTTCCTTTTGCTCCCACAGCAAGGCGGAGAAGCCTGTACAAACACCTCCTTTTCACCACACGGTGAGGCAGAGAACCCGACCTCCTTTTGCTTCCTCCTGAAGCAGGCAGAGAAACTTCGAACTCCTTTTGCTTCCACCTGAAGCGGGCAGAGAACCCCGGATCTTCTTACGAACGATCCTCTCACGATGAACACCAACTAGACGAAAGACGACGAGCGGAGAAGACGACTCTGATCCGTGCTTGGAGCAACCTTAGTGAATCCCTCACTAACTCCCCCTCACAAGATCTTCTCTCTCTCTCCCAAACTCTCTCTCTCTAGGGTTTCTCTGGAAAGAAAAGTGGCAAAAGATTTTTCTTGTTTCAAGAAAAAGTTCTTTTATAGGAGGGCTTAAAATTTTCCCTAAGTCTCAACTGGTCGGCCAAGATCGTCCAAGACGATCGATCGATCGTCCTGTACGATCAGTTTAAATTCAGCTATTTCAGCCTGGACGATCTGGCTCTTCTGGACGATCAGTAGAAAAAATTGTTCATATCATCCCGTACGATCCCGCGATCGTCCAGGATGATTAGTGCAAATCGAGGAATAGCGTCCAGAAGACAGTTCGGGTCGTCCAGAGAAACCTGTGTTGGACGACCAAAAAATGGCTTGATCGTCCAGGATGATAGGGACATCGTCCTGTACGATTAGTTCAAAAAGTGCCCAAATCATCCTAAACACAGTTTGGGACGTACAGCTGAAATGCACTCTTGATCGTCCGGGACGATCCTACAATCGTCCAGGATGATATGATCGTATCAATCAAAAATATATTATTTTCCTTAATTACCAGATTAATTTAGGCATGATTGTACTGAATCGTCCAGTACGATACACGTATCATCCGGGACGATCAGACCAAATAACTTAAAATAAAAACTTGCCTAACTTGATCTGGTTGCTGATAATTTTTGATTTGAGCATATCGTCCCGGACGATCCAAAGATCGTCCAGGACGATCTGCTTAATCAGACTCACTTAACTAGGTCACCCTAATTAGGGTTTCTATTTTTACTGGATCGTCCAGGATGATGTGAATATCGTCCGGGACGATCTAAACAAAAATGAACATAAACTCTAATTCACTCAAGCTCTCCCCCTGAGTGTATGTGTGCAAGGTTACTTGGCTAGGGGATCAGTTACATTATAATTGACTCAATAAAAAGAAAAATCATACATTTGACACACTTGGACCCGATCTTGAGTTGGCTTGATTTGCTCGTGATCTTTTGTGCCTGAAACGGGTTAGCCAAGCAAAATATACTGGAAACATGTTTGTCATCATCAAAACCAGATTTGCAATAATCTCCCCCTTTTTGATGATGACAAATATTTGTACAGTAGTTTGAAAATAAAAAATAAACAGGAGATCGAAAACCAGATATATTTTTTCAAATTTTCATTTAACAATCAAACTAATACAGAAAACATAACACATAATAAAAACTGAAACGACTACAACTAACTCCCCCTTTTGACATCACAAAAAGGAGGAGGGTAAAACAGAACATGAAAATACAAGTACAAAACATAAAAGAGAACAACTACAGAACACGGAAACACAACCATGAAATCAAAATAACACAAAAACGAATAAAACTCACAGAAAAAACACGCAAAAGCAAAGGTTTTTTTTATCAAGCTGCTCAAGTAAATCAGAATTTTTCCTTGATTTTAGATTCAAAAACCAATAAGAACATGATTGACAACGCTAAAATCCAGAAAAGGTTGGAAAAATCAACTTTTGTAACTTCGACCCCGGGCACCTTATCGATGCAAACCTCTTTCAAAACAAAAATCTGATTCAGAAGAAAAGACATTAGATTTGAAAAGAGATCCTTTCAAGCCTCGTTCCAGCAAAATATCTGATATAATAGTGTTACAAAGTAAAAAATCAGAAATCAGGATTTTCAAACACAAGCTTTTGAAAGTATTAAGCGGCACACGGATTTTTCTAAGACCTTTAACGATCTGAAAGGAAGGAAAGCTTGGTTGGGCTCATTTTGTGCCTCTTTTATAATTTAGTTGGCGCTTTGCGCATCTTTTCATTTTTGATACACTTTGTGTATCTTTTAGTTGGCGATGTTTCGCATCTTTTTAGCTTTGGGCTCATTTTATGCCTCTTTTTCAATTTATTTGGCGCACTGCGCATCTTTTGTAAGCTTCCTCCTTTTCACAATCATTAAAGAGTCTCAGCTGTGAGATTACCTTCCAGACATAGGAGATGACTCTCCACAGTAAGGACGAATGATTCACAAAAAAAAGCCATATATCATATGATAAATGCAATCACTTGGTTTAGAAAATCAAACTAATGACTCAAGACTTTGAAAAATACTATTGATATGAGGTAGATTACTGTAGGAAGATAAAATAATCTCTATTTCAAAAGCTAACATTTTAATTTTGAAGAGGATTTTTATCCAAAAGAAACTATACACCAGAAAAGGAGTTAGAGGAAGAGAAACAATCATCAATGTTTCTTCCCTTTAACAGATTCAGTGGAATCAATCACTGCTTACCAGCTTCCAAATCAAAACAATGTAAAAACTCCCAGTCAGAAATTCAGATTATCAGAAGTTGTGAGCGGTGATCAGATTTGGAAAAGTATAAAACAGTAAGTGCAAGATATGAACCAGTGAATAAAAACAGGTAGAAAATCACATCAAAGTAAATACTCAAATTCAAACTAACAGTAAGGCTAAAATAGAAATCAGCAGAAGAAATAAAATCAACTGAAAGCAAATAATCAAACCAAAAACTAACTAACAGAAAATAGAATACCAATCAGAAATCAGCAGTCATCAGAATCAAGCATTTATATCAATCACTCCTAATCTGGTTCTCAAAATGCTAAATGAGTCAAAGGCCAGTGGTTTAGTGAATATGTCAGCTAGCTAATTTTCAGTTGCTACATGATGTAGCTCAATGTCCCCTTTTGTAACATGGTCCCTAATGAAGTGATGCCTTATATCAATATGTTTGGTCCTAGAATATTGGATTGGATTCCTAGAGATACAGATGGCACTAGTATTATCACACAGAACAGAAATTGTGCCAACAGGTAATCCTAAATCCAAGACTTGTTGCTTCAACCAAAGAACTTGGGCCACACAACTTCCTAAGGCAATGTACTCAGCTTCAGCAGTGGAAAGTGCAACTGAGTTCTGTTTTCTCCTAGACCAGGAGACTAACGACTGTCCTATAAACTGACAAGTCCCAGAAGTGCTCTTTCTATCCACCCTACACCCCGCAAAGTCAGAA
This sequence comes from Dendrobium chrysotoxum, assembly GCA_019925795.1. Classification (NCBI taxonomy): domain Eukaryota; kingdom Viridiplantae; phylum Streptophyta; class Magnoliopsida; order Asparagales; family Orchidaceae; genus Dendrobium; species Dendrobium chrysotoxum. The sequence goes on from CM034314.1 coordinate 58,857,306, forward strand.
TCAGAATATCCAATGATCTCAAAAGAGGTGCTGTGCCTAGGGTACTAGATTCCTAGGTTTGGGGTCCCTAAAAGATATCTAAGAATTCTCTTAACAGCAGTCAGGTGGGACTCTTTAGGATCAGCCTGAAACCTAGCACAAAGACAGACACTAAACATGATATCAGGTCGGCTAGCAGTCAGGTAAAGCAGTGATCATATTATTCCTCTATACTTCTTCTGATCAACAGATTTTCCACTTGAATCCTTATCTAACTGAACTGAGGAGGTCATGGGAGTATTGATTGGCTTGGCATTGTCCATTTCATATTTCTTCAAAATGTCCTTAGTGTATTTAGATTGATTGAGAAAGGTTCTATCATCCGTTTACCTTATGCTAAACCCCAAAAAGTAGGACAATTCTCCCATCATACTCATCTCAAACTCCTTACTCATTATTTTAGAAAACTCATCACATAAATATTTATCAGAAGATCCAAAAATTATATCATCAACATAGATCTGGACAATGAGTAAGTCATCCCCTAATCTCCTCAGAAAAAGGGTGGTGTCTACGCTCCCCTTAACAAACTCTCTTTCTAACAGGAATATGCTAAGCCTCTCATACCAAGCTCGGGTGCCTGTTTCAATCCATATAAGGCCTTTTTTAATTTATAGACATGACTTGGATATTGGGAACTCTCAAAACCTGGGGGTTGTTCTACAAAAATATCTTCTTTAATTACCCCATTTAAAAAGGCACTCTTGACATCCATTTAAAACAGCTTAAATCCCTTATAATAGGCAAAGGCTAGTAGCACTCTAATGGCTTCCAATCTAGCTACAGGGGCAAAAGTCTCCTCAAAATCAATCCCTTCTATCTGATTATACCCCTTAGCCACCAATCTTGCCTTATTTCTCACCACCACACCAGAATCATTCATCTTATTCTTAAAGACCCACTTGGTTCCCACAATACTTTGATTTTTAGGTCTATCTACTAACTCCCAAACATCATTCCTTACAAATTAATTCAATTCTTCCTATATAGCTAAAATCCAAAACTCATCCGACAAGGCTTGATTGATATTGGTGGGTTCAGTCATTGAGATAAAGGCAGAATAGTTTACTTCCTTCCTAAGTCCATGCCTAGTCCTAACACCTTCAAAAGGGTCTCCTAAGATCAGTTCTTTAGGATGACTCGAAGAATATCTCCAATCTCTAGGAAACGTGGTTTGAGGTTCTACCCTTTCCTCCAGATTTGTATTTCCAACTCCTTGGGTAACCTCAATAATCTCTTCATCTTCTACTTCAGATCTAGACTCCTTAGGATCAGATTCATCAAACACTACATGGGTTATTTCTTCCACCACCAAAGTCCTCTTATTGAACACCCTAAAGGATTTCCCCACACTTGAATATCCTAAGAACACTCCTTCATCAGATTTGGGGTCAAATTTTCCTAAGGGTGACTTCCCGTTGTTCAGAATGAAAACCTTACAGCCAAAGACATGGAGGTGGGACAGATTAGAAGTTCTACCCTTAATGATCTCATAAGGTGTCTTGTTCAGTTTGACTCTCACATTCACCCTATTCAGCACATAATAGGAAGTGTTCACCGCTTCAGCCCAAAAGTATTTTGGAAGTGAATACTCGGCAAGCATGGCTCTAGCGGCTTCCACTAAGGTCCTGTTCTTCCTTTCAGCTACCCCGTTCTGCTGAGGGGTCCTAGAAGCTAAAAAATTGTGACTCATCCCTTGATCCTCATAAAAACTTCCAAATCTTTCATTTTCAAACTCTCCTCCGTGATCACTATGGATGATAATAATCTCACATCCTAACTTCTTCTGAATCCAAGTAGAGAAAGATCTAAACTCATCAAATGACTCAGATTTATGTGACAAAAATTTCACCCAAGTGAACCTCGAATAATCATCTACAATCACAAATCCATAGACTCTCCCCCCTAAGCTGGCAGTGCTAATGGGTCCAAAGAGGTCCATGTGAAGAACTTCTAAAGGTCTAGAGGTGCTGATGTCCTTAATAAAGTGAAAGGAGGACTGGACTTGCTTCCCTAACTGACAGGCATCACACAGGTGATTCTTAGTGAACTTAAGCTTGGGCACACCTCTAACTAAGTCCTTTTGGGTGACTCTCCTAAGGGTTTTCATACTGGCATGACACAATCTCCTATGCCATAACCAAGACTCATCAGCAGCAGTTTTTAAGCAAATTAAATTATCAGATTTAATGCAACTTACATCCAGCTTATAGACGTTGTTGATCCTTTACCCCTGCAAAACAACTTCATTATTTAAGCTTAAAATGCAGCCAGTTGGCAGGAATTTGATGTTGTATCCCTTGTCACAAACTTGACTGATGCTCAGCAAGTTATGTTTCAGTCCATCTACAAGCAAAACATTATCAATCATAAAATTCTTTGAATCACCAATTATACATGAGAATTTCTGATTTGAGCATATCATCCCGTACGATCCAAAGATCGTCCAGGACGATCGGCTTAATCAAACTCACTTAACTAGGTCGCCCTAATTAGGGTTTCTATTTTTACTGGATCGTCCAGGACGATGTGAATATCGTCCAGGACGATCTGAACAAAAATGAACAGAAACTCTAATTCACTCAAGCTCTCCCCCTGAGTGTGTGTGTGCAAGGTTGCTTAGCTAGGGGATCAGTTACATTACAATTGACTCAATAAAAAGAAAAATTATATATTTGACACACTTGGACCCGATCTTGAGTTGGCTTAATTTGCTCGTGATCTTTTGTGCCTGAAACGGGTTAGCCATCACACTGGAAACATGTTTGTCATCATCAAAACCAGATTTGCAACAGCATAAAATTTTAATGGAAGCTAATTTAATATCAAAGATGACCCTCAAAGAAGACTTAACCCTTCTATAAAAGATCTTGTTAAGAAAGAGATTCTCAAATGGTTTGATGCTAAGATTATTTACCCTATTTTTAATAGTTCTTGGGTGAGCCCTATTCATTTCGTTCCTAAAAAAAAGAGGATTGAAAGTTATAACAAATGAACATAATGAACTTATATCCATAAGAATTGTTACAGGTTAGAGGATTTATATAAATTATAGAAAATTAAATAAAGCCATTAGAAAAGTTCATTTTCCTTTACCTTTTCTAGATCAGTAGGACATTCATTTTACTATTTTTTAGATGGATACTTTGGATATCATCAAATTTCTATTGCACCTGTAGATCAAGATAAGACTACCTTCACTAGTCCTTATGAAATTTTTGCTTTAGAGGAATGTCTTTTGGTCTTTGTAATGCTCCTACTACTTTTCAAAGATGTATGATGTCAATCTTTTCAAACTTAATTTAGGCTATTAAAAATTTTATTGTTAACTTCTCTGTATTTGACACTACATTTGATTTTTTTCTTGAAAATTTAACCTCTATTTTGAAAAGATGTGTAGAAACAAATTTACTGTTAAATTAGGAGAAGTGTTAATTCATGATAATTGAAGGTATTATTTTAGGGCAAAAGATTTCTAAGAAAGGATTAAAGGAATACATTGCAAAAATTCACGTGATAGAAAAGCTACCTTCTCCCAATTAAAGGCATTAGGAGTTTCTTAGGTCATGCGGGATTTTATAACAGTTTTATTAAGGACTTCTCTTAAATTTTTAAACCATTATGTCAATTACTAGAGAAGGATATTTCTTTTGTATTTTGTTTTGCTTGTCTTGAAACCTTTAATACTTTAAAATAACACTTGACTACTGTCCCAATTATTATTGCTCGTGATTTGTCATTATGTTTTATAGTGACGTGTGATGCTACCGACATTATTGTAGGTGCGGTTCTTGGACGAAAGAGAGATTAGAAATTTCATGTCATTTTTTATGCTAACAGAATTTTAATTTTTTTTTAATATAATTATATAACTATTGAAAAAGAATTGTTAGCTTTTTTTTACTTTTGATAAATTTAAATCATACTTGATTAGCACCAAAGTAGTTCTTTATACTAATTATTCTGCTATAAAATATCTTATGACTAAGAAAGATACTAAACCTACTTGGTTAGGTGAATTCTTCTGTTACAAGAATTTGATGTAAAATTTTTTGACAAATTAAAAGGGTACTGAATATCAAATTGCTGATCATTTTTCTAGACTTTCTACTAAAAATCATGTATCTTATGAGGGTGAAATTAATATAAAATTTTCTCATAAACAAATATTTGCTCTTCATTTGAACAAATCATATTGGTATGCAGACATTATTAATTTTTTTATCAGTGGTATACTTCCTTATGATTTGTTACTAATTCAAAAGAGGAAGTTTCTTCATGGTACCAAATTTTATTTTGGGGATGAACCTTAATTATTTAAACCATGCAATGATCAAATTATGAAAAGATGTGTTCCTGAAGAAGAAATAAAGTCAATTATTAACGAGTGGCATGATTCTCATTATGGGGGACATTTCATAGGTTTTAGAACTACTTTTGAAATTCTTTAATCTAGATTTTGTCGGCCGACTCTATTTAAGGATGTAAATAAATATATTAAGAAATATAATCAACATCAAAGAGTAAGAAATATTTTAAAAAGAAATGAAATGCTTTTGAATAATATTTTGGAAATAAAAATATTTGATATTTAGGGATTGGATTTTATGGGACCTTTTATGCCATCCCATGGAAATCAATATATTCTTATTGTTGTAGATTATGTTTCAAAGTGGATTTAAGGTATGGCAGCCTCTAAATTTGATGCTTAAATTATGATTAAGATTTTAAAGTAAAATATTTTTTCTAGGTTTAGAGTTCCAAGAGTTTTAATCAGTGATTGTGGAAGACATTTTTGTAATAAAAAAATAGAAATAGTTTTAAGGAAATATGGGATTTATCATAGGATGGCTACTATTTATCATCTCCAAACTAATGGTCAAGTTGAGATTAGTAATAGGGAGATTAAATAAATCTTGAAAAAAATGGTCAGTTCTAATTAAAAGGATTGAGCAATTAAATTAGATGAAGTATTATGAGCCTATAGAACTGCTTTTAAGACTCCTATTGGTATTATCCTTATAAAATAATTTTTGGAAAAGCTTGCCACCTTCCTATGAAACTTGAGCACAAAGAATTCTAGAAAATTAAAGAATTAAATTCTAATTTTGAATGTATAAAAAAAAGAAATTGATGTAGTTGAGTGAATTAAAATAAATCAAAAATAAAGCTTATGAAAATACAAAAATTTAAAAGGAAAAAAGTTAAAAAATGGCATGATCGTAAACATCTTAAGAAATAATTCGCTGCTAGATAAGAGGTTTTACTTTTTAATTCTAAACTTAAGCTTTTTCCAAAAAAAAAATCCAGATGGTCTGGACCTTTCACTATCAAAAGAATAATTCCTTATAGAACAATGAAAATTCAGGATAAGAAAAGCATGCATGTTTTCAAAGTGAATAGCCACATATTCAAACCTTATTTAGGTAGAGACATTTATCGATTATGAAATATAATTTAATTGGTTCATCCTAAAATAAAATCATTGATATAGTCTAGCAGAAGACTCTAAATTTAGCGTTTATGGAGGCAACCTAATTGTATCTTTAGTGAGCTCATTGTGATGTTTTAGAGTGGTACTTTATGCACTAGTTATATTATACCTTATATTATAGTTCATTATATATATAACATATTTTGTACCTCTATCATTCATATGAATGTAACAATTATTTATTAATGTTTATATGTGTTGTTATTTACATTTGATTAAATTTTCTTATGTTTAAAATTTTTTTATCTTTCATTAATATCTCTATCTTTTGATTATTTAATTAACCCAAATAAAAATAATAATTAAAAAATTATATAAAATTAGGATAATAAGAAAATCCTAGATCAAAGTTCAATAAATACTGCTTTATAATTCATAGATTAGAAAAATTAATAATTTACTAACTTAGATCATTTAAATTATTGACTTAACTTTTCTTCTTTTTTTTTTCGGGGGAAACCCTCTGTCGGGCCTACGTGTTAAATAAAAGGGAGGTTAAAAGGTCCTTAAAGGGAACCTTCAGCTCACTAATGCTCTAAAGAGCTACACAAAAATTCAAAAGAAAACCTAAGAGCCGATAGTTCCCCAAAACTATAGATACAAAATTACCTAAAAATATTCTAGGTCTGCCAGAAAATAGAACCCAAAAAAAGGGGAGAAGAAGAGACCAAAAAATCATCCCCAAGTTCCTTCCAAAAAACACCAGCTTGTACTCCAAAAAGTAGTCCACAACAACCTGCAAAAAAATAGGGCTTCCAAAACAAAAGATGAAAAACAGAATAAGAACAGCAATGGCAAAAAGCCACTTAAAAAACTAAAAGGATACAGTAATCCGAGCCTTCCAGTTATGACAGCCATCCTTAAGCACAAGATTAATAAACCAGATGTATAACAGATGCTGACAACCCAAAGTAACACTAGGTAAATGAATCTAATCAAAAAGTAATCCTCATTAAGCCTCATCACAATAAAACTACACCAAACAAAAATAGTATTCAGAAACACCAAACCGTCAATCATATCCAGAATATGGAGATCGAGCAAGCTAAGCCAACCAACCTTGCAAGTATTCGTAACATTACCCAAAGGATCGGAGAAGACAATAAGAAAAAAATAGTTGGAACAGACCTTAATAATAAAAGAATAAGCTCCGAATAAGTAGCACCAGATACAGTAAGTTAAACGACTACCCCACAAGCCGAAAATGACCCAGTAAAGAGGTTCACGGAGGCAAGAAATGCTCCCAGCACCGAAAGAAAACATGGGACTAGATACATAGACAGCCCCACAGGCACCAATTAACCCAATAGAGATATTTTCGAGGGCAAGGTGGGCTTCCAGCACCAATAAATTTGACAAAAACTGAGCCTGAAATTCAAAAACTAACTTACCCAGCAAAGACATCCCAAAAAATAGGGGAGTAACCCAGAAATACACAAAACAAATAGGAACAAAAGAGAACAAACCGAGGAAACCCTCAGCCAAATGGAAAAGCCAGGACAAAATCAACATAAACGAATATAAGGTAACCCAGTTTTATCCAAATTAACCAAACCTCTTAACAAAAAAGGAAGATTGGCACTAGTAAATTCCTGCATCTCCTCAAGATGGCAACCCAGTTTTGCTAACCAGTCAGCACAAGCATTTCCTTCACGATACACATGAGCAATAGTATAATTTAGAGTGGCTAGAGAATGTTTGATATTTCTAATAATGTAATAATTATGAGGGTGGCCCATAGAATCCTTATGGATTATCTGAAACAGCATCAAGGCATCCACCTCAATAGAGACATGAGTAATCCCCATTTTATGACAGAACTCAAGACCACTAGCCAAACTCAAGAGTTCAACAGTAATAGCATTACACAAATTAATTGGGCCAGCATAAGTGACAATAACCCCACCAACTTGATTACGAATAATCCCACCCACACCAGCCAAGGAGGGCCCAACCGAACCATCAGAGTTGAGTTTAACAAAAGGATCCATAGGTTTGAGCCACCTCACAACACGTTCAGTTTTAAGCAACGGTTCATTGTTAAAGACTATACCAAACTTCAAAGCTAAGTCAACACAATTCTTAAAGTTTTTTCCAGAAATTAAATTTGCAAAAAAAAGGTGTAAAATTTTGTGTATAACATTCGCAATAATATGATTCGCATTCATTTTGATATTGTTATGTTTGGCATCATTTCTAGCCCTCCAAAGAAACCACAAAATAATTATCGGTAGGCAATTGTAGATATGGCCTTTATTCTTAGCCACCCAACATTGAAGAATAGCTAAAATATCATTATACCTGTGAAGGTAGTTTTTGTTAGCCAGGTCAAAAAAGTAATTCCAAACTTTCTGAGCAATGACCCCATTAATAAAAACATGATTAATGTTTTCAATATCAAAACAACATTGGCATTTAGAAGGGAAACAGAAACCTTTTCTCCAAAGTAAGGTATCGACAGGAAGAAAACCTTTAATACATCTCCAAGTAAGAATAGAATAAGATAAAGGAATAGTGTTATGCTAGATAGCCGAGAAAATATTGGATTTTTCATAATTTGCTCTAAAAGTATCCCAAACCTTTAAAATACTAAAATTACTAGAAGAGGAAATACTAAACAAAATTCTATCACTGCTCTGTAATTGTAAAGGGATGTTTAAAATACTCTGAACTAAAACTAAAGGAAGGAGCTCCAACAGTTTATCCACCTTCCAATTACCATTATGAAAAAAACTCTTAACTTTAACATTCTCCAAAGTATGAGTAAACAATAAAGAGTCAATAGAACCATTTTCTAACCAGTTATCTTGTCAGAAAGAAATATCACCCTTACCCAAACCCCATTGAATAAATCGTTCAGCTTCCAATTTGATTTTATAAAGCCTTTTCCAAACCAAAGAGTTAGAAGTTTTATAGCTACCAACCGTGGGATGATAATCTTTGCAGTACTTCACATTCATAAACTGAGCCCACAAATTAGACATCGATCTAAAAGAAAACCATAATTTATGAGAAAATGCCTGAATAGTATTAGAAAAACTCTTACAGCCTAAACCCCCTTCATCAACCACCCCACAAATATTATTCCAAGAAGCCCAATGAATGCAAGAGTTATTATTCGTGGAGCCCCAAAAGAACTTATTAATCATTCTCTCTAATCTGATACAAATAGCAGTAGTAGGTTGCAAAGTATGAAAAATAAAGATAGGAATAGAGTTTAAGACACTTTTAATAAGAACAAGTCTACCACCAAAAGAGAGAAAATTAGAAGACCAATCAGAAAGTTTCCTTTGGAAAGCAGTGAAAATATCTTCAAAGAGATGATGTCTTTTCCTACCTTTAAAAATTGGAGTCCCCAGGTACTTGATAGGCAAAGAAGTGGAATTAAATCCACAACATCTTTTAATGGCATTAATTCTACCACGATGAACAGAATTATCAACAATAAAACTACTTTTATCCATATTAATAGCCAAACCACTCATATTTTGGAAAAGGGAAAGAAACTTAATTAAAATCTTAATGTTACCAATAGAGGCATTAGAGAAAAGAATAAAATCATTAGCAAAGCTAAGATGAGTAATAGGAATGCTGCCCATAGTACGAAAAAGAAGTTTAGGGTGCCTCTTGTATAAAAGCTCCAAACCCCTAGAAAGAAAATCCACAGCAATAATAAAGAGAGCAAGAGATAAAGGGTCACCTTGCCACAAACCTTGAGAGGATTTAAAGAAACCATGATTCCTCCCATTAATAATCACAGAAAAGTAGCAGTTCTCAATACTATTTTTAATAAGCATGATAAAGGAATCACTAAAACCAAATAAAGTCAACACATTGTATAAAAACTTCCAATTCAAGTTATCATAAGCTTTAGTGATATCAAGTTTTAAAATAATATTGCCACCTTTAACTCTAGCATTAATATCATGGGTAATTTCTTGAGCAAGTAGAACATTATCAAAAATACTTCTACCTTTCACAAAACTAGTTTGATTAAGAGAAATTATTTTAGGCAAAATACTAACCAATCTCATAGAAATGATTTTAAAATTAAGCTTATTAAAGAAAGTACACAAAATAATAGGTCTAAAATCATTCCAATTATTAGCCACTTCTTTCTTAGGAATTAAAATAATATTAGTAGAAGAAAAGAATTTAGGATAAGGATTACCAACAAAGAAATCTTTGATCGCCTCCAACACATCCAACTTAATAATGTTCCAAGTTTTCAAGAAAAACTTGGTAGTGAAATCATCAGGTCCAGCCACAGAGTCAGTATTCATATCATTAATAGCATTCCAAACTTCATTCTCAGAAGGAGACAAAATGAGCATATCATTATCAGTATCACTAATAATATGAGGGATAGCATAAGGATTATTAATAGGGATAGTGTTAATATTGTTGTTAAAAATATTTTTAAAGTGTTCAATCCCAGAATTGAAGATTAAATCCTCATTATCAATAATACACCCATCAGAACCAACAATTTTGGAAATATGGTTCCTTAATCTTTTCTTATTAACCAAAGCCTGAAAATATTAGGTATTTCTATCCCCTCCACAATGATTTTAGTGGTAGCTTTCTGTCTCCAATAAATTTTCTCCTGGTTCTGCAACTCAATAAGATTAATTTTAGCCTTATCAAGAGAAGAAAGATTATCAGAATTAGGATTCTCGAAATACATCTTATCCAACTTAATCACCTCATTTTCAGCTTCATTAATATTAGTGAAAATATTTTTGAAAATATTTTTATTCCACCATCTTAAAACCTGCTTCAACCTACTCAACTTTGCGCAAAGTCTAGCCATACCCATAATGTTATTATTAGGAGATATAGGGGCATTCCAATTATTGTGAATCACATTCATAAAATCGTGATAGCATAACCACATATTTTGAAATTTGAAAGCATAAGGGACATGAGATTTATTAGCATTGATAGTTAAAAGTAAGGGAGCATGGTCAGAAATAGTTCTACTCAAATGTTCCACATGGGTCATATGAAAATTAGCCATCCAATCATTATTGAATAAAATTCTATCAAGTCTTTGATATAAAGTCCCTCTACTCCAAGTAAAAGCCCCTCCAAAAAAGCCAATATCATGTAAGTTTCAATTGTTAATCATGGAGTTGAAATCCTCCATAGCATAAATGTTAGGGGGGTTTCCACCCACTCTCTCATTAGCATTGGAAATAATATTAAAGTCCCCACCCACACACCAAGGCTCATTCAAATGTAAAGCAAAATCATTCAATTGCTCCCAAAGAGGAAAACTACCCAACCTAGAATAGGCGGCATACACAAAAGAAGCTTTGTAATTAAAATTAAATAGGGAAATTTGCACATTAACAACATGAGAGAAATCATCAAGAATATTCACATTAATATTACTATGCCGCATGATCCAAATCTTATTAGAACAGTTTGCATATTTCATAGAAAAAACCCAAACGAGAAGTAGTAAAATCAAGCTTGTCACAAGAAATAAAAGGTTCAAGTAAAACCAATAACTGGATATTATGGGCTCTACACAAGTTTCTAACTCTAGTTCTAGAATCACCTCCCCCAATACCTCTCACATTCCAAATAAGGGCCTTAACCATTACAATCTTTTGAGGTAGTTTGAGCACGGGTGGAACGGGGAGTAGAGGCTAAAGGAACCTTTAAAATTTTTCCTTTCTTTTTCCCAACCTTGGTGAAACCATCCTCTTCAACCATGATAGAAGTATTATTAGCAGGATTAGGAGATATAGAAACCCCTTTATCCTCAATCTCTGTAGGATCCGCCATATTAGATTCCTGACTATCTTTAGGAATGAATTCCCCTTCTTCACAATCCTCACTATGAACCTTTAAAGGGTCCAAAACTTCCTTAGTGTTTGACACAACATTATTAGGGATAGTAGGAGAATAAGGAGGGAGAGGTTCATCATTATTATGAAACATAGAATCAATAGAAACATAAATGTTGGGGGCATTAACCCCCTCTTTGCAAACATCATCATTGGAAATAGCTTTCCCAGTATTAATAAATTCACTATTTTCCGGAATCATAACTTTGGAATTTAAAACAGTAGTACCCTTAGGAGAAGAAATGTCAACATTCTCCGACTCAATATGATTTTCATCAACATGTTTTTGTAATATGGTCTTTTTCGTAGAGGGGTTAGATGTTTTTTTCAAGTCCGGGTTTAATTTAAAACATTCAGATAAAGCATGACCATGAATCTTGCAATGAGAACAAAAATCAGACACTTTTTTAAAATCCACTTTTTGTAAATAACCATATGCTTTAAACCCAACCCAGATTTCCTTAGCATGTTTTTTTGAAATGTCAACTTCCACAAGAACTCTAGCCACAGAAGGACGGGTATGAGTAGCAGTAGCTTGGTCAGTTTGTAAAGGTCGGCCAAAAATAGATCCAAGTGCATGTAAAACTTTCAGATTGAAAAAATGTAATCACAAGTTAGGAAACGAGATCCAAATCGGCACGATAGGAGACTCCTTCCTAACATCAAAAAAAGGGATCCATTTGAGAACACGCATTTGACAGTTACTGATAAAGTAAGATCTTCTAGCAAAAACCCTCCTATAATCTAAATCATTAGGGAGTTGAATCGCTACATGTCGCAAATCTAGCAAACCAACGGAATAAAAACCAGACAACTTGAGGTTACGAAAGAACATACGAATGTTATCGAGGTTCGGCCGACGAAGGCCAAATTTACCCACCAACGTAAATTGAAACGGAGAAGCTAGTTTAAGAACATCGTCGTCCGACAAAAGTACCGCCGGAACACCATTAAAAATGGATTGAGTTAAAATCGGAAGAGCATCACCTGCCGATGAGTTACCGGAAAGCACATCTTTGAAAGATCGAGACGGAGCAATAGTAGAAGATCCATTGCAATCGAGGTTAAAAAATCCCTTATGATTATCATGGGTAGGGCTGGCCACCTTTCCCCACGGATTTGAAAACGTAGCAGCCGCCATCACAAAGCCCACGAAGGGAAATAACGCTAAGGAGAACCAAACTGACGAGCAACAAACGATCAGAGAAAAAACAATGGGAGATTTGGTTAGAATCGAACGGCGCAGGGGAGGAGCAAAGGGGAAACCCTAAATCGCCAGAGCGGCGCTCAGGGTATCGCGAGATGGAGAGAGCCCAAATTATTGACTTAACTTTAATTTATAAGTTATACATTTATACATTAACCTTTAAATTGAAGATGAATAATTAAAATTAAAGAAAAGATATGAGTAGATTAAAATTGAAAGTCATAATTAATCTGAATTTATAATTAGCAATCTTATTAAATCTTTACATTAAACGCATTAATATTATAAGAAAATTTTAAGCAAAATTGATATTCAAAATCATTAACTATGTACTCCATAAAAATAAAAGTGAAAAGAATTTTAAAAAGAAAAGCAAAGAAAAAAAGAAAAAAAAAGGTGAGTACAATAAAAAATTAGTATCATATAAAAGCTTAATGTCTAACTATAATCTTATATTTAAATTCACAAAGGATGAGATAGAAGAACTAGTATAAATATTGGTGAACTTATAAAATTTTAATTTTAACTACAAACACATCTAATCTTTAAGCTATAATATTCAATTCAGATTTTAAAAGTCAGTGATTATATTTATAACATGTAAATTCAAATTAAGAAATAATATGAATGACTAGTTTGGATAATTATTAGAATTTTTGAAATATAATTATAACTTTATTTATTTTCACAACTTCTAGACCATGATATATTATCATATATCTTTGTAATTTTAAATTATCAATATTTCTTTATTATTTGATTCATAAGAATTGTAGATTTCTATATTTACTTAAAGACAAGCAAGAGTTTAAGCTCGGGAGAATTTGATAAGTGCAAATTATATATTATTTTATATATTTTATTTTTAGTAAAAATGTGTGATTTTAGTTATTTATATAAAAATAAATAAAAAATAACAAAAATTCTAAGTAGTCAACAGCTCTATGGGGTTCGATGAAATAACACAACACCGTTTACTTCAATACCGCCGAGGCACTCAAATTCTTACATAACAGCATTGAGTTCTCTCACTACAGGAAAAATAGCTATTACCGGCGGACAAAATCCATTGGTAAAGTGTAAAATGCGACGGAAATAATCAGTTTCCGACGGATTACCGGCGGTAATATCTCCGACAGTAAAACGCGAGTCGGAAAAAAAATTCCGGCGCATTTTTTTCGCCGGAAGAATTTTTGGCGGATGTTCCGGCGGAAAACCGACGGATATATTTGACAAACTGACGGGTTTTCTGTGTCCCTGTTCCGGCGTAAAAACTGCCGGAATTACCAGCGGATCATAGCCGCCGGAAGTTTCGACGGATATTCCGCCGCAATAAAAGCGATGCATATTCTTACCGTCGGATATCACCGTCGCATTATCCGTCGAGAGTTCCGTCACAGATTCTGTCGGAAATGTCGTCATATCGTATTTCCGACAAAAGTACTGGCGGATAATCCACCGGAAACCTGTAGCAGAAAAAAACCTTCCTCACTTTGAAAATTAATTTTCACATTTATACCTGCATACAAAAAATTATAACACCATATATATTCTACAAAATCAATAATTACACAAACCAGAAGAGCATCATCCAAATAAGGAATAATTAAACATGTATGTAATAAACATATATAAGAAGAGTAACTAAACATGTTCAAACAGCAAATAGATAAATTTATCCAAAAACACATAAAAACAGATGTCCACATCAGTAAAATACATGAATAATGTCTACTCTGATTCAGTTTCATCCTCAGGTGATGTTGTACTTCTACCACTACTCATCTGCTCCCTCATCTTTCTCATTTCTTCTAACATTTGAGCTTGCTGCTGCTGTATCTACATCTGCTGCTGCTGTATTTGCATCTGCCAATCAGCTTGGGCTTTCTGTACCTATTCTAGCTCGGCTGAAAGGGCAGCTATCTGTTGGGTATATAAAGATTCCTGGGTAAATTCGCCAGAACCACCGTCGTTGCTTTCGGCGTAACTATTTTCGCCGGAAATTTCGCCGGTATTTCATTGTTTTCCTGTAGTGTCTATTTATAAGCGTCGTGATAATAACACAAATAGTGCCCCTACTTTTTTAGTGCTATGGCGTTATAAAGTTAATTTAGCAGTGTTGGATTCTCTATTTTTAAATACAGCGGTGCCATATTTTCTAATGCCTTAGCGCCTTTTTAAACTTGAGAGTCGTAACTCTCAAATGTCCATAGTGTCACAACATTGTAGTTGTAACATCAAAGGGCTACATTCTTTCAGTGAAGAGATGTGATTATTCATCAAGTGACTGATCCACATCAGTAAGCATTGCGGCAGTGCAAAATCTTCAGCGTCGAGGCACTAGTTCATATCGGGGGTGTCGTGATGTCATTATTTCAAGCATCGTACAGCCAGTTACCTTTTATTTTTTCTTATAAATTATTTTAATATTATATTTGTAAGGAAGTTCAATCACTCATATAAATTTAGTACATTTTAGAGTACTTCTCTAGTTCTAACTTAGAGTAAAATTTAAGGGAGGCTAGAGAAGTATAAGATAGAATCATTTGGAGTGTTTAACCTATCTTGAAGAAACTCTGTAAGTTAAAGGGAGAAAAAGTGTAGAGGAGATACTTTGATCCTTTCAGGTTATATCACTCCTTAAATTTTCATTCTTCAATGAGTTTAATGTAAATTAGTTTGATTATTATTTATTTTATATCTGGCTAATTCTCTTATTTTAGATTGATGAAGTAAACTGCATGTTGGGTACTAATGAAGACTCTTATTTTATAATTGTTAAAAGATATTATCCAATTCTTTATTTAATGCCCATAGTGGTCATATATGTAGTTAAAGTTTAGTGTGATGTATAGCCTCAACGAAGGAATGTAAGAATAACCAGGAGTGTTGAGATAGGATATTTACATGTATAGATAGAGGATGTAAAATATTTTAGGTTCTTAAGAAGGTATTATAACTGTAATAGGACAGTAGATATTCTTTTCACCTCAACAAGCTCGAAAGAGATATAGGGATGCAAATGCTCTGAATCACATTATTTTGAAGAGCATCATTAAGAAAGATATGCAATTTATATTCATCAATCCAAAATACTTTAATTAAATATTATATAAAGTATTTTATTATTTTTTATTTTGTGATAGAATCTCTAAAAATATCATTTTATTTCAGTCAGATAATTATTACAATTAGAGTAAATAGTAGTAGTTTGTTGTAAGTAAGCATACTTTCTCATGGGTTCGACACTTTATTCTATCACTTTATTATTTTAATTTAGCATGTATAGTTGTGTATATTAAGTGGATTTTATTATTATTTATATCAAATAAAATTTAAGCATTTTTAGGGGTGATAAAGCCCTAGATTTTTATATAATTCAAAAGTTCACTCCAAAGCCCCCATTATACACATGATATTTCTTAGGTTTTTATGTACCCCCGACCACCATTTGGTCTTTGGTGATTTGGCTAAGTGGTTAGAAGGTACTGGAGTGTAATGCAATAGTTTATAAGGCTTGGGCTGGTCTAGGTCTGAACATAGTTCACTAATTTAGGGATTATGTGTTTGGGTCAACCTAATTGGCAGACCCAATTCAAACCATGGGTTAGGCTAACCATGGTAGATGCACAGGGTCATGGGTCACCTAATGTAAGTGTTTTCTTTGGCCAATTTGATATAAATTTAAAAATGGCTCATGATGAACCTCTCTTGACCACTTGAGTCAAGCCATGTGTCTCACCTAAGTGGACCCAAGGGTTGGGTCACCTAAGATTGACCCTTAGGGCCCCAATGGATAGTCTCATAGGGTTTGAAAGGCTTGTTATAGTCTAAAGCATTGGAATTAGGGATTGAATAGTTTAAGTTTAGCTTTGTTAACCATTGTTGACTTGGTCAACCAGAGTTGATTAGGGGTTGGGGTTGAGTCCAACAAATTTCATTTAATATTTAGATCTTATTGGTAAGGTTTTAAGTCATGATATTGCCTATATACATGAAATGTATTTTGAAGTAGTTACAGATTAATTTGGTCAAACTAGGTTAACTTGGTATATTAAGCTTGGATAACGCTTGGGGTTGGGTCCAACCCACTCTAAATGATATTTGAAATTTATTAGAAGTGGTATTGGGTCATAGCGTGATTGAGCCATGAAGGGTATATTCTTTTTTGTTTCGGTTAAAACCCATAGAAAAGTCTACACATTAATATAAAAAATGGTACAAGTTCTTAAAAGATCAAAAAATTTATAAAAATATAGCATTTGAAGCAAAACATAATGGGCCTATGATCTTACCTATTACAAAAACCAAGATAAAAAAGAAAATAGGGAGGCAAGAATCAAACCCTCAAAAAAGAAACTCAAACCTGATGTTCAATGAAGCGCCAAAAGCCAACCAAGAAAGAGAGCACACCAAGGGAAAAGGTTTTGAAGGCTACATAGAACTCCCAACCAGCCACCACCCAGAGAGAAAAATAAAATAACTAAGGCAACCAACTAAATAACCCCAAAAGCCACCAAATAACATCCAACCTATAGAAAATGCTAGGTCAAAAATGATCAAAATAAAGAAGATAAGAAAACAACAGAAGAACCACCCCAACAGGGCCAAATAGAGGAGCAGAAGCGCAAACCCTATCCCCAAACAGTAAGACCAAACAACAAGAAGCCAGAGAGCAACCCCACGTAGAAACAGAATAGAATCCTCCCACCAGCCACCACAGGAAAGCAAAAACACACAGACAACCCCACTAAGCAACAAACTTGAATCTAGTAGAGAAACCAACAATATTTTTAAAATTAAGCTTAATATTTTTCACTTTCTTCTTCTTATTTTTCTTCCCTAACACCGTAAAGAAGCCAGATCTATCAATTTTCAACACATTCAATTCAAAATCCTCTAAAGACACATTAAAACAACCCCTAAAGAGATCACTATCACAACACATATTATCCGTAGAGAAGCCATGAAGGGTTTATTCAAATATATAAATATGGTGATTTTAGGATTTAAGGGATTTTGGTCAACGATAGTCAATCATGGTCCACCAAAGGTTCAATTGAGTTTAGCCATGCATAATTAAATGTTTGAAAATATTTACAGGCTCTTATGGTGTTTAGGTATACTTCGAAAGGTTTTATATACATGGAATATGCTTTGAGTTTTAGGGTTTAGAAGAGCATGAAGGCGTCCAAAATGGATAGGTGGACTTTAGAGACATGAATAATCAATATGAAAATGATCAAACAACATTCTAAAGCTTTTACTTGGGGTTTTGAATAAATTAAAATTTCCCCTGGAATAGATAAAATCTAAGGACTTTAGTCTTTAGGTTTGAATACTAAATTTTAGGGTTTAGAGTTTTTAAGTGGGATTTGAATTTAGATTTGATTTAGGATTGAGTTTAATCAATGACTGAATAGTTTAGGATTTAACGTACTCAAATCATTGACAACAGTTGGGTGATTGTTAGTCATTGAGTAGCAGATCAAGTGACCATCAAGGATTTTTACCAAGAGTGAAGTCTTAATGTAGGGTTCTTACCTCAAATAAAAATGAGGTCAACATAAATAAAAAATAACATGCTAAAGTCAAAGAAATAAAGAGTTAACCTAGCCATTACATACATTTTCCACTATCAACCACATTATCATTTTTTTATTGTGTCCTAATAAATTGTTATACCCTAATTGATATTTTTTAAGATATTTAATTAAAAATGTCTTAATAAAAATGAAGTAAATAATATTCTTTTTGTAGAAGATCAGCAATGAACTAAGTTACAATTCATGAAAATTTGAGGGCATTTTGACTCATGGTTGAATTTTTATTATTTATTTATTTTATTTCTATATTATTATTCAAACATTTATAATATGTGTTTTATGGTAAAATCAGAGAGGGATTTTATTTTTCTTTTATTTAATATTATGTTATGAGCTTAATGCAATTTAGTTTGAATTTCTTAAAATTTTCTAAATTTATTATCTATTGAAATTTTTAAGTTTTTTTAATTTAATTTTTAGGTTATTTAGAGTTTTCATCTAGACTAATTTTAGGGTTTTCTAATTAACTAAATAGATGAGTCCAATTATTATGAAAGTAAACTTATAGATCCTTAAAGATTGTAGAAGGCTCCCATAAATATTTGAGACCATTTGGATGTCTACATAATTTTTTAGAATTTTTTTATAACCTTATAGGATTTATTTTTGATAATCTATGTAAGGGATTGGGGTGAAATTAGTAGTCATCTAACTCCACTTCCTAGATCTATATTTTGTAGAAAAATCAAACTCTAATACCTTATGAAAAGGGTTTTATGAATTTTTAACATTCTTGGTCAATTTATGACCTAGAAATTCAAAAATTGGATAGACGGCACAGACTTCTCAAATCAACTTAGGACATTTAGGGATACATGTGACCTCCCTAAGAATCCCACCGTGAATATAAGGTCCATCAGCGGCCTCAAGCATATGAAATAATTGAATAACTCATTTGAGTAAAAATTCAATTCATTAAAATGGACTGCTCGAACCTTCTTAACTAGCACATGAAAATACCTTTCCATAGAGCCCTCATATGTTTGAATTGGTCTATTGGATCAATAGTTATGAATTTTAAAAGTTTTGATTAATTAAATCAATTAAAACCATTATACTAAGCTATTCATATAGTCAGCCTGCTAACTGTGTGCAAACTTTCCATATGGCAGCAAGATAGTGGTAGCTTAAATAATAGTGGGTCCCTGTGACACATGTGTAATGACTCAATCATTTGATCTAAGATCGAATGGCTAGAATTTAAAGAATTGAAATTTTAGGAGTGGAGTATAATCTTGGTTTGATCAAATTAGAGCCATCTAATTAAATATAATGGAATGAGTTATTATAATTTTTATTACACGTTTTTCGTGCAACAGTAGTAGTTCCGGTGATTCAACTTGATCTGAGGAATTTACATGAAGGGAGCTCATCATAGTTTGCTCAACCCAACTCTTAAAAGGCTCTAGAATCTAGGAAAGATGAGGGATTGAATACTCTCACTCTCACGAAGCTTATAAAATTGAAAGATGTAATAGAGAGAATCTGGAACTTGAGGTATTTTTAAGTATCACTAAAGGAAAACAGCTCATTTTCGGCTAAATTTTTGACGGAAAAAAATTTATCACAAATTCCAGCGAATTTTCTGGCAAATTATCAATGGATTTTCAGCAGATTTTTTGATTTATTTATAACAGAATTTCAGAAGAAAATTAAATTCTTCTAAATAACTTATTATTTTGTTAAATTAAGTTAAATAATTTAATAACTTATTATCAAATTAAATATTTTGAAATTTTATTAACTAATTTAATAATTCATTATTAAATTAATTTAATTTAAATAAAATAAAATAAATTATATTAATTAAATTAATAATTCATTATTAAATTAATTTTAATAAAAGAAAAAATCTTTAATAATTATTTATTTTGTTAAATAAAATTAATTAAACTAAATATGGTTAAAAATTAATTAAACTAAATATTATCCTTTTAAATAATTATTATTATGTTAAATAGATAAAAAATATAAACATAATATCATACATATATATAATATAAATTTAAATATAATTTAAATATAAAAATGCGGGTAAATAAACTTGTTATGCATAGCAGCTCATTGATTAAATTAAATTAATTTAAATAAAATAAAATAAATTACATTAATTAAATTAATAATTCATTATTAAATTAATTTTAATAAAAGAAAAAAGCTTTAATAATTATTTATTTTGTTAAATAAAATTAATTAAACTAAATATGGTTAAAAATTAATTAAACTAAATATTATCCTTTTAAATAATTATTATTATGTTAAATAGATAAAAAATATAAACATAATATCATACATATATATAATATAAATTTAAATATAATTTAAATATAAAAATGCGGGTAAATAAACTTGTTATGCATAGCAGCTTATTGGCTTAAGTGAATTATTTGAAGTGGGCAGGGTTCCAACCCCATGCAGCACAGGCTCGGCCTGGTCGCATGGGTAGGTCTGGTTCACGTGGTTAGCTAGCTGGTCTGGTATAGCGGGCCTGGTTCATGTGCCTACAATTTGCTGGGCGGGCCTGGTTCATGGGCCTGCATACACTGGCTAGTCTGGTTCACGAGTAGTGTGCATGGTGGGCCTAGTTCACGGGCCCACAGAGTGCAGGGCAGGCTTGAATCACGGGCCTGGTGATAGCAGCCAGGTCTAGACGGGCTAAATAATTTTTTATAAATTTTTTTTTCAAAAAATTTTCTGAGGAAAATTCGCCTGAAACTCTGACGAAAATATTTCAGGTGAAATTTTTTTGACGGTATTTATTTTCCGACCCGTAATTTGCCGTTGAAAATTTTTTCACCAGAAATATAAATTACCGACGGATTTCATTTATTTTTCGGCAAAAATGGCCATCGAAAAATCACATTTTTCCTGTAGTGTATTTTGAGGAGTGAGCATGGCTGGAATATTGGCTACAACCAATCGTACCAGACTATTAGGCAAGTGAGGAAGCATCCAACGAGAAGCTAGCCAATGGATGGAGTGAAGGAAAGAGCTGGGGTGAGCTAATTGAAGCTAATTGGATGATTCAAACACTGAAGGGCTCAAGTTTGGACAAATTATGGACACCCCTGGCCGGCTAGGATCAAATCGACTTGAGTTGGGCTTGGGACAGGGATGTTCAAAGCATGGTTTTCATAATTTAGGTTGGGTTGGTTTAGCATTGAGTTTTAACACATTTAGGCTAACTTAGGTTAACCCAATTAGGTGACCCAAATCAACCCAATGCATGGGCTAGCTAGAGAGGCTAGCTTAGGATCCTAGGCACCTAATAATAAGGTTTGATTCCGAGGGTTTGAAGAATGAAGACTAAATGTTTGGTGAAAGCTTCATAGGTCATATGGGTCAAGCATGGTCAACCCATGGCCACCATGGGTTGAGATTAATTTATTTAAGTTTAAGGAATGGATCAGAAGCTTTAGATCTTATCTTATAGGCTAAGGTTGGGTCTAAACTAAGAAAGCCACTTTAAGGATATTTAGGGTTGGCCATGGTCCAGGGTTTGATCATGGCTTGGGTTAGGTTTAGGAATTATTTAGGTTTAGTTAAAGACACTTAGGATCTAATGTCAGAACCTAGGTTGGCTAGGTTGACCAAGGGATTCAAGTGAGAAGGGCTTTAGGGCATAAAGATTATTTTAAGGAAAGTTGGTCAAATTTGGTCAACTAGAGTTGACCAAAGTCTTGGGTGAATCAAATCAATTCGGTTTGTTTGGTTCAATTCCAAAGGTGTGGGTTCAAGTTTAAATTGAAATGACAGTTTAAGTGGTATGTTTGGTAAATATAAAACTTGAACTTTAACCTAAGTTTGGCCCAAAAGTTGGGTTTGAAAGGGTTTTAAAGCTTCCTAAAAACTACCAAGAGATGTCTAAAGGAGATTAGCCAAGTCTAAGTTCTTGGTTCCCTCCTATGATTCTTATAATTTAGGACTATACTAAGGTAGGAGGACCTTGAACTCTTAGGAGGGGCAAATGAGAAAGATTTAACCATATTAAAAAATGAGGTCAACAAGCATTATTTATGCACACACAAAATATTATGAAATAGTTTCAACTTATCTGAGACCTCTAGTCCTGTTCTACTCTTTTCTTCTTATTCTATACTCTCCATTCCAGCTCACAGGTTCCTTTACTCTCTCGATTGACCGCTTTTAAGGCCAGGTATCTTCCATGGATAAATTTGCATCCAACCAACAAAGACGACCTTAGTTTTGTTAGTTTCATATCATCAAGATGTTTTTTTAATTATTATAAATTTGCTAAAATAAAGTTTGAATTACCACACAACCAATTTTAATTCTAATTTAAATATTTGAGTAAATTGACACATGAAAATTCATATTAATACTCA
This sequence comes from Dendrobium chrysotoxum, assembly GCA_019925795.1. Lineage (NCBI taxonomy): Eukaryota > Viridiplantae > Streptophyta > Magnoliopsida > Asparagales > Orchidaceae > Dendrobium > Dendrobium chrysotoxum. The sequence continues at coordinate 58,879,856 of CM034314.1, forward strand.
TATTATTGAATTTTCTTATGAAATACCAAGCTTAAAATATTTCAGGATTGTCGTATAGGATAACCTCAAGAGCAAGCGTGCTAGGGTCACTTAAAATGTTCCACAGAATCCTACTGGCGAACCTATAATCACAGACTATTCCCCCTTAGAAAACTCTAAAGAAAACCTATTATGACTAAAAAATTTATATATTTACTAGGGGCGTTGAAAATAACTATCTTAATATCCTCCGTCATTAAAAGGATGTTGAGAGAACAGTAAAAATCAACAGGGTTTTGCCCACAATGTCAACATCTATAGCCATAGAGCCCTCGTTAAAGGGAAGTAAACAAACAGATGGAAACATAGTTCGATATTAGTAAATAATGCCAATACGTACGTGTTGATAGCATAACATCTGTCTCTAACAACCTAATCTCATTGATTATTTATAGCCTGACATGCATTGATAGAGAAAATGAATATCAGCCTCTCCCCTCGTCAGCCAATGAGCCTTCGCCGTTTCTTAAATGAAGATGCCTTGATGGAGAGAAGTGATGAGAGTTCACGAGCTGACCTAGCTTAATTAAGAAAATTATTGCAGATATTTACATTTGAAAAATGTTATGTGAGTCAAATTTTACGAGTCTCACTAATAAATTTTTGAAAGGTCAATCCCTACGTTAAAACGTCATTAAACTTGCCGATTCGACCAAAATATTATTTTTAACCCCCATTAATTGACTCAATTTATGTTCAAACCATTTCATGGCTGGCTCAATCAAACAGTTTTTTTTCCTAGCTAATTCAGTTTCTGCTTTCGACAGCTGAACTACCAACCAACACTGTAACTAAATTTATTGAATAATTCCAATGAACAATATAGAAACATTAATTAATCACCGCTAATGTATAGCAATCTCAACAACAATAAAACCAACAAGAATAAAATTACATTTTAATCACAATATACAAACAAATAAATACACGCAAATAATATTATGTATTTCCTTTTTATTTTCACCGCTCAACTTCTCCTGCTCTTTCGCTGCTCCACAATACCTTCATTGCCTGCAAGCATCAAATACTTGTCCTTTCTAGTCAACGATGTGCACTCAAACCCCAAAGCATCAGCAAGCTGCTTCTGTATCCCGTTGGCCACCTCCATAGCTGTGCGGCCGGCGGCGCATGTCATCTCCGGGGGCACGGGGCCAAGGAACCGGAGGACGTACTCCGGCTTTGGGTTCATTAGGAAGAAGACCGGATCCAAGAACTTGAAGCCGCTCGCCGTCGTTCCGTAGAACATGCCCACGTTCGTGTCCATGGCTACAGGCACCATGTTGTCTGACAACTCGGCGAAGAGAGCGCTGAAACGTAGAAGATAAGGCTCACGGCACGTCGTCCCCTCGGACAGACCACTAGGTCTCCTTCATTAAGCAATTTGGTTATCTTTGCAGCGTCAAGTTTTCGATCTCTGCTGAGCCTCGCGGTTTTTATGGGAGAAAGCAGTTCGGATATTGGGCTAAGGCTGTAGGTGACGGCAGTGAGCGGGCGGTTGACAGCGATGCCTACAAACAAAGGGTCGAGGAGGGTGCGGTGGTTGCAGACGTAAAGGACTCCTTTTTGGTTTCTGTGAGTTGTCGGGAGAGGAAGGCCTTCGACGCGTAGGCGGAGTCCGGTTAAGGGGGCAATGACTTTGGCAAGTTTAAAGGGTAAGAGATGGCCGATGGCTGCACGTATGAAGAATAGATATAATCCGAATGGAAGCCAGAGGAAGATAGCGAGCATGGATGCTGGTGTTGGAAGGAAAGCGAGCCGGCCGTCATGGAAGATCAAAGGCTTTGGATATTTCTCTCGCGAAGGGTGGCTCTGTTGCTGTTGTCTTTGTTTACTAAGTATGTTTGCTGCATTAACCACACTGTAAAACGTTAGTACAAGTTTGTATAAGCAGATGTAACGGTCGTATAGATAAGTTGGTTGCAAGCAATTTTATTTTGTTTCTGAGATGATAGTTTTGTCTATTTTAGATTGTTTGGGTTTTGACATAATTAAAAAACTCATTTATGATCATTTTCAGCAATCTTTACAGATACATATTACTAATTATTGCAATGTTTTAATGACAAAAATCAAATCAGTAATAAAGTAATTTTAATAAAAAATTTTGATTGTTTTAACTTAATATATTTAAATAATAATAATAATAAATAAAAATAAAATATATGTTATATATAAAAGAGATAAAAACGCATAAGAATTTGATTGATGTGTCTAATTAATGTGATTTTATGATAAATAATATAATAAAAGGTCAAAAGAGGGTAAGCCAACCAATTAGATAGCTTGGAAAAATCTTTTTTATTATAAATGAGGTTAACTTTTACGTGTTTAAATAGAAAAATTATTTTGGTCACTTTTTAAATGAATTTTTATATAGTAAATAGTAAAAAGTATTTTTTACATTTAAAAAATAGCTTAAAATATAAGAAGCTTTTCTTTCCTGATGAATATTAGGTTTGCCTAAAACTGACCTCTTAAAACATTGTATTCCAAAAAAAGAAGGAACAAAAACAAATATTATAAAGGAGAAAGGTGAGTGATAGTTATCAAACCTTGCAGTTGGAGAGAAAGATATGATCATGCGGATTCCAAAGCTAACAAGGCCTATATCAGGTTTGGCCTCGCCAAAGATATCCCTGATAACTTTATGCTTCGAAGCAACACCAAGTCCACCATCAATGAGACCCGTGAAGAAACACCAAGCTCCTGAACCAACAACCTGCATCTCAGCCCCGGCAACCTCATTAGCGCCCAAATAATCCTTCAGGAACCACTCAACCATAACCCTCGGCGCGCCAGTGACCACCACCTTCTTCCCTTTACATGAAGCCCATACTTGATAAGCTCGGGCGTCCAAGTTCTCCAAAAAGAACTTGGGAAGCACTGCCTTGGCTACTAAATCGACGTCTTTCTTCCGAAGGCAGCAGAACGAGATGAAGGTCATGATTCTTAAGCTGAGCACATGATGGTGGTGGCCAAGGACTAAGAGAATCGGATAGGATAGTAGCAAAAGGAGGGCTCTGAGAAGGCCACCGCCTTCGAAGGCGAGAAGCATGAAGAAAGGGAAGAAGGAGCGGGTTGTGAGGAGAGTAGATTGGAAGTCACATGCTATGGATGGTGACTCTCTGCCTTCTAAAGAACATTTGGCTACGCTGGGGCAGAGGGAGATGACTTGGAGGGAGCGGAAGGAAGAGGTTTTGTGCAGGAGCTGGGTGTAGCTTTTTAGCTTCTTGGCTTCACGGCTACCAGAGCGCAACCAGTGCGTGGCGATCTTAAGGAGAGCCATTGGGAACACCATACGTTGGATTTTCTGGTGTTGCGTGCTTTAACGTTCGTGTTCTGCCGTATTTGGTGAAGCTTGGATGGAGATGGGGGTATTTATAGTGATAGAGGGTTGCGTTACGAGGAGAGGAAGGGCAGGGCGTTTGACCAGGGTAAAGTAGAGTACTACCTCGCATGGGCGACGGTAGGTTGGATGTTGGTCACCAGTGCGGGCCTACTTACGCGGACATTCGCCACGTGGGAGTATTATGATGGATTTGGGAGATTGGGATTATGTTCTGAACGTAGCCGACTTTTTGGCATATTTTTAAGCCACGTGGATTGGAGGTTGTATAACGGCGTGAGGTCTGCAATGAGATTTGCGCCTCTGGTTCTTCAAACCCATTGGTGCAAAATTGGGTTGAATGAATATTTAAAAAATAAAATATAAAAAAAATACTGAACAGAAAGTCAGACTACAGGTGGACTAATGAAAATTGTTTTTTATTAGAAGTTGATGAAATTCTATTAAATTTAATGCTTCCACCTATAAAATTGAGGTCCAACTTTTTTTTAATTCATTATTTTGAAGATTGTAGCATTACTCTTTATTAAAATGAAAATAAAGGACAAATCATATAGGCTCTATTTGATTTTATATATGGAAATAAGGTCTTCAGTTTTTGTTCTATTTAATAAGATGTCAATTTAGATTGATGAATCGGTTCGGTTTAATTTGAAGTTAACTTAAATCAGTTGGGCTTGGCTCGATTTATTTTATATTTATAAGTTAGACTATGATATCGAATCCTTCCACCTAATATAAATACGACAAATATAAAAAAAATTTAGATGAATCATGCAATTTACGAATTAGAATAACTCATTTAAATGAAATATGATATGTTTAGCCTAAAATCTAATTTTTTTTTTCAAAGCCCAAGCTTGAATAAAAGTTTGAGAAATTTTTAGTTGACCTCAAGTTATTCGAATTAAAGTAAACTCAGCCCTGGTTAACAATTTTAATTCAAATTCAACCCAAATTTTAATTGGGTGAACCCGAACATAAATTTTTTGGGTAAAATTTGTATCAGATCAATTTTTAATACCCAAGTTACTTTGATGTTTATTACCTTATATATGATTAGTTCCAGACATATTGTTGATCTCTTAGTTGAGAGATTTGATTGTGTGCGGACTGTATCTGACCACTCTCTTAGACTTTTTAGGCCTACAACCACTCAAGTCATTAATAATAGTTGATCATGGTGATAGTTTCTCATAGATCAACAGCATTGATAAGCCACGTAAAACTATATTAGACCACGATCAGAAAGCTAACTACCCGCTGTCATCTAAACATTAAACACGCGGGAACTCCTTCCTTTCAAGCTCTTTATAGCCGCCATGTGGTATACTCCCACTTATTATCTCAAATTCAGCTACAATGGAAGGCTAATATTGTTGAATTTGTTATGTGCAAGCTTTTTATGCTCTTGTAGGACCTAAAACATATGCATTATATATATCTAGTGATGATCTATGAACGATTTTATCGTCCATAGAACATAGCAAACCCTAATAGAAGTGAGTATGAGAAGAATCTATTGACTCTTTTCATTTAAATGGTAATTAACACATGACTAATGGATTATTAATTTTCTTCAAAGGCCTGATTGATTTGATGAAAATTAAGTGTAAAGTATTTCAAATGCGGGGTTTCAAGAATTTTGGTGTTTGGTTTAATGAAAAAGGAATGCAAAGTAGAATTTTGGCAAATTCCAAATTTAATACATCGTTCATTCTTAATGTATTCGAATGTCATATATTTTTAACTGAATTCTAAATACACTACAAAGGTAACGCCAATCTCTCCATCAGTCGTCACCACAGATGTGATCACCATTGTGGCCAACCCGCATCAACATTGTTGTTGCCACCTCAATCACCCCATCGTTGTCGTCTGTCACTCTCTTATGATTGTTTGTCCCCGCAGTTGCTACCCGTCACCCGACTCCTTCATCGCCACCACCAACCACCACCATCATTGAGCTTTGATATAAGTGTTTTAAAATAAATGTTCTTTTAACTAAAATTAATTAATTAATCAATTTTAGTTAAATAGATTTAATATATTTACTTATTTTTTAGAAAATCTACTATCTTATTTTATTATTTTAGTTAATATATATAATAAGTTTTCCTTTGGCTTTTCAACTGAGGCAAGTAAGCAGGGAAAAAGAAAATGGGGCTTGCATGAGTTTGGGTGAGAGCGGAAGGTTTTTCCAGATAACTTAGGACTGGTTCTTTCGGTGCTTGGCTTCCTATGCTAGAGAGAGAGAGAGTGAGGAGTTGAAATGTCTGGATTTTTGTATGTGTGAAAAAGGAGAGTCCTTCTTGTGTTCTTCTCTATCTTGTTCTATAAGAGAAATACAATATTCAGAATTATCGTTGGATGAGAGGATCATTCTTGTGCCGTAAGACCGTATTCTTTGTAAGCTTTTACTATAAGCATGGAGTGCAAGTATATCTTCCTTGTTTTGAATTTGAAAGATAGATATTGTAATGTATGAGCTACTCTCAATTTTCATACTCTCTTAAATACGGTATTGGTAAAATCCCATTTAGGATTAGTGAGTTGTACTATTTCTTGATTAGAAATCTTATAGATCTTGAAGTTGGGAAAGTTCTTTAATGTTTGGAAGGATTGTTGCTTTCTGATTATTGTTACTATTGTTAGCATGATTTTTTCAAAAATCTCTATAGCAGATTTTCTGATCATTGTTTGTCTTGTATCTATTTTTTCACATATTAATAAATGGATTAGAATCAAGGTTGCCCCTGAATGTAGTGTTTGTATGAACTCGAATCATGTAAATTCTTTATGTTCTTATTTTCATTTCTTTTAATAGCTTATTCAAGAAATTTACTTTCAATGCATTCTTAAATTTTAGTAAAATATTTTGTTGTTGTTTTTTTGGAAGTAATTTTGTTAGACACTACAAGAAAATCGTCCATTACCGGCGGCCAAAATCTGCAGTAACCATGGTAATCCGTTAGTAAAATTCATTTCTAATGAATTTTAAGTGAAAATCCTTCCCATGATAAATCGAGCATCGGAAAGTTCATTCCGGCAGACTTTCTGCAAAAAATTAAAATAGAAACATCATTCTTCTGGTACGAGTACCAGTTTTTTATTCTCCAGAATTTTCGGCGGAAATGTACCGCCTATTTCTGGCAAAAAATTCGCAGGATGATTTCGCCGGACAATTGCCGTCTAGAGCATCCAGTTGATAATATGCTAGAAATATCGACAGTAATCTTTTGCCAAAACATCGATATGATTTCGTCGTATAACTTTTCCGATGGATAATCAACCGGTGAATATTTTGGTAAAATTTTATCGTATATATTTTGTCAGGTTTAAGTAAGCCTGCGGAATATCCACAAAAATTCTACCGGTAATTCTTCGCATATTTTTCACCGGTATTTTATGCCAGCTTCATATATTCCGGCAGCTAAACTGGCGATGTTTCCTTCGGTAATTTAACGGCAATTTTTTCGTCGAAAATTCTACCGCTTATTTTCCAACATAATGTTTGCCGGCTTGAATGCCGCTTATATCAACGGATAAATATCAATAAAAAATTTTGCCGGTAAACCACCATTTTCATATAGTGAGAGCGCATTGCAAATTTTCTTAAAAAAACTATGATCAAGATATATAACATATTGGTTGGTGCACAACAATTTGGTATATATTTTTAAAAAAAGATTCTTTATAAAAAAAATGCTTGTTACATATTTGACTTAAGGAAATTTGATGGAAAGAACAATCTCAATTTATGGAAATGAAGCTTGAAGCAATTTTAATTCAACAAGGGGTTAAAAAGGATTTGTTACCTGAATCAGAATTAGTTACATCAATGTTTGATCAAGAAAAAGTTAATATATAGAAAAAAGCTTTTATTTGATCATCTTGTGTTTAGCAGATTAGGTTTTGAGGAAAGTGCCTCATGTAAAAATTGTATCTGAATAATGGAGAAAATTAGAAGAACTGTATAGAAAAAAAACTCTTCCTAATAGGATATATTTGAAAGAAAAAATATGTTTGTATAAAATGGATATGGTAAAATTCATTGATGATAATTTAGATGAATTTAATAAGCTTATTTTAGATCTTGAAAACCTTGAGGATGAAGATAAGATAATCATTCTATTAAATTCTTTACCAAAATCTT